>JARCFY010000002.1:164514311-165114311 GCA_029233225.1 Lepidodactylus listeri
CAGGCAGAGAATGAAGTACTTTTCTCCTTTTCTCACAATGCAAGAACTCGTGGGCACTCCATGAAATTGCTGAGCAGTCGGGTTAGAACAGATAAAAGGAAGTCCTTCTTCACCCAGAGTGATTAACATGTGGAATTCACTGCCACAGGAGGTGGTGGCGGCTACAAGCATGGATGGCTTCAAGAGGGAATTAGATAAGCATATGGAGCAGAGATCTATCAGTGGCTATTAGCCACAAGGTATAGATAGGAACTCTCCGTCTGGGGCAAGTGATGCTCTGTATTCTTGGTGTTTGGGGGGGAGGAAACAGTGGGAAGGGTTCTAGTGTCTTGGCCCCACTGCTGGACCTTCTGATGGCACCTGGTATTGTAGGCCACTGTGTGACAGAGTGTTGGACTGGATGGGCCATTGGCCTGATCCAACATTGGCTTCTCTTATGTTCTTAACCTCTGCAAAGCTGATCAAATGCCCAATGACCAATCGGAAGCTTTGCTGGGGAAAGCCCCACCTGACCCTGCCTACTTTTTAAAAGCACTTGGCAAGTGACCGGAAAGGTGTCAGTGGGTGGCACCGTGTTGGGGACCCCTGACCTGCGGTATCAGTTGGCCTTCTGTCATAGTTGAATGGATGCACAGTGTTGTGTACTGAGATTGAATCATCCCTGACTGACTCACCCTAGAGACTGGCTGAGCTTGAAGCACAAGAACAATAGCAGACTAGGACTCTGGAATGAACCAATCAACTAGTAATGTTTTGTAAATAGCCTATCACAGGGAGTGGGTGTGGGTGTGGTTTTTTGTACGCATATAAGCTTCAGCCCAGCTGGTTTTGTCTTAGAGTTAAGCCGAATCACTAATAAACTATGAGCGGATCACTCCATGCGTCTGAACCCAGTATATTTCACACAGGCTCCTGTTTCCTTCCCTATTGTGTAGCACCTAGCACAGTTTTATAACTTCATCATCAAGAACACAACACAGTGGGTGCATGGGTGTGCATACTGCTGCACGATCAATGCGAGACACAAGGCAATCGTCTGCCATTTTTGTTTTAATTGATTTGCCCTGGCTGTGGTGGGGGTGGGGTTGCGCTTTAAAAAACAGAAAGCAAGCTCATACTGCTTTTTATTCATCGGAAAGAAATGTTAAAATGTATTCTCAAAGTCAAGCAAACGTTTTTGCGCAATAAATTAGAGGAAACCGACAGCAGAGCCTCCGAGCGTTAGGTAGAATGCATTTTCATGGTACAGGAATAATAAATATCATAAGTTACTTTGAATAAATAGAGTCCATCTATAATAACATAATACAGGCCGATTGCATCAACTTCTTCTCACTAGAAAACAGGGAGGCTTCGAGACTGCCTAGGAAAGCCACGGTGGGATATCAAAACATGATGCTGGGAATGTTGCTAAGGCGGTTTCGAGAATTTCGAGAGCAAGGAAATGTTCTCTCTGTAAGCATCAATGGCTGGGAATGTTGCTAAGGATGCTGGGAATATTGCTAAGGCCATTTCCAGAATTTCAGGAGCAAGGAGTTCTCTCCGTGAGCATCAATGGCTTTTTGGTGGTCAGTGGCTACTAGATATATACTTTGCAGGCAGGGGAAAAATTTGTTTGGGAGCCGAAATGGAGAGAGAAGTATGTGGCTTTCAAAAAGCAGCCCTTTTTGAAGGGAAGGAAGAAAAGCTAATTTCTTGGGGGGGGGGGAGGTACAGACTTGCAGTGTCTGCTTGCCAACTTCCCCCTGCTCAACCTTTAAGTACCCAGGATATTATTTAGAAAACACCGTTGACAGGAAACATACAGTCACTTGTACAAATGGGCTATCCCTTGCCCTCCTTACCACTCGATGGAGGTGTGAAAAAGCACCATACCATTATCTGACATTTGCAAATCAGAAGGAAACGTCTCATCAAAAAGGGAGGGGTGGGGTTCGGATCCCGCCAATCCATTCCACTAGCAGCAGTCCTTTCGTATGGTGCCGAGAGACTTCAGTGATGAAAGTGCCACCACTAGCGGAACAGATTCATAGGTAGGGCTGCCAAGTCAGCCTGGGGGGCGGGGGATCCCCTGCTACAGGGGTTCCCGATCCGCCCACCAGCATTCAGCCGGCGGGGCAAAACCCACCTCCGAAGTCGTCCAGCCTGGACGACTTCCCCCACGTAATGACGTCACCCGGAAGTGTACCATAGAGTTTTGGGGCGATTGCCAGAGCGTCACCCTGGCAACGCCCCCAACGTGCTGACGTCACTTCCAGTGACGTCGCCCGGCACGCGCGCGAAGCTCCCGGCCAGCAGAGGACTTTCCCCCGCCGGTAAGTTTAACCGACTTGGCAACCCTGTTCATAGGATCCAACCCCAAATCTGCTTGACAGTCAAATCCTTCTCTGACCCTGACTCTGAAGGCAAGGCTGAGCCCAGACTTGGGGAAGGCGAGAATGAGAAAGGCTAAGAGACAACCTTGAACAGGAGCAGGGCAGGGAGACGGGCAGCAGGAAGAGGCAGAGGAGGTTTCCCTTTCCTTTTGTAGCTTCCTGGGAGGAACAGGAGGAAGGGGATTGGCTACAGGTCAGGTGGGGGTGGGGCTAGTGAATCCGCTAAAAGGGAAGACACCACACCTGGCTGAGGAGACAGGAAGGCTTGGGCTACAGAAGAAGCCGAGAACGAGGAAGCCAGTCCTCGGAAGGAAGAGGGATTGGGTGGCAGAGCCCCCTCTCTCCTTCCCATTCTGAGGTCTCGGGGCGGTGGCCTGACCTCAAACTGAATGGCAGAGGGTGGCAAGCCCATGACAGAGCAGAAGGAGGTTCACACTCTGCTAGAAGTAAAGGTTTGGTTTGTGGAGTTTGGGGGCCTGCAGCGATTTTGTCCGGGGCCACACGCTGCTCCACCTTGCCGTCATAACCCCTGCTGTGTCTTTTTATGAGCACATTTATAAATAGACAGATTTTTGCAAGTGGCAAGGAAAACAGCAGTGCTAGAAGAGGAGGAGATTGGATTTATACCCCACCCTTCACTACCCGAAGGAGCCTCAGAGCGGCTTACCGTCTCCTTTCCCTTCCCCTCCCCACAACAGACACCCTGTGAGGTAAGTGGGGCTGAGGGAGCTCTTTCAAGAACTGCTCCTGAGAGAACAGCTCTGAGAGAGCTTGTGACTGACCCAAAGTCACACCAGCAGCTGCATGTGGAGGAGTGGGGAATCAAACCCAGTTCTCCCAGATCAGAGTCTACATTCCTAACCGCTACACCAAACTGGCTCTCACAGTCTGAGCTCCTTCAGAGGAAACAGCAGACTGCTTTAAATTCCTCATCTGAACAGGAGGATAGAATTATAAACATTGCAACTTTTTGCAATACAAGGGGTTGGTGAAACTGGCCCACCCGACATATCTGTTGTAAGCACTGCATTATGGGAATGGGACACTCTTCGAAGGTTTAATATACACTTTATAAAAACTACCAATTTAAAAGTGGCCCACAATTCAAAATGGTGCCAGGAAGCAGCAGAAGCATTTGCCACTGATATCGCTGGCACTAGCCAGTAAGTGCTTATAATACTAGTACAAGTGTCATTCACACTTAAATTTACTGACAGCCACATGTAACACAGTTTTCTCCAGCATCCCCAGGATGAGAAACAATAGAGGTGGGGGCTTAAATTTCATCCTCTGCCTCCTCTGTTGCCCCCCACCATGACTCTAGACAAGGGGAACAGCAGGAAATTCAGGAAGCATTCGTTTGCGCATAGGAAAAGCAAAGACGAATTTTTCAGATCGAAACAGCAGGGAAGGAAAATTTGCAATCTTTCCTAATGGGATTTGCTCATGGTGAAAGGAAGGGGAAATGTGAACTGCCCCTCTCTCCACTGCAAGTCAACTTGTCTCAAAGTCCCTTCGCCCTTCAGAGCAATGCTACTTGGTGTGTGGTTTGGCCTCTATCGATGGAGAAAGCAATTTCCCAACCATGGAAAGATTCGGTGGGGTGACATCATTTGGAAAGATTCGGGACAGCTGCCCCGTATGCCAGGTGAACGTCTCCAGAAATTATCTGGAAAGGCTCTCAGTGTGTGAGGCGGATCAGGGCCTGGCTGTCCTCTTCCGGGGGGATTTCTTAAGAACACTTAATGTGACAACGGGGAAAGAGTCCAAGATGGAACAATTTTGTTTACAGATCTTTCCTCCCTCCCTCCCTCCCTCTCTCTGCACTTTTTGGGAAAGGGGTCACACACAAAATGGTAAGTTAAAATGGGGGGCGGGGGGCGGATACTGTTGGAGAGAATTGTGGCACTTGAAAGCAGAGCAGCCGTGATTAAGAAATATCCTGGCTGGCCAGATGGATCCAGCGGGAGGAAGGCCCCCCCAAAACACATAGATATGGCAAAAGAGAAAGCAGTGTTCGTGGGGGCTGGCGCAAAACCCAGGATCTGAACAGCGAGATGCTAAATACAAGAAGCTGCCTGGTGTGGAGTCAATGTCTTGGCCCATCTACCTAACTCCTTTGCCAGGACCTTTCCCAACCATGCAACCTGAGATCTAGATGCTATACTCGGGACCTTCTGCTGCCAAGCAGGAACTTCATCACTGAGGCCCAAACTACACGGTTTGTAATACGTAGGGTCTGGGATCCACGGACCTGACTTTGATGCTGACAGTCAGATGTCAAGAGTGGGGGGACTAATTTCCCCAAGTTTAGAGGGGCCTGATTCAGATCAAGACCACGGCACTGGGGGATTCAGCCTTCCTCTCATTTTCCTGATCTGAATTGCCTCCAAGAGGCATTATTTATCCCACTAGGGGCTGCACATGTACATGTGCAGCCTCTCAAAGGGGCAAATACCACTCTCCTCGAGGCAAGCCATTTTTTGGGTCAAGAAAATGGTGAGAGGGGAAGGCTAAAGCCCCTTCTCCTCCTACCTTGCAGTCCCAATCTGAATTGGCTCCTGCATACTTGGGCAATTACTTTCTCCCATTTCTGACGTCTGACTTTGGATGTCAAAGGCAGGTTTGTTGTGTAATGTATAGTTCAGGCCTGACCTATGGCTCATGAACATACAAGATCCAACCCTCCATCCTGCCCATTAATGTCTCTTCTGAATAGTGACAGCACCCCAGTAGCCTTTCTGTCAACCAAGACTGGGATTGAATCAGGTATCTTCAACCGGCGGACAGTTGCTCTGCCCCTGGGCTATGTGCCATTCCTTAGCTGGGAAGGGAGCCCTTTGAAGGGGGAAGGACTTCCCCTACGTATCTGAAAACAGGTGGGCTGTGGTTACTCATCTGAAAGGCGAAAGAGCTCTGTGTGTGCTCAGAGACTCTCTTTTGTCATGGACTGAATTCCACCTGAACCCTTTAGTGAGAGAAAGGTTTGTGTATTCTCCTGCTCTTTTGGGGGTTTGAATTGGACTTCAATCTGGTAAGGGGTAAGCTTTGGGATCAACATCGGGGGAGAGTTCAAATGCTTCCCATATTAGTGACATTCCAAAGAGTTCTGACCAAATCTTTGTGTACTGCTTGAAGATTGCCACTTCAAGGCTGGCTGAGGAGGCAGCAGGACTTTCTCAGCAATGGAAGCTGGGACAGTCAAAACCAGTTTCAGTTCGGTTTCAATCTGGAAACCAGTTTCAGTTCAGTTTCAATCCAGAAACTGCCTTAAAAAGGGAGGTCAGCCTCTGCCTAGCACAGAACCAGTCATTCAACGCTTCTTAACTCCATTGACCTATTTATTTACTCTGTTTATACCTAGTCCCCGTGCCCCGCTCCCGATCAAGTGGCCAGTGGGGGGACTTACCAGCAGCAAGGGGAGGGCCTCGGCTAGCATCACCGCAGTGTTGCTAGGAATCTGGTGACGTCACTTCTGGACCACACCAGAAGTGGTGTCATCATGTCACTGCTGTGCATGGGGTGCTCGGGTATTTGGGCAAAAACACTGTGGTAAAAATGGCTTCTACCATTTTTTTCCGCCCAAATACCAGACCATTCCCATGACATCACTTTCAGTGCGCACCGGTACTGACATCATTGCAATGTCATTCTAGGCATCCTCCTGCAGCCCATAATACTCTTCCTGCCTCCGGCTGATTGCAAGGAAGGACCTGGCAACCCTATTTATATCCCACTTGTCTCCCCAATGAAGATCCAAAGCGGCTTACCACACCCTCTCTGAGAGGAGCAGTTAGGGGGAGAAGCTTGACCCACCCACCTGGATCCCTCACAGTTCCTTCCCTGCCCATGGCCACTTCCTCCAGGCCTAGGGCTGCCAAGTCAGCCCAGGGGGCGGGGGATCCCCTGCTAAAGGGGTTCCCGATCCGCCGGCCAGCATTCGGCCGGCGGGGGAAACCCCGCCCCCAAAGTCGTCCAACCTGGACGACTTCCCCCCCACGTAATGACGTCACCCGGAAGTGACGCCATCACGTCGGGGGCGTTGACAGGGCGACGCTCTGGCAATCGCCCCAAAACTCTATGTTACCATAGAGTTTTGGGGCGATTGCCAGAGCGTCGCCCTGGCAACGCCCCCAACGTGCTGACGTCACTTCCGGGTGATGTCAGCCGGCGTGCGCGTCGGTGAAGCTCCCGGCCGGCGGAGGACTCCCCCCCGCCAGTAAGTTAAATGGACTTGGCAACCCTATCCCAGCCTGATTTTGAGACCAGATTTCAGCGAGGATGGGAAAGTATCGGGGGGGGGGTTTGGAGAGCTGTAGAAGAAAAGTAGCTGGGGGGAGGATAAAGCCCCTCCTCCCAACTGCCATCTTTCCCCCGCAAATACCATCACCACTATTTTTGTTTGTGGTCAGTAAAGCACGGGCTTACAGTCTATCTACTGCTGATCCTATCCCTCCAGTTCGAGAACGTTAGGGCAGAAGTGGGCAAGCCCACGAGGACCCTTTTGTGCTTTCTTACAGGGGTTCGGCTCTTGGCCCTGGTCCAGTCGTGTGTATAGCTTTCATGATTAAAAGACAAGCCTCGCGCTTGCTCACATCCCACTGTTTTCATCCACGGCCTCCAGGAGCGAGGGAAGAGGGGACCAGCGCCTCCTGCTTCGCGTTCTCTTTACCTGGGAACAAAGCCAAGCCAGAGGGGGAGAGAGAAAACAGCCTTCTTCCAGGAGACAAATGCCACTGGCTCGGCGTCCCAGAGATCATTTATTTCCGCCCAGAGTAAACAACAGTGATGTTCGTGTAAATGCTACGTCTGCCAATTCCGAAATTCCCCTTCCCGCCACAGATTCCCTCATCCATGCTTCTCTGGAGACCCCTTTCCATGCTCGCAGATGGAGCAAGGCAGCCCTGCTTAAAATCACAAGGGTGTAACTAGGGAGGTGTCCAAACTTCCTCACAACTGGACTGCTTCCTAGATTTTGGACCCGGTCTTGTTTCCAAGATGGACCTGAGGCACCATGAATTCTCCGTGTGCCATTCAACCCAGCTTTCCTTTTCTTCATCGCTTCCCCCCTCTCACATTAACAATGGCTTATGTGCATTGATAAATACTTTAAAGAAGTCACTTTGAGGCTCTTGTGCAGGTGACACCGTTGAGGTTCTTTGGGTGCGAGACTTTACCAATGCTCCCATGCTCTCTTGCGCACTGCAAGAACAGCATGAGCCTGCTACAACGTGAATTAGACCACCAAGAGTGCTTGTCTGCAGTGTTTCCTAAACGCAGACCAATGTACGTTGGTAAAACACCACAACGATAAATACTGATGCATGCAGTCCCATCAAGAGGGGTTTCCTGCAGTGTTTTATCAACGCTCATCAGCAGCATCAAGGGCAAAATGGAAAAGATACCAATGAGCAGAAGGAACTGAGCATTGTGGCGCCTTGCACATACTCCGGTTCTGGGATTCATTTCAGAAATTCTCCAAAGCAAGAATTTGGAAGGAATGTAATGCAGCACAGAGCAAAATATGAGAACGTTACAGAAACAGAAGGCAGAACAACAGGGCACTCTTCCTCCGCTGGAAGGTCATGTAGATGGATGACTTGCCCAGAAGAAGAAACCACAGCACACAAACACAGTGCTCTGACTTTTCTCCTTTCCAACCGGGACATGGAAGGCAAGGCGGCGTGGTATAGCCCAATCTTGTCAGACCCTGGAAACTAAGCTGGGTTGGTACTTGGATAGGGGACCACCAAGAAAGGCTCTGCAGAGAGAGACAATGGCAAACCACTTCTGCTTGCCCCTTGCCTTGAAAGCCCCTTGCTAGGGTTGCCGTAGGTCAATTGCAACTTGACAGCCCTTATGTACAGGGGTCCGTTGGAGCGGGAGCGCACAGGAGTGCAGCTCCGGGAGTGAGGAGCCCAGGGGGTGGGCACATGACCAAGCCCCGCCCCCTCCTCGGCTTCCCCAAGCACTGCAGAGGCGCAGCGCCCTGGGGAAAGCCCTGCTAGGGTCTTTATTGTTTTTAATGTTTTGTTTTAATATTGATAATTTTATCATTGTTCCTTTTATGACTGTGTGCTGCTTTTCCAGAGACTTGCTCAAGGTGCCATATAAATTTTCTAAGTATACCATTTTTTTCCTGGGCACATGGCACATAAGTACTGGAGAAATTTCACCAACCCTTCAGCAGCTTCCACCCCATCAGTTTGGTGTAGTGGTCAGGAGCTGGACTCTAATCTGGGAGAACCGGGTTTGATTCCCCACTCCTCCACATGCAGCTGCTGGGGTGACCTTGGGCCAGTCACAAGTTCTCTCAGAGCTGTTCTCTCATGAGCAGTTCTCAAAAGATCTCTCTCAGCCTCACCTACCTCACAGGGTGTCTTGTTGTGGGGAGGGGAAGGGAAAGGGATGGGTGGTGCACGTGTCCTGGGTATCTCAAGTCTACTTGGAACCTGGTGGTTTCAAGGGAGCAGGAAGAGAATGAGGGTGTGTTCTTGACGCTTCTTTTTATTGCACAAAGTATTGGATGGGGAAGGGAATGGAGGAAGAGCAGGTCAGTTTCACTCACCTGTGGAGTGGAGCCTGAGGGGTGGGTGTTGCCTTCTGACACACTTCCGGTATGTTAGGGGGTGTGGCATATGCTAATGAGTTATGCTAATGCGCTCCTGCACCTCTTTTTCTACGAAATGACCCCTGCTTATGTACATAATCAGGACACACGTCTAGATCCAGCAAGCTTTGCTGGAAGATGGGGAAGAGGGTTAATTTTGTTTGTATACACACTTCAACAGTAAATTTCTTTGGCACTAAGGGTGAAGTGTTCCTCCAATTTAATTTAAGGGGAAAAAAGGGGGACCTTTTGAAAGCTAGGAATCAAGCTGGGAAGAAGCTGATGCAATGCCCAGTAAGGAATGGCAGCATTTGGTACATAACTCATTGATATTTTAAAGCTGTCTATATTCCTTGCATATTGTTGGACACAGCATGGTTATACTGTGCATGTACATTAAAATAATAGCATGATCTCGGTCTTACAGCATGAGAGAATAAGTCCTTGATCAGCCAGCCGTTTCTCCCCAGGGTCAAAAGTGTCAGCTTGCACGAAACTGGCCCCAATTCCAATTGCCAACAGGGAATCATTCAAATCAAGGTCTCCGGATTTTCCAAATTATCTCTCCATGTCGTCGACCACAGCCTGTTGATAGGAAACCAATAACACCTCAGCAAGATAGCACATGCCTCTCTCTGTAGCATCCTGGTACGCAAAGCTTTGAACAAGAAGGACTTTTCCTGACATTCCAACCACGCTGGGGACAAACCCCATTCTGAACAAGGCCAACCATTTGGCCAGAACTGTGGACATTTGGCTGGAGAACCAGAGGGTTTTCCTACCGCCATTGCGCTGGAAGGTAACTCTTTCCAAAGAGCATGAAAGGGTGATGCTGTAAATGCTTGTAAGCTTGTTTTATATCCCAGCAGATAAACAGGCCCCAGGGCCTAGTGGATGGTTCAAAGTTTCCCTGCGCTTCCATCTGCAGTACTGAGGTAGACTTAACACCAGCTAGCTGTTCCGTGTGAAGGTGTCTCTTTCCATTCCTCATCCATTCTCATCCTTGGACAACCACGCTTGTGTTGGCAGCCTCCAGGTGCTGCTTTGCGGGCAACCCGGCTCTCCTGCTTCCCTCTTTCCTCCCGCTCCTCTCTTCACACGCAACCGCATTCTTTGGCTGACACCTCGTTCACCGTGTGGTAACGGTTCCCCGCGTCCAAGAAGGAGATGTCATCGTCGTATGCCAGGGGGCGGCAGCATGGCCGAGCCCTCACTTTCTCTTTCTTGATCTTCCTCATCTTCCGCACGTTTCTCAAAGACAGGTCATAGTTCCGCACGGATGAATCACAGGTGCCGCTACAGTAGCGGAACAACACAGTCTCATCCGACGTGTAGCCCAGGCCTAGCTCACTGACAGTGACCTCCAGTTCCTTGAGGGAACAGGGCTTATGGTGGGCCTTGGCACGCTTCATCCGGTTGGCGGCTTTGTTGAGCAATGGCAGCTCGTGGCCTCCAGAGTTCATTGACTGGCTGTACCGCTCGATTAATGTGGAGATCAGCTGGCGGATTTCTCCCTCTGTGTAGCTCTCGAACAAAGTGCTGTCTGAAACGAAAAACAAAACTGGTGTTAGCGGTTGCCAAATAAAGCGTACTGAGTAAAGGCTTGGGTGTGGGTGGTAGTGGATTCAGGGTTGCCAGGCAACCAGCAGGAGATAAGGGGAGGCGGGTACTTATCATGGGGGGCATGATCGTCACTGCCACTCAACGATGTTACTTCTGGAAAGATCCAGAAGCACTGGCATTGTGTGGGGGCACTGCTCTAGCACTTGCCTGAAAACTCTATGGAAACCATAGAGTTTTGGACAACTGCTGGCGTGTGGCCCTGATGCAATACTGGTGCTTCTGGATCACGCCAGATGTGGTGTATCTCATGGGGATGATCACTGCTGGCCTTTTTATTCCCTTCAACCAGCTGAATGTCGGCGGGCAGCAGCCAAAATTGCCAGGAGTTTTCCCACAGTAAGCGGGCACCTAGCAAAATCTAGGTGGATTGAAGACCAGGAACTTTACTTTTTATTTTATTTTTATATTTTAAAATTTATATCCCTCTGCCCTCACAAGGGCCTCCGAAGTGGCTAATAGTTTAAACTCATTAAGCCATATCAGAAAAGATCTTTGGCTATTTCAAATAAGTTTATGGAATGTTGGGCTATGCTCATAACGTTCTGCAATGATAAGGTTACACAGAAATTTCTCCTTATGTTTGCTATGTGCTACTCTGAGCAATCTCTGTGTGGAGTTGATATTTATATTTTGAGGAATTACAGAATCATTGTTATTATAAATCACTGTTTACTTTTTATAATATTAAATAGCAGGAATAGCTATGAGATATTTTTGTTGTTTATGGTGATAGGACCACGTTAATTTTTATTTTGTATCTGTATGGGCAAATTAATAAACATGTACTTTTTATATTATAATGATTCAGTGAGCTGTCAAATTTTATTTATACTCTGCTTGTCTCACTGAATTATGAACCAGGATATTCTTTATTTGTAGCCCATATGTCTTGCTGAATCAATGTTATGTGTTACTCAAACAAGGACATCTGTATTTTGTATATAGCTGTTTCTAAATGAAGAAGTTTTTTAAAAACCCAAACACTGAGCAATTTGTGCCCCAAAGACATCCCAGTGAGTCACCCAAGAGTGTGGGTCCCACTGCTATCGAAGAAGAAAAGAAGTTTTTATACTCTGCTTTTCTCTGCCTTAAGGAGTCTCAAAGCGGATTACAAATCGCTTTCCCTTCCTCTCCCCACAACAGGCACCTTATGAGGTACTTGGGGCTGAGAGAATTCTGAAAGAACTGTGACTGATCTAACATCACTCCAGCAGCTGCGGGTGGAGGAGTGGGGAATCAAACCTGGTTCTCCAGAGTAGAGTCTGCCGCTCTTAACCACTACACTACATTAGCTTTCCACATGTCAACCACATTTCTATCTCACCCTTCTCCAAAGAGTCTAGAATGGCATATGTAGTTCTCCTGCTCTCCACTTTATCCTCACAACAACCCTGTGAGGAAGGTTAGGATGACAGAAAGAGCTGACTAGCTAAAGGCCACCCAATGAACTTCATGGCACAGTAGAGATTTGAACCTGGGTCTCTCCAGTCCTAGTCCAACCACCAGGCTGCTTGCGAGCTGACTATCCAAAACATTCCTCTGTGAACCCCTTTAGCAACTATTTGGGGCTCGTGATGAGATTTCAAACGAAGTTGCTCTCAAAAGACTGTCAGTGTGTCATGACAAACATTCAAGGGTTATTTTTTTGGTAACATTTGGAGACGAGGTCTCTCAGCAGCGCTCCCTCTAGTCTAAGCTGTGGAGTCCCGTGAGCAAAAATTCTACTCTGTGAACTACTGACATTACAGTTGTGAGCGGGCGATTCAGCTGCTGCATAAATTAGTTTGCTTTGGAGCCATCCTTCCTGAGCTAGGACAAAAACGTGTGAGCCAGAGGCTAAGAAACTGTGAGCTGGCTATAGGATGATGCTCCAAATATTGAGACCTCTCTTTCAAAATCCATTGTTCCCATTTCTTCAATCCCTCAGAGATACAAAGAAGTCATAGCACTGTTTGAGTTTTATATTTTACCCTAATATAGTTTACACGCTGATGGGGTCCGAACTGGCGGAGACTGACCAAGAGAGAGATCTTGAAGTTGTAGTAGATAACTCAATGAAAATGTTGAGACAGTGTGCGACTGCAATGAAAAAGGCCAACGCTATGCTGGGGGTTATTAGGAAGGGAACTGAAAACAAATCAGCCAGTATCATTATGCCCCTGTATAAATCGATGGTGCGACCTCATTTGGAGTACCGTGTACAGTTCTGGTCACCACACCTCAAAAAAGATATTATAGCATTGGAAAAAGTGCAGAAAAGGGCATCTAGAATGATCAAAGGGTTGGAACACTCTCCCTATGAAGAAAGGTTGAAGCACTTGGGGCTCTTTAGCTTGGAGAAATGACGGCTGAGGGGTGACATGATTGAGGTTTACAAGATTATGCATGGGGTAGAGCAGGTAGAGAAAGAAGTCCTTTTCTCCCTTTCTCACAATACAAGAACTCGTGGGCACTCGATGAAATTGTTGAGCAGTCAGGTTAGAACAGATTAAAGGAAGTACTTCTTCACCCAAAGAGTGATTAACATGTGGAATTCACTGCCGCAGGAAGTGGTGGCGGCTACAAGCATGGGCGGCTTCAAGAGGGAATTAGATAAACATACGGAGCACAGGTCCATCAGTGGCTATTAGCCACAAAGTACAGATAGGAACTCTCAGTCTGGGGCAAATGATGCTCTGTATTCTTGGTGCTTGACGGGGGTGGGGGGGGCAACAGTGGGAGGGCTTCTAGTGTCTTGGCCCCACTGCTGGACCTTATGAGGTCACCTGGTGTTTTTGGCCACTGTGTGGCAGAGTGTTGGACTGGATGGGCCACTTCTCTTATGTTCTTATAGTGTTTATATTGATTATATAGCTATGTATTAACCGTGAATAGATACTGAAGTTACTGTATTATCCTTTATTACTAGTTCGGCAAAAGTTTTATATACATTATTACCTGCAACATTATATCAAAGTTTTACAGTTCCTCGTTATTTTCTTCCTATATGTTATTATTGTTATAAAGTTCAAAAGTTATAAATAAAATATTTTTTTTAAAAAAATTGTGAGCGAGCGATTTGGCTGCTGCGTAAATCAGTTTGCTCTGGAGCCCTCCTTCCTGAGCAAAGACAAACATGTGTGAGCCAGAGGCTGCCAAACTTGTGAGCTAGCTCACACTAACTCAGCTTAGAGGGAACACTGCCTCTCAGCAACATGCAGTCTTCATCGTCCCCTGATACAGTCCGGTGTTGTGCCGTACTGGGATCTGGGAGACACCAGTTTGAATCGCTACTCTGCCACTCTTGCTGGGTGACCTTGGGCTGGTCGGTCACCCCCCCCCCCAGCCTAGCTTGCCTCACAGGATTGTTGTGAGGATAAAACGGAGGAGGGGAACAATGCAATCCACTTTGGGTCCCTACTGTGGGGAAAGGCAGGGTATAAATTAAGTAAACAGAAATCTAGAAATAATCTGAAGATATGATGCTGCTTTGAGATTGCTCGGGACAGCTGAAATCTGGACTGGTATTGAGCATTTGACAAGGCCAGTGACCCAGAAGAGAGATCATTATCTACTGGATACACTGTTAGTGAGACTGTCGTTTCCCAGGCAGGAGATGGCATACAGTGACTAACGAAGAGCATCTCCCCCCCCCCCTTTGCATTGGAATGCGCTATTCTCCCGTGCGGCCCCTGCTGTGCCTCCTGCTTATCTGCGACCTTGGTAGCTTGTAGCTTCTCACCAGCTTTGTTTTTAATGGGATTTTACTACAGGCGCGAGAACTCTCCTCTCCCGCCTCCGGCCTGGGAAACACTCTCCCGCCTTTAGTCTGGGAACAGGTCGTGTCTTGGGCACCTTTTTCTTAACATGGTGATTGGAGTTCCTTCATGACAACATTGTTTGAATATACTATAATGTGAGAATGGGCCAAGAGGTATAGTCCACAAGAGGTCTCCTTAAGTAGAAAGTCCTTTATTTGTAGAAAAGATCATGTTGGTCAAACACTTTTCCTGTTAGTAATGCCCAAGCCTAGCAATGCCATTACAATTATACTTGATATGAAATATGGCCTGCCTACCATCTACCAATCAATAGGGAGAATTATTGACGCCCAAATACACTGGCCCAATGTTCCCAAGGAAAGCGCGGCAAAATAGGCTCTCGGGGAAAAATACTGTTGAGGATTTTTGGAGAAAATGTTCCCAGAGGAAACGAAGCAAAAGAAATACACAACACCTGTGATTCATGTAACACATCAAGGTCATTAGCCAAGGAATAGCCAGCTAGAGATAAGAAGGGAAGGAAAGCAGATGAGTAATGAGCATGCGCAAAGCGAAGCAGGCAAGCAAGCAAGACTCGCATTCCAAAGGTGGGAGTCGGGATACCGATGCTATCTCCCGGGCGGGACCTAAAGGGGTTGAAAGAAACCTTGGAACACAAAGAAATGTTATGAGATCATAACCTGAGGGTAAATCAGCCAGTATTGATACATGTAACTCAGCAATACATTGATCATACCCACGCCTATGGCAGTGCTAACTGACATTCTGCCCTCTCGATACAACATTCCCCTCCTTTCTAGGTTTCAAAGGGTACAATTTATGAAATGCACGGATTTTAGCAGGAGCATGAACATGAGAAGCTTCAACCCACTCATTTTCTTCAGGACCAAAATGCAACCACTTTATTAGATAGAACAAACGTCCTTGTTTCCATTTAGAATCCAATATTTGGTCAGTTTCATAGTGTGGTTCATCATTCTTCATCAGAGGAGGGTCTCCACTCGTTCGGCCCAGGATCCTTCTTCAGAAGGCTATAATGGAAAACAGGGTGCACAAACTTTAATGATTTAGGAAGTTTCAGTTCAAAGGTTACTTTGTTAAGGCACCTGATTACAGGGAATGGACCCACATATTTCCAACCTAGTTTTCTACTAGGCTGTAGGCCCTTGATGTTTTTCGTGGACACATAAACCAAATCTTCAGGGGAGAGATCCCAACCTGGGGCTCTCCCTTTGTCTGCTTGCTTTTTATAGTCAGCCTTGGCTTCCTCTAAGGTTTTTTAGCAATCAATGGCCAAGAGTCTCGCAATGAGTTCCACCAAGTAGCAAAGTCATTAGATCCCTCTACTGCTGGGCTTAAGTTGGGAAGGGGGACTGCTTCAAAGCCACCAACTGCCATAAACGGAGACACTCCAGTGGAGGAATGTACAGCACTGTTGTAACTATATTCAGCAAATGGTAAAAGATCAACCCAGTCATCCTGCTGGTAATTAGTATAACACCTCAAATATTGCTCCAAGATTTGATTAACTCTTTCCGTTTGTTCATCCATCTCTGGATGGTAAGCGCTGCTTAAGGCAGATTCAACTCCCAGGATCTGCAAAAGCTCCTGCCAGAAGGTGGCAACGAATTGTGAGCTGCAGTCGGAAATTACCTTCTTTGGTATACTATGAAGTTTAATCACGTGATTAACAAAAGCTTTGGCTAAAGTTTTTGCAGTTGGTAATTTCTTAAAGGGAACAAAATGCGCTTGCTTGGAAAAAGTGTCCACCACCACCCACACCACAGTCTTTCCCTTGCTGGGAGGCAAATCGGTAATAAAGTCCATAGATATAACTTCCCATGGTCGGCTGGGGGTTTCTAGAGGTTGCAATAATCCCGGAGGCTTCCCACCCCGGGACTTTCCCATTAAACACATTTGGCAAGAGGAGACATAAGTAGAAACATCTCCTCTCATCCGCGGCCACCAAAACTGTCTCTGCAGCAAATTCAAAGTTTTTAGAAAGCCAAAGTGTCCCGGTAACTTAGATTCATGGGCAGCATACATAATCTCTTTGTGGAGAGCAGAAGGAACTATGAGTTTCTGTTCTTTAAACCAGCATCCTTCCGGGCTTTGTACTAAAGAAGGCAGAGCTTGGAACTCACGAGTGTCCTCCTCACAGTAAGTTTTGGCAAATTTCATAATCCACTCAGACACGGCTGGGGTTACTCGGGTTTTGGTTTGGCTTCTAGTCTGCACAGCCCCCCCCCCCGCCCCAATTGTTCAGGTGTGAACATAGTCTCTATCACCTCGGTTTTTCGGGAGTCATGTTGGGGCAGGCGAGAAAGAGCGTCAGCCAAGGAGTTAGATTTCCCAGGGAAGTTGCAAAGGGTGAAACTGAACTTTGAGAAAAAATCAGCCCACCTGAGTTGCTTAGCATTAAGGGAGCGTTGAGTGTGCAAAGCCTCTAAGTTTTTGTGATCAGTCCATATCTCAAAAGGCTGGCGCACTCCCTCTAGCCAGTGTCTCCATGTGGTTAAGGCAAGGCAGATGGCTGCGGCTTCCTTATCCCATACCGTCCAATTACGCTCAGTATCCCCAAATTTCTTAGACACATAGACTAATGGGTGCAATTTGCCATCAGTTCCTTCTTGTAAAATCACCCCCCCATGGCGACATTGGAGGCATCTACCTGCACAATAAATGTTTTATTTTCATCGTTGTGCACCAGAATAGGCTCGGAAGTAAAAAGACATTTGAGAGCATCAAAAGCCCATTGACACTCCGGTGTCCAGACCAACCAGGCACCCGGTTTGGCAGCCTCTGGTCCCTTTCCTTTAGTTTTTAATAAGTCAGTGAGGGGGAGGCTGTATTGAGCAAAATTGTTGATGAAATTTCTGTAGAAATTGGCGAATCCTAGAAAACTCTGGAGCTGGCATCTAGTTCAGGGGGTCTCCCATCCCACTACAGCAGACACCTTTGCTGTATCCATCTCCAAACCCCGGGGTGAGATTCTGTAGCCTAAAAAGTGTATTTCAGTCTTATGGAAGTAGCATTTGGAGAGCTTTGTGAATAGTTCATTGTCCCTGAGGGTGGCCAGCACTTCCCTCACTAATTTCACATGCACTCCATGTCCGGGGAATACAGCAAGGTGTCATCAAGACAGCACAGGGCCCCTTGAATAAATGCTTGTGCAAAACCTCATTTATTAAATTCATAAAGATGCCTGGAGCCCCCTGAAGGCCAAAGGGCATTACCAGGTATTTGAATTGCCCCAGGGGTGTATTAAAAGCAGTCTTATACTCATCCCCCTCCCAGATGCGCACTCGGAAGTAGGCATCTCTGAGATCCAATTTTGAACATATTTTCCTTTTGCTGGCCTCATTGAGCAAGTCTTTGATCAGGGGAAGGGGGGAGGCGTTCAAGGCAGACACTGCATTCAACCTTCGATAATCAGTGCATAACCATAGGCCCCCATCTTTTTTCTTTTGGAAAAGAACTGGTACAGCAAATGGGGAAGTGGCCACCCAGATAAAACCTCACTCAAGGTTTTTATCAATGAACTTGCGAAGTTAAATTTTCTCCTGGGGGGACATGGTGTACAACTTCCCTTTGGGTAATTTATGCGCAGGCAACAGTTCAATGGCACAGTCAGTGTTACGATGGGGGGGGCAGCTCGTCAGCCTCTGTTTCCTCAAAAACCTCCGCTAAATCCCTGTAAACAGATGAAATGGATAAAAGTTTCTCTCGCGCTAAACAGGCACTCTTGGAGCCAGGCCGATTGCGTCACTCCATGTTCCAAAGATGCCCTTTGCAAGAGGGAGACACCCAGGTAATCCGTCCCTCACTCCAACAGATATAGAGGTCGCGTGTTTGCAACAATGGGCCTCCCAACACCATGAGGAATTGCACACGGGGGGTGATAATAAAAGCGCGTTGTTCCCAATGTTCCTGTGCTGATAATGATAGGTTCAGTCTCGAAGGCACAGGGTTCTTTCATTTCGGAACCATCCATCTGTGTAAAGTGTAGAGGCTCCTCCAAAGTATGCATCCCCAACCCCAACCCATCCACCACTATTGGGCTAATCAAGTCCCTAGCACAGCCTGAGTCAATTAGGGCTCGTACCCGCATTTGTGTGCCCAGATGTGGATTCACAACAGTCACTAACATATAGAGAAGGGGTCCGGAGAGCTCACCATTTGAGGCAATGTCGTTTAAGGGACTTGCTGCGTTGCGCCGTTCAGAGCAGGTCCTGGTCGTTTCCCTGCAGCTGGTCCACATTCTCGTCCTCCGACTTCTCCGGGAAACTGGCCTTCATGATTTGGAGCCCCAGTGGCTTTGGAGTAGAAGCTTTCTTTGGCTTGGTATGGGTTGGTGGGGAGGAGGGTGCTCCGCCCTTGAGAGAAGCTGCTGGGCATGCTGAGGCGAAGTGGCCCAACTCCCCACATCTGGTGCATAATCCCTTCTTCATTTGGAACTCTCTGAGGTCTCTCACAGCTGGTTTGGTCTTTGGCTTGAAAGGGGTGGCCGACGGGGCAGGGCTCTTGGGAGTGCTAGCCATGTGTCTCATGCGGATCAAAGTAAACTGCGCCTTGACTTCCTCTGCAGCTCTGATCCACCCATTCAGAGTGGTCGGATTGACATTTCTTAAGATCGTCTCATATGGTTCCCCACTCAAGCCCCTGCGGTATTGTTCTACAAAAACTTCTTCTGGCCAACCCCTAATCTTGGCTTCCAAACGTTTAAATGCAGCAGTATACTCACGAACTGACAATCTCCCTTGTGAGAGATTGCGCACCTGGTTCCTGGCTTTCTCCTCACTCATCGGGTCTTCGTATTGACGGCGTAGGGCCCACATGAACTCTTCCACATTATCCAACTCAGGACCAGGGGGGTTGTGGGGGCTCACATACCAATTGGCAGCTTTATCTCGTAGTCTTGAACCGATGTAGCCCACGTGGTCCCCCTCATCTTGGAACAGGTGGCCCCAATTCTGCATACACTGACCTGCCTCAATAATGAAGAACTGTAGCTTCGCAGGGTTACCGTCGAAAGTGGCTCCCATCAGCTCATGTGGCACTGGCTGCTGATCCACTGGCTGCGCAGGACCCGGGACTGATGCAGCTGGTGGCCCTGGGGGGGGCAGGTGGCTGGGCTGGTGGTTGCATAGGCAGTGGTACCACTGCCGGCGGCGTGCTGGCTCCAACTCCAGCCCCCGCTAGTTGGGCTTGAACTGCCTGTGCCACCACATTCAGGAGGTCGGTCATTATCACCGTCATCTGTCGCTGCAGTCACCTCTGGATCATATCAAACCTCCAATCCATTTGCGCCCACATCTCGTCTACCTGGGAGTCGTCCGTGGCTCTCCGGTCTGCCCCTCGGGCCGCCGACTGCCGGGTCCTGCCTTCCCATTGCGGGGACCAGGTTTCGGTAGTACGGGGTCCAAATTGCACCCAGGATTGGGCCCCTCCACGCCATCTGGAACAAATAGTCACCCCGCTAGTGCTGGCAGGGCACACCAGCACCTCCTCGGTGGTGACCGGTACCTCTGGTTCAGTTGTAGGGATCTCAGCGTCATCATCATCTATAGCAGGTATGATGAACTGGCCCCAATGAGGATTACTAACAGTCTGTGAGAATGAGCCAAGAGATATAGTCCACAACAGGTCTCCTTAAGTAGAAAGTCCTTTATTTGTAGAAAAGATCATGTTGGTCAAACACTTTTCCTGTTAGTAATGCCAAGCCTAGCAATGCTATTACAATTATACTTGATATGGAATATGGCCTGCCTACCATCTACCAATCAATAGGGAGAATTATTGACGCCCAAATACACTGGCCCAATGTTCCCAAGGAAAGCACGGCAAAATAGGTTCTCAGGGGAAAATACTGTTGAGGATTTTTGGAGAAAATGTTCCCAGAGGAAACAAAGCAAAAGAAATACACAACACCTGTGATTCATGTAACACAGAACAGGAGGCTCTCCTGTTCAAGGTCATTAGCCAAGGAATAGCCAGCTAGAGATAAGAAGGGAAGGAAAGCAAATGAGTAATGAGCATGCGCAAAGCGAAGCAGGCAAGCAAGACTCGCATTCCAAAGGTGGGAGTCAGGATACCGATGCTATCTCCCGGGCGGGACCTAAAGGGGTTGAAAGAAACCTTAGAACACAAAGCAATGTTATGAGATCATAACCTGAGGATAAAACAGCCAGTATTGATACACGTAACTCAGCAATACATTGATCATACCCATGCCTATGGCAGTGCTAACTGACATATAATAGTTCTGCTACCACCCTTAGCTTTCATTACTGACCCAACAAGTGTACCCCGATTGAGCCATTCAATAAAAGAAGCTCTTGTTTAAGAACCTTTGTTTGGAGTTGAAATCTCGTCGGACTCTCACAGACACGAACTAATCCAGCATGTGCTGGCAGTGGAAGTCACAGGAGATCACATATTCAATGCCTTCCAGTGTAGCGACAACTGATGGAACAGCCAATGGATATCCTGGGTGTAGAGGTTCCACAGATCACCACCTATGGCATTTTGTAGCTGTGGCTCTGAAGTAGAACATCTACCAGCTGCACAGGAAGTCCCAGGTTCAGGCAATTGCCACTAGGGGTGTGCATTTTATCCGAAAAGAAAAAAATGCCCAAAAAATACCGTTAAGGTATTTAGAGAATCTGATTCAGCTACAGATGTAGCTGAGCCTGAATAAAAGCTGATATTATCTGGCTTTTATTTGGGCATGGCTTGAAGAAGACATTTAAAGAGACCGCAGTCACTTTAAATGCTTTCTGAGTTCACTCACTTTGTTGTACAGCAGTGACACAGCTTTCAGAAGGCATGTAAAGAGGGTCTCTTTAAAAGCCTTCTCCAAGCTGCGCTGCCATGGCATGACTCAGCAGGTGAGCTCAAAAGGCATTTAAAGAGTCCTCCATTGAAAGCAATGGAGGATGTGGACACCTTCTGTGCTGGCTAGGTGGGATACAAGTTGAAATAAATAAATAATTCTTTGTGGGCCAATAGACTTGGACCCCCGGTCCAATCTTTTTAAAACTTGGGGGGGGGGGGTTGAGGAGAGGCACCAGCAGCTATGCAGCAAACCAGTGGTCTCCGTAGGGTATAATGGAGCCGGGAGAAATTGGGTTTCCCAAATATTTCCTGAATCTGAATACCATACCGGCATTGGGATTTGGGAATATCAGGAAATACCGATATTTTTCAGGTTCAATGTACCCAAACCCAAAAATACCAGGGTTTATTTTTGTACACCCCTAAATCCACTTAACAAATGGGTCAACCAGTAGGTGGTGTAAAAGCCTTCTGCCAGAGACCAGCTGCCAGTTAGAGCACGCAATACTGACCTTATATAGACCAAGGGCCTGACTCAGTAAAAGGCAGCTTCAGGTGTTTGTGGGTCATGCATTCTTTTGGGTACTGGAGCAAACAACAAACAAACAAACAAACACTGTGACCAGTGTTCCCTCTAAGCTGAGTTAGTGTGAGCTAGCTCAGTTTTTTAGCCTCTGGCTCACACGTTTTTCTCTTAGCTCAGGAAGGACGGCTCCAAAGCAAACTAATTTATGTAGTAGCCAAATCGCCCACTCACAACTTTAATGTCAATAGCTCACAAAGTAGAATTTTTGCTCACAGGACTCCATAGCTTAGAGGGAACATTGACTGTGACATGAATGACTAGAACATTTCATATTTTTAAATCAAACTTACAAGATTACAAGGAACAGTTCATTACACTCTCAATAAACGTTTATAACATTACAAGGAAAGTCCATCATACTCAATGAGCACCCGGATATAAGCTCATTTCATCCCCGTCTTCCTCAGGAGTAGTCCTATTGTATGGAAAGGTATCAGCCTCTTGATACAGTTCAGTGTTTGTTAAGAGCAAACCAATGCTTAACTTCTTTATTTTCTGCATTTTATCCTGGATGAAATCCATGGTATTTTAAATTAAAAGTAACATGAAGCTGAATGGAATATTTTTATTTTTAAAAAAAGATTTTGATAAATTAACTATTTAATTATTAAGAATTTGTTAGAACTTACTTCTGGTTCCATTGCAAGTGTTTGTATTAGGAGCAAGCCAGTCTTGTCTTTCAGGTGTACTGTATCAAGAGGCTGACACCTTTCCATACAACAGGACTACTCCTGAGGAAGATTGGGCAAATGGTTTAACTCCCACATTGAAGATGATGATTTTGCATCTATTTTAAAATATAATAATTGTCAAAGTATAAAAAATTGAGCCCAGTTCATCTCTTTAAGATATTACTTTAATTACAAGTGAATTTAAAAAGTGGAAATATTATATAGAGGTTCAGACCTTTAACAATCTTATTAATATGTTATAGCTTTAAGAAAGAGATGTTCAACATGCAGCTGCATGGAATTAATTAGAATAGTTTCTTTATAGAGCCTGGAGTCCAGCTTGTTGTAGAGAGCATTTTGCCAGCCACATTCAAAACTGAAGGCTTCTTAGCCAGGTAGAAATAAAAGAGGACTGGTTTGCTACTACAAAAAAGTTAGCAGTGTTTCATGGAGAGCATTTTAGCCAGCAGAGTACAAGAGGCTTCTAGCACCTGAGAGGCAAGACTGGCTTGATCCTCATACAAACACTTGCAATGGAACCAGTAGTAAATTCTAACAAAGTCTTAATAATTAAATAGTTAATTTATCAAAATCTTTTAAAAAATAAGAATATTTCATTCAGTTTCATGTTGCTTTTCATTTAAAACACCATGGATTTCTTCCAGGATAAAATGCAGAAAATAAAGAAGAAGTTAAGCATTGGTTTGCTCTTAACAAACACTGAACTGTATCAAGAGGCTGATACCTTTCCAAACAATAGGACTACTCCTGAGGAAGACGGGGATGAAATGAGCTTATATCCGGGTGCTCATTGAGTATGATGGACTTTCCTTGTAATGTTGTTAACTTTTATTGAGAGTATAATGAACTGTTCCTTGTAATCTTGTAAGTTTGATTTAAAAATATGAAATGTTCTAGTCATTCATGTCACAGTAGGGTTGCCAAGTCTGATGAACTTACTGGCGGGGGGGAGTCCTCTGTCGGCCGGGAGCTTCACTGGAGCGTGCGCTTTGCGCGCGCACCGGCTGACATCACCGGAAGTGATGTCAGCACGTTGGGGCGTTGCCAGGGCGATGCTCTGGCAATCGCCCCAAAACTCTATGGTATCATAGAGTGACGTCATTATGTGTGAGAAGTCATCCAGGCTGGACAACTTCGGGGGTGGGGTTTCCCCTGCCGGCTGAATGCTGGCCGGCGGATCGGGAACCCCTGTAGTGGGGGATCCCCCCCCCGGATCCCCTGCCCCCCGCCCTATGTCACAGTGTTTGTTTGTTTGCTGTATTTTCCATATGGATACCTGTGACCCCTTCTTGTTTTTTTCTGCAAACAACAAACACCCAGTAGAAAAGAGCATGAATCCAGTAGCACCTTAAAGACTAACAACATTTGTGGCAGGATATGAATTTTCGTTAGTCTTCAGGTACCTGAAAAAGTGAGCAGCGACTCACAAATCATGTTAGTCTTTCAGGTGCTACTGGACTCTTGCTCTTTTCTACTGCTACAGACTCACATGGCTGCCCATCTTGATCTAAGAAAAACCCAGTTCTGTTTGACTGAAGGCCTCTTTATTAACAGTAACTGTAGGGCAGGTAACTTGGCTGTTGCAGTAAGGAATAACAATATTTAACGAAGCCAGGGGTCCGTTGGAGCGGGAGCACACAGGAGCGCAGCTCCGGGAGCGAAGAGCCCAGGGGGCGGGCACATGACCAAGCCCCGCCCCCTCCTCGGCTTCCCCGAGCAGTGCAGAGGCGCAGCGCCTCGGGGAAAGCCCTGCTGGAGTCTTTATTGTTTTTAATGTTTTGTGTTAATATTGATAATTTTATCATTGTTCCTTTTATGACTGTGTGCTGCTTTTTCAGAGACTTGCTCAAGGTGGCATATAAATTTTCTAAGTATACCATTTTTTATCTGGGCACATGGCACATAAGTACTGGAGACATTTCACCAACCCTTCAGCAGCTTCCTGCTGAAGCAGGAATCAGTTTGGTGTAGTGGTCAGGAGTTGGACTCTAATCTGGGAGAACCGGGTTTGATTCCCCACTCCTCCACATGCAGCTGCTGGTGTGACCTTGGGCCAGCCACAAGTTCTCTCAGAGCTGTTCTCTCATGAGCAGTTCTCAAAAGACCTCTCTCAGCCCCACCTACCTCACAGGGTGTCTTGTTGTGGGGAGGGGAAGGGAAAGGGATGGGTGGTGCACATGTCCTGGGTATCTCAAGTCTACTTGAAACCTGGTGGTTTCAAGGGAGCAGGAAGAGAATGAGGGTGTGTTCTTGACGCTTCTTTTTATTGCACAAAGTATTGGATGGGGAAGGGAATGGAGGAAGAGCAGGTCAGTTTCACTCACCTGTGGAGTGGAGCCTGAGGGGTGGGTGTTGCCTTCTGACACACTTCCGGTATGTTAGGGGGTGTGACACATGCAAATGAGTTATGCTAATGAGTTATGCTAATGAGCTCCTGCACCTCTTTTTCTACGAAATGACCCCTGAACGAAGCTGTCCTAGTGCTCTGGGATAGGGTTGTTCTGGTCAGTTTCTCTGCAGATCCTTAGTAGGCCCGGCATTCCTGCGGGCTCCTCACACAGAGACTGAGAAGAGAAGCACCGAGTCCTTCCTACTCTCCTGCTTGCTCTGAAACTTACTGGGATAGCCTCTTAAAGAAGCAATACACAATAGTTTCAAGCACCCAAAGCTAAAAGTATTGTGAGACAGGGGCTCATTCTGCATCTAGCATTCACTCGGCTGTTTTACCAAACTGACGTTGGAACAGAAATTCCCCTCTGCATTGCATGCCACTTTCACTTACTTGGATTGTCGGGTTTTATGGAAGCCTCCACAGTGCGTGCTGGTTCCACTTCCTTTGATCCCTGTCTGCCAGTGTTCCCTCTAAGCTGAGTGAGTGTGAGCTAGCTCGCAGTTTTTTAGCCTCCGGCTCACACATTTTTGCCTTAGCTCAGGAAGGATGGCTCCAGAGCAAACTAATTTCTGCAGCAGGCAAATCCCTGACTCACCACTTTAATGCCAGCAGCTCACAAAGTAGAATTTTTGCACACAAGACTCCACAGCTTAGATTGTAAGTCTGCAAAGATTTATGGCCGTTTTATGGCTGTTCAGGGGTGACTCTGGGATGTCTGAATGTCGTTTTGAGTGCTTTTTCTTTTTCTGTTCCAGTTTGGGTTTGGTAAAACAACAGGGCGAATGCTGGATACAGAATGGGCCAGGGACAAACCCAAAGCACCTGAATTTTGAAATGAAAGCATTTCATGTGAGGAGTTGCGCATAGGGCTGCCAAGTTGCGCATAGAGCTGCCAATCCCCCGCTACAGGGGTTCCCGATCCACCGGCCAGCATTCGGACGGCGGAGGGAACCCCACCCCCGAAGTCGTCCAGCCTGGACGACTTCCCCCATGTCATGACGTCACCCAGAAGTGACGCCATCACGTTGGGGGCGTTGCCAGGGTGACGCTCTGGCAATCGCCCCAAAACTCTATGATACCATAGAGTTTTGGGGCGATTGCCAGAGCGTCGCCTTGGCAACGCCCCCAGCGTGCTGACGTCACTTCCGGTGACGTCGCCCGGCGCGCGCGCTTCGAAGCTCCCGGCCAGCGGAGGACTCCCCCCCGCCGGTAAGTTTAACAGACTTGGCAACCCTAGTGGCGCACCCTGCTTCACATGAACAAACGAAGCTGCCTTATATTGAATCTGATCTCTGGTCCATCCAAGTCAGCATTGTCTACTCAGACTGGCAATGGCTTTCCAAGGTCTTTCATGTGAGGAGGTCTCATGTGAGGAGTTTCATGTGAGGAGTTGCGCAGAGGTCTTTCACACCACCTCCTACCTGATCCTTTTAGCTGGAGGTGCCAGGGATTGAACCTGGGACCTTCTGCAGGTCAAGCTAGGGTTGCCAAGTCTGGGTTGGAAAATACCTGGGGACTTTGGGGGTGGATCCAGGAGAGGGCGGGTTTGGGGAGGGGAGGAGCCTTAGCATGGTACAGTGCCATAGAGTCCACCCTTCAAAGCAGCCATTTTCTCCAGGGGAGCTGATCTTTGTCAGCTGGAGATCAGTTGTAAAAGCAGGAGATCCCTAGGCCCCACCTGGAGGCTGGCAACCCTATGTCAAGCGGATGCTCTGCCACTAAGCCAGAGCCCCTCCCTTCTGAGACTAGGCAGGTGGCTACCCGGGCAAGGGCCTGCTAAGTCATGGTACCAAAACTCTGGAACTCTCCCCCCGCCGGAATTTGTCTGTCCCCTTCTGTTGCCGTCTTCCACCAGTGAGTGAAGACTTTGGCCCATTCTACATCTAGCATTCGCTCTGCTGTTTTACCAAACCCACGCTGGAACAGAAATTCCCTTCTGCATTGCATGCCACTTTCACTTTGATTGATCATTGGATTTTATGGTATTGTCTAGAGTGCTTGCTGTTCCACTTCCTTTGATTTCTGGTTTTATGGTAACGTCTGCATAGATTTATGGCCTTCTTATGGCCGGTCAAGGGTGACTCTGCAGTCAGGATGGTGTGTCCCCCCCCCCTTTGAATGCTGTTTCGAGCCGCATCTTTTTCTGTCCCAGTGTGGGTTTGGTAAAACAACGGAGTGAATGCTAGATACGGAAGGGGTCTTTTTCGTTTCATTCAGCATTCCCTCAGTGACTCCTCCTTCCTAACCAATGTTTAATGTTTTGTATGTATTTGAAGGGTTTTATGTGTAGTTTTACTGGGTTTTTAAACTCTTTTTAAACTTGTCTTAATGAGGTACGCTTGGGAAGTAGAGTTTATTTTAATGGTTTTATAATGTAATTTTATCATGTATGTTTTGAATCGTTAGCCGCCTTGGCGGGCCCTTTTAAGGGCAGAAAGGCGCGACGTCGATTCTGTAAATAAATAATAAACAAAGGATGGCCAGCTCTGGATTGGTGCCCTGTCTATCTTTGGAAAGGTTCAGAGGTGGTTTTCCTTGGGTTGAGATGTGCCTCTGGCTGCAGCAATCTGCCTTAACCGCACTACGCACAATGCATCAGAAGAGACAGCGTTTGGGCTTATTACATTGCATGCATGGAGCACCCATTGTGCTTCATATGAAGCCTGGACTTCATTTTCAACTTTACAAGGAGGATTTAACGACTCGCACGAAGCCTCCTCCAAGGCCTTCTAAACAGGCCAATGGCCGAAAGCATTCCTTCGTTCCCAGCCCAGGACGCAAGAACAAAGGCTCTCCATCTGATTCCAATGACTTTTCCCTGCCAGCAATTTGATGTAGCCAATTTGGAAAAGAACCCAGAATTCTGAGTTTTATTTGTTTGTTTGTTTGCTGGATCATCCCTTTGAGTGGCGGGGGTCATTCCAGTAGGAATGGAGAGGGGGTAAAACCGTAGGGTCCACCACGAATGCCAGGTTATTATACATCCATCAGTCGTACACCTCAAAAGTCGGGATGGGAAATGCGTTCTCTCTTTTGGTTTCATTGAATAGCTGTTAACGTTTTGTTCTTTTGTTTTGCTTGGCCAACCATTTCAGTTTTGCACTTCTCCCCACTGGTTTTGTAGAGCCATCCGTTCTGTGAACACATGTTATGTGGCTTTTAGAAGCAGTTTATTATGGTAGCTCTATCCCAACGCGTATCATTTATATGTGTAACAGAAAGTATAATTTATTTATTGACATGCAAGTAATGTTGGGAGCTGCATTTGTTTAATGGGGTGGGGGGAGACTGACACAAGGGCGAAGTGGAATTTGGAACCAGGATTGGGGGGGGGGGGGTTAATACAGTAGGGATGGGACATTAGAAAGTCAAAGTGTGACACACTTGGGTTGCCAGCCTGAAGGTGGTGGCTGGGGACCTCCCAAACTTGCAACCGGTCTCTGGATCACAGAGCCCAGTTCCCTTGGAAAAAATGGCTGCTTTGGAAGGTGGACTAGATGGCATTATACCCTGCTGAGGTCCCTCCCCAAACCCCACCCTCTCCAGGCTCTACCTCCCAAATCTCCAGGTATTCCCCAACCCAGAGCTGGCAATCCTAACACAGACGTTTGCTGGACCCTCCAACAGGACACCAGTGGTACCTTAATATTCATTTTTAAGGAAGCAACCAACATGGCCAGGTAGCTGGAGAAAATTCTCAGTCTGAATCAATGCTCCCTCTAAGCTGTGGAACCTTGTGAGCAAAAATTCTACTTTGAGAACTACTGGTAGTATAGTTATGAGCGAGCAATTTGGCTATGTCATGAATTAGTTTGCTCTAGAGCAGGGGTGGGCAATTGTTTTGGCTCGGGGGCCACTTTGTGGGAGCGGAGGTTAGCGGAGGGCCGCACCTTTTTAAATGATTGCATTCATTACTTAACTTTGCATTTCAGAAAAGGTATAAATTGTATCATAAAAACCAATAAATATAAATTAAATAAAATAATGGTAGTTTTATTCAATTTATTATTGTGCTAATTTCATATCATCTATAGCCGCAAGCACATTTAATTTTAGAATCAGTTTAATGAGACAAATGTACCCTATCACACTTTTCTACAATTTTTTTGAAATCAGGAGTGAGATTGCTTGTTGAGATTCTCATCACAGCCTGCAAGTTAATGTCTGTCAAAAAGCATCTATATTTACTCTTGTTAATCTTCATGTCTTGGTGGGCCGCAAAAAACTCTGTGGTGGGCCGCATGTGGGCGGCCATTTGCCCACTCCTGCTCTAGAGCCCTCCTTCCTGAGCTGGAGGCTAAAAAACTGTGAGCTAGCTCACACTAACTCAGCTTAGAGGGAACACGGGTCTGAATACCTTTCCTTGCCCTCCTTGGAGGCGGGGTGGGGGCTATCGTGCCTCCTCTCATAGATCCTGAAGCTCAACATATGGGCGCTTTTCTTACTTGCTCAGTCAGCATAGTGTAGCAGTTACAGTGTCGGACTAGGATTTAGGAGACCCAGGTTTGAATCCCCACTCTGTCATGGAAGCTTGCTCAGTGAACTTGGCCCAGTCACTCGCTCTCATCCTATCCACAAGGATAAAATGGACCGAAAGAGAACCATGCGAGCTGCTTTGGGTCCCCATTAGGGAGGAAAATGGGGTAATTATGAAGTAAATAAATCAATAAAGTATGCTGTAGCTCATGGAGGAAAGGTCCAGCAATGGCTATTAGTCACAATGACTAAGTAGAACTTCCACATTCAGAGGAAGTGTACCTCTGAATACCCGTTGCTGGGGGTGTGTGCAACAGTGGGGAGTTATCTGCTGCATGTGGCATACATAGGCATCAACTATGGGGGGACTCGAGGGCTTGAGCCACCCTCGAAATTTCCCAGGGGGGGCTCAGCCACCCCCGGCAAAACGGAGCACCCCCTGGGCCCTTCCTAGGCCCGCCCGCCGGCTGACTGCCACCGCCTCTCCCCCCCCCTGGCCTGGCCACTCCTGCCTCCATCCCTCCCTCTGTCTGTCCAGGGGCCAGCTGGGCAAATGCCCAGCGTGCTGGTGTCACCCGGAAGTGATGCCATCACGCTCTAGCAGTCGCCCCGAAACTCTATGGCACCATAGAGTTTCAGGGCGATTGCCAGAGTGTCGCGCCGGCAACGTGCCCAGCTGGCCCCTGGATGGATGGAGGGAGGGACGGAGGCAGGAGTGGCCAGGCCTGGGGGGGAGGCGGCGGGGACATGGTCCTGGCATGCGCACACGCGAAGCACGTGCGCAAGAGATCCCCCCCCCCGGATTTTAAAACTCGATGCCCTGGTGGCATATTCCGAGCATATGCACCTCCTGATTTATTCAAATCATTCCCCACTGGGGCCTTTTTGACTGAAGGAAAAGGCACCCCTGCACTTTGTACCTGCTGAAGCTTCCGGGTCAGACTCAAGGGTAGGCCCACATACAGCAAGTTGCGGTAATCTAACCTGGAAGTGACCATTGCGTAGATCATTGTCACCAGTCATGGGGGGAGAGATATGGACCAGTTGTCTGACCAGCCGGAGATGGTAAAAGGCTGATCTGGCAACATTGGTGACCTGGGCCTCCATGGAAAGGGGGGCATCCAGAGTCACCCCTAAACCCCTCAGCATTGGCGCCAGTATCAATGGCACCCCACCAATGGATGGGAGTCGGATTCCCGATCGTATCCCCCCACGACTCAGGTACAGGACTTCTGTCTTTGCTGGATTCCATTTCAGCCAGCTCCGTTGCAGCCAACCAACCATGGCCTCCAGAGCCCTGGTCAGATTATCTGGGGCGGAGTCAGGACAGCCATCAGCAGGTACAGCTGGGTATCATCAGCATACTGTTGACAGCCCAACCCAACCCCCCGGATTAACTGGACGAGGGGGCGCATATAGATGTTTAATAACATCGGGGAGAGGATTGCCCCTTGTGGGACGTCACATACCCTCTCCCCAAGTGCCACCATCTGTCCCCAACCATGGAGAAAGGAAAACAGCCACTGCAAAGCAGTCCCCCATGTTCTCGCATCGGCAAGGCAATCGAAAGATCGTCGTCGGCAGTGTCCAACGGTGCCGTTAAATCAAGAAGCAACAGCAGCGCCGACCTGCCTTCATCCAGATGTCTGTGGAAGTTATCTGTGAGGGCGTCCAGCACTGTCTCCATTCCATGGCCAGGGTGGAAGCCAGACTGGAAAGGGTCTAGAATGGAGGACTCAGTCAGGAATCCCTGGGGCTGCTCATCTACGACCCTCTTAACCTCCTTACCCAGCAACTAAAGGTCTCATATTGAGCGGTAGTTAGCTGGGACCGCAGGGTCCAAAGACAGCTTTTTGAAAAGCGGTCTCACCACCGTCTCTTTCAGGGTCCCTGGGAACATCCCCGATGTCAGGGACAAGTTGATAATTTCCCTCAGGGAGATCCGGATTTTGTCTCCGCAGGCTTTGACAAGCCAGGACAGACACTGACCCAGGAGGGACATGGCGGACTTCACAGCTGTTGACCTCTTCCTGGGAAAGTCGGCTGAATCTGTCCAACACTGGGCCAGAAGACGGCCGAGGGGCTTCCAGTTCACATACTGTTTCAACTGTGGCTGGCAGGCTGTGGCAGAGTGACCGGACTTGGTCCGCAAAATAGCTCGCAAATGCCTCACAGCCAGACAGCCAAACTCTCCTCAGCATTCCACACTAGGCCCTACACGGTCAGTGCTGGCAATTTCTGGTACAGGGTGTGCCCTGAGGGAAAAGTCTCATGGATTAGCATAGCGCACTCATCCATTAGTCCGGGACTGATGAAGGACCGAGAAATCTGGAGGGGCAGCTGGCTCAGGGCGACTGTCTCACCCTCCCACACCCAGGTCTTGGTCATGCATCCCTGGTCTCTGTTTTGGCCCGCAAGACAGTCCTGCAAGGTTGAGGTCTTATTATTGATAGACCTGGCAATACACAACATTGGTGTCCGAGAAGGGTGAACCATCCTAGCCCCACTACGAACATCTCTTGGGACGTGGCGAGGAAGAAGCGCAACTACAGGGCTGACATCCACTAGTTGTTTTTGTTTTCTTTTTATTTCATGGGCTGGATCTTTGATTCCCCGTACGGTTCATTTGCTGCAGCGGCAGCATTGAAAATGGGTGTTTTAACTGGAAAACTGGGGGGGAGGGGGGGGATAAGCATGAGGAAAAAGTGTTGCAAAGAAAAAATTCCTCTGATCGTCCCTCAAGGGCAGTAGCTCGATAGGAAGAGCCTGGTCAGCCAGCCCCCCCCCCCCTTTCCCAAAGCCACTTAGCAGGCTGGCAGGGGGGGGAAATGGGGGTAGGCTCTTCAGCATCACACCAACACCCACCATCGCTTCCAGCATGAAACGGGAAGTGATGTCATCACATCAGGTGACTCCTAGTAGGTTGCCAGGACGCAATGACATCACTTCTGGTTTCATGCCCTCCACATTTGTGAGACTCAGGGGGACTCCTCCCCTTCTAATTCTGCATGGATCCCTGATTTTGATGCTCTGGGAGTCTGTTACCTCAAAATCATGGGTGGGGGGAGAGAATATTTAAGACACATCGATTAATAAGACTGGGTGATTCGGAGCCCCCAGATCTGGGGAGATTTCCACGAGTATCCCTGGTGAAATTCCACCTCTCTAAAGGAAGTGCACGTAGTGGCTTACAATGGGAAATCAGCGAATTACGGCGTCCCAGAGCCCGCGGGAGTCTTCTCTGACCTCCAGGGAGCAAAGGAGACGAAGAGGAAGAGCTGAATTTCTGGCTTCTGCTGAACAAGTCTCTACAAACCAAAATTGACAACATGGAGCTGAGGAGCATCGAGGCTATGGCTGCTGACTTCCATACCTTCATCTTAGACCGAGTCAGGACATTGAAATTCTGGAAAACAAGCACAAGAAAGACCCTTTGTTACACAAGCTGGTGCCCAGTCTCAGCCACTTCAATGCACCCACCCGGTATATGCAAAAGCCAGACACACAGGCTCCTCCCCCCCTCAGCTAGGAGTCTCCGCCTTCTGCTGATTGCACACCAATGAGTTAGGAGTCTCCGCCTCCTGCTGATTTCCCACAGGTTCCTCCCACCAAGCTAGGAGTCTCTGCCTTCTGTTGGCTGCACAGAGACCCCTCAGTTAGGAGTCTCCGCCTCCTGCTGATTGCACACCAATGAGTTAGGAGTCTCCGCCTCCTGCTGATTTCCCACAGGTTCCTCCCACCGAGCTAGGAGTCTCTGCCTTCTGTTGGCTGCACAGAGACCCCTCAGCTAGGAGTCTCCACCTCCTGCTGATTGCTCACCAATGAGTTAGGAGTCTCCGCCTCCTGCTGATTTCCCACAGGTTCCTCCCACCGAGCTAGGAGTCTCTGCCTTCTGTTGGCTGCACAGAGACCCCTCAGCTAGGAGTCTTCACCTCCTGCTGATTACACACCAATGAGTTAGGAGTCTCCGCCTCCTGCTGACTTCCCACAGGTTCCTCCCACCGAGCTAGGAGTCTCTGCCTTCTGTTGGCTGCACAGAGACCCCTCAGCTAGGAGTCTCCGCCTCCTGCTGATTACACACCAATGAGTTAGGAGTCTCCCCCTCCTGCTGATTTCCCACAGGTTCCTCCCACCGAGCTAGGAGTCTCTGCCTTCTGTTGGCTGCACAGAGACCCCTCAGCTAGGAGTCTCCGCCTCCTGCTGATTACACACCAATGAGTTAGGAGTCTCCGCCTCCTGCTGATTTCCCACAGGTTCCTCCCACCGAGCTAGGAGTCTCTGCCTTCTGTTGGCTGCACAGAGACCCCTCAGCTAGGAGTCTTCACCTCCTGCTGATTACACACCAATGAGTTAGGAGTCTCCGCCTCCTGCTGATTTCCCACAGCTGGGAGTCTCTGCCTCTTAATGATTACACTGAAGCTCCTCCCACTGAGCTAGGAGTCTCCACCTCCTGCTGGGGCCTCACAGTTAAAAAAAAAATTGGTTCTTCAGCAGGGAGTGTGCCTGCAATTTAAATTCAGGAAAAGAAATCTTCCCGGGCGCTTAGCTCTCACGTTGTTGTGAAAACAACTGGCATAAACATTGCAGCCCTTCTGGAGCTCCCCGGCACATGTTCTCGGTTTTCGGCTTGCCAGAAATTAGCAGTCGTGTGTTGATAATGGTGTTGACGCATCCAGGATCCGTGCGTCCCGTTGGTTACCAAACATTCTCCCAGTGCCGGAGGCCCGTCAGTCTCTCTCTCCCTCTCCCTCCCATCAACAAGGAGTTATAAACAGTAATTATTCGGATGACTCAAAGATGCCCCGGGGACTCGGAGGCAAGTCATGTCCCCCTGCCAACTTCACAACGGCCCGGAGGGAAACAGCCCAGCTGAAAAGACAAGATGGCATTTTGGGGCTGGAAGACAAAAGAAGGCAGTGTTCCCCCTTCCACGGCCACATCTCCTGGCCTCGCATCACCTTCTGCCCCCGGCCATCATGTGACACGGCACACCCTGTGCCCAGTGGCAACATCTCGGGACTTGACTTTAAATTAAATTGGAGCCATGCCCTCCTGCCGACTTGCCAGACATAACTCAACTTCATGTGCCTTTCAGTCTGGGAGCAGGGGAGGGAACGCAGGCGGTGGAACACGCAATCTCAAGGCCTGAGGGAGTCTCCCCCCCCCCCCGCTGCCCTCTGTGCCTGGTAATCTGTTCCTGACCCCACAAATCCCACTCCCTTCAGCCCCTTCCACACTGAAGGGAACCGGCTCCGAGAGCCCCATGGGTTTCACGCTCCCTTCAGCAACTCTGCCCTTTCTCCCAAACGTTGCCTGGTACCGCCTCCCAATGCCTCCCCCCCCATAAATTTCACATGCCCATAAAGTGCTTTCTCACATCCTTAGGGTGCCTGGGGATCTCCCACAATCACTGCTGGTCTCCAGATGACAGGGATCAGTTTCCCTGGAGGAAACGGCTGTTTTGGGAAGTGGACCCTGTGGCATTATGAGCGGTGGCTCAGAGGTTAAGACGCTGAGCTGCAGACCGGAAGGTCGGTAGCTCAGCAGTTCGAGAGCCGAGTGCCGCGTGACGGAGGGAGCGCCCGTCTCTGGCCCCAGCTCCTGCCAACCTAGCGGTTCGAAAGCAAGTAGATAAAGAGGTCCCGCCTTCGGAGGGAAGGTAACAGCGTTCCGTGCACCTCAGCATTTAGTCATGCCGGCCACATGACCATGGATAAGGTCTTCGGACAGCGCTGGCTCTTCAGCTTGGAAACTGAGATTAGCACCACCCCCTAGAGTTGGAGTCAACTGGCTTTTGAGCAAGGGGAAACTTTACCTTTTACTAAAAGTAGGGCTGCCAGCTCTGGATTGTGAAATTCCTGGAGATTTCGAGGGTGGAGTTTGGGAAGGGTGTAGATTGGGGAGGGGAGGGGCCTCAGCAGGGTACCATGCCATAGAGCCCACCTTTCAAAGCAGCCAGTTCCTCCATGGGAGCTGATTTCTTTTACCCACAGACCAGTTGTAATTCCAGGAGATCTCCAGCTATCACCTGGAGACTGGCAACCCTACTTTGAGGTCCCTCCCCAGGGTCCACCCCCCAAAGTACCAGGAATGTCCTAACCCAAGGTTGGCAACCCTACCCCTTAGGAAGGTAACCAAAAAGGCTGAAACAAAGCAAAAGAAGGAGAAGAGATTAAATTTATACCCTGCCCCTCATTTATACCCTGCCCTTCAGAGCCAGTTTGGTGTAGTGGTTAAGTGCGCGGACTCTAATCTGGGAGAACCGGGTTTGATTCCCCACTCCTCCACTTGCACCTGGCTGGATGACCTTGGGCAAGCCATAGCTCTGTGCCAGCTGTTCCCTCAAGGACAGCTTGGGAAAGAGCTCTCTCAGCCCCACCCACCTCACAGGGTGTCTGTTGTTGGGAGGGGAAGGGAAAAGGAGTTTGTGAGCCGCTCTGAGACTCCAAGTGAGTGAAGGGCGGGGTATAAATCCAATCTCTTCTTCTCTTCTTCTTCTTCTTCTTCATTTGGAATCTCAGAGCAGCTTACAAACTCCTTTCCCTTCCCCTCCCCACAACAGACACCCTGTGAGGGAGGTGGAGCTGAGAGAGCTCTTTTGAGGAGTGTCCTTGAGAGAACAGCTCTGATAGAACTATGGCTTGCCCAAGGTCATCCAGCAGCTGCAAGTGGAGGCGTGAAGAACCAAAGAAATTAAAATACAACTGTGCACATAGTGCAAATGTACAAAATGTAATGTATAATTTAATAATACAAGCGTGCGTGCTAAAATATCATTTAAAAACAACAATCCTATGGTTAAGTATATTAAGTACCTAATCATAAAACTAAACTAAGAAGTCTGAAAATATGTACCTATTCCCAATATAAAGACAAATGTCCATTCATATACATACAGGTTGAAAGGTACATAATTTCTCCAGATGCAAAAACCAATCCCAAACATGTTTCAGCAATAAGCTTTCCTGAGTGGTATAATTCAGACGGGGTCCTCCGTTAAATTAACAAAGATATACATTAAAACTGATCGTATACAGAATGAACACTGAGATGTTCACCCGTCGAGTAAGTGGCGTCCAATATTCTTGAGGTGCAATATGGGCAACTCATCAAGATGTAAAATATTTCCTTGGCCCCCGGATCTTCTTAGGTCCAATCTGCAATGCTCAGAGCTTCAATGGAGTGCTCAGGTACATCTTAGTCCCCAGTGGGGAACTTTGGGGGGGCATTCCCAAAGGGGGCGGAGGTCCCCAATGTGATGACATCCCGTTCGGGATGTCCCGGCTCCAAGCCCTGCCCCCATGGGGCCCTCCAGCTGGAGGGCCTCACCCACCCGATCTTGGAGCGGCATTGCCACTTGGAGATGAGGCATGCGGGGATGGTCCTGCTGGTTGCAAACAATTAAAGGGGTCCCTTTAAGTGCCCGCAGCCAGAGGGCCCGCCTGCCCGATCAGCCACACCATCTACCTCCTCTCTTTCAAGAGAGGAGGGAGAGGGGTGGCTGCGGGTGTTGAGCCTTGGGGGTGGGGCTTCCCCACCGGCCAGCTAGCCAGGCAGTGGGTACAGCCCCCCAAAAAAGCGGGTAACCTCTGCCAAACCGGGGGTCTGGCAACCCTAGCTGTTGTTGTATCTCAGGGTACTTATATGCTCAGCCATAGGATGGTTGTTTTTAAATTATATTTTAGCGCTCACGATTGTATTATTAAATCCTATATTATACTTTGTACATATGCACTAAGTGCACAGTTACATTTTACCAGGGGTTCTTTCGTAGAAAAAGAGGTGCAGGAGCTCATTAGCATAACTTATTAGCCTACCCCATTAGCATATGCCACGTCCCCTGACATCGCCAGAAGTGTGTCAGAAAGGGAATGTCAGTTTCAGCCCCATTATACCCTATGGGCCATTGAAATCAATGGCAAAAACTCATAGGGTATATGAGGGGCTGGAGGAAAGGGGGTTTGAGGGAGAGGCTCCAAACTTGCAGGGTAGCTGCTGGGGCCTCTCCTCGAAATACCCACCAAGTTTCAAGAAGATTGGACCAGGGGGTCCAATTCTACGGGCCCCCAAACAGGTTGTCCCATCCCCTCCATTGTTCTCTATGGTGGGAAAAAATGTTAACTTTTTTTCTACCATAGAGAACAATGGAGGGAATGGGGGCCTGTAGAATTGGACCCCCTGGTCCAATCTTCTTGAAACTTGGTGGGTATTTTGAGAAGAGGCCCCAGCAGAAACCATGCAAGTTTGGAGCCTCTCCCTCAAACCCCCTCCCCTCCAGTCGCTTTTAAAATTGCCGCCGAATTTCGGCGGCTATTCGGCAGCAGGCTGAATCAGATTAGAGAATCTGATTCGGCCCATGGCTGCCCTAGTGGCCACTCCTGAGCTGGAGGAGCTTTGCTCCGGCCCCAACGGACCCCTGCATTTTACTTTCTTTTTCTTTGTTTCAACCTTTTTGGTTATCTTTCTTGGGCATGGCTGTGTCTTTCTCCCCTTTCTGAGCTGTATTTAACCCTACCCCTTAGGTCTGGAACTCACGCCCAATGTCCCAAAGACCTTCTGCCGCATTAAAGGACTCTGTCACTTGCTGCCTTGATCCCTGCACCCTCTTCCCAGTTTCTCAGAGACTGATCTCCCGGTCCCTTGAAGGACTCCGTATTTTTCTCCCTCGCTTCCTCTCGTGTCCAGAGCCCCCTCCCAGGGCCCCACCTTCTGGGAGAAGTCTTTCCCCTTAATCCTTACCCCCCCTGAAACTAACCTCAAATCTTACCACATGGGCTCACATTCCAGTCTTGCTAAGCCTGCCTTTTTCTCCCTTGCCCCTGTGGATGATTCTAGATCGCAAGCTCCATCAGGCAGGGACCTCTCTCTCTCTCTCTCTCTCTGCTTTTGAAAGCTCTGGCTGTATTGATAGGGCAATCCAGCTCATCAGCCCGAACTTCTGGAAGCAACTTCTGTGAATTAGTTTCAGGAAGAAAAAGAGTAACCGGTTTGACATATCCGATTTCCAAAGCAGGCCTCTGTTGTGGTCGGAGGCACATAATTTACCAGGCCGATATCTTTGGCTAACGCTTGACGCTACGATAGGGGACAAGGGGCTTGAGAATAGGGGGGAAACCAATGTTTCAAATGAAGAATATTTTTATCATTCGGGTTTTTTAAAATCGCGATGAGTTTCTCGAGGTATCTTCTGGGGAACCTGCTAGTCCTTCAGTGTTTGTACAGCAAGAGTGTAAGATCAGTAAGAAAACATTCTTAATTTGCACCACTGGCTTTTTACCTTTTTAAACAGTTTATGTGATTAGCGAGGCCCTTCTGGTTTCTCCTGACAAGATATGCTCCCTCTAAGCTGTGGAGTCTTGTGAGCAAAAATTCTACCTTGTGAGCTACTGGCATTAAAGTTGTGAGCAAGCGATTTGGCTGCTGCATAAATTAGTTTGCTCTGGAGCCACCCTTCCTGAGCTAAGACAAAAATGTGTGAGCTGGAGGCTAAAAAACTGTGAGCTAGCTCACTCTAACTCAGCTTAGAGTGAACTAGTGGAGTCATGACTAATGTTGCATGTCATAAGAAAATAAGAAAAGCCCTCAGGATCAGACCAAGGGTCCATCTAAGCCAGAATCCTGCCACTCACATTGGACTGGCAGATGCCCCAAAGGGAATCCTGCAAGCAAGGCTGAAGGCAGCTGTTATCCCCTTGTTGCTGACCCCCAGCACTGGGTATTCAGAGGTAGACTGCGCCTGAATGTGGAGGCACCATTTAGCTTATAGTTACTGATAGCTCTCTCCTGCTCCAAGAATTTGTCTAATTTTCTTAAGAACCAAAGAAGAGCCTTACTGGATTGGATGGAAGATCCATCTAGTCCAGCATCCTGTTCTCAGGAGCAGCCAATCGGAAGCTTCTGGGAGCCCCACAAGCAGGTCAGGAGAGCAACAGCCCTCTACAGGTTTGCTTCTCCCCCCAAGAACTGGTGATCAGAGATAGACCACCTCAGAACATGGAGGTTCCATTTAGCAATCACGCTTGTAGCTGTTGCTGGATCTCCTGCTCCTCCATTAATTTCTCATGTGTTTATTATCTCCTTCTTTCAAGGAACTCAGGTGGACATACATGATTCTCCTTCCCCCCCATTTTATTCTCACCCCAACCCTGAGAGGTGGAAATGTGTCTAATTCCCCACACGTGCCTTTTAAAGTCGTCAAACTATCAGCCATTGTCACATCTGGTGGCAGTGAATTCCACAGTCTATTAGATCCTTATCCCATCCTTCTTCCAGGGAGCTCAGGACAGAAATACTCCTGTCTCCATTTTATCCTGACAACACCTCTGTGAAGCAGGCACCGCTGAGAGATAGTCAGAAGATCAGCTGGTGAGCGCCGCCAGCGAAGTGAGAAGTTGAACCCAGGTCTCCCAGTTCCTAGTCCAACACTCTAACCACCACACCATTCTGCCCTTTAACACTGGCTAGGAGTGACATCCTGTATGGAGAAGAACTTCCTTACAACGCTCCTGGATCTACTCCCCTTCAGGGAGTGACCCAGAGTTGGACTGACCCAGAGTTGGACTGGCCTAGAGGAGCACTAAAAAAAAATGTGATTCCCTGCACCTGCAGCATGAAGTAGCGCAGTCCATTCTACCATCCATGTGACCTGCATCCCCCTGCATGTGCGAAGCAACCAGCCAGAGTTTCAGTCACCTGCCCCACCTTGCATGGGGAAAACTGAATGATTGACAGTGCAATCCTGAACAGAACTACCCCCTTCCAAACCCGTGGACACCAATGCACTTAGAAGGCCATAACTATGCTTAGGATGGTGCCACTGAGATAACATCAGGAAGGGCTTTGAAACATAGTAGGACACTTTTCCACATCTATATATATAAAAGAAAGTCCCCTCACCATAAAATCAACACCCAGGCCAAACCGCTGGACCTAGAAGCACCAAATTCGGGGAGAGCACTCCTACCATGGCATAGGTGCTCACTAAGAAGGGGTTTTTAGAAATTCAACCCCTAAGTGGGTCAAAAGGGGGGAAATGTGCTCCCCCCATTGATTTCTATGAGGCTGCCAGGCTGCTGCCTCCTTGCACCCCCCACTCTCTGATTGGTCAGCTGCAGAGCTCAGGGTTCTGAGGTTAAAAAGACAGTTACAGGAGACTGCAGAGAGCTAACGGCAGTTGAGGAAATCAAGATTGCCTTAGCCCTGCTGCTGGACCAGCCTCCCAGATGCCTTTAAACATAATCCCACACACACACACTAGAGAGGCGGGTGTCTGTCAGGTGCCAGAGCAGGGCCAGGGTACTTTAACACTACAAGGAGGAGGCAATTTAGGAATGCAGCAAAGACATTTGCACATAGTACTCCTGTGGGGCACTGAGCTGCACAGGCCAAGTACCAGCAAGATCACCCTGAGGCGCTCAGAACAACACAGTCTCTATATGAGCAAAACAATCCAGGAACACCAGCAGAAAGGCCATCACTTTCGTGGAAGGTGGCAGGAGCTGACTTAACAGACAACTGCTTCTTAAATGGACAGTTCTATGTTGTCTGCTCCAGAGTGAGCTCACCAAGCAGAACCACCAATGTGGTCTACAGAGAGGTCCTTCAGTAGAGAGGAAAAAAAACAGTATGTATGTCTCACCATAAATTCAACACCCAGGCCAAACTGCTGGACCAAATTCGGGGAGAGCACTCCTACCACGGTGTAGGTGCTCACTAAGAAAGGATTTTTAGAAATTTGACCCCTAAGTGGGTCAAAAGGGGGAAAATGCGCCCCCCCCCCGATTTCTAAGAGGCTGCCAGGCTGCTACCTATTTGTACCCCCCACTCTCTGACTGGTCAGCCGCAGAGCTCAGCGTTCCGAGGTAAAAGAAATAGTTACAGGAGACTGCAGAGAGCTAACGGCAGTTGAGGAGATCAAGATTGCCTTAGCCCTGCTGCTGGCCCAGCCTCCCAAATGCCTTTAAGCCATGAGGGAGCCCGCCCCAGCAGTGATGCCTTAGTGATCCTGCCAGCCCCGCCTCTACAGTGGCTTCTAATACCCCTCCCCCTCCCCCTCCCCCTCCTACACTGGACAGGCAGCTGCCTGTCAGGTGTAGGAGAGGAGGTGGGATGCTGACAGCAAAACAATCCAGGAACACAAGTAGAGAGGCCATCACTTTCATGGAAGGTGGCAGGAGTTGACTTAACAGACGACTGCTTCTTAAATGGACAGTTCTATGTGGCCTGCTCCAGAGTGAGCTCACCAAGCAGCCTGGTGATCTTAGCACCTGAGGACAGAACCACCAATGTGGTCTACAGAGAGGTCCTTCAGTGGAGAGGGGGGAAAGTACGTATGTCTTACTTCATTTTTTACACTACAATCTTCTCCATTAGAATTCCTACAACAAATCTTACCGGGGCTTTTTTGGCAGAAAAAGCCCAGCAGGAACGTATTAGCATAATAGGCCACACTCAACAGCCGAAACTCATCAGCGTAATAGGCCACACCCCTGACAGCACAGCTCATTAGCATATTAGGTGGGGGGCTGGGAAAGCACAGGGCAGGCATGGAAGCTTGCCTCTCTCCCCCCACCCGAGCTTCTCTGCCCCACTTCAGCATCAGCTTTCTAGTCTACACCAATTTTCCCTCTAAGCTGAGTTAATGTGAGCTAGCTCACAGTTTTTTAGCCCCCGGCTCACACACTTTTGTCTCCACTTGGGAAGGATGGCTCCAGAGCATACTAATTGATGTAGCAGCCAAATCGCTCGCTCACAGCTTTAACGCCAGTGGCTCACAAAGTAGAATTTTTGCTCACAAGACTCCACAGCTTAGAGGGAGCACTGGTCTACACCTTCCCCTCCGAACCAGAGGGCCTGGGAAAGGTGCTATTTCTAGTCTCCTACCACCACCACAACCAGATGGTTATTGTGGAGAGACTTGGGAAAGTGTGGGGAGGCATGATTAAATGCCTTTCTCTCCTTCCCCCAGATCGGGGAGGGAAAAAATGGCATTTTACACGTGCCTGGGTTCCCTGCCTGCCCCTCTTCAGCTGCCACATGTCAGCTGGAGAAGGGAAGGCAGAGAGAGGCTTTTCCTTGTCAGTTTCACTCTCAGCTGACTGGTGGGGAGTGAAATTGACAAGGAAATTGGGATGGGCTCCCCAGAGGGAAAGAAGGCATTTTAACATGCCGCCTTTCCCTCTTGTGTGCAAGGTAGGGAGGGCAGCATGCTCTGTAGCCGCATGTGCCAGAGGTTCTGGTTGTAGGCGTGGCCAGCTCAGGAGCTAACCGGAACTCCGTTCCTGTGCGTCCCTACCCCAAAATAGCCCCGAATCTTACATTTCAAACTTCACATCGTCAGTATTATAACTGGATTTACGGAACTTAAATACCGCAGCGAAGCACGGGTATCAGGCCAGTGCTAAATAATGCAGTTTCAATCCACTTCAGTGACTGTTCGCAAGTGGGTTTTTTGCCATTTCACGCAGTAAAATCCAGTTGCAAAGTACATGGAAAGTGGATTGAAAGTGCTTTATTTGGTGCACACGAAAGAACCCACTTGGAAGCATTTATATCACTGATAAACATTATTATCAGGAGTCCGTTGGAGCGGGAGCACACAGGAGCGCAGCTCCGGGAGTGAGAAGCCCAGGGGGCGGGCACATGACCAAGCCCCGCCCCCTCCTCGGCTTCCCCCAGCAGTGCAGAGGCACAGCGGCCCAGGGAAAGCCCTGCTAGGGTCTTCATTGTTTTTAATGTTTTGTTTTAATATTGATAATTTGATCATTGTTCCTTTTATGACTGTGTGCTGCTTTTCCAGAGACTTGCTCAAGGTGGCATATAAATTTTCTAAGTATACCATTTTTCATCTGGGCACATGGCACATAAGTACTGGAGAAATTTCACCAACCCTTCAGCAGCTTCCACCCCCTCAGTTTGGTGTAGTGGTCAGGAGTTGGACTCTAATCTGGGAGAACCGGGTTTGATTCCTCACTCCTCCACATGCAGCTGCTGGTGTGACCTTGGGCCAGTCACAAGTTCTCTCAGAGCTGTTCTCTAATGAGCAGTTCTCAAAAGCCCTCTCTCAGCCCCACCTACCTCACAGGGTGTCTTGTTGTGGGGAGGGGAAGGGGAAGGGATGGGTGGTGCACATGTCCTGGGTATCTCAAGTCTACTTGAAACCTGGTGGTTTCAAGGGAGCAGGAAGAGAATGAGGGTGTGTTCTTGACGCTTATTTTCATTGCACAAAGTATTGGATGGGGAAGGGAATGGAGGAAGAGCAGGTCAGTTTCACTCACCTGTGGAGTGGAGCCTGAGGGGTGGGTGTTGCCTTCTGACACACTTCCAGTATGTCAGGGGGTGTGGCATATGCAAATGAGTTGTGCAAATGAGTTATGCTAATGAGCTCCTGCACCTCTTTTTCTACGAAATGACCCCTGATTATTATTATTTTTAAGGTGAAAAGAAGCCGACAGCAGGGCAAGCATCAGGGTGATATGAACAATCCAAGGGGCCAGTTAGATAACTTGGGGGTCTGAGTTCTACACTCTTTCTCCAAGAGTGTCTCCTAAATGAGAAAAGTTGCTCCTTAGAGCTTGTGCAGCAGAGGGGTTTAATGCTGGAATGGACATAGAAGTGGACTCGGTGGGCAGCTCCAGGGTACATTGGCTGGGGACTTAAAACTGACTGGAGGGAGGGCGGCATGGTACAGCCCGATATCATCAGATCTCGTAAGCTAAGCAAGATCAGGAATCGGACAGGAGATACTCTGTAGAGGAAGGCAACAGCAAACCACTTCTGCTCATGTCTTGCCTTGCAAACCCCTTGCTGGAGTCGCCATACATTGCTTGTGACCAGGGGTCATTTCGAGCAGGAACACGCAGGAATGCCGTTCCAGGAGTAACAAGCCCAGGAGGGGCACGTATGGTGATGCGCTGTGGCAAAATGCAAAAGCAGACTAACTCGATCTGTATTTTCATGCTTGTTGTCGGGTAGCTTCCCTGCAAGAGCAAAGGTCTTTAGTCAAAGTGTAAAGCTGGCTTGCCAGCTCTGAGTTGGGAAATCCCTGGAGATTTTTGGGGTGGAGCCTGAGCGGTGGGTGTCGCCTTCTGACACACTTCCGGTGATGTCAGGGGGTGTGGCATATGCAAAGAAGTTATGCCTATGAGTTACCCTAATGCTCTCCTGCACTTTTTTACTAAGTGACCCCTGGAACTTGTGACCTGATGGAACACACGTATTTATCAGTAGAAAAGACCAAGAGTCCAGAAGCTACTTAAAGCAGAGCTGTCAAACCCATTTGTTACAAGGGCCGGATCTGACATAAACGTCAGGCCGTACCATGTGTGCCATAAAACGTAATGCCAGTTACTGGAGATAGAAACTGTATAAAGGACAGCCGCTGGTAAGCTCCGAGTTGGGGTGTCCTCACTGCAAGGCCCCCCTGGGGTGGGAGGGGGGTGCAGAGGAGAACCCACAGAGGTGGACCGGAGAGCCAGCAGTGCAATGCTGGGCAGAGGCTCCCATGATGCCTAACTGCTGCAGGCGAGGTGGTTCTGCCGGAGCGAAAGCCATTATTCCTTCCCTTGCATCAGTTGCTCACAGGCCGCATAAGAGCCCTGGACGGGCCTGATCCGCCCCCCGGGCCTTATGTTTGACACCCCTGCCTTAAAGACTCACAAAATTTGTGCAGGGGGTGAGCTTTTGTGAGCCACTGCTCAGTGCCTCACAAAAGCCCATCCCCTGCCACAAGTTTTGTGAGTCTTTAAGGTGCTACTGGACTCTTGCTCTTTTCTGCTGCTACCGACAAACACGGGTACCCATCTTGATCTGTATACAAATGTATGTAAGGCTGACTAAAGGCCCATTCCCCCCCCCCCCCCCACTCTAGGGACAGGCAGATTTCTCCCATTTTACTCCTTGATTTTTCTCAGTTCACTGTAGACAGAGTTCTACTCTTCCATAACTCCGACTTAAACAGGAAAATTTCTAAAAAGCAGTTCTGGAACAGGAGGACGTGCAGTTTCCCAGAGCTTTGGGTCTCTTTGCTTCCGCCTCTTTGCTTCTCTCCCCCACCATACTAAAGCGCAAGTGCACATTTGATAAAAGGCTGCAACAAAATCAGTCTTGATCACACTGTGATTTGCACCTAGGTTCTTTTTGTGTCACGTTGGATTGACGTTCATATGTACTCCTGCGCGCTGGTAAAACACCACAGAAAAGGAAAGTTGACTGATGTTCCTGTGCACTCCTGAGCACTGGTAAAACACCACAGAAAAGTAAACTTTTTTTTTTTTATGGTGCTATTATGCACATTATGTTGACTTTATTTTGGTTGTTACTGGTTATATAAGCTTTACATTACTTGTGAATTTTGTATTTTTCAATATAAACAGTCAATAAAATGGTTTAAACAGGGGAAAAAAAGATGCATACACAACCCTCCGCACACCCACGAGGCTGCCTGATAGTGAATCAGACCTTCAGTCCATCGAGGTCAGTGCCTAGATGCCTGTTTGGAGGAGAGGCCTTTCTCTCTCTCTCACGTTCCTCTTTTGTGTTATTCCTGCCAGAGGCTTTTCTCCTTCCTAGGCAGCGATCTCCCTCTTTCTCCTTCTATCTCTGGGGCTGCAGGTGGAGAGTTCCCCCCCCTGGGGGACAGAGCAAAGACTTGAACAGGGGGGAGGGGAGGTCCAAATCCAGCCTCCTTTCTCCGAATCCGGGCTCTGCCCCTTCACTCCTGCAAGAAATATTGGCTAAAACTCCTCTTTGGGCACCTTCTGCTCACATTTGAGGTCCTGCATTTTATCTCCACGGGGCAATAGAGAAAGCCAGTCATCTACCCCCGTCCGTTTAAAGAACAGCATCATCTAGCAACGTCTGAACCCCTCCTCCAACTGAGTTTTACGGAAACGTCTTCAGGCAGCGCTGGCTCTTCGGCTTGGAAACAGAGATGAGCACTGCATCCCTAGAGCCGTATTCGACCGGCTTCCGAGCAAGGGAAACCTTTACCTTTCTTTAGCTATAGGTGGAGGAATAAATAGCAGTGGGATTCCGCGCGGAGTTGCTCCAGAGCAGCCTCATTAAGCAGCATAAGGCGTGGCAGCCTGACCAAGGGGCCTAATGGAGGGGGCGGGACACACTTTCCTTTGGTCTACAGCACTGAAAGGGTTAAACGTCGAAAAGTAAACTTGACTGATGTTCCTATGCACCCCTTGAACACTAGTAAAACACCACAGAAAAAAGAAACTTAACTAATATTTCTATGCACTCCTGAGCATTGGTAAAACACCACAGAAAAATAAACTTGGCCGATGTTTATAAGGACACCTGGGACATTGGTAAAACACTACGGGGGGGGGGGAGAAAACTGATATAACCAATCATATGGTGGCATTAAAATGGCCATTCTGCAATGATTTATACATGCACATGGCACATTTTCATGCAGGGGAGAGGAACAGCACACATGAATCCAAAACTATGGCTAAGTACGCACTGTAGACAGGTTAAAAGCAATAAAACAAAGGAGTATTCTTCATACACTGGGTGCACTTTGGACACAAGCCTAGGTCATTTGATCCTCCAAAACTCTTCCGATGAGAATTTCAGAAACATCCAAAGGGTTCCCATTCTGACACTGTGCACAGCAACCAATACGCTTTATGCCCTTCTCTTCCAGATGAAAGGAGACCCCGAAATCAGGATCCTCTGACTGGACAATCCGGAAAAGTGGCTTGGCTTGGCCCTGGGAACAAAAATCGGGGGGGTGGGGGGTGGCATCAGATCTAAGGAACACACTCTGAAAAAATATATATCCTGCCAAAGGCAGAATGACCGTGAAAAGAAAAGCTTCCTTCCCAAACAGACTTGGACAGGTTCTTTCCGATTCCAGCAAGTGACAGGGGAGAAAATTTCCTTCCTCGCCAACTGTGCATTGTTATTACTGGTCCCCAAACTCTTCTGCAGTAACTATCAAAATTATCGTAGCGCCCTGCAGGTTACGGAGTAATTGGATAAAACCAGCCAGAGTCCAAATGTTACAAAAGGGATGGAAACAAAGCCAAGTTAGTGCTTTTTTTGGTTTCTTTCTTGCTTAAGGAGGGGTGGGGGGGATATAGTTTCACCATACAAGGAAACGTGCAATGGCATGCAGTGACAGTCCTTAGAAGCTAGATCTGAGCAGTGTCCCCTCTGAGCTGAGTTAGCGTGAGCCAGCTCACAGTTTTTTAGCCTCTGGCTCACACATTTTGGTCTTAGCTCAGGGAGGAGGGCTCCAGAGCAACCTAATTTATGCAGTGGCCCAATCACCTGCTCACCACTTTCATGCCAGTAGCTCCCAAAGCACAATTTCTGCCCACAAGACTCCGCAGCTTAGAGGAAGCATTGGATCCGAGGCACCCTGAAGCGTAGCAGATCCACCCCGCAAAGATGAAATGCACCCTGTGCGCAATGCTCCCTCTATGCTGTGGGGTCTTGTGAGCAAAAATTCTACTTTGTGAGCTACTGGCATGAAAGTGGTGAGCAGCGCAATTCGGCTGCTGCATAGATTAGTTTGCTCCGGAGCCATCCTTCCCGAGCTAAGACAAACATGTGTGAGCCGGAGGCTAAAAAACTGTGGGCTAGCTCACACTAACTCAGCTTAGAGGGAACACTGCCCATGATGTTCTTCTACATTTGGTGTAGTGGTTAAGTGGCGCGGAGTCTAATCTGGGAGAAGCGGGTTTGATTCCCCACTCCTCCACTTGCACCTGGCTGGATGACCTTGGGCAAGCCATAGCTCTGTACCAGCTGTTCCCTCCAGGACAGCTTGGGAAAGAGCTCTCTCAGCCCCACCTACCTCCCCGGGTGTCTATTGTGGGGAAGGGAAGGGAAAAGGAGTTTGTAAGCCGCTCTGAGGCTCCCTTGGGGAGTGGAGGGCGGGGTATAAATCCAATCTCTTCTTCTTCTTCTTCTACATCAGATTCAGAACAATAATTGGAAGAACCCTGACAGATAATAAGTGTCCATCTAGTCCAGCATCCAGTTTCCAACAAGGGCCACCCAGACGCCCACAAACAGATTAAAATTTAGAGGTAGACTTAGAGTTGCAGTCCCCCCCGACGGGGGCAGGTAGGGTTGCCAAGTCTGGGTTGGAAAATACCTGGAGACTTTGGGGGTGGAGCCAGGAGAGGGCGGGGTTTGGGGAGGGGAGGGGCCTCAGCATGGTATAATGCCATAGTGTCCACCCTTCAAAGCAGCCATTTTCTCCAGGGGAGCTGATCTCTGTCAGCTGGAGATCAGTTGTAAAAGCAGGAGATCCCCAGGCCCCACCTGGGGGCTGGCAACCCTAGGGGCAGGGGTTCCCCTGATTTCAGGGTCGCCCATCTGTTGTCAGCCAGCTGGCTGGGAGTCCCGCCCGTGAAGAGCCCCGCCATGCCCGGCATGATGACATTACCTGGGCTGAGGGCAGACTGGCAGTCTCGGCCGCTCTGCCTCCGCTTCAAAAGCAGAGGCAGAGTGGCCATTCAGACAGCCGCATCTGCCCCGAGGAGGCGGCCCGGACGCATTGTGTCCGGCGCCGCGCTCCACCCGCAGCAGCTGAGCACCACTTCAAAGTGGTGCTCCGGCTGCTGCGTCGCGCGTTCCACCCGCCGGAGTGGGTGTAAACGCGCGCCGGGAGGGGGAGCCGCGCGGCGTCCGCACACCGCCGTAGGAAGCCGCCCGCAGTCTGAATGCTGCGGGCGGCTTCCTTCCGGCGGCGTGTGAATGCCGCGCTGCGGGGGAAATTCCCCCCGCCTTAGTCTGTCGCGCCGCGGAGGCACGGCAGACTTTAAGTCTGTCCTCGGCCCTGGATGTGTCATCATCATGCTGGACACGTCACACAGGGACGCTCTAGCATTTGGCTAAAAACTCCATGGTGACAATAGAGTTCTTGGCCAAATGCTAGGGTGTCCCCTGCACGACATGCCTGGTGCAATGATGGCACTTCTGGGTGACATCATTGCAGCGCACGTACTTTGCGCGTGCACACGAAGATCCCGGGGAGCAGCATGGAAGCCCCCGCTGGCAGATGGTAAGCACCTGGCAACCCCAGGTAGACTGCCACTGAGCTTGCAGGTTCCGTTTAGATATCATGGTTAAGTAAAGTCATTAGACCTCTCCATTCCCCCCTCCCCAATCCTTTTCAAAGCCCTCTTAACTAGTGACTGCCTCCAGAACCAGCGGCAATGACTTATACAAGTGAAGGTTGCCAGTTGTCTGCCCGTGGTGAGTAAACTCATGCTAGGGCTACCAATTTCCGGGTGGGGACTGGAGATCTCCTGGAATTACAGCTGATCAGTTCCCCTGAAGAAAATGGCTGCTTTGACGGGAGGACTTTATGGCCTTATGCCCTGCTGAGGACCCTCTCCTTCCCCCAACCCTGTCCTTTCCAGGCCCCACAACCCAAATCTCCAGGAATTTCCCAACCTGGTGGCAGCAACCCTAGCTCTCACCCTGCTCTCCATTGCTTCTGCTCACTTGAAATGGGGAAATGGGGGAGGGGGATGCTGTGATGTCACTTTTGGGTGACCAGACTGTATGGTTTTTACCATAGAGACTGGGGGGTTCCTGTGATGTCACTTTTGGGTGACCAATCTGTACAGTCTTTACCACAGAGATTGGGGAATTGCTGTGATATCACTTTTGGGTGACCAGTCTGTATTGTCGTTAACATAAAGATTGGGGAACTGCTGTGATATCACTTTTGGGCGACCAGTCTGTAGGGTCTTTACCAGAGAGATTGTGGAAATTCCTAGAGCAGCACAGGAACTCTGACATCACTTCCAGGTGTTCACCCAGAAATAATGTCCCAGCATCTGCAACGCTCCCCCTCCCCAGGCTCTGACCCCAAAAACTCCTGGGGCTTGCACGTGCAGGGATGGCAACCTACCGTCAGGTGACCCTGAGTTCCAGTGCTGCGAGGAAGGAAGGGGGAAGAGGTTATCTGTCCTTTTTCTCCTGATAAGCCTCATGTCTTTACACAACCCCCCCCCCAAAAAAGCCCCCTTTAAAAAGCCTTTCCCAGGCAGGAAGGGGATTCAACCACCTGATTGACCAGGGGTTCCTTTTACCGCACTTGTTCCAGGCTACATTATATTTCCTTGGATGGGTGTCCAAAAGTGTGCACAGTAGGGCTGCCAAGTCAGCCCCGGGGGCAGGGGATCCCCCGCTACAGGGGTTCCTGATCCGCCGGCCAGCATTCGGCTGGCGGGGGAAACCCCGCCCCCGAAGTCGCCCAGCCTGGACGACTTCCCTCACGTAATAACGTCACCCGGAAATGACGCCATCATGTTGGGGGCGTTGCCAGGGCGACGCTCTGGCAATCGCCCCAAAATTCTATGATACCATAGAGTTTTGGGGCGATTGCCAGAGCGTCGCCCTGGCAACGCCCCCAACGTTCTGACGTCACTTCTGGTGACGTCAGCCGGCTCGCGCACTTTGCGCGCACACCGATGAAGCTCCCGGCCGGCAGAGGACTCCCCCCCCCCCCCCGCCAGTAAGCTCGAGGGACTTGGCAACCCTAGTGCACAGGATCCCACAACACAGCCCCACCTCTCACCTATCCAAAGGCACAATGAGGTTTGCCAACTCTGGATTGGGAAACACCTGGAGATTTGAGGGGTGGCGCCTGAGGAAGGTGGGGTTTGGGGAGGCGAAGGACTTCAACAGGGTATAATAATGTCATAGAGTGCACCTTCTGAAGTGGCTGTTTTCTCCAGGCGAACCGATCTCTGTTGCCTGGAGATCAGCTGTAATCCCAGGAGATCTCCAGCCGCTGCCTGGGGGTTGGCAACCCATCACATTTTCAATCCCTTCCCTGATAATCCCTCACGCAGGTTTTGTGATTTTCACCGGCACCGCACACCGAGTCGAGCTTCTCCCTGAGTGACCCACTACAAGCCCAAGTTTCTCTCTCCTAGGCAGACCCCGCCAGCTCAGGGCCTATGTGAAGTCAAGATTTTTTCAAAAAACAAACTCCTGGCAGCAACCTCCGTTCATTTTGTGCTGCAACTAGCATACTTAGGCGTTCCCTAAATAATAAGAATAGAGTAAATAAGTTCAGCGGGCTTGTAACTCGTGTTCATTAAGCAGAGTTTGGACAAAGTGCCAGAAACTCCACAGCCGGTACTGAAACACGAGGCCTGGCTGTTATATACTGAATCGTTTCCACCAATGCATTTGAAAGAGCTTTGTTAGAGGAACTGGTGTGCTGGGTGAAAATCACATTGCATATCCTTTTAACATTCTACTGATAGAGGAACCAAAGTGTGTTCCAAAGCACCTTCAGCCAGCTATTATTATTATTATTATTATTATTACTACTACTACTACTATTACTATTACTATTATTACTACTATTTTATTTTTATTTTATTTTTTCGTATTTATATCCTGCCCTCCCCGCAAGCGGGCTAGCTAGGTCGGGACAGTAATATTATTATTACTATTATTACTATTATTACTACTACTATTATTATTATTATTATTATTATTATTATTCCCTTCAGCTTTGGGCCACGAGAAGAAGAAGAAGAAGAAGAAGAGGTGGTGGTGGTGGCGGTGGTGGTGGAGGAGGAGGAGATTGGATTTATACCCCGCCCTTCACTACCCGAAGGAGTCTCAGAGCAGCTTACAGTCTCCTTTCCCCTCCCCTCCCCACAACAGACACCCTATGAGGTAGGTGCGGCTGAGAGAGCTCTCTCGAGAACTGCTCATGAGAGAACGGCTGTGAGAGAACTAGTAACTGATCCAAGGTCACACCAGCAGATGTGCATGGAGGAGTGAGGAATCAAATCCGGTTCTTCCATATTAGAGTCCGCGCTCCTAAGCACTCCACCAAACTGGCTGATCTGAGACCCGGAGTCCTTGACAAGAACAAACAACCCTGGACAAATGACAGAGGCAGGATCTGTCGACAGCTATGACCCATGCTGCCAAAATGGAACTTCCCAGGTTCAGAAGCTGCCTACTCGTCGATACCAGTGGCTGTCGATATGCGACGTTTCGGGATGGCTGTGAAGACCACTTTGCCGGTCATAGCCGGAGAGAAAGCCAAGCTAGAGGGATCCACTTTGGTCTGAGCCAGCTAGGCGGGTTCTTATTCAAATGGGATGGAGAGAAGAGCCCTACCACCCACAAGTAAGGGACAGCCCAGTGGAACCTCTGTGTTCAGAGGAAGTCTACCTCAGAATACCCGACGCTGACAGCCAATAGCCAGTGAAGTCGGTGGTTTTCACACTCTCCTTGGGAGCTTCCTGGAGGTGTCATGTTGTCTGTTGTCCGGAACTGGGTACCAATGGATCCCCCCCCCCCATCTGAACCAACAAGGTGGTTCCGACAAGCTACCTGTGATGCGGACAGGGCCGGTGCCAGGCTTTTTTGCACACTAGGCGAGGCTACCTTCTGGCGCCCCCCCCCCCCCTCACCGTGTGCTCACCAATTTTCAAACATAAATGCATTTTAGGAAGAATGAAAAACACAAAGACGAGGATTCCTGCTTGTGATCAGGGCTGCTCTCCCCATCGTCCTCACCCCGCTTGCTGGCCTCTGCACCCGTCAGGGTTCTGCGCCCCTAGGCGGTCGCCTAACCTTGCCTTATGGTAGCACCCGCCCTGGATGCGGAAGCCCCGTGTTCCAAGGCTGTCTACCTCTGAATACCAATCCATACAACGAAGGAGGGATGAGGCCTTCCTACCTTGCTCGTGGGTCTCCTGGAAGCATTTGGCTGCCCGCTGTCGGAAACACTGTCCTGGGCTAGACAGACCTGACTAGCAGGCTCCTGTGGGTCAGCCCTCCACAGCCAAGGACAAACACCAGGGTTCCTTCCGAGAAGAGCAGAGGAGGACTCTTGTGCGAGCCTCTTGCCTTCCGCCGCGTCAACCCTGGGGAGAGGACATCACTTCACACTGTTACCTCTTCGAGTCTAGACACAAACTAAATAATCTCGCTCTTGGCAGCTGCGATCGTGAAGTCATGGCAGAGAGCGGCAGGGCGGAGAGGCTGATGGACTTGTAAGGGCGAGGGCACGGAAAACGGTGCCGGGGAATCCCCAGACTTCTGCGGACAGTTCTTTCTTAACTGGTTTCTGTGCAGTCGCTTTTTTTGCAGTCGACTTATGGCAACCCCCTAGCGGGGTTTTCAAGGCAAGAGGCGTTCGGAGGCGGTTTGCCGTTGCCTGCCTCTGCATAGCAACCCTGGACTCCCTTAGTGGGCTCCCATCCCATATACTAACCAGGACTGACCCTGCTTAGCTTCCAAGATCTGACACGATCAGGCTAGCCCGGGCTAGCTAGGTCGGGACAGAAACGTCCAAATCTGTCAGTTCCCTTTTCTTTTCTTTTTTCGCATTCATACGCTGCAGCCGTTGACCTGACCCATTTTGCTCGTTTTCAGTGTGGGAGTTTCTCGTCCGTGTTGTGTCTTTTAGCCTGTTTTGTTCTCAACAGACCCCCAGCTAATTCGACTCGGAGCAACAGGAAACGGCATGGAAACAAAGGCAAATGGCTCCATCTGCGCAAAATGAGGATTTCTTTTTTTTTTTACGTGAAATGGCGGGACTGCAAAATCTGGTCGCGTCCCCAAGTCTCTGCCGCCTGTCTGGAGAGAGACTTGATGTTGCCACAACAGAGCAAATAAGGCTCTCACTTGCCATTGTATTGTCCTCACCTGATATTGCAGTGCCCTCATTTGCCACTACAATGTCCTCACCCAGGTTTCCTAACTTGAGGCTGGGAAATTCCTGGTGATTTGGTGGTGGAGCCTGGGGAAGGACAGGGACTTCAGTGGACTATAATGCCATAGACCCCCTGTCATCCAAAGCAGCCATTTTCTCCAGGGTTACTCATCTCTGTTGTCTGGAGGTGGACAACCATACCCTCATCCAGGGGTCCGTTGGAGCAGGAGCGCACAGGAGCGCAGCTCCGGGAGTGAGGAGCCCAGGGGGCGGGCACATGACCAAGCCCGCCCCCTCCTCGGCTTCCCCGAGCAGTGCAGAGGCGCAGCGCCCCAGGGAAAGCCCTGCTAGGGTCTTTATTGTTTTTAATGTTTTGTTTTAATATTGATAATTTTATCATTGTTCCTTTTATGACTGTGTGCTGCTTTTCCAGAGACTTGCTCAAGGTGGCATATAAATTTTCTAAGTATACCATTTTTTATCTGGGCACACGGCACATAAGTACTGGAGAAATTTCACCAACCCTTCAGCAGCTTCCACCTTATCAGTTTGGTGTGGTGGTCAGGAGTTGGACTCTAATCTGGGAGAACCGGGTTTGATCCCCCACTCCTCCACGTACAGCTGCTGATGTGACCTTGGGCCAGTCACAAGTTCTCTCAGAGCTGTTCTCTCATGAGCAGTTCTCAAAAGACCTCTCTCAGCCCCACCTACCTCACAGGGTGTCTTGTTGTGGGGAGGGGAAGGGGAAGGGGAAGGGATGGGTGGTGCACATGTCACCTGTGAAGTGGAGCCTGAGGGGTGGGTGTTGCCTTCTGACACACTTCCGGTATGTTAGGGGTGTGTGGCATATGCAAATGAGTTATGCAAATGAGTTATGCTAATGAGCTCCTGCACCTCTTTTTCTACGAAATGACCCCTGCCCTCATCTACCATTGTAATGCCTCTATCTGCCACTATAATGCCAGCATCTGCCACTAATGCCCTTCTCTGCCATTGTTATGCTTTCACCTGCCATAATTTGTAACATCTTCATGTGGTTTTATTTCTGTTCAGTCATCTCATTTACCAAGGACAGTCTGGATTTCCTGACCCATGTGACTGGTATTTCCCAATCACTGTACTTTTATTGCCCTGATTTTTACTCTGGGGGACAGAGTCTTGTGAAGAAGAAAGAAGGAGGAGGGAGGAAGAGGAGGAGATTGGATTTATACCCCGCCCTTCATTACCCGGAGTTTCAGAGCAGCTTATGATCTCCTTTCCCTTCCCTTCCCCACAACAGACACCCTGTGAGGTAGGTGGGGCTGAGAGAGCTCTTTCGAGGACTGCTCGTGAGAGAACAGCTCTGAGAGAACTTGTGACTGACCCAAGGTCACACCAGCAGCTGCATGTGAAGGAGTGGGGAAACAAACATTTTGTGCACTTATGTTCAGAGCTCAGCTCCTTCCCCAGGACCTCTGGAAATTATATCTCCGAGCAGAGGATGGAAGCATCTTGTCTTTTGCACACAACCCTTTTGAAGTGTGCGCATGAACACTTAAGGTACCATGCAAAGCCCGCTGAAGCACTGTAACTGCCGAGGTGGATAGTGAATGGCTGATTGCATATTTCAGGACACTTTTTATTCCAGATACATCTTTAAGCAAACAAAAAAAAAAAGAAACCCTCTCTCTTGCCATTAATCGAAAGCTAAACAAATCCTGCATGGAAAGGGAAGCAGGTGGCACCCTCTTTTTCCCCCTTCCCCTCCCTTTTTACTTTTGACCCCTGTGTCCCCTGCCCCGCTCTGTTGTGCATGGCAGCTGGCAAAAAAGGGGTCGATCACCATCTGGATTGATTGTCTGATTAGTGCATGGTAATAATTTAATCAATAATTAGCGCATGGTAATAATTTTATCACGTTGGCGGTATTTTATCCGTTTTAATGCTGTAAAGAGAGGCTAGGCTGACGACCACCAGGACCAGGGCCTTCTCAGTGGCGGCTCCTTACTGGTGGAATGAGCTCCCGGATGACACCAGGGCCCCGCGGGACCTTATGCAGTTCTGCAGGGCCTGTAAGACGGAGCTCTTCCGCCAGGCTTATAATTAGGAGCCGCTGCTGGGGGGAAGGTGGGCCCTGGGAAGCGCCAAAATATACCACTGGCGCAAGCTTCTGGTCACGGGCCTGGAAATCTGCTGTACTTTGCGCCTGAAAGTAATGTTGGCCGCCAAATTTGGTGGAATCTTGTGATTCTTTGTTGTGATATATTTTAGCTGTGTTTTATACGTGGATTGATAAATCTTGTAAGCCGCCTAGAGCCGGCTCACGCTGGCTAGGCGGGATATAAATCCCACAAATAAATAAAAATTAAAAAATAAATAAATCGCCCAGAGTGGTGGGGCGATTCAGAAAGAAGAAGAAGAGGAGGAGGAGGAAGAAGAAGAATCTTTACAGGAGAAGACATCAACAAGAACGGGTAGACGAAATTATATATATATATATATATATACATATTTATCCATATTTATCCTGCCTTGCTTCCAAAGACCTCAGGATAGCATACATGGCATTTCTCAGTTCCGTCTTCACAACAGTCCAGTGAGGTACACTGAAAAAGATTGACTGGCCTATGACCACTCTATGAGCTTCTTGGTAGAGTCGGCATTCGAACCCACATCCCCCATGTTCTAGATGAACACTTGGATTATGAAAAATGTGCTCCTATTGTGATCTGTGAATCACTGGAGGATACACTTGGGAAACCAAAGTAACAATCCAGACAACCAAGGAAAGAATGCTAGGGTTGCCAGCTCCGGGTTGGGAAATACCTGGAGACTTTGGGGGTGGATCCATGAGAGGGTGGGGTCTGGGGAGGGGAGGGGCCTCAGCACGGTATCATTCCATAGCACCCACCCTTCAAAGCAGCCATTTTCTCTGCAGAACTGATCTCGGCAGTCTGGAGATCCGTTGTGATTCTGGGCGAGCCGCAGACCTCCTGGCCAGAGGCTGGCAACTGTAGATTGTACGTGTTAATCATTTTTTTCCTGCCCCAGGACTGAGCACTGTTTCCGAGCATCCCCTGGTGTTGCTCGCAATTTGCCACCAAATTGTTGTTCAGACAGGGGAATGACTCTGCCTCTCTCGAATGCCCTGTTTTAACACAGCACTGACTCTTGCGGGCTGTGTTTCCAGTTCTGGGCGCTCAAGGTAACGGACCCAAGATGCCACAAGGGCTGCATGGAAACTGCATTGGTTAAACCAAGCTTGCTCTGGTAGAAGCACCAAGTTTGTGGGCAAGCCGGTAATTAAAACAAGGCCTTTAACTTAGCCTTTACAATTTGTGAGCCTCCCAAGTTGGAACAATTGCCTAAGAGCTGAAGAAAGCCCCAAACCGAGACCGCAATGGCTGGTCCAAGTGGAGACTGTTATTGGGAAGAACTCCGCCAAGAGGTGACAGGAATGCAACTGAGGACAGAGCAGAAAAATCAAATATGGGCTTTCGACTCTGGGTCGGTCGCAAGGGGATTTTGAAAAATGATGTCCTGTTTTGTTAATGCTTCTCAAGGAGGTAAGACTTCTCCAGCCGGAAGGAGCTTGATGCCTTGTGAACAAGCACAAACGCCACGTACTTAGACACTGCCTGGAGAGGACAACACGACCGCGAAATAAATTAATCCAGAGATAAGGGCAACAGGGGGACATGGTTTTCAACCCTGGATCTGAAAAATACTACCTGTCTCTAGGGTTGCCAAGCTTCATGTGGGACCTGGAGATGTCCAGGAATTATGTTGTGTTTGTTTAGAACATGAAGCAGCAATAGCTTGAAAAGGGCTCTGGTATCCTAAAGCTCCAATTCCTATTGGCTGATGAATAAAGACTCCCATTGGTCCTGAAGCCAATCTAGATACCCAATCACTGAGCCCTGCTTGGGTCCAATAGTATTGCTTGTATATAGTTACACTGCTGAAAGTTATGTGTTGGAACAGTATAAATGAAAGTGCTGCTCTAATACAGCTGTCTTTTGAGCTGAACGATGTCCCTGAATAAAAGCCTGTTTCTTTGAATTCATCGCCTCCTGCTCAATACTTAAAAAATTACAACTGATCTCCAGACAAAGGAGATCAGGTCCCCTGCAGGACACGGCAGCTTTGAAGCTTTGGACTGTATGGCATTATAGTCTGCAGAGGTCCCTCCCCTCCCCAAACCCCGCCTTCCCCAGGATCCACCCCCAAATTTCCAGGAATTTTCCAACCCGGTGTAGGCAATTCCAGTATCACTACTGTCGTGGAGGAGCGTATTTTTGTTCAGAGCAAAATCGGATGCTCTGCGCCCAGGAGTTTCTGCTTGAAAGGAAAGGATCTTCTTGGGGTGATTCTGCAACTGGCATTTGCTCCACTCTGGCCCTTTCTGTGCTCTCCTTTAAATCCATGTTCACCGTGGAGTTCCGTCCCCCCCCCATTCTGCACTAAAATCGAGTTCAACCTCCTTTTTATTCCAGGATTTCCCCCAATCTACGTTGTATTACCTCCCTTCAGTGGTCAGCCCGGTTTCAGCCTGCTGTTGCCCCAGGTTATTTAGATGCTGTTTTGCTGTGGATTTAAATTGCCTCAACTTGAACGCTGAGAAAATCCAGAGTGGCAGGCAAATGCAGAAGGAACCATTTTCTCAGCACTGAGGGAAAGGTACAGCTCAAAACCACATTCAAATATCCCAGGGCAACACTGGACTGACTGCAAAGCCACCCCTCTACGATCATAAATCTATGCAGAAGGTACCATAAAACCCAAACGATCAAAGAAAGTGACAGCGGCATGCAATGCAGAAGGGAATTTCCATTCCAACATGGACAATGGAGGGAAAAACCAATGCAAAATGACCCTCTGCCTTACAGTGGCACCAGAATGCTAACCATGGGGGCTCTCCAGATAGTCTTGGGAAGCCCATCTACAGCTTGTATAATTTTCACGAGCTCCTTTCCAGTTATTAATACCCAGCATACACATGCGAGTGGTGCTGTGCAGATGTTATGGGGTTGCCAGGTCCCTTTCGCCCACCAGTGGGGGGATGGGGGACCTTCTGGGAGTAGGAGGTGATGTCGCCTCCCATTCCCTCCGAAACAGTGATGTCGCATTGACGTTGGCACGTCGGTGACATCAGGGGCGACACTCTGGATTTGGGGCAAAACTCCATGGTAAAATCGGCATCAAACCATAGAGTTTTGCCCAGAATCCAGAGCATCAACACTACCTCCCCCGATGTTGCCGATGCGCCTACGTCCCTTCTTCGTGACGTAAACGCATTGTGTTTATTTCCGGCTATGTTGTTGTTGTTGGGAGGGGATTTCCTCCTGCCTGCCAACTGGCCGCTAGCAGGCAGGAGCTTGCGAAACTGGGGGGGCTCCCCCACCCCAAACTGGGAAATAGTGACCCTGACTGGTGGAAACGACACTCAATTTGTAACTTGCCTGAGCACCGTGAGCTGGAGAAACCGGCGTTCAAGTCAAATTGTTATGAAGTTCAGCGATAGCAACCCTAGTTAGGAACAAGACTGTCAGTGAAAATAGGAAGCAAAAACAAGCCCGGCTAGTTCCTTTGCTTCTACACCGTTTCGGGGCCGGGGGTGGCACGAACAACACTATTTTTCTCCTTCGGCCATTTCCTCACAGGTGCAGCTTAGGTAAAGAAACTGCTCTTGCGCAGGACTCTGCTTCCAGACCTGCTTGAAAACTGCTTGGTTCTACACAGGGCTGCCAGATCCTCCTGGCCACTGTCAGGGAATGGGGGGTGAGGGCTGCTAGATCCAGACTGGGAAACTCCTGGAGAATTGTGGATGGAGCCTGGGGAGGACAGGGACCTCAGTGGGGTACAATGCCACAGACTCCACCCTCCATAGCACTTAGGGCTGCCATATGCCCGATGGGGGCGGGGGCTTGCCCGCTTTCAGGCCGGCAGGGGAACTCCGCCCCCAAAGTGTCCGGTTAGCGGCAATTGCAGTGTCATCACACAGGGCCCGTTGCAGGGGGGATGGTTGATCATTTAAGGAAAAACCATAGAGCTTTCCTTAAACAATAGAATGTCCCCTGCAACATGAGTGGTGTGATGACATCACTTTCATGCCGAAGATCTCCAGTACAGGGACTGGGACCCCACCGGCAGCCAGGTAAGACCTGGCAACTCTCCATAGCCCTCCAAGCGAACTGATCTCTGTGGTCTGGAGATGAGCTGTAATTCCTGGGGATCTCCAGGTCCCACCCGGACGCTGGCATCCCTACCCATGGCTTTATTCACAGCCCTGACCCCTGCCTGCCTCCCAGCCTCACAGAGTGGAAAGTATTGGAATCGGGAGGCGAGTGGTAGTGATTTCATAGTAAAGCTCTTTATTGAGGGTCAGATGGAACATGGGGAACCCCAGGCTCAGAGCCCTCTTTTATGCCGGCCGGAGACAATGCCCCGACCTCGCCCCCAGGTCCTGATAGGACCTTAAGTCCGTGGTTGCAGTTCATAGGTCCCCCAGCGGGAGACCTAGGCTCGTAATTGGTGGTCACTCAGGATCCAACTGTCTATTGTTCTACCTGGCCGAAGCTCAGGTAGATTCTGACCATGTGCGCTGACTGCGTGGCGGTCGCCATTACGGGAGACCATGCGGTCGTGGTCTTAGTACACAACACAGAGATACCAGAATTTTTAATTTCAAAAGCTGGTGACCCTTATTAGAAAAGGCAGGATGTATTTTCTGGATGTTCAGTAAGGTTGTCATCCCTGTTATATCAGTTACAATTAGGCTTCCTCCCCCTACCCCCCACTCTGTCCATTCTTGGGGTCAGGAATGATATCACGGAAGCAATTATGTCCCTTCTGGCCCCCGCGTCCACAACACTCTAGGAATTTCTCCGATCCCTATGGTATTTACCACAGAGAAGGGGGGGACTCCTAAGTCATTGTGCGTTTCCTGGAAGTGATGTCACTATGATCCCACTCCCCGTGCCCCACCCCTAAATGCTCCCAGTAATCCCAAATGCTCCCCTAGGTAGAACGTGGCTTTACAGATGATGTCTGTAAGATTACTACATTTTTAAGTACTGGTCTGTAGACCAAATCCACATCCCAAGACATATCAGACCCTTCATTCCTCAAACCAGAGGAAGTTCTGGAGGTAGATCTTGGCAGGCCAAATGGGGTCCACCTGCAGCAGAGTCATATCTGCCCTGATGACTCTTCCAGGTGACCCTTCTGGTGTACATACTTGAAGGACCGCCTCTCTCCATATGTTCCCCAGCGAGCACTGCGGTCTGGATCCCAAAACCGGTTGGTCCTGCCAGGGTTGAAGGAGGTGCGGCTGGCGGGTACAAGGGCCAGGGCCTTTTCTGTGGCGGCCCCGCACTGGTGGAATGAGCTCCCAGAGGACATCAGGGCCCTGCGGGATTTGTGACAGTTCCGCAGGGCCTGCAAGACGGAGCTCTTCCACCAGGCTTTTAAGTACGGGCCGCCTGACGTATGCATCATAGCCCTGGCCCAATTTCATTCTGTTCACCAGCCTGTGGGAATGTATAGAAGGATTATATCTGAGTGCTGTGAGATACACCTGTGAAGAAAATTGTAATTGTATGCCGCGGATCTTGTGATGTAAGTTTAATGAGTTTTAATTTGATATTATATATACCAGGGGTGGGCAATTGTTTTGGCTCGGGGGCCACTTTGTGGGAGCGGAGGTTAGCGGAGGGCCGCACCTTTTAAAACGATTGCATTCGTTAGTTAACTTTGCATTTCAGAAAAGGTATAAATTGTATCATAAAAATCAATAAATATAAATTAAATAAAATAGTGGTAGTTTTATTCAATTTATTTATTGTGCTGATTTCATATCATCTATAGCTGCAAGCACATTTAATTTTAGAATCCGTTTAATGAGACAAATGTACCCTATCACACTTTTCTACAATTTTTTTGAAATCAGGAGTGAGATTGCTTGTTGAGATTCTCATCACAGCCTGCAAGTTAATGTTTGTCAAAGAGCATCTATATTTACTCGTTAATCTTCATGTCTTGGCGGGCCACAAAAAACTCTGTGGCGGGCCGCATGTGGCCCGCGGGCCGCCATTTGCCCACCCCTGATATATACTATTTATATGTTGTTAGCCGCCCTGAGCTCGCCATTGGCGGGGAGGGCGGAATATAAGTGGCAAGAAATAAATAAATAAATAATACTTCTGCTTGAAAGGGGAAAAGGGATATTTCGCATGTCTGGTTTGGCAGGACAGATGCGATCCTGGATGGAAATCCGAAAGCTCTTCGGCCCCCAGATGCATTCATACAGGAGCGGCAACATGCAAATCCTTCCGGCCTCAGACTCAGCGGTGTGTGTTTAAGGTCTCCGGGACAGAAATCCCTCTGAAGTGTCTTGCGGATCCTTTTTCAGGGCAAAGGTGCGAAAGGCAGGAGAGGCGGCCCTCTGACCCCGAAGTGGAGACAACGTAAACACACCACGGTGGCTTCTGGGAGCGCACGAGTTGGAGATACTGAACAGACCACGCTCCCCTGTTTTGAAGTCTCCCAGAAACAGCCTGCAAAGGAAGTCGCTGTAAACCTTGTCAGAGGCGCTGGGTGGTTTTGCGCCTCTCTATAATAGTGTGCATGACACGACTGCAGGGCAGGGAGAGGGACCCTGAATGCACCTGGGATGCGGAGTCCAGCTTGCTGAGGGCTGCTGTGTTTGCTTGTTTTTAAAGAAGCAAGTTCCCAGCTCTTGCGGCTGAAAAATCCAAACCTCGCCAAAGCTTCAGTGTCCTGAAAAACTCCTCCTGCCTTGCCCCGTCACTAGCGATGGCCACATCGGTGTTCCCTCTAAGCTGAGTTAGTGTGGGCTAGCGCACAGTTTTTTAGCCTCCAGCTCACACATTTTTGCCTCAGCTCAGGAAGGAGGGCTCCAGAGCAAACTAACTGATGCCGCAGCCAAATCGCTCGCTCACAACTTTAATGCCACTAGCTCATAAAGTAGAATTTTTGCTCACAAGACCCCACAGCTTAGAGGAAGCATTGGCCACAATGAAGGGTTCAAAACGCGTGATTTAAATGCTCATGTTTTTAATTGGGCAGATGATGTGGCAAAGCGGTCAGAGCATCAGACTGGGATGTGAGGGGTTCCAGGTTGGAATCCCCACTCTCTCAGATGGAAGCTTGGTGGGAGACCGTGGACCAGTCACACTCTCAGCCTCTCCTACCTCGCAGGGTTGTTGTGAGGATAAAACAGAAGAGAGGAGAACAATGTGAGCTGCTTTGGGTCCCCAGGGGAGCTGATTTCTGTCGCCTAGAGATCAGTTGTAATCTCAGGAGATCTCCAGCCACCACCTGGAGGCTGGCAACCCTACCCAAGCTATCTATAACCCACGATCTTTTAACACGAGGAATCAGCAGATTAGTTCTGCAGTTTTCACTCTCAAATTCTGGCTTGAGAATTTGAATCCTGACCTGAATGGCCCAGAATGCAAAAGCTAAGCCAGGTCAGTCCTGGTTACTACTCGGATGGGAGACCAGCAAGGAAGTCCAGGGTTGCTATGCAGAGGCAGGCAAGGGCAAAGCACCTCTGAACGTCTCTTGCCTTGAAAACCCTGCAGGGTCACCACAAGCCAGCTGCGACAATGTCGTTTTCCACCACTTTTCAGTCTCAGATTCTGGTTAAGCTAGGAAAATTCCTAAAATTCAAACTGAGATTAGAGTATGCAGAGAAGAAGAAGAGATTTGATTTATACCTCGCCCTTCACTACCCGAAGAAGTCTCAGAGCGGCTTACAAACTCCTTTCCCTTCCCCTCTCCAGACACCCTTGTGAGGCAGGTGGGGCTGAGAGAGCTCTGACAGAAACTGCTCTTGAGAGAACAGCTCTGAGAGAACTTGATACTCACCCAAGGTCACACCAGCAGCTGCACATGGAGGAGTGGGGAAATCAAACCCGGTTCTCCCAGGTTAGACTCCGCACTCCTAACCACTATACCAAAGTGGCTTGATGTAGCTTTCAATTCTTTCTTTCTATACATATCTTCCTCCCCTTCTGTTTCTGATGCTCACCCAGGCACTGATGAATTCACAGTGAAACCGTTGGAAGTCCTGGCACACTTTCCCTGTAGCGTTGTATATATGCGCTCTTGTACATGCCTAACACAAGGCACAAAAGGAAGCTTGACGCAACAACATACATGCCCACATCAGAACTGCTCTTTTCCAGTGTTTTATCAATGGGCACATGGCCACTGGTAATGCACCAGTGGGGGGAAAACCCATAACTGACTAAAAGGGGCCATGCTCCTGACTAAAAGAGCAATGCTCCCTGTAAGCTGTGGAGTCTTGTGAGCAAAAACTCTGCTTTGCGAGCTACTGGCATTAAAGTCGTGAGCGAGCGATTTGGCTGCTGCATAAATGAGTTTGCCCTGGAGCCATCCTTCCTGAGCTAAGACAAAAATGTGTGAGCCGGAGGCTAAAAAAACTGTAAGCTAGCTCTGCTTAGAGGGAACACTGGTCAAGAGGTATTCTCCGTTGCCCGTGCGCAATACTCTGTGCAAAAACTAATGGAGGATTCTTAACACGTTGTTCCCCCTTTGGAAGCATGACTGGCTGGTTTGGAATTCTATAATCCAGGGAGAAAAGCAAACAGGGAGTATTTTGGAACAACCTCAAACAAGGAAGCTGATGCCAGGGCCAGCGGCAGCATAGCCAAGTGGGTAGGGTTGCCAACCTCCAGATGGTGCAAACAAATAACCAGGATAATCTGTCACACTGTGCAAATCACACTTGAGATGTCTGTCTTCTGATACAGTTCTACTTACAATTATAAATAACCAGGGGTCATTTTGTAGAAAAAGAGGTGCAGGAGCTCATTAACATAACTCATTTGCATAACTCATTTGCATATGCCACACCCCCTAACATACCGGAAGTGTGTCAGAAGGCAACACCCACCCCTCAGGCTCCACTCCACAGGTGAGTGAAACGGACCTGCTCTTCCTCCATTCCCTTCCCCATCCAATACTTTGTGCAATAGAAATAAGCGTCAAGAACACACCCTCATTCTCTTCCTGCTCCCTTGAAACCACCAGGTTTCAAGTAGACTTGAGATACCCAGGACAGGTGCACCACCCATCCCTTTCCCTTCCCTTCCCCACAACAAGACACCCTGTGAGGTAGGTGGGGCTGAGAGAGGTCTTTTGAGAACTGCTCATGAGAGAACAGCTCTGAGAGAACTTGTGACTGGCCCAAGGTCACACCAGCAGCTGCATGTGGAGGAGTGGGGAATCAAACCCGGTTCTCCCAGATTAGAGTCCAACTCCTGACCACTACACCAAACTGATGGGGTGGAAGCTGCTGAAGGGTTGGTGAAATTTCTCCAGTACTTATGTGCCATGTGCCCAGATAAAAAATGGTATGCTTAGAAAATTTATATGCCACCTTGAGCAAGTCTCTGGAAAAGCAGCAGACAGTCATAAAAGGAACAATGATAAAATTATCAATATTAAAACAAAACATTAAAAACAATAAAGACCCTAGCAGGGCTTTCCCCGGGGCGCTGCGCCTCTGCACTGCTCAGGTAAGCCGAGGAGGGGGCGGGGCTTGGTCATGTGCCCGCCCCCTGGGCTCCTCACTCCCGGAGCTGCGCTCCTGTGTGCTCCCGCTCCAACGGACCCCTGTAAATAACACACATAACAAATGGGTTTTGCCACTGTGCACAAATGACATCTGTCCCAGTTGAACAGTGACCTGACAGTCCTTGAAAGTACAAGTCTCTCTTTAGACTGACGCAGTCACTGGCTCATGATGCGGAAAAGAGTTTCCAAAAGTGAAGAAGGAAACAGGCAGTAGACGGCATCGGCTCAAGGCTAGCTGTAGCACAAACCAAAGGAGCGGCGACGGCACACCCAGGTTGCTTCGCCGTGTCTTAGGGCTACATCGGCCGCTTTTCTTAGAGACGGAGCCAACCCAGCTCTGGCAAGATTCAAAATGACACGAAGTCTACGGGTATATTCCAAGCTATTCAACTGGTGCAGATGTCATTTGTGCATCGTGACAACACCATTTGTTATACGTATTATTTATTTATTCCAAGTTAATTTTTTATTCATTTTTTCCCATTTACAACAACAATATGCAGGATAAGTGCAGGATAACTTCTTTTCTAATCTATAGATCGGTTACATTCCATATTCATTAATGATTATAAGTTGTCATGATTTACCAAGTGAAGAGTATTTTATTACATCAGGTATCGTTTCTTGAGCAGTTGTGATTGTAAGCAGAACGGTATCAGAAGACGGACGTCTCAAGCGTGATTTGTGCAGCGTGGCAGATTATCCTGGTTATCTGTTCACACAACTTTATTTGCTGTATTTCCATTTTTCCGAGGTTGTTAATCTCCAGGTGGTGGCTGGAGACCTCCTGCCCTTAAAACTGATCGCCAGGCAACAGAAATCAGTTCACCTGGAGAAAACGTCCACTTTGAAAGTTGGACTCTGTGGCATTAGGCTCCACCCCTCAGGCTCCACCCCCAAAATCTCCAGGAATTCCCCAACCCGGAGGTAGGGCAGCTGCTGAGGACCATGGCTTCTGGAAGGGGGGCCTGCTGCCCCCCACACCCCACCTACTCCGCCTCTCTGGCTACCCACCTAGGGTTGCCAGCTCTGGGTTGGGAAATTCCTGGAGATTGGGGGGTGGGGAGCCTGGGAAGGACAGGGTCTGGAGGGGAGAGGAACTTCAGCAGGGCCTAATGCTGTTCAGGCCTTTGTCTGAAGCAGCCATTTTCTCCAGGGGAACTGAGCTCTGTCGTCTGGAAGCCAGTTGTAACTCCAGGAGATCTCCCGGCTAATGCTCCTTCCAAGCTGTGGAGTCCTGTGAGCAAAAGTTCTACTTTGTGAGCTACCAGCATTAACGCTCTGAGCAAGCAATTTGGCTGCTGCATAAGTTAGTTTGCTCTGGGGCCGTCCTTTCTGAGCGAAGACAAAAAGGTGTGAGCCGGAGGCTCAAAAACCGCAAGCTAGCTCACACTAACTCAGCTTAGCGGGAACACTGCTCCTGGCCCCACCTGGAAGTTGGCAACTTCATGCCCACATGCTTGCTTGTGAACTCTAGGGCTGTCGGATCCCCCAGGGATGGCGGGAGTTCGCCCACTCTAGTGACCCCCAACCTGCCAGCCCGGATCTGGTTGGCGGGGGGGGGGGCTGACATGCTCAGTACGATGACATCCCCGGGAGGTGGGGTGGGGTGGGGGGACACTCTAGCATCCAGCCTGAAAACTCTATGCTAGAGCGTCCCGGCAACGTGCCTAGCGTGATGATGTCACTTCTGGACCGGGAGCCTCTATCCCCCACTAAAAAAACGGTAAGGACCTAGCAACCCTAGTGAACTATCCTGCCACTCACAGTCCTGACTGGACACACTGCCCCGCCCCGATGAAGGTGGCACGCCAACGTTGGGAGATCTGGCCGGCAAAAGGATGTGTGGGTGGGCATGTGAAGAGATGGGGGACACAACGGCACAGGGGTAGTCAGAGGAGGGGAGGGAGCACTGGGCAGTCTCTGCCTCCCCCCAACCTGGAACCGGCCCAGGCTGAGGCTGCCACTTTGTGAACAGATGACGCTCAACCAGTGTCCCTCTAAGCTGAGTTAGTGTGAGCCAGCTCACAGTTTTTTAGCCTCCTAGGGTGGCCAGCCTCCAGGTGGGGCCTGGGGATCTCCCGCTTTTACAGCTGATCTCCAGCTGACACAGATCAGCTCCCCTGGAGAAAATGGCTGCTTGGGAGGGTGGGCTCTATGGCATTGTACCATACTGAGGCCCCTCCCCTCCCCGAACCCCACCTTCTCCTGGCTCCACCCCTAAAGTCCCCAGGTATTTTCCAACCTGGACTTGGCAACCCTATAGCCTCTGGCTCACACGTTTTTGTCTTAGCTCCAGAAGGAGGGCTCCAGAGCAAACTCATTTATGCAGCAGCCAAACTGCTCGCTCACAGCTTCGATGCCAGTCGCTCAGAGAGTAGAATTCGAAGAGGGAGCATCTCTCTCAACTGATTCTCGCCCGGTTCTTAGCTCCATATGGCTTGAATATGCCGAACCATGCCTCTGCAGCGATGCAGTCCGCCAGACCCCATTCCAAGGGCCGAGTCTGCCTGCTCCATCCCTCAGTTAAGGGAAAGCGGGCTGCAATAAAGGACCCCATTCACAACCCCCGCCCCCTTTTCTCTAAAGCCCATAAAAGTTTAGGAGTGATATTTCAGCCAAACAGCAGCCCAAACTCGGCCGGCAGAAGCCAGCGGAGAGAAGGGGGCCGAAAGACGGATCTGTTTTTCCCATTTATCCCTCTGGGCGCTGTGTTCCGTCTGTCTGTTCAAGAGACACTGTCAAGATATTTAGGGAAGGCTTGGATTAGAGGGTTTAAAAGAGGGAAATATTATATGAAAGCAGAGCAGGCCCATTGTTTCGGTATTTTTTTGGCTGCCTGTAAGTGAAACCAGTTGTTGGGAGTTAGAGAATCCCTGTGAAGATTCTCTGGGAGAGAGCGACACGGCGGGGGGGGGGGGGTGTTTGTTGCTCCAGCATTCTTCCTGCGCAGACACCCGCTTTACATTTGTAAAAATTAAACTGGCTCTGTTTGGAAACTCACACCTACTTGGGAGTAAGGCCTTCGGACGTTCAATCCCTGCTTCGGGAGTGTGGTTTTTGTGGTGAGGCAAAATCACTGGGGGGGGGCGGGGGGCTTAGAGATGCCAGCTCTGGTTTGGGGAAATTTCTGGAGATTTGGCGGTTGGTGGAGCCTGGAGAGATTGGGGTTTGGGGAGGGGAGAGTCCTCCGCGGGGGATAATGCCATAGAGACCACCCTTCCAAAGCAGCCATTTTCTCCGGGGGAGCTGATCTCCGTTGCCTGGACATCTGTTGTGATTTTGAGGGATCTCCAGGTCACACCTGGAGGCTGGCAAACCTAGGCTTGGCATTTGCATGACATCAGGTAGACCCTGGGTTGCTACCTGTGCAAGGGTGCTATGCTCTACACACATAAAAAATCAATGCTGTGAGTGCCTTTGCCTTGCAAGCATCATTGTAAAATCTGGCCTTCTATCAGGGGTCCATTGGAGCGGGAGCGCACAGGAGCACAGCTCCGGGAGTGAGGAGCCCAGGGGGCGGGCTTCCCCGAGCAGTGCAGAGGTGCAGCGCCCCGGGGAAAGCCCTGCTAGGGTCTTTATTGATTTTAATGTTTTAATATTGATAATGTTATCATTGTTCCTTTTATGACTGTGTGCTGCTTTTCCAGAGACTTGCTCAAGGTGGCATATAAATTTTCTAAGTATACCATTTTTTATCTGGGCACATGGCACATAAGTACTGGAGAAATTTCACCAACCCTTCAGCAGCTTCCACCCCATCAGTTTGGTGTAGTGGTCAGGAGTTGGACTCTAATCTGGGAGAACCGGGTTTGATTCCCCACTCCTCCACATGCAGCTGCTGGTGTGACCTTGGGCCAGTCACAAGTTCTCTCAGAGCTGTTCTCTCAGAAGCAGTTCTCAAAAGACCTCTCTCAGCCTCACCTACCTCACACGATGTCTTGTTGTGGGGAGGGGAAGGGAAGGGAAAGGGATGGGTGGTGCACATGTCCTGGGTATCTCAAGTCTACTTGAAACCTGGTGGTTTCAAGGGAGCAGGAAGAGAATGAGGGTGTGATCTTTACGCTTATTCTTACTGCACAAAGTATTGGATGGGGAAGGGAATGGAGGAAGAGCAGGTCAGTTTCACTCACCTGTGGAGTGGAGCCTGAGGGGTGGGTGTTGCCTTCTGACACACTTCTGGTATGTTAGGGGGTGTGGCATATGCAAATGAGTTATGCAAATGAGTTATGCAAATTAGTTATGCTAATGAGCTCCTGCACCTCTTTTTCTACGAAATGACCCCTGCCTTCTATGCAGATGAGTGGAGTCTGGCTGTTATCTGTGATGAGAGGGAAAGCCCCTTTGCACGTGCTCAAGAGAAACGGTAAAGCAGCAGCAGAAGAGGAGGAGATTGGATTTATACCCCGCCCTTCACTACCTGAAGAAGTCTCAGAGCACCTTACAATCTCCTTTCCTTTCCCCTCCGCACAACAGACTCTCTGTGAGGTCGGTGGGGCTGAGAGAGCTCTCTCGAGGACTGCTCGTGAGAGAACAGCTCTGAGGGAATTTGTGACTGACCCAAGGTCACACCAGCAGCTGCATGCAGAGGAGCGGGGAATCAAACCCAGTTCTCCCAGATTAGAGTTTGCGCTCCTAAGCACTACACCAAACTGGCTGTCCTATTATTACTGATTACTGTGACCATGATCAGGTCTGGCCCCGGAAAGAGATCCACTGTAGGACCGAGTGAATGTTCTGTTACCTTTCCTTCCTCTTTTTGCCAGTGTTTGCTATTTTCTGCTTCGGTGCTTTCAGTTTTGTAGAGTCAGAGCATCCTATGGTGTGTGTGTGTGGCATGGATCTCAAAGTCCTGAATTCAAATTCCCAGTCACACTTTCTCAACCTAACCTACCTCACAAGGTGGTTGTGAGGATAAAATTGCAAGGGACAACAATGGGTTCCGCTCTGAGTCCCTTGGAGGACCTATTGGATAAAACTTTATTTATTTACTTATTTGCATATGTATACCCTGTTTTCTTCCCTGCGGGGACTCAAAGTGGCTTACAACATCATTCCATCCTCCATTTTATCCTTACAACAACGGCCCTGTGGAGTAGGTTAGGCTGAGAGAGTATGACTAGCCAGCTTCCATCACAGAGTGGGGATTTGAATCCGGGTCTCCTGTTCCTAGCCCGACAGACAGATACATTTTTGAGATCTATATGGCATTTTTGTGTACAATGTTTTGTCGTTTCTGCACTTGTCGTGCTGATTTGACGCCCAGACTGTGCTGAAGAAAGAATATATTAGGCAACAAAATATTCAGCTCAAAAAAAAACAGAGAATGCCATGAAAATTAAGAAATGTGGGCTCCCCTTGCACAAAGAAGAAGCCACAACGAAACAGCAAGGGCCCTTTCCGCATTTCCTGCCACTCCGGATTTTCTCAGCGTTCGAGTCTGGGCAATTTAAGTCCACGGCAAAACAGCATCCAAATAACCCCTGGGGCAACAGCAGGCTGAAACCGGGCTGACCACTGAAGGGAGGGAATGTTATGCAGAACCGGGGGGGGGGGGGGGACCACAATAAAAAGGTTAAACTGAAGAAGAAGAAGAGGAGGAGGGGAAGGGGGAGGAGGGGAAGGAGATTGGATTTATTCCCCGCCCTTCACTACCTGAAGGCATCTCAGAGCAGCTTACAATCCCTTTCCCTCCTCCTCCTCCTCCCCACAACTAGGGTTGCCAAGTCTTCGGAACTCACCGGCAGGGGGAGGAGTCCTCCTCTGGCCGGGAGTTCCTCCTGGCCCAGCGACGTCACCAGAAGTGACGTCAGCACGCTGGGGGCGTTGCCAGAGCGTCGCCCTGGCAATGCCCCCAACGTGCTGACATCACTTCCGGTGACGTCATTACGTCGTCCTCGCTGGACAACTTCGGGGGTGGGGTTCCCCCCGCTGGCCAAATGCTGGCCAGCGGATCGGGAACCCCTTTAGCGGGGGATCCCCCGCCCCCCGGGCTGACTTGGCAGCCCTACCCACAACAGACACCCTGCGAGGTAGGTGGGGCTGAGAGAGCTCTCCCAAGAACTGCCCTTGAGAGTACAGCTCTGAGAGAACCATGGCTTGCCCAGGGTCACCCAGCTGGCTGCATGGGGAGGAGTGGGGAATCCAACCCGCTTCTCCCCGATTAGAGTCTGCGCTTTTAACCACTGCACCAGACTGGTGCAGAATGGGGGAAAGACCTGGATTTAAAAGAAGGCTGAATTCAGTTTTAGTGCAGAATTGTTTGGAGGACACCACAGTAAACATAGATTAAAAGGAGAGGGCCGAAAGGGCCAAGGACAAGAAGCATGGAATTGGCCCTAATAGGGGAGCTAAATCTTGGCCCAGTCATCCAGGACCCCCTTCTGAATCCTCGAGGCCATTCTGGCAGCGTGGAAGAGATCTATTCCCCCGCCCTCCATCCCACCCTCTATTTCTCTCTCATGCAAATGTTTCTCAAGAGCACTCAAACCTCTGGTTATAACGAGCTCATAAAAAAGGGCCACAATGAATGTTTATTTAATTTCATTTTTATTTTAAACATTTATAAAACCGCCTTCCTCCCAAGATTTGTTCTAAAAATACACGCCTGTTCCCCCCCCCCCAGGCAATTTCATCGGGGACATTTGCAAAAGAAGGCGATGGAACCTTTGTCCGAATCTCTTTCCCCCCACCCCCACATCTTACTGAAACCTGGAACTCCACTTTATGAGCATGAGGGGTGGTTGGGTTGGAAGTGTGCTTTATTGTACAACTTGACCTCTTCAGGGGTGGCCCAGCTTTGTAATTAGGGATGATCAGATTTCCCCTGTTCTGTTCCTTGCCTGATCCCTCCGAACTGCCTTCCTCGGTGACTTAATTCCAGTTAAACGAGGAGAATCTCTAGAATTGATCCCGCAATCACGGCACATGTGGTTGGTTTCAGGTCCTTCTGCTCCTTTGCATTTTTATTCATTTATTTACTTAGTTTACCTCCCACATTTCTCCCCAAAAGGAACTTGAAGCGGCTCCCCTGCTCATCCCGTTGCCAACTCCATGCACCTGTGGATCCGTGGACCCTGGGGTCATTTCGTAGAAAAAGAGGTGCAGAAGCTCATTAGCATAACTCATTTGCATAACTCATTTGCATATGCCACACCCCCTAACATGCCGGAAGTGTGTCAGAAGGCAACACCCACCCCTCAGGCTCCACTCCACAGGTGAGTGAAACTGACCTGCTCTCCCTCCATTCCCTTCCCCATCCAATACTTTGTGCCATAAAAATAAGCGTCAAGAACACACCCTCATTCTCTTCCTGCTCCCTTGAAACCACCAGGTTTCAAGTAGACTTGAGATACCCAGGACATGTGCACCACCCATCCCTTCCCCTTCCCCTCCCCACAACAAGACACCCTTTGAGGTAGGTGGGGCTGAGAGAGGTCTTTTGAGAACTGCTCCTGAGAGAACAGCTCTGAGAGAACTTGTGACTGGCCCAAGGTCACACCAGCAGCTGCATGTGGAGGAGTCCAACTCCTGACCACTACACCAAAACTGATGGGGTGGAAGCTGCTGAAGGGTTGGTAAAATTTCTCCAGTACTTATGTGCCATGTGCCCGGATAAAAAAATGGTATACTTAGAAAATTTATATGCCACCTTGAGCAAGTCTCTGGAAAAGCAGCACACATTCATAAAAGGAACAATGATAAAATTATCAATACTAAAACAAAATAATGAAAACAATAAAGACCCTAGCAGGGCTTTCCCCGGGGCGCTGCGCCTCTGCACTGCTCGGGGAAGCCGAGGAGGGGGCGGGGCTTGGTCATGTGCCCGCCCCCTGGGCTCCTCACTCCCGGAGCTGCGCTCCTGTGCGCTCCCGCTCCAACGGACCCCTGCGTGGACCCATCTGGATCGGCTGGTGGCAACCAATGCTCCCTCTAAGCTGTGGAGTCTTGTGAGCGAAAATTCTACTCTGTGAGCGACTGGCATTCAAGTTGTGAGCGAGCAGTTTGGCTACTGCATAAATCAGTTTGCTCTGGAGCCCTCCTTCCTGAGCTCAGACGAAAAAGTGTGGGCTGGAGGACAAAAAACGGCGAGCTGGCTCACACTAACTCAGCTTAGAGGGAACACTGGACTGGCAACTCACTCCAAATCCCCAGAAATCTCTCTTAGTGGTTTCATCCAGGTGTTAAGCAGCATGGAGGACGAGACGGATCCTTCTGTGGCCCCACAGTGTAAGTTCCATGGGGCCAAACAACAGTCTCCCAGCACCACTTTCTGGAATAAGTCAGCCAAGTAACAACCGGGCCCACAGCTACAGTGGGGCTATTCAGGGCTCCACCCCCTTTCTTAAAGCCACAGCCACACAGGCTTTTCTCCCCGAAAAGGTTCCCCCCCCCCCCAACATTTTCTTACAGTTTTTAAAAGGTGCACAGTCCTGCACTGCACCGCCGTGAGCCGCGGGTCATAGAGTCTGCCTTCCAAAGCAGCGAACCGCCCCAGCCCACTGTTGATCCCTCCCCTTGCTGAGAAGGTTCAGTTTTGCCAAGTCCGGGTTGGAAAATACCTGGGGACTTTGGGGGTGGAGCCAGGAGAGGGCAGGGTTTGGGGAGGGGAGGGGCCTCAGCAGGGTACAATGCCATACAATCCACCCTTCAAAGCAGCCATTTTCTCCAGGGGAGCTGATCTCTGTCAGCTGGAGATCAGTTGTAAAAGCGGGAGATCCCCAGGCCCCACCTGGAGGCTGGCAACCCTAATGGTGCCCCCAGTCCCAACCCAGCCACTCTCTTCAGAAGGATACCATGATGGTCGAAGGTACTGAGAGATGTGCTTTCCATCTGTCACCCTCTCATAGGGTTGCTAGCTCTGGGTTGGGAAATACCTGGAGATTTTGGGGGTGGAGCCTGAGGAGGGTGGGGTTTGAGAGGGGAGGGACCTCAGCGGGGTATAACACCATAGAGTCCGCCCTCCAAAGCAGCCATTTTCTCCAGGGGGAACTGATCTTGGTCATCTGGTGATCAGCTGTACTCCCAGGAGATCTCCAGCCACCACTTAGAGGTTACAATACAACCACAAATAGACCAGCACTAATGATACTAAAAGGCAAAGGTTTTCTCTTGCTCGAAAGCCAGTCGAATCCGACTCTAGGGGCGGTGCTCATCTCCATTTCCAAGCCAAAGAGTCAGCGCTGTTCGAAGACTTCTCCGTGGTCATGTGGCTGGCATGACTAGATGCTGAGGCGCACGGAACGCTGTTACCTTCCCACCGAAGCGGTACCTATTTATCTACTTGCAGCTTCTTGCTTTCGAACTGCTAGGTTGGCAGGAGCTGGGGCCAGAGACGGGAGCTCACTCCGTCACACGGCACTCAGGTCTCAACTGCCGCACTACTGACCTTCCGGTCTGCCGCTCAGCGTCTTAACCTCTGAGCCACCGCGGTTCCCCGGACCTATGATAGCTCACTGTAAAGAACCCAATCCAAGTGCCGTACAAAACAGCGCTTGGGTTTTATTTTGGAAATGTGTGCCTAGGCACAAGACACTGGACTAGTGTCTTTAACCCTACGTTGCTTTTGTGTCCCACATTTTGAGACTGTGCCTCCTTGTAATGTTTTTGTATAAATAAAACTATGGAGAAAGATATATTTTTAAAATACGGATCCATATTCTGGACAGTGCTTGGATTGGGTCCTATATGGTGAGCTACCCCTTGGAGGCTGGCAACGCTGCTCTCCCAGTGAAGATCATCAGTTTGAGCGGCCACAGCTGTTCCCATCCCCAACCCGGGCCTGAACACAGAGTGAAACGGGTCCAAATCATCGAGACCCTTCCAGACAACCTGAAGCTGCGTAGATACCACCTGCTCGAACATCTGACCCAAGAAAAGAATGCTGGCTACCAGGCGGCTGAGCGCAGAAAACATATGAACCACAACCATGAGCGGCAGCAAGGGTTGTTGGTTTAGGTGGCTTTAGAAGGAGACAAGTGGGGACCCGCAATACTCACGGGGGGGGGGGGGGGAGAGCTCCACGCAGAAGAGGAAGCCACCGCAGGTGAGCCTGGCCCCTGCCAAGCTCCCCCCTCCCCGGCCGCAATGGCGAGGCCTGCACAGCTCCCAGTCACCAGGCCCACCAAACCCTCTCCCCGCAACGGGTGCAAGGCATCGTTCCAACTGCGTTTCCTGCGCATGCACAGGGGATGCTTTTTACTTTGACGGGGATTTAAGTATCCCCTGACTTTTTTTTTTTTTAACTTTTCAGATTTTTATGCACACCTGGGGAGTTCCCCGAGTGTGCAGAAAAATCTCTTTGCCTCCTAGGTGCCCCCGAAGTGCGGATTTAGATATCCGCATGCAGGGGGCACCTTGGCTATTAGATATATAGATTAAGCAGCTTCAGTTCATCGGTGGCTATCAGCCTTGATTGAGAAACGTAGCGTCGCCAGCTCTGGGTTGGGAAATTGCTGGAGATTTGGGGGGACGGGTGGAGTCTGGAGAGGGTGGGGCTTGGAGAGGAGAGGGGAGGGACTTCAGCCATAGACTCGACTTTCCAAAGCAGCCATTTTCTCCAGGGGACTGATCTCTGTTCCCTGGGGAGCAGTCGCAATCCCAGGAGACCTCCAGCCACCACCAGAAGGTTGAAATCCAAAAACAACATCTGTGACAGAAATAACCATGCGTCAATAATGTACATTATTGTACAACAATGTACATTGGGAAGACCTTGGGTTCTGTTATTAGAGAGCCAACATGGAATGTTTCCTTCAAGAGCTGGTAAGTAGAAATTGATAAGAACTGTGATTGCTACGCACTCAGCTAAAGCAATTACGGTGAAACGGATTGTTTTACATTGCACAGCATTCGTTGCGGGTGAGCGATAATTGAAGAGAATTTTCTACAGGATTATTACAGTATATGTTTTTGCAAACACATTTTTATTGACTTTTTGTTATTTTTGTCATGGATGTTGCTTCTGGATTTCTACTTCCGCCCATGAGCTCTCATTTTTGGCTTCTACCACCAGAAGGTTGGCAACCTTAGTTAAATGGAACCTCCATGTTCAGAGGCAGTCTACCTCTGAAGCCCAGAGCTAAGAGACAAAGAATAGGAGCAGATTTATGCCATTCTGTCTCATCTGTGGGAATCTAGTTGGCCACCGCTGAAAATAGGATGTTGGACTCTGTGGGAGGAGGAGGAGGAGGAGTCTCAGAGCACCTTCCAATCTCCTTCCCCTTCCCCTCCCCACCACAGACACCTGTTAGGTAGGTGGGGCAGAGAGAGCTCTCTCTTTCGAGGACTGCCCTCAAGAGAACAGCTCTGAGAGAACTTATGACTGACCCAACGTCACACCAGCAGCTGCATGTGGAAGAGTGGGGAATCAAACCTGGTTCTCCCAGTTTAGAGTCTGCACTGCTAACCAGACTGGCTCTCACTTTACTCAGCAGGACTTCTCTTAGTTGCCAGGGCACATCAAACTCCCAGTTCTGTCCCAGGCACTGAAAAGTCTTGGATCCGCCGTGCACGCACGCACTCATGCACACAGCCACGGAAGACATTTGAGTCTTGAACAAGATACAAAAATACGTTTCCACCCAACACAGAGATGCATTTGTTTCTGGCACAGTTCTGAATCGCATCCAGGTCTGGGGAAGGTCACATTTCAAGTAGTGTTAGGATGAAAGAAAGCCCTGGTTGTTTCAACAGTTGTCAAGGATTTGGAGCTGTCCATCCCAGCAAGTGAGCCAAGCATGGGGACAAGGGAGGGGCAAACCCAGAGCAGAAGGTAAACTGTCTGGAGAGGAGCGAAATCCTCACATCCAACTTCTTTGTCTTGGCTGAGTGGAGGGGGTTAAAGCCAGTGGGAAGCAGAAAATCTTCAACTGGTTGGCCTATCACTAGGGTCATTTTCTTGGCAACCTGAAACCAGCCAAGGGGAGCCTTCGCCAGCCCTTCCCCTACCCTTCCCAGATTATCAAAATCATGAGGTAGAAGTACCTCAAGCAAAAAATGGAGCACATGTTGGCCCAGCGCAGGACGGCCAATTGGGACTAGACTACTGCATGGAGGGTGGATCCCTCAAAGGCTAGGGGCCTTGACAGAAAAGGAAAAACTCAATTTATTTGCAGGTAAGCCACACCTAGGACTGAAAAGGACCAATACTTCACTTTCTGGAAGTATCCACACCTTGGTTTTTATTAGGCTCCACCCCTGATTCCATCAGGCTCCGCCCATATCCTTTCAGCATCTATTAGTTTCCACCCATGACCTCCTGGGTTCCATTAGGATCCATTCATGTCTCCCTGTCTTCCAATGAACTCTCCACCCATGACCTTCCAGATTCTATCAGGCTCCACCACTGACAATCCTCCAAGCTCTGCCCATGGGATGACCGGTACCATCCTGGCTCCAGATGGACCCCACTGGATGTTGTTCTGGCTCCTCCAGCCATAGTTGGGGAGGGGATGGCTAGTGTTCATGAAATTCACAGCTGACATTCTTATTTCCCCACCTGTCTCCTCTCCCTACAGAAAAACATTTACTCTGGTGAAAAAGACCCATACTTCCCTATCCCTCCCTCCCCCTAATATGTATGTGTGTTAAGTGACATCAAGTGACATTCAATGTACTAGTGCAGCTTTCCCAGGAAGCCCAGGCTGGGGTCCAGCAGGGCAGGTCACAGGCAAAGTTGCAGAGAGTAACTGAAGCCTAGTCCAAAAGTCAGGGGTTCTAGAGAGCAGGTTTACCAAAGTCCAGTCTAGGGTCAAGGAGTTCCAGGCAGCAAGTCCAGTCCAAGGTCAGGAGTTCAAAAGAAATCTGGTTATCAGTTCCAGTCCAAGGTTGCTGGCTCAGTAGCAAAGTATTCCTGTTATATCCACAAACTGCTGCATCTCACAGCTGAATTTAGAGCAAAGTCTGAACAAGCTAAACTCCCAGCCAATTCCTTGGCAGTCATCCTGAAACTATTCATTCATCTCTTCAATTGACAGCTAACGACGAGCCTCTCACTTCTTTTCTTGCAACTCTAAGCATTTCTGACAGCGTTGGCGATGAAAGGGTGTGGGTGAGCTGTCTGAAGACTTGTTTACTGCTTCAGAGCTAGAAGGTGTTAGCTTGGTTTCCGCTGTAGGCTGTGACTCCTGATCAGCCGGTAACCTGATCTCTTGTTGTTCTCCTTCTGGCTCAGAGCCAGCTGCAGCTGGCTGTTCAAATACCGGCTGAGAGCTAGCAGGTAGCTCTTCATCTGAAAAATCTGAGCCATCACTCAGCACAGACTGACTTATGATATCCGTTTTATGGCAAACTCATGGATTAACATTCTCCAAAACACCCTATTGTTAGCTGCCATTCTCAGTCCTTGCAAACGAATGTACCCCTTCTTCCCTTCTCCCACCTGCATGAAGACCACAAGCTCTTCCAAAGCACCTGTCAGGCTTTGAGTCCCTGGCTTGCAGCTGGTTGATAGAAGCTCTTCACACCACTCAGACACAAAAAAGAAAGTCTTGGAAGTAAACAGGAATCAGGACTCCGGATTGACTAGCTGCCCTTTTCCCACACAGATCTAAATAGCATAAAAGAAAACGAAGACCAGACTTTTGTAAAGCTTTCCCGGCTGTGTCACTTGGACGTGACTCTTTCTTGCCACCAGAGACCAGACAAATGGTTATTGAACCCACAGTCCTGCAAAAGACTCTAGTGGCAATTGCGTCGGAACTAGGGTTGCCATCCTTTGGACGGGGCCTGGTTATCTCCTGCAATTGCAACTGATCTCTAAACGACAGAGATCAGTCCCCCTGGGGGGAAAAATGGCTGCTTTGGAAGGTGGATTCTTTGGCATTATGCCTTGCTGAGGTCCTTTCCCCTCCCAAACCCCAGCCCTTCTAGGCTCCACACCCGCCAAAATCTCCAGGGATTTCCCAGCCCAGAGTTGGCAACTCTAATCTGAACTACCAGCACCACAAGCTGACTCCCGGCTGAACTGTGTCGCATTTGTGGTTTTGTGTGTGACTTCCCAAGCCTTCCCCCTTAGCCGGCATGTGTGTTTCTGCGCACGTTTATAATAAAAAGTCTTCCTTTTATGGTTTTCGCTATGGAGAAGGGGGAAAATAGAACGGAGAGATAATTTCTTGTAAAATTCCTTTTCCTTTTAGGATTTGCAAATGCTCTGGAAAGGGGGGAACGGTTTGGAAAGCCTCCGCTTGCTGCCTTCTCAAGATATTTCGCTTTCCTAAATAACAGATCATTTCATTGCCCCACTGAAGCTTACGTCCAGTGTAGGGAACTTTTTCCTTGAGGGGTTTCCTTGTTGTGGCCCTGAGAATGTTTCGGTCGCATATATGGAACAAAAGGAAAACGAAGAGCCCTTAGGATTTTGCTACCTTCTGGAACAACGGAGGAGTCTTATTTGGAAATGAGACCAACTAATTGGAAGGGATGCCAAATTTGGGAAAGTATCGGGAGAAGAGGAGGAGGAGGAGGAGGAGGAGATTGAATTTATACCCCACCCTTCACTCAGAGTCCCAGAGCGGCTTACAAACTCCTTTCCCTTCCCCTCTTCACAACAGACACCCTGTGAGGTAGGTGGGGCTGAGAGAGCTCCCTCAAGAATTGCCCTTGAGATAACAGCTCTGAAAGAACTTGTGACTTGACCCAAAGTCACACCAGCAGCTGCATGTGGAGGAGTGGGGAATCAAACCCGGTTCTCCCAGATTAGAGTCTGCACACTTAAGCACGACACCAAACTGGCTCTCTTCAGCTTTATTTATTTATTTAGCATTATTTATTTAACTTCTTCCTATATATCTCTCTCTCACTTTTTTTGCCGGTGGGAACCAAAAGCAGCCTGCATCATTCTCCTCTCCTCCATTTTATCCTCACAACAAACCTGTGAGGTGGGTTAGGCTGAGACTGTGTGACCAGCCTGAGGTCACCCAGCAAGCTTCCAGGGCAGGGAAGGGATTCGAACTTGGGTCTCCCTGATCCTAGCCTGACACTCTAACCATTACACTACGCTGGCTCAGTTGGAATATCTATCATCTATTTCACACACACACCCCTTCCTTCAGGGGGCTCAAGGCAGTGCACACAGTTCTCTATTCACAGATGTACGCTTACAACTACCCTGTGAGGTAGGCAAGCCTGAGAGAATCATAGAATCAGAGTTGGAAGGGACCTCCAGAGAGCCAGTTTGGTGTAGTGGTTAAGTGCGCGGACTCTAATCTGGGAGAACCGGGTTTGATTCCCCACTCCTCCGCTTGCACCTGGCTGGATGACCTTGGGCAAGCCATAGCTCTGTACCAGCTGTTCCCTCAAGGACAGCTTGGGAAAGAGCTCTCTCAGCCCCACCCACCTCACAGGGTGCCTGTTGTGGGGAGGGGAAGGGAAAGGAGTTTGTAAGCCGCTCTGAGACTCCCTTGGGGAGTGGAGGGCAGGGTATAAATCCAATCTCTTCTTCTCTTCTTCTTCTTCTTCATCTAGTCCAGCCCTCTGCACAATGCAGGAAATTCACAAATACCTCCCCCTCCACACACTCATACCCCAGTGACTGCCGTTCCAGAAGATGACAAAAAAAATCAGGGATCTCCAGCCAAACTGGCCTGGAGAAAAATTGCTTCCTGACCCCGATGAGGCAATCAGCATTTCCCTGGGCATATAAGAAAGGGCCACAAGAACTAAGCACTGATGCAACCCTTCTTGCCCTCCGTCTCGTGAGCTGCCTGAGTTCACAGAATCAGCACTGCTGTCAGACGGCCATCTAGCCTCTGCTTGAAAACCTCCAAAGGAGAAGAGAATGACATGTTCCAGTCACCCAGAGAGCTTTCTGATAAAATGGACATTATCCCTCTTGTGATCTTGTTTTCTCCCTGGTGAGAAAAGGGCTTGTGCGCCTTGATCTTCTCACCAATTTCTCTTTCCACGTGCCAAATGTCGCCCGTTAAAATAAACACATTTTGACCTTTTTGCACCAATTATGGGTTGCATTGGGTGGTAGGATTTCTGCTAATCGAAGGGGGGCAATTGCTACCAATTCCTCCCTCCCAATGCAGACCCTCCTAGGGTTGCCAGCCTCCAGGTGGGGCCTGGAAGTGATATAGGGTAGCTCTAGGATTCACCAGAAACTCTGTGGTTTTACCATAGAGTTGTTGGTCATTCCTAGAGCTACCTTGTGTCACTTCAGGTTTTTTTACAGGAAGTGATCTGGTGCCATAGCCAGTGTTGCAGGACCCCCCTCCCAGACCATGTCCACAACTCTCCTGCCAGCAACCTCAGCTGAGACCCCTGGGGAGCTGAGAAGTTATTGCAAGAGGTCCACAAATCCATCCGGCTCACGCAGGTTTCGGTTTTCCCCCGACTGTGCCTTCACCTGGGCTCACCTCCACAGTAGCCATGCCCCCCAACTATGCGCTGGGCCAGCTGCTGGCTGAGCTTCGTCCACAGCCAACTTGCTGCAGCATGGCTACACCTCCCCATGTAGGTCCACCTGCTCTGAGCCCCCATCCAGGCAGGAGGCATTAGCTGGAGGCTCCCCCAAGTGTGCATCAGCCCAATTAGGGCAAGCTTGCCTACTTGCAAGGAGAACCGCTCCTCATGGGAGGCTTGGGTGGGGCATATTGGCTCCCGTCTCCCACCCCCTCCCATCTCTGGAGACAGCTGGAAAGGCTCGCATCTAGACCTGAACAAGGCTGTTAACCAGGGGTCCGTTGGAGCAGGAGCGCACAGGAGCACAGCTCCGGGAGGGAGGAGCCCAGGGGGCGGGCACATGACCAAGCCCCGCCCCCTCCTCGGCTTCCCCGAGCAGTGCAGAGGCGCAGCGCCCCGGGGAAAGCCCTGCTAGGGTCTTTATTGTTTTTAATGTTTTGTTTTAATATTGATAATTTTATCATTGTTCCTTTTATGACTTTGTGCTGCTTTTCCAGAGACTTGCTCAAGGTGGCATATAAATTTCCTAAGTTTCCCATTTTTTATCTGGGCACATGGCACATAAGTACTGGAGAAATTTCACCAACCCTTCAGCAGCTTCCACCTTATCAGTTTGGTGTAGTGGTCAGGAGTTGGACTCTAATCTGGGAGAACCGGGTTTGATTCCCCACTCCTCCACATGCAGCTGCTGGTGTGACCTTGGGCCAGTCACAAGTTCTCTCAGAGCTGTTCTCTCATGAGCAGTTCTCAAAAGACCTCTCTCAGCCCCACCTGCCTCACAGGGTGTCTTGTTGTGGGGAGGGGAAGGGAAAGGGATGGGTGGTGCACATGTCCTGGGTACCTCAAGTCTACTGGAAACCTGGTGGTTTCAAGGGAGCAGGAAGAGAATGAGGGTGTGTTCTTTACGCTTCTTTTTATTACACAAAGTATTGGATGGGGAAGGGAATGGAGGAAGAGCAGGTCAGTTTCACTCCCCTGTGGAGTGGAGCCTGAGGGGTGGGTGTTGCCTTCTGACACACTTCCGGTATGTTAGGGGGTGTGGCATATGCAAATGAGTTATGCAAATGAGTTATGCTAATGAGCTCCTGCACCTCTTTTTCTACGAAATGACCCCTGCTGTTAACAATAGGACTTTGGGGAGGTCCTTCATTCATCGGGTCGCCATAAGTCGGAAGTGACCTGATGGCATTGAGCACACTCATTTTTCTCAGTCAACGGACACTGCCAAACTGAACTCATGTGGAGGTCCACAATTTTTTAATGATGTGAAAAGGGGTGTCCTGACAGTCAAAAGGGTTGGGAACCAGTGCTCTGTTTCATAATGACAATCGGACTCCAGCAAGGGGAGAGGCTCTGGGGAGATCCAAAGGTACACTGAAGTTGTCGCCGTTATTAATAGCTCCCTTCCGACGCACCTCCGCCAAAGCTGTAAGCCAATCCAGAGAAATCCTCTCTGTTCCCAGATGGTTCTGTTTTCCCAGCAAGAATCTCCACGAAAAACATCTGCAGGCAAAATTATCCACCGAGTCTTCTCTCCCCCCCCCCCCCGGCCTCCGAAAAAGAAAACCCCTCGATTGTACCTTGCGTCCTTTGGCAAACCAAATCTCACAGCTTAAAAAGGCACACAGACACCTCAAATGCCCTCCGCTCCTCTAGGGAGACCTCTGGGGAACACAGCCCCCACCCAAAGTCCTGCCAGAGGTCAGAGATACGAATCCTGGATTGGGACAGGCTTGGGGTGGGGGTGGAACCACAGCTATGCGAGTGGATTGCCCGGCATGCCAAACAGGATGGAAACGCCACCAAGGGAAACTTGCTAATGATGGGCGAACCATGAGATTTCACATGTGCTGGGAATTACAGCTCGCTCGGCAGCTTCGGCGGGTCACCGTTCAGAACAGCAAAGCGGCTCTCAGTGCGGCTGGGGATAGTGGTGTCCGATGTATTAGGGGTGAGCGGTTAAGGGACCACGTTGGCTTCTGCCCTGTGTCACGTGTTGTTCTTCCATTGCATTTTGACCCTTGGCCGTTCTGCCCAGGAGCTGACGGTGATGGTCCTTTCCTCTGTTCTATCCTCACAACGACCCTGTGAGGTAGGACAGGCTGAAAAGGAAAACACTAGCCTAAGGCCATTCAATCAGCTTTGCGACTCCTTCCATGGGAGGGTGGGGAAGGGCGCCCCAGCTGCCTGCCCGACCCCTATGGTTGCCAAACCCCAGGTCAGGCCTGGAGACCTGCTTTTACAATGGACCTCCAGACTACAGAGATCAGTTCCCCTGGGGACTATGGCTTTTGGAAGGTGGACTGTGTGGCATTAGACTCTTATGAGGTCCCTCCCTCCCCGCCCCAAACCCTGACCTTTCCAGGCTCCACCCCCACCCTGCAGGTATTTCCCAAATCCAGATCTGACAACTCTACCTACCCCCTGCAGCATGCCGCTGTCCCCCCTCCACACTTCTTTCCCTCTAACATGTCAGCGCAGAAGCACAGACTTGGTGTCAGAGCATCCCCCCTGCAGCTGAGCACGCTCTTTGCCCCTCTTTACTTTTCCCAACTACACTACAATAGATGCTGAAGGGAAAAAAACCCTGTTTGGTGTAGTGGTTAAGTGCGCAGACTCTAATCGGGAAGAACTGGGTTTGATTCCCCACTCTTCCACATGCAGCTGATGGGTCCTTGGGTCAGTCACAAGTCCTCTTAGAGCTGTACTCTCAAGAGCAATCCTCAAAAGAGCTCTCTCGGCCAAGCCTACCTCACAGGGTGTCTGTTGTGGGGAGGGGAAGGGAAAGGGATTGTAAGCTACTCTGAGACTCCGAGTGAAGGGTGGGGTATAAATCCAGCCTCCTCCTCCTCCTCTTCTTCTAGGGCTGGGGGGGGGGGGAGGAAATGCCAAGCCATTTTGATGTAGTGGTTAAGAGTGGCAGAACTCTCATCTGGAGAACCGGGTTCAATTCCCCCCTCCTTCACATGAAGCCAGCTGGGGGACCTTGGGCCAGTCACAGTTCTCTCAGAGCTCTCTCAGCCCCACCTACCTCACACAGGGTGTCTGTTGTGGGGAGAGGAAGGGAAGGCGATCGTAAGTCGTTCTGAGACTCCTTTGGGTAGTGAAAAGAGGGGTATAAAAACCAACTCTTCTTCTTTAGTTCCACCGCTTCCCAGATGGGCTGTGGGCAAAGCATCCTGATGGAAGTTCTGCCCAAAGCCACTCCACAGATTCCTCAAGGAACAGGACTTAAGGAGGCTTTTCTTTAGCCCAGCATGGTGAGCCAGTGTGGTGCAATCATTAGGGAGTCCGACTAGGATCTGGGAGAACCAGGTTCGAATCCTCATTCTGCCCCGAAATCTTGCTGGCTGACCTTTGGCCAGTCCCACAGTTTTGGCCTAACCCACCTCACAGGGTCCTCTTTGTTAGGACTTTTGTCCAATATTCAAGAACATTCAGAGTAATGGATCTTGCTTTTCTGGAAAGAAGAGATTGCTTCTTTTAGTTTAAAAGAAACTTTATTACTAAAGGAAAAAGGGAAAGGGGATTAGCTACAAATAAACAAAACATGCTTACTAAGCAGCATTGTGCTGCGTCTGCACACTAAGACTACAGAGAGAGTGAGAGAGATTACAATGGAGGATCTCTCCTTCTTCTTGACCCCTGAAAGGAAACACCTGATATCACTGACCAATTAGCAAAACAGTACACCTTTAGGTTTCCCGGGCTTAGAGTTAATTGGCCAGCTGCCAGACTCTTCCAGGTTAAACTAAGAAACACAACAAGTTGCATAGGTTAACCCTATAATGACTGAAATCCCAGGTCTTGTCTTTCATACTCATTTCTCCAACACTCATAAAGATAAAATGGAGGAGAGGAGAATGATGTAATCCAGTATGGGTTCCCACAGAGGACAAAGCTGGGGTATAAATGCCATTAATAGATAAATAAACCAGCCCAGCAGGTAAAACTATACAAACTGCAGGAGTCATGCCAAGAATGGTTACGACATCACGCGGACGCTCGCAAAAACACAACGGGGGCTCCCCATTGTCCACAGTTTTGTTCCAAACATTTCCCCTGTTTGGTGTTCTTAATTTGTTTCCCTAATGGCATTTTGACGCTAGGCATCTGACATCTGTGTTTGTTGTCTGCGTTACGCTGTCTTTTCGGCGCACTGTTCTCTGATTTTGCCAGCTGAATGTGTTGGGCTGTCCCAACGGCACTGTTTTTTTGGTAGAATCCGCCACAAGTCTTGAGAAGAGAGACTCACATTAAAAGAAGTCAGTAAAGTAAATCAATACAAGCAATGCTGAAAGAAATGCCTACATTTAACAGGGGGAATCTTCTTCAGAAAGCAGAAAAGGGGACTCAAAGACTCAGTTTGTGCAAGGTCATATGTCCATCGCCATCCATTAGAATCATAGAATCGTAGAGTTGGAAGGGACCTCCAGGGTCATCTAGTCCAGCCCTCTGCACAATGCAGGAAATTCACAAATACCTCCCCCCCACACACACACACACACCCAGTGACCGCTGTTCCACGCTCAGAAGATGGCAAAAAAACCTCCAGGATCTACAGCCAAACTGGTCTGGAGAAAAATTGCTTCCTGATTCCAAAGTGGCAATCAGCATTTCCCTGGGTGTCTAAGAAAGGGCCACAAGATCTAAGCACTGAGGCACCCTTCCCACCCGCCCTTCTCGTGATCTGCCCAAGTTCACACAGAATCCGCATAGCTGTCAGATGGCCATCTAGCCTCTTCTTTAAAACCTCCAAAAAAAAACCCCTCCCTTATAAAACCTTCTCCCACTGCCTTATCACCCTCACCTCCCACTTACTGGGCTTGTCACTGCCTTCCTCTGCACCATGCCCCTGGTATTCCTTGGAGGTCACCCTTCCAGGAGACCAGTTGTTATTCCAGGAGCTCTCCAGCCGCCATCTGGAGACTGGCAATCCTATTTTGAGAACCTTTCAATTCCATCCATTTTTGACACTGGCATTCCTGATGTATTTGGTTTATTTTGCTACGTTTTTAGGGCAGTCGCATGCTATTTTGGGGTTATGCGCAGTTACGTATAATGAACACACAAATAACACTGAACGATACGAACAAGAAGAATTTGGGTGCGAGGAAGCCAAAAACAGCATGAACATAAAAGGCTGTTCTAGATGCTATAGTCACACACGCAGAAGAGACACATGTGCTATGCGTAGTGGGAGTGTGCACAACCTGTAACCCTCCCGGTATGCACAGACACCATGTTGTTTGAACAGGGGCAATACACTTATTTACCATGTGCGTACAGCCTCGGTTTGCATAAACACAAACCCTGAAAAACGCGGCGGTTGTTGCGCATGCGCCAGAGCTCTGTGTTCAGGGTAGGGATGCCAGCCTCCAGGCGGGACCTGGGGATCCCCCAGAATTACAGCTCATCTCCAGACGACAAAGATCAGTTCCCCTGGAGGAAATGGATGCTTTGGAGGGTGGACTCCAACGCTCCCTCTAAGCTGTGGAGTTGTGAGCAAAAATTCTGCTTTGTGAGCTACTGGCATTAAAGCTGTGAGAGAACAAGTTGGCTGCTGCATGAATTCGTTGGCTCTGGAGCCATCCTTCCTGGGCTAAGACAAAAATGTGTGAGCTGGAGGCTAGACAACTGAGCTAGCATAACTAGATGCCGAGGCACGAAACCCTAGTTCGTGGTAAATACACACATTGCCCCTATTCACACAATATAGTGACCATGAATCCTAGCAGGATTGTGTTTAGCACACATTGCCACTATCCATGGTTGGAAGGCTAGTGGAATGCACCACTGTACGTCTGGAAAGGTCTGGAGGCTCACAGGCTTTCGCTCATGCATGAGAGAAGCCAAGATTTAGGATAGATGAAAGGAAGGACTTCTCTGCTCACAAAGTGGCTGCCTTCTGGAATTCACTGCTACAGAACGTAGCAATGTGTTTTTGTGCGTGGGTGTGAAGTGCCATCAAGTCTCCACCAATTCATGGCTGCCCTGGAAATCAACGTCCTCCAAAACGTCCTATCCAGTGTTCCCTCTAAGCTGAGTTAGTGTGAGCCAGCTCACAGTTTTTTAGCCTCCGACTCACACGTTTTTGTCTTAGCTCAGGAAGGATGGCTCCAGAGCAGACTAACAGATGCAGTAGCCAACTTGCTCACTCACAACTTTAATGCCAGCAGCTCACAAAGTAGAATTTTTGCTCACAGGACTCCACAGCTTAGAGGGAGCATTGGTAACCTTAACAGCCTTGCTCAGATCTTGCAAACGGAGGACCCTGGCTTCCTTGACTGAGTCGATTCATCTCATGTTAGGTCTTCCCAACCCTAGCCAGTTTGGTGTAGCGGTTAAGAGCGGCGAACTCTAATCTGGGAGAACCAGGTTTGATTCCCCACTCCTCCACATGCAGCCAGCTGGGTGACCTTGGGCCAGTCACAGTTCTCTTAGAGCTGTTCTCTCATGAGCAGTCCTCGAAAGAGCTCTCTCAGCCCCACCTATCTCACAGGGGGTCTATTGTGAGGAAGGGAACGGAGTTTGTAAGCCACTCTGAGACTCCGAGTGAAGGGTGGGGTATAAATCCAATCTCTTCTTCTTCCTCCTCTTTTCCTGCTGCCTTCGGCCTTTTTTAGCATGATCGCCTTTCCCAGTGCCTCTCGTCTTCTCATAAAGTGACTGAAGTACGATAGCTTCAGTTTAGTCGTTTTGTAGTCACTAGTTTAAAAGGAGGCTATACAATTTGCCTGATAATGGACAGCTGCCCCGATACTGCCCCGCATAACTTGGCAGTGGGTTTAGAGGCTGTGCTGGGATGGTTTAAAAAGAGCCAGTTGAGACTGAATCCAAAAAAGACGGAGGCACAAACTTCCTCCTCTTGACGGGGCGCCACTGACACCGGTGTAAACCGTCAGGGGTTGGGCCGTGGTCCTGAATACTTCCTTATCTATGGATGCCCCGGTCATGAATGTTGCCAGGTTGGTGGTCTTCCGTCTATGCCAAGCGCAGCAACTTGCACCTTTCCTGTTGTGCCCCGACCTAGCCACAGTAATCCATGCAATGGTCACCTCCAGGCTAGACTACTGTAACTCACTCTTCGCTGGCCTGCCCTTGCAATGGATCCAGAGTGCAGCGGCGTGAGTCCTAATGGTAACGTCACGGACGGCACGTATTCAACCTGTGCTGCGCCAGCTACACTGGCTCCCAGTGGAGTACCGAGTCAGGTTCAAGGTTTTGGTACCGACCTTAAAGGCTGTGAGCGGTCAGGGACCCACGTATCTTTGGGACCGCCTCTCCTGGTATGTCCTCTGAAGAGTGTGACGCTCTGCTGAGAATAATCTGCTGGTGATCCCTGGCCCCAAAGATATCTGGCTGTCCTTGGCCAGAGCCAGGGCTTTCTTGGCCCTGGTTCCAGCTTGGTGGAACTCTCTCCCAACTTCCATCAGGTCCCTGCAGGATCTAATGCAGTTCCGCAGGGCCTGTGAGGCAGAGGTGTTCCGCCAGGCTTTTGGTTGAGGGCAGCGACGGGCTCTATCATGGCTGGCACACACACACACCCCTTTACTCCATCTTTTTTCTTTCGGCCTCCTCCCGGTCCTGCCTGGGAGGCGGCAACACAGTCTGGAATTGGCTTAGAACTGGACTCATGGACGCCATCTGGGAATTGTTTTAAGATCGTACTGAATGTTCATGTTGTATTTTATTTATAGTTGTACATCGCCTGGAGCCCTGTGAACTCAGGGATTGGGCGGTTCATAAATTTGATTCCTAAATGAATAAATAAAATAAATACGTTCATGGAGGAGAGGTCCAACTATGAGGCTTATAAACTAGAACCCCCATGTTCAGAGGCAGTGTATCTCTGAATACGAACCCAAGGGGGAAACCCAGGGAGGACGTAGGGATGCCAGTCTCCAGGTGGGAATTAGGGATTCCCCGGAATTACAGCTCATCTCCAGACTCCAGAGATCAGTTCCCCTGGAGAGAATGACTGCTTTTGAAGGTAGACTCTATGGCGTTGTACCCCACTGAGGTTCCTGTCCTTTCCAGGCTCCACCCCCCAAATCTCCAGGAGTTTCTCAGCCTGGATCTGGCAACCCGACCCCCTCATCCCCCCCCCAGTGGCCAGGGAGGGCCTGGCAACCCTATCTCCATGACCTCACTGTAGGTCTTACAATGGTGTCTGTCTGGTTGACCCCTAAGGGAAGCAGGTTGCTGGACAAGATGGACTATTGGTCTGATACGACGCAGCTGCTCTTACGTTCTTAAAAACAGAACAGAGTTGTGGGGTTTGTTTGTTTGAGTGAAAGCAGTGGAGCCGGGAAGTTGGGAAATGCCCCTAGCCAAGGTCCATTTCTGTTGGTTCAGGATGCCGAATTAAAGAAGCAAACCCACCACATTCATCTGCACAAATAAAGGCATCGAGTCTAATGCCATTGCACTGGGTGGGGGGGGGGCACTGTTCTGGCCCAGCTCCCTGGGGGGCCGCTTGGCAGCCTCCTTTGCTCCTTCGCAGGGGCTTCAGAAGACCTGGTTCTTATTTCGCTAATGAGACAAAAACATTCAGGCATCTTGAAGTAGCAAGACGTTCCGTCTCCATGCGGCAGCTGTCAAAGCCCTCCGAGCTCCGGCTACCAGACCTCCCCCAGATGGACACTGAGTTCTTCGTTTTTCAGAGAGCAGAAACTCGGTGACAGTTCGCACAGCCTCTCCGCAGGATCTGGTGGAACATCGGTCCACCGTTTCCCCAAAAGTCGCAGAAGACAACACTAACTGGAAAAAGCAATAAGGCTAGGAGAAGAGGAAGACCCAACATGAGCTGGATGGACCCAACCAAAGCAGCCACAAAGGCCCTCAGTTGGCAAGGCCCGAACAAAGCTGTCAATCATCGGCTGTTTTTGAGGTCATTAACACATAGGACTGCCATGAGCAGGAAATGACTTGATAGCATTAACACACACATCTGCAGTCACAGAATCATAGAATCACAGAGCCAGGCCATACAGGCCATCTAGTCCAACCCCCTGCTCAATGCAGGATCAGCCTAGAGCAGTGGTGGCAAACCTATGGCACGCATGCCAGAGGCGGCACTCAGAGCCCTCTCTGTGGGCACGCACGCAGTTTGGGCACTCAGTCTCTAAAAGGAAAAAGACGACACAGACTCGAGGCTGGGCTGCTCCCAAACTTACAAAGTATGAGCCAAGGTTAGACAAATTATCAGCATGCATACAACAGCAAAAATCACATGAATTGTTCAAAAGCAGGCCAAATGCAAATTTTTACCTTTCAATAAAAAGTTCTTTGTGTCACTGAAAGCTCTGTTATTGTGTTTTTCTTTTAAGACAAAAGATGTTCATGTATGAGTTCTTTTTTCTAAACTAAACCCTCAGTATTCAGGTTCAATGGTCGTGCTGGCACTTTGCGATAAATAAGTGGGTTTTGGGTGGCAGTTTGGGCACTCGGTCTCTAAAAGGTTCGCCATCACTGGCCTAGAGCATCCCTGATGAGTTTTTGTCCAGCTTAAAGACTGCCAGGGAGGGGGAGCTCACCACCTCCCTAGGTAGTCAATTCTACTGTTGAACAACAGACTGTAAAAAAGTGTTTCCTAACAGCTGGTACCTTCCCACCCTTACTTTACACCCATGATTGTGAGTCCTCTCCTCTGCTGCCAACAGGAACAGCTCCCTGCCCTCCTCTGAGTGACAGCCCTTCAGATACTTCAAGAGAGCAATCATGTCCCTCTTCCACCTCCTCTTGTCCAGGCAGAACATTCCCAAGTCCCTGAGCCTTTCCTCATCGGGCTTGGTCTCCAGCCCCACCCTCCACCCCACCCCCGATCATCCTCGTTGCTTTCCTCTGCACCCGCTCCATTCAGTCTACATCCCTTCTGAAGTGGGGCCTCCAGAACTGCACTCAAGACTCCAGGTGTGGCCTGACCAATGCAGTGTACAGCGGGACTATGACATCTTGCGATTTGGATGTTATGCCTCTGTTGATACACCCCAAGATTGTGTTCGTTGCAGTTTTAAGGTTGCCAGCTCTGGGTTGGAAAATACCTGGAAATTTGGGAAGTGGAGCCTGGGGAGGGGAGGGTTTGGGGAGGGGAGGGACCTCAGCATGGTACAATGCCATAGAAGCCACCCTTCAAAGTGGCCATTTCCTTCAGGGGAAATGGTCTCTGTCAGCTGGAGATCAATTGTCGAAGCAGGAGAATGTCAGGCCCCACCTGGAGGTTATGAAAAAAATATGTGACACTGTGGCTGCGGTCACACACGCCAGTTGAAGCGGAGGGGAAGCGAGGCTATTTTCTCTGGAGGAATTTGACCCGCAGTTGCAAGATCACCCAGCCCATTGTAGCAGCGGGCACAGCCCATCCCTGTGTGATCAGACGCAACCGCAGGTGAGTCGGGTTTTTTTTGGCCATTTGTTTCCCATGCACATAATCAAGGAATTGCACCTCTGCACTGAGAGCTCCCTGTGGAGTATGCGATGATGTGCATACTGCGAGGGGGGGAAACGGCACCAAGCTGGGATGGCCTCATCAGACCATCCTGACGGCATGAATGCATGCTTTGCATAATCAGACAGGGGAAAGTCCATCCATGGCCTGTCGCAACCCACTTACTCCAGTGTCTTTTTACTCCACTTCTGCGGGGGAGCAGCACGGGTTCCCAGATGTTGCTGTTTGATCGTGCCCTTTAGATCTGTCAGGCATTCGTGCCTATGTCGAATCTACTGGTGCGTGTGATCGCAGCCTGTATATAATAGAAGTATGCTTAAGGTAGATCTATTTTGTGCTTTTTTATTTTTTTCTCTACTATTATATAAATATTAGTGTCAAGTATTACCAAACATAAGTTCACCAAAACAATACATCATAGTGCAGGTTTACATTCAACATTCAAACAGCACCTTGTCAGTTTTACAATCACTAGTCGCAGGAGTCTCTAGTTATTTACCCATATTGGATACAATCTTTTTCAAGGACAGTGATATCCATTCAAGCCATAAAGCACAATAAATTCTCTTTGTGAGTATAAAACTCTTAACATAGCAGCATATTTTTAGGGTCCCATCAGAACCCTTGCGGTAAACATAGTAACTTAACTAGGAGAACATATCTCTCAAGTTCTATCAGGCAGCCGCAGTACAAACAATCTTACTGCACGAACGAAGAGTCTTCACAGCTGGTAGAAGAAAGCATGGCAGGTTCAGAGACGGAGACCCAAGTTCTTGATAGGACAGAATGTATGATGCTGCCGTAATGGAGCAGTTCAGAATACAGATGCACTCGGTTTGCCGCACTCCAAGGTATTACAAATCGAGCGTGCTTTCCCTGAGAAGACAACCGGGAGCCTTGCAGCACCTAAAGTCTAATCCGTTTACTGCAGCATAAGCTTTGGTGAGCCAGATCCCATAGTGTCAAGCACATGAAGAACTGGCCACATAGCCACTGCAGCCCAGAATGGGAAAAGAAGGATTTGAGCATGTGAATCGACCATCACTCTCAAAAACAACAACAAAAAGTTGAAGGATAAGATTAACATCCATCGAGTCAAGGCAGCTCCTATGGAGAAAATAATGCCAACAGGTCTTAACTGACCCTTGCCCCTAGCACCTGGACAAAAGAGAGGTACTGCTCTTGAACATGGAAGTTCTATTTAGCTATAACAGTTAATGGCCTCCAATAAACCCATTGTCCCTGAACATCTATTCATCTTTTAAGGCTGCAAGTCTTAGGGCGCGATCATACGCACCCATTTGCGACACAAGAAGGACGATTCCCCACCGGCTCAAAGTGGCACGATCACACAAGCACATCTGGGAAGCGTCCTGCAGCCGGTGTCAAAGTGTCGCAAACCGCTTTGAGCCGGTAGGGAATTGGCTTATTTAGCTACCAGTGAAAAGGCAGTCTCAAACGGTTTGCGACGGCCCAGAACTGACCTTTCCTGGTGTGATCGCGCCAGCGCAAACAAGTGGCTTTGGGGAGCGGGCCTTTTGGGGTTTTTCCCCCCTCCCATCCCGGTATGTGCATCATTGGATGACCCCAAGGGTGGAGAGGCAAGTCATTGATCCCTTGTAGAAGCAGATAAGCGCACTGAAAACGGCCAAGGGGGGGGGGAACCAACTCGCCCGCGGCTGCGTGTGATCACGCAGTGGCGGTTCGCCCTCACAGGTCCATGGACCTGTGTGATCCCGCAAAAGTGGCACAAATTGCACCGGCACAAATAAAGAAGATCTTCCTCTGCCTGAGACCCTGGAAATCCACTTCCAGGTAGAGAAGTGTTCCTGCGTGGGACTGAATGGTAGCTTCTGACTTGAAATACGGACGCTTCGTATGTTCAAACTTTGGGAGATGGAAAAGATATTTGTTTTTCCTCCCAGCTCCTGCAGGCAGGAACCAAAGGTGTTTTCCCTTTTGGTATGCAAAAGAAAAATGCTTGATACGTGAATCAAACGGTGAAAAGCAAGATGTGCCCTTGGGGGAGGGGGCGGGACGCTTGGAAGACACTCATCTAAAGCTACCCGGGAAAAAAGGACGGGGGGGGGGGGAAGCTCCTCCATTTATCAGAGATGGGCAGAATCCCAAAACCACAGTCCTTTGCTTGTCAGGTGAGACAGAAGAGTGAGGACAGGTATATCAGCACCTGGGGAGACTATCCCTTTTGCTCCCAAGATTGCACTCCGCTACTGTATTCGGAAAGTCAAAGGCTCTTCACATTGCAATGCCGAACAGAGCTAACCCCCTTCTAAGCACATCAGCTTCAGTGAATGTAGAACGGAGGTACCTTGGAGATAGATTGCACTGTCAGAAAGTGATGGATGCCTTTTGGAGGAAAGGGAGCATGCCAAGGCTGCAGCTCGCGGATTGTCAGACATGTTGGCAGGTGTGCCCCTACGGTTGGAGCATCTCCAGTGCTTAGGGTTGCCAACCTCCAGGTGGGGGCTAGAGATCTCCTGGGATTACAACTGATCTCCAGGCAGCAGAGGTCAGCTGCCCTGGAGGAAATGGCCTCTTTGGAAAGTGGACTCTGGGGCATTGTACCCCTTTGAAGTCCCTCCCCTCACCAAACTCTGCCCTCTGCAGGCTCCGCCCCCCAAAAAATCTCCAGGTATTTCCCAACCCAAAGCTGGCATGAGCTAGTCCAGGGGTGGCCAAACTTGCTTAACGTAAGAGCCGCATAGAATAAACATCAGATGTTTGAGAGCCACAAGACGTGAACAAATATTACCTGCTTTTATTGGAAAATAAGCAGATTTGCTTTTTGTTAACATTAAATGAGACTGCCAAAATAATAACAAAAGGGGTAAAAGCAGATATTGATAATGATAGTAATTTGTCCAATGATATTTGTTTGCTAATGATATTTAGCTTCCCCAGCCGCCCTACCGGGAGCCACATAATATATGTGAAAGAGCCGTATGCAGCTCCCGAGCCACAGTTTGCCCACCCCTGAGCTAGTCCAACAGAAGAAGCATTAAGTTGCAGTGAAAATGTGAAGCGTGAAAGGTCTCAGCTGATGAAACTTCAAGTGAATCAGTCCAATAAGTGCTGCACCGTCGTAAGATAGATTTGAGACCATTTTGCTTCAAAGGAAACAACTTTAATGACTTGTTATACACTGGACACATTAAAAATATATTTTTTCTAATTGCTTAAACCATGACTTTGTTATCACATCACGGTTGTTTTTCTAATGAGCTACAGTTTCTAACGAGCTACACCACCAACCAGGTGCTGGTTGGAGATCTCCTGGGATTTACAACTGATCTCCAGGCAGCAGAGATCAGATCCCTGGAGAAAATGGCCTCTTTGGAAGGTGGACTCGATGGCGTTATACCCCTTATGACTGACCCCAGGTCACGCCAGCAATTGCATGTGGAGGAATGGGGAATCAAGCCCGGTTCTCCCAGATTAGAGTCCGCGCCCTTAACCACTACCCCAAACCGAAGACCACAGATGCCAACAGAATCCTGCATACAAAATAAAAAGGCCGGAGAGGCCGGGAGCTTGAGATGCACCGTTCCCCCCTATATCATACTTGCGTTGAACTGTCCAAGGCTTTGTGTGGTTTGTTCATTTGTGGTTTGTTTATTTATCTGTTCGTTTATTTGGTTTCTAGCCTGCCCTCCCCTGCGATGCAAGGCTCAGGGCGGGTGATAAAAATACAATACTACGATACTAACACAATAAATTAATCTAATACCAACAGATTAAAATCTAACTACAGTGCCATTTCTGATACCACTTCATCTGTGGCGCCATTTAAAACCAATAATTCCTGAGTCAGCGCCACGTATGGGCACTGTAGTGATGCGGGGCGGGGAGACAAGTAAACAGTACCTGATGGGAAATGCACCCGGGGAGGCCGATATCGTTAGATCTCCGCTGCCTCAACCACAGGCCTGGCAGAAAGTCTCCATTTTGCAGGCCCTGCAAAACCGCATGAAGTCTTGCCGGGCCTGTATCTCTCCTGGGGGACTGTTCCACCAGGCCGGTGCCAGCGCCGAGAAGGCTCTGACTGTGCTTGGACCTCCTTCGAGTAGGGGATCACCAGCAGATGTTGGTCCACGGAGCGTAAGGCTCTTTGAGGGAAATACCAGGAGTAGGGTTGCCAAGTCTGGGTTGGAAAATACCTGGAGACTTTGGGGGCGGATCCAGGAAAGGGCGGGGTTTGGGGAGGAGAGAAGCCTCAGCATGGTACAATGCCATAGAGTCCACCCTTCAAAGCAGCCATTTTTTCCAGGGGAGCTGATTTCTCTCAACTGGAGATCAGTTGTAAAAGCGGGGGATCCCCAGGCCCCACCTGGAGGCTGGCAACCCTAACCAGGAGTGATGGTCCTGAAGGTATGTTGGTCCCGGACCGCATAGAGCTTTAAAGGTTAAAGCCCAAAAACCTTGAACTTGAACCAGTATTCCACTAGGAGCCATCGCAGCAGGTGGAACACTGGTAGTATGTGAGCTCTCACCGGTGTCCCTGTGAGAATAGGTGCACTGCATTCTGGACCAGGTCTCACCTTTCATCCGGCGGGGGGGGTTCCTGCTGGAGACGCACTAGCGTTCAGGGCAAAAACTCTATGGCAACCACAGAGTTCCCCCCTCCCAAATGCTAGAGCGTCACCATGCAACAACCCCAGCGTGATGATGTCGCTACTGGTGGCATCATGGCGTTGGCAGCATTCCCATGGGACGCTGCTGTTCAGGGGTGGGGCTTCCCCTGCCGGCCATCTGGCGGATTGGGGCCCCCAAAATCAGGGGATCCCTTGGCCCCACGAGGGGGATGGCAACCCGATTTCAGGGTCAGTCTCAAGGGTAGCCCTGTGTAGTGCTCATTACAGTACAGTTTTTTTTTAAATAGCCTGAGCAATGCCCTTCAAGGGACTTTGGTGTCATTCAGTTAATTCTAATGCACTTGACAAATTAGGGTTGGGGCAAAAGGGGTGAGCCAAAGTTCACCTCTTATTGTTCCTTTTTGCCTCTATGCATTTATCTTATTTTATTTCCCCAGGGTTTCAGATCCCTGCTTTTGGCGGTTGGGTTTTGCAGATTCCCGCTTTGCCTTGCATGTGGCACATTGTATAGTTTTTATACACAATTCATACACCACGTGTGGCATGAATAGAAACAGCCATAGAATGGGTTATGCTAATTCTGATTTATTGAGACTCAAATAATGCTGACAGTATGTATTATGAGAACAACTGGGGGAAAACGGGGGGCTAAGAAATCTAAGAGAATGATTTGCACAAGGTTGTGATGGAACAGGGGTGACAAATTTGAAATCATCCCTAGCTGGGTATTAACCAGACTGCAGGGTAGCCAACCTCCAGGTCGGGCCTCGCATTCTGCTAAGGTTGCTAGCCCTGGGTTGGAAAATACCTGGAGGCTTTGGGGGTGGATCCAGGAGAGGGCGGGGTTTGGGGAGGGGAGGGGCCTCAGGAGGGTATGATGCCACAGAGTCCACCCTTCAAAGCAGCCATTTTCTCCAGTGGAGCTGATCTCTGTCAGCTGGAGATAGGGCTGCCAAGTCAGCCCGGGGGGCAGGGGATCTCCCACTAAAGGGGTCCCCGATCCGCCGGCCAGCATTTGGCCGGCGGGGGGAACCCCACCCCCGAAGTCGTCCAGCAAGGACAACATAATGACATCACCAGAAGTGATGTCAGCACGTTGGGGGCGTTGCCAGGGCAACGCTCTGGCAATCGCCCCGAAACTCTATGATACCATAGAGTTTTTGGGCGATTGCCAGAGCGCCACCCTGGCAATGCCCCAACGTGCTGACGTCACTTCTGGTGATGTCGCTGGGCGCACACGCACAAAGTGCGCGCACCAGGAGAAACTCCCGGCTGGAGGCGGACTCTCCCCCACCGGTGAGTTTCTAAGACTTGGCAACTCTAGCTGGAGATCAGTTGTGAAAGCAGAAGGTCTCCAGGCCCCACCTGGAGGCTGGCAACCCTACATTCTGCCCTCCACAGACTCCATCCTCAAAATCTCCAGGAATTTCCCAACCTGGAATTGCTGGTCTCCAGACTAAAGAAATCAGTCCCCCTCGAGAAAGTGACTCCACGGTATACCTACATGAAAGCCCTCTCCCCAAATTCTAGATCTAGGTGAAAGCCCTCTCCCCAAATTCCTCCTCCCACAGGCCCTTCCCCCAAATCTCCAGGAACTTCCCAATGCACAGCTGGCGAGCCTAGATCTCAGCGACCACGGAGGCTGCAGCAATGTCACTTCCCAAGGGGCTTTGGTGAGGAGCGCAAGGGAATCAAAACCTGTTCTGTTAACCTGTGCAGATGCGCCAGGATGTTCCTTGCAAAACAAGCAGGGACTGGAAACTTTCCAGTGACTCCTGCCCCGGCCCCCGCCCCCGTATCTTTCACTGGCCCCACTTTGCAAATCATTACTGTCTGCAGATTCCACTGGCACAATGTTTCCTCCGCCTTCCTGGTTGTTGATGAAGACGTGAAAAGGATGAAGGTTCGTCTTAATTAACACTAATCCATTATCTCTCTGGCGCGGGGCCCAGCGCTCCACAGTGTGCCAGATAAAACGAATTAGTAAGCACGCAAGCACAGGCCTGGAGGCAGAACCCTGATCCCATCGCCCTGCTGCCGAGATTATACAACCAGCGTGGCGTGGTGGAACCCGTCAAGCGGCCCCAGACTGAATCTGACCCAGGGTCCACCGAGCCCTGGCTGGTCAGCTCTGGCTGGTAGCGGCTCTCCAGGCTCCTCAGCAGAGAACAAAGCTGGGATCTTCTGCACTTGAGTCAGGAACTCCAGCACTGTGCTGTGACGGCTCCGGCTAAAAGCACAGCAGCGAATTTTCGTTCAGGAAGCTCTGAAGCTGCTTCATATTGAGCCAGCCCCTCAGTCTTTCACCTATTGGAGGGGTCCCCGGTTTTTTCAAAGTGGGCAGGGCCAGGTGAGGATTTTGCCCTGCAAGGCTTCCGACGGCCCTCCTGACTCCACCCTCCAAATCTCCAGGAATTCCCCAAACTGGAGCTGGCAACTCTACTGGGAAGGATGGGGTTTGGGGAGGGAAAGGCAGCATAATGACACGGATCCTTTCCGCATTTGCCTGCTGCTCCGGATTTTCTCAGTGGTCCTTTCCGCACTAGACCTTAAATCCTGGTTCAACCCTGTCCCCGAACTTACATTCTACACTACACTCAAGTTCACCCCGTAATTATCTCGGGGTATTCTACTCCAATTCACCCCTGTAATTATCTCGGGATATTTTTTGTTTCCACATTACATTGAGGTCACCCCAGTTTCACCCCACACTTGTATTGGGATAAACGGATGCTGTTGTAAACAGGGATTAATGCGAGGTATTGTGTCGCGAGTTGAACTCTGATACAACCAGGGATGAGATCCAAGTGCAGAAAGGACCGGCGTTTGAGTCGAGGCAATTTAAGTCAAAACAGCATCCAAATAACCCGGGGAAACAGCAGGCTGAAACTGGGCTGACCCCTGGAAAGAGGGAATGTCATGCAGAATGAGGAGGGAAACCCGGAATAAAAAGAAGGTTGAACTCGATGTTAGTGTAGAATGTGGGGGAAACCCTGGATTAAAAAGAAGGTTGAATTTGATTTTAGTGCAGAATTGCTTGGAGTCCACCGCGGTGAACATGGATTAAAAGGAGAGTGTAAAAAAGGGCCGCCGGCTGCGATCACACCCACTAAATAATCCACTTTCAATGTCCTTTCAATGCAATTTCCAACCGGATTTTGCCAGTTCACACTGGAAGTGGATTGAAAGTGGATTATTTAATGTGAGTGACCGCAGCCATAGAGTCCACCCTCCAGAGCAAGAAAAGGTTGCAGGAAAGGACAACCAAAATAATTCCCTAAGGAGAACGGCTAGCGGTTGTGGGGGGGTTCTTCGGTTTAGAAAAACTTAATAAAGGGCATCATGATGGAGGCGTATAAATTCAGTCACGGGGTGGGGAGAGTGGATGGCAAGAACTTTTTCTGCCTACTAGAACCTGGGAGCAAAACCAATCTCTGAAAACAGATGGCTAGGAGATGAATTCCGGCCTGACCCAAAAATATATTTGCCTCCACAGCACAGATTCGATTTGGGGAACACCCTGCCACAAGTTGGCTTACATGGGTTTAGGCCAGGACTAGACCCATTTGTGGAGGCACACAGACCTGTTGGGGCTGTTAGCATATAAAAGGCAAGAGGTGGTCTCCTCATGCTCTGCACGTGAGCTTCTCAGCAGCACCAAGCTGTCCTCTGTTGGAAACGGGAGGCTGGGTTAAGTGGGCCTTTAGTTTAATCCAAAAGGGTTCCTCTGATTCTTGAATGCCCCGTCTTGGGAAAGGGATCAAGCTTTCCCGTTTGAGCTCACCAGTGAGCCAGGGCTGGCCGCTGGGTGTTCTTCTCCATGCGAGACCACCCAGGTAGTTTTGGTTGATGATTCACTGCCGTGTGGAGGACTCAAGGCCTCCGGCTTGGGCAGTCCCTTTACCAGCAACAAAGAGCGTTGCCTTGAATTCTTATGAGATCAGAAACGTGGTGTCTGCATGCATACACATCTGTGTGTAGGGAGGGTCATGAATCCAATATTTTTGTTATTCTTTCCTCTGTTTTAAAGAAACCGATGTGCATATCAACAGATTCCATACTTCAGCATGGAGCAGCACCTCCCATGGTGTCTGCTGGTATGCTAAACAGTTTCGGCAAGCCTGCCTTGACCTGGTTTGGGGTGTTATAGAGTCCTGGTTGCGTTGGTGGTGGAAAGTTCCATCAAGTTCCAGCCAACTTATGGCAATCCTGCAGGGTTCTCGAGGCAAGGGACGTTCAGAGGTGGTTTGCCATTGCCCGCCTCTGCAAAACGACCCTGGACTTCCTTGGTGGTCTCCCATCCAAGTACAACCCAAGGCTGATCCTGCTTAGCTTCCAAGGTCTGATGAGATCGGGCTAGCCTGGACTGTCCAGGTCAGGGCAGAGACAAACAGAAGTGGTTTGCCATTGCCTGCCTCTGCATAGCAACCCTGGACTTCCATGGTGGTCTCCCACCCAAGTACTCACTGAGGCCAACCCCGCTTAGCTTCCAAGGTCTGACAAGCGCAGGCCAATCTGGGACATCCAAGTCAGGGCAGTCCCCACAGCCTCCAGTTTTTCAGGTAAAAACAGATATGGCCGTAGCTAAGGATGTTTGAACACTCACTGGTTCAACTCACCAGGCTCCTCACCAGTTCTGAGGAGAGGCCCATTTTTTGTCAGGCTGTTTGGGTATTCGCAAGCAGCCGGAGCATGTTCATTGGGCTATCAAAAATCCTACTTCATGAGCTACTGGCATTAAAGTTGTGAGCAAGCGATATGGCTGCTCAGGGGTCATTTCCTAGAAAAAGAGGTGCAGGAGCTCATTAGCATAACTCATTAGCATAACTTATTTGCATATGCTACACCACCTGACATCACTGGAAGTATGTCAGAAGGCAAGAAAGAAAGGAGAGAGAGAAGGAAGGAAGGAAGGAAGGAAGGAAGGAAGGAAGGAAGGAAGGAAGGAAGGAAGGAAGGAAGGAAGGAAGGAAGAAAGAAAGAAAGAAAGAAAGAAAGAAAGAAAGAAAGAAAGAAAGAAAGAAAGAAAGAAAGAAAGAAAGAAAGAAAGAAAGAAAGAACTGGCAGAGAGGGGAACCACTACCAGTCCAAGCCTCAGAAATACCACTATTCTGGGAGGATAGCTTCAATGGTGGCTGAAGCCTTCAGAAGGTTGGTCAGAGGAATAAGGACCTTTCCAGGGGATGGGGTCATTTTGCTGCAGCCATGACACAAGCAGGCATTCCCCCATGGAGGGGAGGGGCTGGCACCAACTCCCAGAGCTGAGCTCCCCGGAGCTCCTGCTCGAAAGGACCCCTGTGGCTGCTGCATAAATTAGTCTGCTCTGGAGCCGTCCTTCCTGAGCTAAGACAGAAATGTGTGAGCCAGAGGCTGAAAAACTAAGCTAGCTCACACTAACTCAGCTTAGAGAGAACACTGGTTGCCAGGTCTGGGTTGGAAAATACCTGAAGACTTTGGGGGTGGATCCAGGAGAGGGTGGGGTCTGGGGAGGGGAGGGGTCTCAGCATGATACAATGCCTTAAGAGTCCACCCTTCTAAGCAGCCATTTTGTCCAGGGGAGCTGACCTCTCTCAGCTGAAGATCAGTTGTAAAAGCGGGAGGTCCCCAGGCCCCACCTGGAGGCTGGCAACCCTAGGTGAAGACTCACAGTCTGGTTAGGGTTGCCAGCCTCCAGGTGGAGCCTGGAGATCTCCCGCTTTTACAACTGATCTCCAGTTGACAGAGATCAGCTCCCCTGGAGAAAATGGCTGCTTTGGAGGGTGGACTCGATGGCATTGTACCATGCTGAGGCCCCTCCCCTCCCCAAACCCCTCCCTCTCCTGGATCCACCCCCAAAGTCTCTGGGTATTTTCCAACCCAGACCTGGCAACCCTAAGTCTGGTTTACAGCCTAGTGGCTCCAGTTCTCAAGATGATTGTGCTGAGCTGCAGTGCTATCTGTCTGTAGTGTACAGCTTTGTTTTTAACTGCTTTAAGTATTTTTGTGAAATATCTATTGCAAAATGTTTTAACTCCTGTTGCGGATTCATTGTTGCCACCCACTCTGAGCCCGCTTGCAGGGAGGGCGGAGGTAAAGGGAAAGGTTTCCCTTACTCGAAAGCCAGTCGAATGCGACTCTAGGGATATGGTGCTCATCTCCGTTTCCAAGCCAAAGAGCCAGAGCTGTCCAAAGACTTCTCCGTGGTCATGCGGTCGGCATGACTAGACGCCGAGGCCCAGGGAATGCTGTTACCTTTCCACCAAAGCAGTACCTATTTACCTACTTGCAATTTCTTGCTTTCGAACTGCTAGGTTGGCAGGAGCTGGGGCCAGAGACGGGAGCTCACTCCGTCATGCAGCACTCGGGTCTCGAACTGCTGAACTACCGACCTTCTGGTCTGCAGTTCAGCGTCTTAACCACTTGAGCCACGGCAGTCCCCTAGGGAGGGCAGAATAAAACCCAAAACAATACATACATACATACATACATACATACATTTCACACATGTGCTTCCTTACACAGCCCAATAATCATCAGAATTCTACCACTTCCCAACAGAGCCGTTGGCAATCACATAAACAAACATGGAGCAAACTGGTCAACCAGTGGTGGTGGTCACACACGCAAGATAAAGTGTATGGGGGGGGGAAGCGAGGCTATTTCCTCTGGAGGAAATTGACCCGCAGTTGCGCAATCACACAGAGTTTTGTAGATGCAGGCCCAGCCCACCACTGCATGATCAAACACAACCACGGGTAAGTCCGGGGGGGGGGGGTTGCTGTTGTTTTCCGATTTGCTTAAACAGGAGATTGATTAATCGCATCTCCGCCCTGAGGGCTTCCTATGACGGTATGCAATGATGCCCATACTGCGAAGGGGAAAAAACAATGGTGTGGCATTGGGATAGCCTGATCAGACTATCCCGATGCCATGGGAGCGCGCTGGGGTGATCAGACGCAGGAAAGTCCATCTGTGGCCCGTAGCAACCCGTTTGCTACTGGACTTTCTGAGGTGTTCTTTTACTCTGCTTGTGCGGCGAAGCAAAACGGCTTGCCGACAGCTGCGGGGCACTTGCCAGATGTTGGCATTTTATCACACTCCTTTAATCCGCCTGGCACTCTTTGAATATAAAAGTAGAAGATACAAACTGGACTCTATCTTTAAATTAGAAAACTTTCTCGATAATTTTGGCGAAGACTTCAATATTGAAAGAGAAGAAGAGGAGGAAGACCACCAGCACTCTGAGAAAGAAGAAGAACTGGAAAAAGAAAGAAGCAAAGAAGAAAATAAAAAAGGGGGAAAAGGCAGTCAGATTCCACTCCAGACATTAACAAGAAAGCAAGCGAAGAGCAGACCCAAGGAGCAGAAGCGTGACGATGGCCCTGAGTAACATGGAATTTAAAATACTATCAATAAACGTTAACGGGTTAAATAGTCCACAAAAACGGAGGCGGATTTTCCATAAAGCTAACAAATTTAAAGCAGATGTGACCTGTCTACAGGAATCACATATTAGAAAGGACCATATAAAATATCTACATTGTAAAAAATTGGGAACAATGTTCACCGCGGCAGATGAAGTGGGAAAAAAAAGGGGAGTAGTCATTTATGTAAAGGATCAGCTATCTCCTCAACTTATTTATTCATCTAAAGATGGTAGAATTTTGGCTATCACCATTATTAGGAGAGGAATAGAGTACTTAATAATAAATATATATGCCCCTAATTCAAAACAAGATACATTCTACAGAGAACTGGCCAATGTACTTCAAATTAAAAAATTCCAAAAAGTTTGCATAATTGGAGATTTCAATGCTGTGATGGAAAGAGAACTGGATAGGAAGAATCCGGACAAAAATAAGAAAAAAGGGTTCGTCTTGCCAAATAAGTTTCTTCAAATAGCAGAAGAACATGATCTTCTGGACATGTGGAGGGTAAAACATAGGTTTGAGAGAGGATATACTTTCTACTCTGTCAGGCATAAATCATGGTCTCGTATAGACATGATCTGGACATCTAGATCAATGGCTCTAGAAATAAAAGATATAGAGATTTTACCCTCAACATTTTCAGATCACAATCCGGTACTTCTAACATTAGCAGAAACAAAAAAAAATAGGAGGTGGTCAATGAATAGGTTTGCATTGAAAGACCAAAAGTTTGTAGATAATATGAAAAAAGAAATAAAGGCCTTCTTTAAAGATAATATTTAAGAAGATATCTCAATAAATGTGGTTTAGGATGCTTTTAAAGCATTTATAAGAGGAAAATTTATTAGTCATTCAGCTTGGATTAAAAAACAAGAGAATAAGGAATATAACCAATTAGTTGAACAAATTAAAATTGAAGAGGATAAAGCAGTAAAAAAAGATGGCACTGGATGTAGGAAAAGATTGATCTTAGCCCAACATAAGCTGAACCTATTGGTGAGCAAAGAGATAGCAAAAAAAATTGAATGGAACAAAGTTTTTTTCTTTGAAAATGCAAATAAGCCATCTCATTGGCTAGCGTAGAAACTAAAGAAAGATGAGGCAAAAAGATATATAATAACAATTAAGAACCACAAAGGGGAAAATAAATACCAGCTAGAAGATATAAAAAAGATAGCAGTAGAATATTTTAAAAACATATATAAACAGGAGGAAGTAAATGAAAATCAAATAAAGAAGTACCTACTTAACAATAATGAAGGGCCAGAGAAGTTTAGCGAAGAACATCAGCGGATATTAAATGAACCTGTTTCAATGTATGAAATTATTGAAGCCTTTAAAAGACAAAAAAACAACAAATCGCCGGGTCCAGACGGACTTCCAGCTGAATTTTACCGAGTATTTGAAAACCAAATTTCCAACAGGTTTAAAGATCTTATTAAAAACATTAGTGTAACAGGAACCATGCCGACATCTTGGACGGGTGCGATTATTACACTGATTCCCAAAGGTTCTGAAAATTTGGACTTGATGGGAAATTATAGGCCAATATCACTCTTAAATGCAGATTACAAGATATTTGCAAACATTCTAGCTGAGAGGTTCAAGAAGGTTTTAAGTCAAACTATTAATAGAGACCAAGTGGGCTTTCTCCCGAAAAGGCAATTGAGGGAAAATATGAGAATGTTAATCAATACATTGGAATATTATGAATTACACCCAGAGAAAGCAGCGGCCCTGATGTTTATGGACGCCGAAAAGGCGTTTGATAACCTTTCTTGGAAGTTCTTACTGCTAAAATTAAAAGAAGCAAACCCGGGAGATAAATTCATGCTAATGATAGAAGCAATTTATAAGAACCAATTTGCACAACTGACAATAAATGGGGACCTATCTCAGGAATTTAGAATCGAAAAGGGGACCAGACAGGGCTGCCCTCTCTCTCCATTACTTTTTATATATGCATTGGAATCCTTATGCGAACAAGTAAGGAATGATCAGGAAATCGTAGGTCTTCGTTGTAAAGGCCAAAAATATAAACTTTGTGCTTATGCTGATGACCTTATGTTTATCCTTGAAAAACCTGAAACCTCACTGAGTAGATTATTAAAAGTAATAGACGAATTCGGCAAAGTAGCAGGCTTAAAAATTAACATACAAAAAACTAAGATAATCACGAAAAACTGTAATAAGAAATTAGAACAAGCAATACAATCCATCTCAAACATAGACATAGTTAAGAAGGTAAAATATTTAGGAATCCTTTGCTCAAATAAGGTTAGCTCTTTGATAACAGATAATTACAAAAATTGGCTAAAAAAGATAAGAGCAGACATCAATATATGGAAAAATCTAAATTTGTCGTGGTTGGGAAAAGTAGCGGCTGTAAAGATGAACATTCTTCCAAAATTCCTATTCCTAGCACAAACTATCCCTTTACTAGACAATAAAGCTAGCTTTTACGGTGAACTTAATAAGACTATAAATCAATTTATATGGCATCCTGGTAAGCCGAGGATCAAGAAGAAAGTCTTACAAGATAGTAAAGAAAGAGGAGGAATAGGTTTGCCCTCTTGGGAAGGTTATGGGAATGCCGCTGCTCTAGTATGGGTAAAAGACTGGGTGAAATTAGATAATCCTAGAGTACTTGCCTTAGAAGGCCATGACCTTTATATGGGCTGGCATGCCTACCTCTGGTATGGTAAGCAAAAAATACACCAAAACTTTACCTCACACCCACTTAGAGCGGCTTTGATGAAAAACTGGCTGAACATCAAAGAAAAATTTTACGTAAAGATACCTAAATGGGTTTCACCTCTTGAAGCCTTTATCAGACCATCCTTAATGACCACTAACAAAAATTTAAATTATGAAGCACTATTAGATACTGAAGAGAATTTGAAATCAGATATTCAAATACAGGAAGAAATGAACATTAATTTAACCTGGTTGGAAATTAACCAACTCAAATCTAGATTTAGAGAGGACAAAAAGCAGGGTTTCAGTAACAAACTGAATAAGTTAGATGAGACTTGGCTAAATAATGACTCCAAATTAATTTTAAAAATATATGAAATAATTTTACAATATGAAATGCAAGACGAAGAGGTTAAAGCAGTGATGGTTAAATGGATGGAAGACTTCGGTCATAATGTAGAAATTAATAGATAGTCAAAGATCTGGAAATCAACCAAATTTTTAAAAACAGTAAGCTATAAAGAAAACATATATAAACTATTCTACAGGTGGCATTGGTCTCCAGACAAATTGAATAAATGTTTTGGAAAGACGTCAAATTTATGTTGGACTTGTGGGAAGACCCGGGGTACATTGTATCACATGTGGTGGACATGTATAGTAATGAAGAAGTTTTGGGTCATGGTTAAAGAACTGATTTTTGATATTGTGGGTATTGATATGGAGTTGGAGCCAGAACCTTTTTTACTAAATATGTTGGAAGATAACCTGTCAAATGTAGATATGAAATTAACAACCTATATTCTTACGGCGGCTCGTATAACTCGGGCAAAAGCTTGGAAATCGACTACGCTACCGGGAAGAGAAGAAATTCTCGGCAAACTTTCGGAATGGGCGGAACTAGATAGATTGAGTTATCTGTTAAACTCGGATTGTAAAGCAGATCCTATGTATATATGGTCCAAGTTTATTGATTGGCTATGTTAGAACAAAAGATATGATGGCTCACTTAAATGTAATAAGAACATTACTTTTGGTTGTTTAATTTTTTTTTTATACTGTTAAAAACCTAATAAAAAAAACTTAAAAAAAAAAAAATCCGCCTGGCACTCCCATTTATGTCGGGGCGAATTGTGCGTGTGATCGCAGCCCAGTGATCGTAAATGGCAACTGCGTGTTGGTTAACACTGCAGCAGCTGCGCCCCTGTGAAGGCGTTCCACAGTTGCTCATGCCAAACAGAGACAAGGCAAAGGTGAAGACACCTAATGCTCGGATTGTTGGTCACCTGTGGCTGTGGAACATGGCACACTCACCCGCCAAACCTGTTTGCCAGGAAGGTCTCGGCTTCCTTTGCTGTAACATACCAGTTCTCTCTCAAAGAGCGCTGCCTGAGCGCCACTTCTAGTATTATACAACACCGAAGGCTCTTCTCTGCCTTCTGCGTGCTAAATTCGCTCCAACAACAATAGCCTGTCCTGCAGTGATTGGCAGGGTTGCCACCCTCCAGGTGGCACCTGGAGGTCTCCCACTATTACAACTGATCTCCAGAAGACCAAGATCAGCTCCCCAGGAGAAAACAGCTGCTTTGGAGGATGGACTATATGGCACTATACCCTGCTGAAGTCCCTCCCCTTCGCAAACCCTGCCCTCTCCAGGCTCCGCGCTCCCAAACCTCCAGGTATTTTCCAACCCAGAGCTGGCAGCCCTACTGACTTAGACAGCCAGGAAGTTGTTTGTTGAAGGTAACACTTTAAAACAGGACAATCCCCATGTTCAGAAAATGTACTCCAGCAGCTGCAGTGTATGCAATGGCTGGCGGCACACTACGTGATGCATGAGTGTTTGTGCGTGTGGATCCATGTGCATGCTTCCGTTCCCTGCTGAGAGATTTACTTTCTAAAGATTCCGGGGCGTCACAGAGGGGGAGGCTCAGACTCCAGCAGACTCCGTTCACTCCCTAGTAGCTGCCATTAGCTTGAGGGAGGGAGGTGTCCATCTTATCTGTGGTTGCCAACCTCCAGGTGGCACTTGGAGATCTCCCACTAATATAGTTGATCTCCGGACGACAGGGATCAGTTCCCCTGGAGAAAATATTAGGAAATATCGGATCTTAGGAAACACTTTTTTGCAGTAAGAGTTGTGCCACAGTGGAATCAGTTACCTAAGGAGATGGTGAGCTTCCCCTCACTGGCAGTCTTTAAGCAGCAGCTGGACAAACACTTGCCAGGGATGCTCTAGGCCAGGGGTGGGCAATTGTTTTGGCTCGGGGGCCGCTTTGTGGGAGCGGAGGTTAGCGGAGGGCTGCACCTTTTAAAATGATTGCATTCGTTACTTAACTTTGCATTTCAGAAAAGGTATAAATTGTATCATAGAAATCAATCAATATAAATTAAATAAAATAGTGGTAGTTTTATTCAATTTATTTATTGTGCTAATTTCATATCATCTATAGCTGCAAGCACATTTAATTTTAGAATCCGTTTAATGAGACAAATGTACCCTGTCACACTTTTCTACAATTTTTTGGAAATCAGGAGTGAGATGGCTTGTTGAGATTCTCATCATAGCCTGCAAGTTAATGTCTGTCAAATGTCTGTTAATGTCTATATTTACTCTTGTTGATCTTCATGCAAGAAAAACTTTGCTGACAAATATATGTAGACCCAAATACAGAGAACATTTTCCCAGCAAATTTCTTCATACATGGAAACTTTTCAGCAGACAAAGATTTGTAAAAGTCAACTAATGTCACAGAATTAAACATTTCTTTCACAGTGTGATCTGACTGCATGTCAATAAGTTCAAGCTGCAGCTCCTCAGGTGCTGACAGTGGCCAAGTGTCTTGGCGGGCCGCAAAAACCTCTGTGGCGGGCCGCATGTGGCCCCCGGGCCGCCATTTGCCCACCCCTGCTCTAGGCTGATCCTGCATTGCGCAGGGGGTTGGACTAGATGGCCTGTATGGCCCCTTCCAACTCTGTGATTCTATGAAATGGCTGCTCTGGCAGGTGGACTCTATGGTATTATACCCTGCTGAGCTCACCCCCAAACCCTCCCCTCCCCAGGCTCCGTCCCCCCAAAAGCTCCAGGTATTTCCCAGCCCAGAGCTGGCAACCCTAATTCTTACCTCGTGTTTTCTTTCCCACAGCCCCCAGCCAGATGCCCTCTCCAAGAGCCTTTAAAAACAGGGCACAAAAGGGCCATGACTCCAGAATTCCCCGGGCTCCAGTGTTTATTTAATTCAGAGGTATACTGCCTTTGAATCTAGAGGCTTGGTCTGTTAGTAGAAATGGGGGTACAGACAGAAGGCATCTCCAAAGAGAACACAGAGATCCATTCAGCTCGCAGGGACAGAACGCTTGCGAGCCAAACGCCTGGCAACATCTGGATGTTCTCCATCACAGCTGTTTTAGATGCTCCTGGGGGTGTATGGGAGGAGACCAGCTGGATTTTCTGCAGTTAATCCACCCAGGGGCCTTTTTCACCAAAGCAGCCTTCCTGGGACTTCTCCCCCTTCAGGGGCTGGTGGCTTCTGAAATCCAGAGCTCCTCTGAGTCCCTCCCGCAGCCTTCCTTGGGTCACCAAACCACGCAGGCCACCCTTGCTTAGCCAGCCCCACTCAGCTCTCCCTCCATGGGCATAGGCTGCGAATTCAGAATGGACCAATAAACCAGTGTGGTCTCACGGTCAAAGAGCTGAACTGGGACCTGGGAGACCCAGATTCAAATCCCCATTCAGGCATGGAAATTCACAGGGTGATCTCGGGCCAGCCACACGCTCTCATCCTCACCTACCTCACAGTAACCTTGCCAGGTCCTGCCTGGCTGCCAGCAGGGAGCCTCCTCTTCAGTCCCTGGAGTTTTTGGCGGGTGTGTGAAGTGAGCACGCCTCAATGACACCACCTGGAAGTGACATCATCGCGCAGGGGATGTTGTGGGGCGATGCTCTATCGTATGAGGAAAAACTCTATGGTAACCAGTGTTCCCTCTAAGCTGAGTTAGTGTGAGCTAGCTCACAGTTGTTTAGCCTCTGGCTTACACGTTTCTGTCTTAGCTCAGGCAGGAGGGCTCCAGAGCAGACTAATTTATGCAGCAGCCAAATTGCTCACTCACAGCTTTAATGCCAGCAGCTCACAAATTTTTTGCTCACAACTCCACAGCTTAGAGGGAGCATCGATGGTAACCATAGAGTTTTTTCTCAAACGAAAGAGCGTCCCCACACAACATGCTCTGCGCAATGTCGTCACGGCTGGCTGACATCATTGTGCCAGGCCAATTGGCACAGACGGGGGCCCTTTGAGGGTGGGGTTACCCCACCTGCCAGCTCAGGGGCGGCAGATCGGGGGCCCCGGAAGTGGGTAAACCCCATTGGGGGCAGGGGGTTTTTTGCTAGAAAAAGCCCAGCATGAACTCATTAGCATAACAGGCCACACCCAACAGCAGACATTAGCATATTAGGCCACACCCCTGGCAGCACAGCTCCCTCCCAGGATCGGCTTCCCCAGGTACCCCATGGCTTGCAGGGTGCATGGGAAACCCGAGGGAAGGAAGGCAGTTTAAACTGTCTTCCCTCCCTGGATTGGCTTGGCTTCCCCTGGCACCCCATGGCTTGCAAAGCACCTGGGGAACCGGGGGGGGGGGGGGCGCTGTAGGTATGGTCAACTCGAAAGCCAGCCAGAACTCTGTTCCTGTGCGTTCCTGCCCAAAAATAGCCCTGATTGGGGTAATGGCAACCCTGCCTCACAGGGTTGTGAGGACAAAATGGAAGAAGCGTACATGCTGCTTTGGGCAGTGTGGAGGAAGGATGAGATGTAAATGCCGTAGGCACTGAGAACTTTGTATACACTTCATAAATAAAACACCAAGGACACAGAATAATGGAGGGTTCCTGAAGGACCGCCTTTCCCCAAATGTGTCCCAGAGAGCACTGAGGTCAGGGTCACAACATCGCCTTACTCTCCCTGGCCCAAGAGACACCAGGCTGGCCATTTCTAGAGCCAGGGCCTTTTCAGTGGTGGCTCCATACTGGTGGAATGAGCTCCTGGAAAACATCAGGGTCTGTGGGACCTTCTGCAGTTCTGCAGGACCTGTAAAACTTTCATTTAGAAGCCGCCACTGACGAACACGTGACTTACGACTGCGTCACCGGAACATCCTACGGCCCTTATGACATACTGTTGGATATCACTTTCCATCCCTGATTGTTTACTGAATGCTGCCACCATCTGTATTTATACTGTTCTGATCTGTATTTTATGTTATATATGCACATATAATTGTATTTATTGTCTTATCACTTTTAATGTCTGTACGCCGCCTTGAGTCAGTTTGTCCGGCAAAGCGAGATATAAATAGAAATAATAAAATAATCAAACAAACAAACAAACAAGCACGTTTATAAAGGGAACTGGACTATAATCTACGCCACTATGTATGCTACACATGGTCTGCTTGTTGTATGTATGAGGCTACTCTTAATGCATTGTTTCCTAGTTTCATAATACTACTTCTCCATAGTTTGGCATATTGTGTCTTTTTGTATTGTTTCTAACTTTTGCCACACTGGGCCCATTGCATTGATTAGTGGATAGTATCTGATTGCTTTCTTTCAGGGCTGCCAGCCTCCAGGTAGGGCCAGAAGTTGTCCCGGAATTACAACTGATCTCCAGTCTGCAAAGATCAGTTCCCCTGAAGGCAGGGTTGCCAACCTCCAGGTGGTAGCTGGCGATCTCCTGGGATTACAATGGATCTCCAGGCAACAGAGAGCGATCCACCTGGAGAAAATGGCTGCTTTGGGGACCCCGATCCGCCGAGGCCCAGATAGCTGGCAGGAGAAGCCGCACCCCTGAGAAGCTCCCTTCTGGTGACATTGGCGCCGGCCTGATGACATCACCCGAGAGTGACGTCATTGCATTTCCAACATTGGGGGCAAAATTCTAGGTTTCGGGCAAACCCCTACGGTTGTGAGGCCCAAAAAACCATAGAGTTTTGCCCAAAGCCTAGAGTGTCACCCCCAACATTGGAAACGTGATGATATCACTTCTGGATGATGTCATCATGGCACGTGCACAAAGTGCGCATGCCAGAAGACCTCCAGCAAGGATTGGGAGTCCCCCCCGCCGGCAGTCAGATATAATGCCGTAGACGCCACCCTCTAAAGCAGCCACTGTCTCCATGGTAGACAAAGCAAAGGAAAAACACAGTCCGCCAATTATCAAAAACAAATGAACACTGTGAATGCAATTAACAAGTCTAAGATCAAGGCCTTTAAATAAATACTTTGAAGCAGGGGTCATTTCATAGAAAAAGAGGTGCAGGAGCTCATTAGCATAACTCATTTGCATAACTCATTTGCATATGCCACACCCCCTAGCATACCGGAAGTGTGTCAGGAGGCAACACCCGCCCCTCAGGCTCCACTCCACAGGAGAGTGAAACTGACCTGCTCTTCCTCCATTTCCTTCCCCATCCAATATTTTGTGCAATACAAATAAGCGTAAAGAACACACCCTCATTCTCTTCCTGCTCCCTTGAAACCACCAGGTTTCAAGTAGACTTGAGATACCCAGGACATGTGCACCACCCATCCCTTTCCCTTTCCCTCCCCACAAGACACCCTGTAAGGTAGGTGGGGCTGAGAGAGGTCTTTTGAGAACTGCTCATGAGAGAACAGCTTTGAGAGAACTTGTGACTGGCCCAAGGTCACACCAGCAGCTGCATATGGAGGAGTGGGGAATCAAACCCGGTTCTCCCAGATTAGAGTCCAACTCCTGACCACCACACCAAACTGATAAGGTGGAAGCTGCTGAAGGGTTGGTGAAATTTCTCCAGTACTTATGTGCCATGTGCCCAGATAAAAAATGGTATACTTAGAAAATTTATATGCCACCTTGAGCAAGTCTCTGGAAAAGCAGCACACAGTCATAAAAGGAACAATGATAAAATGATCAATATTCAAACAAAACATTAAAAACAATAAAGACCCTAGCAGGGCTTTCCCCGGGGCGCTGCGCCTCTGCACTGCTCGGGGAAGCCGAGGAGGGGGTGGGGCTTGGTCATGTGCCCGCCCCCTGGGCTCCTCACTCCCGGAGCTGCGCTCCTGTGCGCTCCCACTCCAATAAACCCCTGCTTTGAAGTACCAAACGAGTGTATAATCAAGGTTACAATATAACACTACTGAGGACAGATATGCAGCACTGAAATGCTTGAAAGCCGGGAGGCTACTGGTTGAAAGAGATTTCCTAGAGCATTGGTTCTGACTTGAATTTTGATCTCCACGACAGAAGGGAGATGTGGCTGTGAAAAAGAGATCGGAAACACATTTACATGCCTAGGATACACGTCGCTGCATAACTTCCAGTTGTTGGTCTGTTATATAAATTTGTCATATTGAGAACTTTGGAACTAGAAGGCCGATTCCACACTAGTTGTCGCCCCGGCGTCACTCCCCGATAAAATCCGGGGCAGAGCAACAGTTCCCCACTTGTTGCTCCAGGTCTGCAGTTGGCCCGAATGTAATCATCATTTTCCCCAGATCTTCCGTTTCTAGGATTTTCAAAGGGGGGGGGGGGTTGCCATGGGAGTGAAGTCAGGGCATTCAAGTGGAGAACTCCGAAATCGGGGTTTCTTGCTCCACCCCTTTAATGCCCTTCTGCTTCTTTCTCTCCCCTTTCCCTCCCCTTTCCCGCCCTGGCGCGAGTGGGGTTTTTTTTGTTCCCCGCTTTGTTGCGTTATAACAACACAACACAAAATTGATCCACCGTTGACTGGCATTTAAATGTCTTTTTTAAAATGTACTTTTGTTGTTGTTGTCTCCACATTTCTGTGTTGCATCTTTTGCACAAAAGTCGTGCCTGAGTCATGCCACTATAAACAGTGTGAGCTGTCCTTCCCCCCCCGTTGCATTACAACAACATGACATGACATTAATCCATTGTTGTGTGGTTAACAATTTTTGCATGGCCAATGTAATGCGGGTGGTGTGGACACAATTTTTGCAGGGGTTACATGTATTAGTGTTGCATGTTCCCCCTCCATTTCCCATCCCTTTCCCACCCTCCATTTCCCCTCCAACCCTGGCGCAAAGCTCTTTTTTTCTTACCCGGATGATTTTCGCGGACTTGGAAGCTCAGATGGCCAATCACAGCTTTGTTGCGTCATGATGTCATAACGCAACTCCGCCTACATTAAAAAAGGGGGGAGATGGGGGGGCTCAAGATTCGGGGCAAGGACAGATGTGGAAATGAAGAACCGGCATCAACCCAGGTCAGATTCATGTAATGCGGAAACGTGCACACTGATTCAGACCAATTAAACCCGGCAGGAAAGGGAAGCAAAGCACTTGTGCGGAATCGGCCGAAGTGTTACAGTGTGACCAGTGTTCCCTCTAAGCTGAGTTAGTGTGAGCTAGCTCACAGTTTTTTTAGCCTCCAGCCCACACATTTTTGTCTTAGCTCGGGAAGGATGGCTCCAGAGCAAACTAATTGATGCAGCAGCCAAATCGCTGGCTCACAACTTTAATGCCCGCAGCTCACAAAGTAGAATTTTTGCTCACAAGACTCCACAGCTTAGAAGATTGTTGCCTTTTAAGAGTTTGGGAACTTTATGTGTTATATTGTAACTCTGGCTTGGCGCTTTTGACTTTGTACTAAATACTTTTGGAGCTGGTATAAGAAACCCTTGATAACTGAATATTTATTAAGAACACACACTTGTATGGTGCCTCGACATATTTATTGAGAGGCACTGATATCAGACTTGTTCATTGTCTACACGGTGGCAGATTTCTGTCTTCTGGAGATCAGTTGTAATTCTGGGGAATCTCCAGGTCCCTCCTGGGGGCTGGCAACCCTCGCAGGAGGCCCAGCAGCCCTCATAGGATCACATCCCGGCCAAGCTCCCTCGTCTCCTCGGACTCTGCCTTCTGCAGGCGCTGCCCCTACATCTCTAGCCATTTCCTAAACTGGAGTTGGCAACCATAGTTAATCCACCTTGACACTCAGTGAGCAAGGCAGGCAATATATAAAATCAATCAGTAAATCAACCAGATCAGAAAATCCAGGACTCCAAAACCTAGGGAACGATTCAAAACTTTGGAAGCGATGCAGGAATGCATGCTGTCCCCCGCTTCCAATGCTCCCTCTAAGCTGTGGAGTCTCGTGAGCACAGATTCTACTGTGTGAGCTATCGGCGTTCAAGTTGTGAGTGGGTGATTTGGCTGCTGCATGAATCAGTTTGCTCTGAAGCCGTCCTTCCTGAGCTCAGACAAAAATCTGTGAGCCAGGGGCTAAAAAACTGTGAGCTGGCTCACACTAACTCAGCTTAGAGGGAACACTGCTTGTGGACTCCCACCCCAGCCCACCAGCTCATCTTTGCTCAAAAGTGTGCAATGAAGCCAGGCCACAGATGGACTGCGGCTCCTCGCCCACTTTGTTTAAAACAACTTCCTCCGTTTATAGGGCCAGGTCAGGAGTCAAGCAGCATGGTAATAAATAGTCCAAGAGGTCTTATAGAGAAGTCGGCCAAGAGCAGCATCATTAAAAGGCCATGAAGCCACTGCACTTTGAGAGAGAGAGAGAGAGAGAGCTCATTAAGGAACCCGAATGTGCCCAGCAGCAGCCAAAATATAGAACTGCTAACTTTGAGTTGGAAAATACTTGGGAGATTTGGGGGGTTGGAGCCTCCGGAGGGCAGGGTTTGAGAAAGAGAGGGACCGGGGGGTGGGGAAAAAATGCCATGGAGTCTACCCTCCAAAGCAGCTATTGTCTCCAGCGGAACTGAGCTCTTGTCTCCTGGAGATCAGTTCTAAATCTGGGAGTTCTCCACGGCCCCCCTGGAGGTTGGTAGCCCTAGGAAAGAGGCACGGGGGCTCATGCGTCCCACCTCCGGTCATCCTTTTAATCTCCTTAACTGCATAGTTCCATTGAGGCCCCGGACAAAGAAAGGCCAGCCACGCTGGTCTCTGCCCCGAGGAACTTCCAGTTGGGATGCTTGCTGCTTGAGAGTTGGCGGGGGTAGTTCAAAAACCTAGAACTGTTTCCTTTGCCAGGCCTTTACCAATAGGGTTGCCAAGTCTGGGTTGGAAAATACCTGGAGACTTTGGAGGTGGAGCCTGAGGAGGGCGGGGTTTGGGGAGGGGAGGGGCCTCAGCATGGCACAATGCCATAGAGTCCACCCTCCAGAGCAGCCATTTTCTCCAGGGGAGATGGTCTGTCAGCTGGAGATCAGTTGTAAAAGCGGGAGATCCCCAGGCCCCACCTGGAGGCTGGCAACCCTATTTACCAAACACCTGGCAAGGCAAAGAGAAGAGAAAGAAACTCACTGAAGGACACTGTGTTCCTGGTCATGCGCAGAGGGTCATTGTTCGCAGCAGAACAGCTAGACTGGAGATTACTAGCACCTTAGAGCACCAAAAGATTTTCAGGGCACGAACATCCACTCTCAAAAGCTCACACCCCAAAAATCTAGTTGTTGTCTACGGTGCTAAGATTTCCCTTGCTCGAAAGCCAGTCGAGTCCAACTGTAGGGGGTGGTGCTCATCTCCGTTCCCAAGCTGAAGAGCCAGCGCTGTCTGAAGACTTCTCCGTGGTCGTGTGGCCAGCATAACTAAACACTGAGGCGCACAGAACACTGTTACCTTCCCACTGTAGTAGTACCTATTTATCTACTTGCAATTTCTTGCTTTCAAACTGCCAGGTTGGCAGGAGCTGGGGCCAGAGACGGGAGCTCACTCCGTCATGCGGCACTCAGCTCTCGAACTGCCAAACTACTGACCTTCCGGACTGCAGTTCAGTGTCTTAACCCCTGAGCCACCGCGGCCCCTCTCTAAAGCAATACTGGATTCTAATCTAGCTGTTGTACTGCAAGCCAACAGGGCTGCCTTCTGAAACTGTCATTTCCGGTGTTAGGGTGGTTGTTGCAATTGTTATTTTCATCGGATTTATAGCTCGCTTTCCTGGAACCGGCCCAGAGCAGGTAACATCAAGTTATAAAACATACAGCATTCTAAAACATTTTTTAAAATACAATAAATGAACTAAGGATTATAATAATTACAAGAAATACAATAAGATCCATAAAACACATCTATTACAGCTAAAAGATGGCATAAAATCCTATGGAGGGGCAACATATAATCATCTGATGAGAAGGAAAGAGGACGGGGGGGGGGGAGAGAAGGAGGTCCCCCAGTGTCACACGAGTCCAATGACCCCGCCACGCTATCACTGGAGTCAGGGGGCGGGCCTAGGGCTGCCAAGTCAGCCCGGGGGGCGGGGGATCCCTCGCAATAGGGGTTCCTGATCCGCCGGCCGGCATTCGGCCGGCGGGGAGAACCCTGCCCCAGAAGTCGTCCAGTGAGGACGACTTCCCCCGTGTAATGACGTCACCTCCGGGTGATGTCATTACGTCGCCGGCACGTGCGCAAAAGCGCACGCGCCAGAAGAGCTCCCAGGGGGAGAACAACTCCCCCCCGCCGGTAAGTCGCCGGCACTTGGCAGCCCTGGACGGGCCACATGCTCGGCACGGCAGCCTCCCTCGTTGGGGGCCGCACTGCCGACGACGGTTGGAGGCGGCAGCAGTGACAGGATGAGGGCAGCGGCTGCCCTGCCGGCTGCAGGCCTCCAGGATGTCGTCTGCGGGGGGAGCTTTGGTGGCAGCGGCGGCTCTCCAGCTCCCTCAACGGCCTTCCCTGTAGGTCTTGAGGCCTGGTCTTTCAGCAGCAGCAGGGGGGTGCTGGGCTCCCAGGGGGCTGGGGATGGCCCACTTGCGAGACACACGGCCACTGGAAGGGGAGGGGAGGGTCGCCAGATCCAGGTTGAGAAACGCCTGGAGATTTGGGGCGTGAGCTTTTGAGAGTGGATGCTCGTGCCCTGAAAATCTTTTGGTGCTCTAAGGTGCTAGTAATCTCCAGTCTAGCTGTTCTACTGCAAACAGGGACCTCAGTGGGGTACAACGCCATATTGTAGCCTCCATAGCACCCATTTTCTCCAGGGGAACTGACTTCTGGAGTCTGGAGATGCTGGAAGTTCCAGATGCGATGTCCCCTGCCTCAGACCTCCAGACTGAATGGCAAGAGAGGCTTGATAGCTAGACAGACAAATTGACCTTTCTTCCTGTCTTTACTCTTTTGCCACTGTTCTTTTTGAAATGCAGACTGTGTTCTCAGGGATCGACTTACCCTTTCCTGCTTCTCTCTCACTCTGAATGAACACTTCCTCTCTATCTGCACTCACCAAGAGAGGGACAATGCAGTCCACTCTTGGCACCATGAGTAGGGCTGCCAAGTCAGCCCGGGGGGCGGGGGATCCCCCACTATAGGGGTTCCTGATCCGCCAGCCGGCATTTGGCCGGCGGGGGGAACCCCGCCCCAGAAGTCATCTGGTAAGGACAACTTCCCCCATGTAATGATGTCACCCGGAGGTGACGTCATTACGTTGGGGGCGTTGCCAGGGCGACGCTCTGGCAATCGCCCCAAAACTCTATGGTTTTGGGGCGATTGCCAGAGCGTTGCCCTGGCAACGCCCCCAACGTGATGACGTCACCTCCGAGTGACGTCATCACGTCGCCGTGGCGCCCGCGCAAAGCGCACACGCCAGAAGAGCTCCCGGGGGGAGAACAACTCCCCCCCCCGCCAGTAAGTAGACCCTACTTGGCAACCCTGACCATGAGGCAGATGGGCCTCTCGCCATCTGCCTCCATTCTTCAGCTAGTAAGTTAGTACTCTATCATGCCCGTGTTCTTTCCCATCCAAAGTGTACTTCTCAAATAAAGAGAGGGGTATTTCTCTTCTAAACTTGCAGTGTGGCTCTGGGTAAGCTCTAGGGCTGCCAAGTCCAACTTGGGAAATATCTGGGGTCTTTGGGGGTGGAGCCAGGAGACTTTGGGGGTGGAGCCAGGAGAAAGGAAGTGACATCATTTTGTGATGTCACATCCTGTGATGTTGCTTCCACATGCTGACACATGAACTCATGAAGTTTCCTAATACTGAATCAGGCCATTGGTCCATCAAGGTCAGTATTGACTACTCAGACTGGTAGTGGCTCTCCAGGGTCTCAGGCTGAGATCTTTAATGTCACCTATTACCTGATCCTTTTTTAGCTGAAGAGGCTGATACCTCCTGCATGTCAAGCAGATGCTCTTATCACTGAGCAACGGCCCTACTGAATCCTTCCTCATCTCAGCAGAATATGAAGCACTAAGTGCTACACAAGTGCTGAATATGATTTTCATATCATAAGAACAGGAGAGAAGCCACAGTGGATCGGCCCATCCAGTACAGCCCATCCAGTACAACACTCTGTGTCACAACAGTGGCCAAAAATACCAGGTGCCCTCAGGAGGTCCAGCAGCGGGGCCAGAACTCCAGAAGCCCTCCCACTGTTGCCCCCCAAGCACCAAGAATGCAGAGCCTCACTGCCCCAGACAAAGGGTTCCATTTAGACCTTGTGGCTAATAATAGCCACTGACAGACCTCTGCTGCATGGGGACAGAGAGAGAGAGACAGACAGACAGACAGAAAAAAGAAAGAAAGAGGGAGAGAGAGAGAAGGGGAAAAAACTGGCAGAGGCACTTACTTCCATTTAGACCTTGTGGCTACAATAGTCACTGATAGACCTCTGCTGCATGGGGACAGAGAGAGAGACAGACAGACAGACAGACAGAAAAAAGAAAGGGAGAGAGAATGAAAAGAGCTGGAAGAGAAACTCACCTTGCCAGCCACATGCAAAAGCAGCTCCTTCAGTCCCTCCTTAATCTCTGGGCGGGGCTCTCTTGCTGTGGAAGAAGCTCTCTTGCTGATTTCTTAAAGGGGAAATGTCTGGCGAGGCTTTTTACTGCAGGGCAGGCTCTCTGCAGACATTTCCCTTTTAAGGCAGCCATTTTGTCCCCCCGGTGGCCATCTTTGGAAAAGCGGGAGGTAAGCTCTAAAAATCGGTGTTTCCCCCGCCCAAGCGGGGGACTTGGCAGCCCTAGTAAGCTCTGTAAGCTGAGTAACCTGGTGAAGTGACACTCCTGCTTTTTTAGTTTTTTTTAAGCACCCTGCTAACTAATGGTGACTGGACTAACCAAGCCAGTTAACTTCAGTAGGAGATGAGCTGTAATTCCAGGGGTTCCCCAGGTCCCATCCAATGCTCCCTCTAAGCTGTGGAGTCCTGTGAGCAAAAATTCTACTTTGTGAGCTACTGGCATTAAAGTTGTGAGCGGGCGATTTGGCTGCTGCATAAATTAGTTGGCTCTGGAGCCCTCCTTCCTGAGCTAAGATAAAAATGTGTGAGCCAGAGGCTAAAAAACTGTGAGCTAGCTCACTCTAACTCAGCTTAGAGGGAACACTGGTCCCATCCGAGAAATCAGTCAGAGCTGCTACCTCATTCTTGAGCGAAGCATGGTGCTCTCTTTCCCTGGGTTCGGGCCCAGCCTTTCCCCTCCCTTCCCCGTTCCCCGTGCAGCAGGCACCAACCACTGCCTGTTGCACAGGTGGGTAAGATGCTGACAGCTGGAAATGAATCCAAACCAGTTGCAGATGTTGACGACGGCCCGCGGGTTGCAATAGTGCTTTTCTCCAAAAAAAAGGGACCTCCGTTGCCAAGTTCTTTCCTTTTTTAAAAAAAAAGACAAAAATTAGCCGCCACAGGCAGGCATGCGAGCAACCTGGCAGTGCGGATGAAGGATCTGGCAGCTGGTTCCAAAACAGGAAGCTCTGGGCACAGCTGGCTGCCTAGAAACATGACTGGGGCGCACTGATAGAGCGCATGACAGAAAGGGGTTGATGCTTGGCAGCCCACATGAACGCATGAAGGAAACCCTTGGTCTATCAAAGTCAGGGCGTTTTCTCACTAGCTTTCCCCCGTGGTTTACACGGAAGCTAGCACCGGAGCTTCTGGTCAGTTTCCCACCACTTGTTCCGTGCTCACAATTTCCTCCAGAGTATCACTGCACTGCTCCGGAGCTTCCCTGGAGCAAGAAAATCCTGTTCCAGGTGGGTAAGATGCTGACAGCAGCTGGGTAAGATGCTGTTCCAGCAGGATTTTCTTTTTTGGGGGGTAGAGCCTAGGGAGGGGAGGGACTTCAGCGGGGTATAATGCCATAGAGATGCCCTTCAGAAGGAGCCGTTTTCTCCAGGCGAGCTGATCTCTGTCACCTGGAGGTCAGCCGTAATCCTGGGAGATCTTCAGCGACCACTTGGAGGTTGTATATCAAAGAGAAAGCTCACAGGAGGAGATTGTATCAATGCAAAAAACACTGTGACTAAATTACAAACAAAAGCAGGAGGATTGTATTGTACAAATCGACTCAAACAATTCAAATTCTTATCAAGTTCAACAAACACCCTTATATACTCCTAAAAGGCCAAGATCAGAAATCACTTGGTACAAAGGAAAAACCCTAAAGAGAGTCCCCCGATCCTTTGTATGAAAAGCTTTAGGAGAACAAAAGTTCCACGCCGGCAGGAGCAGCAGCCATACCCGGCTGGCTTCAATGCCACATTCGCCTTCCGCTTCTTCAGATAGCTGGTACTCTTTGGCTGTGAAATGAAATGAAAATTTAACAGCTCTCCTTAAACGAATTTTCCAAATCCAATCGCCCCACTGATAGAAAGAAAACATAAGGATTTGAATTGTTTGAGTTTGGTTTGTACAATATACGTAATCCTTCTGCTTTTGATCATGATTTGTTCACAGATTTGCATTGATACAACCAGGGGTCATTTCGTAGAAAAAGAGGTGCAGGAGCTCATTAGCATAACTCATTTGCATAACTCATTTGCATATGCCACACCCCCTAACATACCGGAAGTGTGTCAGAAGGCAACACCCACCCCTCAGGTTCCACTCCACAGGTGAGTGAAACTGACCTGCTCTTCCTCCATTCCCTTCCCCATCCAATACTTTCTGCAATAAAAAGAAGCGTAAAGAACACACCCTCATTCTCTTCCTGCTCCCTTGAAACCACCAGGTTTTAAGTAGACTTGAGATACCCAGGACATGTGCACCACCCATCCCTTCCCCTTCCCTTCCCCACAAGACACCCTGTGAGGTAGGTGGGGCTGAGAGAGGTCTTTTGAGAGCTGCTCGTGAGAGAACAGCTTTGAGAGAACTTGTGACTGGCCCAAGGTCACACCAGCAGCTGCATGTGGAGGAGTGGGGAATCAAACCCGGTTCTCCCAGATTAGAGTACAACTCCTGACCACTACACCAAACTGATAAGGTGGAAGCTGCTGAAGGGTTGGTGAAATTTCTCCAGTACTTATGTGCCATGTGCCCAGATGAAAAATGGTATACTTAGAAAATTTATATGCCACCTTGAGCAAGTCTCTGGAAAAGCAGCACACAGTGATAAAAGGAACAATGATAAAATTATCAATATTAAAACAAAACATTAACAATAAAGACCCTAGCAGGGCTTTCTCCGGGGCGCTGCGCCTCTGCACTGCTCGAGGAAGCCAAGGAGGGGGCGGGGCTTGGTCATGTGCCCGCCCCCTGGGCTTCTCACTCCCGGAGCTGCGCTCCTGTGCGCTCCCGTTCCAACGGACCCCTGGATACAACCACTGGGAGGTTGGCAAGCCTACATACAGCCGACCCTCCAGCAGTCCCTGTCTCCTCCAGGGGACTTGATCTATGCCACTGCAGGAGAAGCAAGTTACTACAGTTGCTTAAAAAAGGCTTTCTTCTAGCTCAGCCTTGCTCAAAAAAATGGCCCCCTACCTCGATACGGCTGACGTGGCCCCCTGGATGCATGCCACAGTGACAGCGAGACTAAACTACTGTAATACACGGCACGTTTATAGTTTGTGGCGGGGTGGATCCCACTGTGGAATTTAACATCGTGGGTAATGGTTTCACGTTAACACTTACGCTTCGCTTCAGTTCCACTTTTTAGATTTTCCGGCTGGTTCAGCAACCCAAGTCCTAATTCGTTCTTGGTTGAATTGACTCACTCTGTGTTGTCTGCTTTGAGTGCCAGCCGTGAACTAATTAAATAATTAACTGGCACTCAACGCGGATTACACGGAGCATCAATGTATCTACTTATGCTTCGTAGATTACAAGAAAGCCTTTGGCTATGTCAGTCATGACAAACTGTGGGGAGCCCTCCAAGACCCGGGGGTGCCAGCACATCTCGTCAAGTTGATACAATCAGGGCTTTCTTTGTAGAAAAAGCCCGGCAGGAACTCATTAGCATAATAGGCCACACCCAAGAACAGAAACTCATTAGCGTATTAGGCCACACCCCTGGTAGCACAGCTCCCTTCCGGGATCGGTTTCTCCAGGTGCCCCGTGGTTTGCAGGGAAACATGGGGGAACCCAAGGGAAGGAAGGCAGTTTCTGGATCGGCTTCCCCAGGTGCTCTGAAGCTGTGAGGTGCCTGAGGAACCCAAGGAGGGGAGACAGTTTAAACTGCCTTCCCTCCCTGGAAAAGCTTGGCTTCCCCAAGGCGCCTGGAGAAGCCAAGGGGAGGGGAAGGCTGTAGGCGTGGCCAACTCAGAAGGCAGCCGGAACTCCGTTCCTGTGCGTTCCTGCCTCAAAATAGCCCTGGATACAATCATTGTACACAAACCAGGAAGCCACTGTGCAAACACCATATAGAGATCCTGATAGATTCAAGCTAGGGCAAGGAGTACGACAACGTTGCATTCTTTCACTTTTCCTAGCCAACATGTATGCCGAAACAATCATGAGGAAGTTAGAGCTGGAAGAGTCAAAAATCAGGGTAAAGACTGGAGGAAGGGATATCCACAGTCTTCGATATGCTGCTGACAACACAGCCCTCCTCTCAGAAACTAAAGAAGGCCTGGAATACCTGATCAAGAAGATCAAAGAGGAAAAGTGAGACGTTTGGCCTCTTCCTAAACATCAAAAAGACCAAGTTCATGACCACCAAGAAGAGGAGAAACGTCAAAATAACAGTTGACGATGAAGAGATCAAATGTGTGGGAGAACTCACTTTCTTAGGATCATCACAGATCAACCAAAACGGCGAAGGCAGTCCAGAAATAAAACACTGGATCATACTGGGTTGCTCAGCAATGATGAGCATGATTGGAACATGGAAGAGCGAGGACATCAGCCTAGCAACCAGATGAAGATTAGTCTGTGCTATTGTGTTCCCCACAGCAACCTATGGCTGGGAAAGCTGGACCATGAAGAAGCGAGACAGGAGGGAAATCGAGTCATTTGAGCTGTGATGCTGGAGAAGGCTCCTGCGCATTCCTTGGACAGCAAAGGTGACAAACAAGCGAGTATTGGAGTGCACGGAACCAGACATGGCATTGGAAGGAAAAATCATTAAACTGCGACTGACTTATTTCGATAGGGTTGCCAAGTCTTATGGACTCACCAGCGGGGGAAAGTCCTCCAGTGCCTGGGAGTTTCTTCTGCGCACGCGCCCGGCGGCGTCACCGGAAGTGACGTCGGCACGTTGGGGGCGTTGCCAGGGCGACGCTCTGGCAATTGCCCCAAAACTCTATGGTGTCATAGAGTTCTGGGGCGATTGCCAGAGCGTCGCCCTGGCAACGCCCCCAACGTGCCGACGTCACTTCCGGTGACGTCATTACGTCGTCCTTGCCGGACGACTTCGGGGGTGGGGTTCCCCCCGCCGGCCAAATGCTGGCCGGTGGATCGGGAACCCCTTTAGCGGGGGATCCCCCGCCCCCCGGGCTGACTTGGCAGCCCTATATTTTGACCATATCATGCGGAAGAACTCAAAAAAAGCAATTATGCTTGGATTGGTTAGTGGCAAAAGGGAACCAGACCGCCAAAGGACTCGGTGGCTAGAAAATGCAAAAGTCGACATCAGTCTGAGCCCGGAATGACTTAAAGCAGGGGTGGGCAATTGTTTTGGCTCGGGGGCCGCTTTGTGGGAATGGAGGTTAGCGGAGGGCTACACCTTTTAAAATGATTGCACTCATTAGTTAACTTTGCATTTCAGAAAAGGTATAAATTGTATCATAAAAATCAATAAATATAAATGAAATAAAATAGTGGTAGTTTTATTCAATTTATTTATTGTGCTAATTTCATATCATCTATAGCTGCAAGCACATTTAATTTTAGAGTCCGTTTAATGAGACGAATGTACCCTACCACACTTTTCTACAATTTTTTTGAAATCAGGAGTGAGATTGCTTGTTGAGATTCTCATCACAGCCTGCAAGTTAATGTCTGCCAAAGAGCATCTATATTTACTCTTGTTGATCTCCATGCAAGAAAAACTTTGCTCACAAATATATGTGGCTGGCTGTCTTGGCGGGCCGCAAAAAACTCTGTGGCGGGCCGCATGTGGCCCGCGGGCCGCAGTTTGCCCACCCCTGACTTAAAGAAACAGTACGAGATCAAAAAACATAGGCAGAGCTGGCCCATAGAAGCGCCAAGAGTCGAACACAACTGAATGGCTAACAACAACAACAACAAACAACGTAGTTTGGAGACCAGTTGTAATTCCTGGAGACTGGCAGTCCTGGAGATTGGCAGTCCCAGAATCCACCCTCCAAAGCTGTCATTTTCTGCAAGACAACTGATCTCAGAGGTCTGGAGGTCCCTTGTAATGACAGGTAGGGTTGCCAGCTCCAGATTGGAAAATACCTGGAGGTTTTGGGGGGGGGGGCGGGGTGGAACCTGAGGAGGGCAGGGTTTGGGGAGGGGAGGGGAGGGACTTCAGTGGGGTCTAGTGCCATAGACTCCACCTCCGAAAGCTGCCATTTTCACCAGGTGGACTGATGTCTGTCACCTGGAGATCAGAGTTCCCTCTAAGCTGAGTTCATGTGAGCTAGCTCACAGGGTTTCAGCCTCCAGCTCACACATTTTGGTCCCAGCTCAGGAAGGATGGCTCCAGAGCAAACTAATCGAGGCAGGCGCCAGATCGCTCCCTCACAACTTGAATGCCGGCAGCCCACAAAGTAGAATTTTTGCTCACAAAACGCCACAACTTTAGAGGGAGCACTGGTTGTAATCCCAGGAGATCTCCAGCCACCGCCTAGAAGTTGGCAACCCTGATGCCAGGAGATCTCCAGAGGCCCCCACACACACACCTGGAGGGCAGCAAACCTATGCCAGGCTGTAGGCCTCACACCAAAGCCCAGTGCCAGCCCTGCCTGTTCTAATCAGAATCTGGGGAGGGGGGTTAATATGGGGGGCCCATATGTAGACTCCGGGATCCGAATGGTGCCAGAGCAGGTCCTGGCCACGTACACACCATGCCTGCGCCCGAGCAAAGAACAGGCTCAAGGAGCGACAATCCTTTCACCCTTCCCATTCCTCCCCCCCCCCCAAGCGACCATATATGAGCAAAATGTCACACATGGAACATTTCACAAGCTCTGCCACGCTGAGCCCCCCAGCGCAGCCCCCCGAAGCCTTTTGGCCAGCTCCGGGCGGAAAAAGGACCGCCCAGAGAGTGGAGCAAAACAGTTTCTGAGAATCACCAAAAAAAGCAACAGGGTTTTCCAGGGAAGGGGGCGGTTGCATTCCCCCTCTGGAAAAGAGTAGACCCTTTGCAGGCCTCCAGATCCTCCTGGCTGGAGAGAACAGAGCGGGCTTCACGGCGCAAGGAAAGCAGAGGTGCTCTTCAGCCGGCTGGCCCAGCTGGGAGCAGCTCAGGAGGATGCCTGGAATACTTTCCTTTCTCCGAGAGGAAGATTCCTCCACTCTGGAGCTGCTCCAGTTCTGCAGCCAAAGCACACAGGTTCACACAAGCTTCTGGTTTCAGAGGCAGGCTGACAGGGACAGTGGCAAACGCCTTGGCCGAACCAATCCTGCCACTACGAGGTAGGGCGCGAAGGAAAGGGGGTAGTCCTCATGGGGGGGGAAATGGAGGGCCCTTGATCTTGGAGCTAGGAGCGTTGGTTGGTTGGTTGGTTTCATTAGATTTCTTGACCGCCCTTCCCAACTTACACAGGGCTCGGGGCGGTTCACAACAGATTAACCCAGTACATTATAACACCGATCAAAACCACACAAATTCAGTATGAAAACATGCAAACGTTTCAGTCGTGGAAGACATTTTGAGGACAAGACGGCATATCTCCCATTCCATCACGGGGGAGAAGGGGAATTGCCAGGCAGATGTGAAGAACCGTCGCTGGCCTCAGCCAAAGGCCTGGCGGAACATCTCTGCCTTATGTGCCCTGCGGAACTGTAATAGGTCAGGCAGGGCCCGGATGTCATTTGGCAGAGAGTTCCACCAGGCTGGGGCAGGGCTGAGGCCAGACAGATATTTAATATTTAATTCATTCACTTGTACCCCCACCTCTCTCCCCAATGGGGTCCCACGGCGTCTTCCATCCTTCTTCTCTACTCCGTTTTATCCTCATAGTAAGGTAGGCTTGGCTAAGAAAGTGTGACCGGCTCAAGGTCAGCCGGCAAGCTTCCGTGGCACAAATGGTGACTCAAACTCGGGTCTCCCAGATACTAGTCTGACACTGTGAACAACTGCGTCACACGGGTTTTGAGTTTCTCAGCCCGGCCATTTTTGACCCCCGAATCCCTGTTTCCATTTCGCTTCTCCCTTGGACGAACTGATCCACGTTGAGCCATATTTTTGTGCAACAGTCTGTTCCTTCCCTCCCCATCTTCCAGTAAAAGGTACGCATTTCTTAACATTATTTGTGTGTGCCCCCCCCCCCCAAACTTACATCTATCCCAAATGAGTGCCTTCTTGGCTAGCGTCTGCCCCCCTTCCCCGGATATGAAGAAACTGGCCAGAGATATATAGGTGGTAAGGGGAGGGGGAGGAAGGGGTCACACACCCAGCCTGGATAATGCATTCAACCTTTTTTGTGACTTTTGCAACAGCTTTGCATCTACAACCTCTCCCCCCTCCCCTTACCACCTATATATCTCTGGCCAGTTTCATCATACCCTCCATGCATCTGATGAAGACAGCCATGTTTCTTGAAAACTTATGCTACAGTAAAGTCTGCTAGTCTTAAAGGTGCTACAGGGCTTTTTACTATTTTGCAGCAACAGACTAACACGGCTAACTCCTCTGGGCCTGGAGAAAATGGATGCTCCGGAGGGTGGAGTCTATGACGTTGTGCCCCACAGAGGTCCCTGTTCTCCCCCGGCTCCATCCCTGAATTTGCAGGGGTTCCCCAACCTCGATCTGGCAATCCTACCCCCCATCCCCTGCCGGTGGCCAGGAGGGACTTTGCAACCCTAGCTGGGGAGGGTGGGATTTGGGGACGGGTAGGGACCTTAGTGGGGTATAATCAGGGGTCCGTTGGAGCGGGAGCGCACAGGAGCGCAGCCCCAGGAGTGAGGAACCCAGGGAGCGGGCACATGACCAAGCCCCGCCCCCTCCTCAGCTTCCCCGAGCAGTGCAGAGGCGCAGCGCCCTGGGGAAAGCCCTGCTAGGGTCTTTATTGTTTTTAATGTTTTGTTTTAATATTGATAATTTTATCATTGTTCCTTTTATGACTGTGTGCTGCTTTTCCAGAGACTTGCTCAAGGTGGCATATACATTTTCTAAGTATACCATTTTTTATCTGGGCACATGGCACACAAGTACTGGAGAAATTTCACCAACCCTTCAGCAGCTTCCACCCCATCAGTCTGATGTAGTGGTCAGGAGTTGGACTCTAATCTGGGAGAACCGGGTTTGATTCCCCACTCCTCCACATGCAGCTGCTGGTGTGACCTTGGGCCAGTCACAAGTTCTCTCAGAGCTGTCCTCTCACGAGCAGTTCTCAAAAGACCTCTCTCAGCCCCACCTACCTTACAGGGTGTCTTGTTGTGGGGAGGGGAAGGGAAAGGGATGGGTGGTGCACATGTCCTGGGTATCTCAAGTCTACTGGAAACCTGGTGGTTTCAAGGGAGAAGGAAGAGAATGAGGGTGTGTTCTTTACACTTATTTTTATTGCACAAAGTATTGGATGGGGAAGGGAATGGAGGAAGAGCAGGTCAGTTTCACTCACCTGTGGAGTGGAGCCTGAGGGGTGGGTGTTGCCTTCTGACACACTTCCGGTATGTTAGGGGGTGTGGCGTATGCAAATGCGTTATGCTAATGAGTTATGCTAATGAGCTCCTGCACCTCTTTTTCTACGAAATGACCCCTGGGTATAATGCCACAGAATCCAAGCTCCAAAGCAACCATTTCCTCCAGGGGAACTGATCTCTGCAGTCTGGGGATCAGTTGCAATTTGGGGAGGTCTCCAGGCCCTGCCTACTTGGCAACTCTCGGTCAGCAGGTTTCGCGGCCTCATTTGCAAAAAATGGGAAAATAGCATTTGCCTTCCTCCCACCGTTCTTGATATTTTTGCTTCCGAGCACCAGTTTGGTGTAGCGGTTAAGAGCAGTGGACTCTAAATCTGGAGAACCGGCTTTGATTCCCCCCTCCTCCACACGCAGCCAGCTGGGTGACTTTGGACAAGCCACGGTTCTCTCAGAGCTGTTCTCTCGTGAGCAGTCCTCAAAAGAGCTCTCTCAGCCCCACCTACCTCACAGGGCGTCTGTTGTGAGGAGGGGAAGGGAAGGAGATCGTAAGCCGCTCTGAGACCCCGAGTGAAGGTTGAGGTATAAATCCAATCTCTTCTTCTTCTTTCTAACAGCTGCCTAAAAGGATTCTTCTCATTTGAGCCACTCACTTCTCTGTCCCACATTGCCCCTTACACCTGAGCCCCTAACCAGAGCCCTATAGCTTCCCTTCTTTCTTGTACACAAGTCTGCCTTGACTCCCTGCTTGTCCCCTTTACGTCTGGGTCTCACACAGAACACTGGAGACCTCCTGTTCCCTTAACCGGCTCTGTCCTTTCTCCTTAGCTGCTCCTTATGCCTGAAAGACCCCCGCCCCATCCCCAACCCCCTATATGATCCCATTCTTTTTCCATTCCAGTGCCTCCTCAAAGTCCACCTTTGCTCGACACCTTTTTCTGGATTCAACCCCTTCCTTTCCGATCCTCCGCACCACCCAACGGTTCCCAACCCAGCTCACTTCTGCCGGTCTTCCGGTCTTCCGTAGGCCCTCTCTCCCCCCTTCCTTTGTTGTCGTTCCCCCCCTTCCTGTCGGGATGTAGCCTGCAACCTCCTTGGGTGCAGGAGGCTGACCCCCTCTTGGCATTGGAAATCCCCATAAAGCGCCGTGCTCGCCCGTTGACATTTTATAAATAATTACGCTTACAGCAATAAAAGGGGGGGGGGAACACAATGTAAAAGCACTTGGGAGATGGAAACAGCTGTAGGAACGCTAAGTGCTTCCAGATGGTCCTTGCGCGTCCTGGTTCTATGCGCTGCTGCACACGCAGCGAAGGGCATGGGGACCCAGTAGAGGAGCAGCCCACTGGCAAGACGGCACACCTCGCAAAGCCATGACCATAGGGTTGCCAGCCTCCAGGTGGCGGCTGGAGATCTCCTGGGATTACGAGTGATCCCCAGGTGATAGAGATCAGGTCACCTGTAGAAAATGGCCCCTTTGGAAGGTGGACTACATGGCATTGTGCCCCACTGAAGTCCCTTCCCCTGCCTAAACCCCGCCCTCCTCGGGCTCCGCCCCCAAAATGTCCAGGTATTTCCCATACTGGAGCTGGCTACACTCCACGGAGAGCCAGTTTGGTGTAGTGGTTAATCTGGGAGAACCGGGTTTGATTCCCCACTCCTCCACATGCAGCTGCTGGAGTGTCCTTGGGTCAGCCACGAGTTCTCTCAGAGCTGTTCTCTCTAGAGCAATCCTTGAAAGTGCTCTCTCTGCCCCATGGTGTCTGTTGTGGGGAGACTCTGAGTGGAGGGCAAGGTATAAATCCGCCTCCTCCTCTTCTTCTTCTTCTTCCATGACTAGGACTTGCAGGGTCCCTGCTAAGACCATTAAGAGCAGTCCTGCTGGATCAGACCCAGGGTCCCTCTAGCTCTGCATCCTCTTTCCCAGGACAATCAATCAAATGCCATAAAGCCAATAAGCAGAGGGCGGAGGCCAAAGCCTCCCCTTGCTATTGCTCCCCTGCACAGATATTCAGAGTGGTAGACTGCCTCTGAGCATGGAGGTTCTGCTCACACCGATGTGGCAGTGACACTCTTCAGCACAGATGCAGCAAAGCGATTCAGGGAGCGCTAGCAGCTTGCCAGCCTAGGACAAGAATCTGGTGGTGCACATCACACACACCATGCTTTTGACAACACCAAAGTCTCCTAAGGAGTGACAGTAATGGATTTTTCACTTTGGCTCCCAACTCCTACACTGATTTCCCATTTCATGGGTGCTTATTGGCAATGCTCTCCCTAAACTGTGGAGTCTCGGGAGCAAAAATTCTACTTCGTGGGCTGCTGGCATTAAAGCTGTGAGCGAGCCGATTTGGCTGCTGCATAAATCGGTTTGCTCTGGAGCCTGCCTTCCAGAGCTCAGACAAAAAAATGTGTGAGCCGGAGCCTAAAAAACTGAGCTAGCTCACACGAACTCATCTGAGGGGGAACACTGCTTATCGGACCTCAGATTCCTTATTCGGTTCATTGCACTGAAATTTCCTGACAAAACGTATGCTTCCCCCGCTAATATTAGTTGTATACCCACAGACAGACACTCTACAGAATGCACCGGAGGTAGAAATACAACATAAAGTGCGCCTTGCCCATTCAACGTACCCAAGCCTACAAAACTGACAGAAAAGGGCGGAGAACGGAATAGGGGATGAAAGGATCAATTACTACGAAAAGAAACACAATAGGGGGACATATTTGTTAATATTACAATAGAGGCCATCTGCTGTTCATTACTACTGAGTGAACTTAGCTGTCTTGGGCCAAGAGGACGGTTTCAATGGCAGGAAGCAGCGAAGAGGGCTAAATGGACTACTCTTGCAGTGGAAGGAAGGAAGCGATGGGGTTCTGCAGAGATCGGTATTAGGACCAGGAGTATGAAATGTAGGCATCCATGAGCTGTCGTTGGGGTACGCCCCCCCCCCCCAATTCCCTACTGCTGATTAACTGGGAATTAAGGGGACTCTTCGGTGTCACACCAAGTGTGATGGCACTTCTGGCAAAAAAAAAAAGTGATGTCATCACCCTACCGCACCCCGCAGAACAATGACATCACTTCCAGTTTCTTGGTGAAACTGACCTTGCACGCTGGCAAGCCATCGAGAAGACCGTCTTTGACAATCAAAGTGTCCCAGCAGGGTGTCACCGTCGGCTGGCAACCCAACATCAGGGTGAGTTGCGACTGCTCCCTCTAAGCTGTGGAGTCCTGTGAGCAAAAATTCTACTTTGTGAGCTGCTGGCATGAAAGTTGTGAGCGGGCAATTTGGCTACTGCATAAATCAGTTTGCTCTGGAGCCATCCTCCCTGAGCTAAGACAAAAATGTGTGAGCCAGAGGCTAAAAAACTGTGAGCTAGCTCACTCTAACTCAGCTTAGAGGGAACACTGGTTGCGAGGCGATTAAATTTATGGATGACACCAAATGATCTCTGCAGAGCGCATCAGGATCCCTACAAACTGGTAAAGCCACGTGTACTGGGGTTAAGAATCCTAACTTTGAATACACAAGGATGAGTCCTGAACTGATGAAGACTGAGAGGAAAAGAGATCTTGGGGTTGCAGTGGACGATGTGATGAAAATGTCAACTCAATGAGTGACAGAGGTGAAAAGCAGAAGTTGTCTGCTGCTGGGGTTTGTGTCTTTATTTATTTACTTACCCTCAGGAAAGGAGCACGAAAAAACGAGGGTCAGCATCAAGACTTTGCTCATCCGGTCAAAGCCTTCTGAAGGTGCCACCTTGCAGAGCAGTCAGATGAACAGCTGCTTGTATCCCAGCACTGTTATAGCTCCCACGTGGGGGAACAGGATCAGGAAAGGTCCCACACATCTATTACCCCTTCCCTGACCCACACACTGAGTCCCTGATCCAAACCAGAACTGAGTTCTCACGGGGGACTCGCGGCTCTTTGGCTGCGAGTCCCCTGTGGTGTTCACATGTGAACAGTTAATCAAGAACTAAAATGCAACTATTCAGGAGAACATTTTATGAAGGGAAGAGGATTATAGCTTTAATAAGTCTATGAAAATGTTGGCAATCCCCCTCCCTCCCATACAGCATCATTCATTGGATGTATTATACTGTCTTTTGTTTCTTTGTTCTCTAATTGTGTGATCCAGTTTACTGGATTTATAATACTTTTTTTAATGCATCTGTTCTCTGTGTAATCCTGTTTTATTGCACTGTTTGTTGTGTGTATTCACCGGCCTTTATTGCAGTGTGAAATTTTGTGATCCACCCTGGGTCTTAATGAGAAAAGCAAAGGAGAAATAAAGTAAAATATGTATTTATATATAAACCAAGAGAAACGCCCACAAACAGATCTCTGGCGCGGCAGAACTTGGGATCTCATGGACAGTTCTGGTCGCCGGATCTCAGAAGGGCTGTTGTCGCGCCTGGGAAAGTGCAGAAAAAGCCAATCCCAAAGGACCAGGGTCTTAGAGCCCCTTACCCAGGAGGAAGAGCTAAGAAGTTTGAAGATATTTTGTTCCGAGAAAAGATGACTTAACGAGGGACAGGACAATGCTCCCTCTAAGCCGTGGGGTCTTGTGAGCAAACAGTCTACTTTGTGAGCTACTGGCATTAAAGTTGTGAGCGCACCATTTGGCTCCTGCATAAATCAGTTTACTCTGGAGCCATCCTTCCTGAGCTAAGACAAAAGTGTGTGAGCCGGAGGCTAAGAAACTGTGAGCTAACTCACACTAACTCAGCTTAGAGGGAACACTGGACAGGAGAGAAGTTAATCAAACTGTCCATGGGTTGGAGAGAATGGAAAGGACTTTTTCCTCCCTCTCCCATAAGCAGGGGTCATTTACGTAGAAAAAGAGGTGCAGGAGCTCATTAGCATAACTCATTAGCATAACTCATTTGCATATACCACACCCCCTAACATACCAAAATGGTGTCAGAAGGCAACACCCACCCCTCAGGCTCCACTCCACAGGCGAGTGAAACTGACCTGCTCTTCCTCCATTCCCTTCCCCATCCAATAATTTGGGCAATAAAAACAAGCGTAAAGAACACACCCTCATTCTCTTCCTGCTCCCTTGAAACCACCAGGTTTCAAGTAGACTTGAGATACCCAGGACATGTGCACCACCCATCCCTTTCCCTTCCCCTCCCCACAACAAGACACCCTGTGAGGTAGGTGGGGCTGAGAGAGGTCTTTTGAGAACTGCTCATGAGAGAACAGCTCATAGAGAACTTGTGACTGGCCCATGGTCACACCAGCAGCTGCATGTGGAGGAGTGGGGGATCAAACCCGGTTCTCCCAGATTAGAGTCCAACTCCTGACCACTACACCAAACTGATGGGGTGGAAGCTGCTGAAGGGTTGGTGAAATTTCTCCAGTGCTTATGTGCCATGTGCCCAGATAAAAAATGGTATACTTAGAAAATGTATATGCCACCTTGAGCAAGTCTCTGGAAAAGCAGCACACAGTCATAAACGGGACAATGATAAAATTATCAATATTAAAACAAAACATTAAAAACAATAAAGACCCAGGCAGGGCTTTCCCCGGGGCGCTGCGCCTCTGCACTTCTCGGGGGAGCCAAGGAGGGGGCGGGGCTTGGTCATGTGCCCGCCCCCTGGGCTCCTCACTCCTGGAGCTGCGCTCCTGTGCGCTCCTGCTCCAATGGACCCCTGCCCATAAGACTAGGGCACCCGGTGAAGTTGGGGGGGGGGGGGGTTCGATTCCGGGCAAGCAGAAGAAAGCACCTCTGTGCGCAATGCACAGTTAACTGATGGAACTCACTGTCACAGGAAACACTGATGTTCACTAGTTTATATGGTTTTAAAGGGGGGATTTGAGACATTCAGGGTGGAGGAGGGGTCCAGTCTCAGCTGTTCGGACAGCTCAGTGGAATCTACATCTTCACGGACAGTTATCAGATCTTGGATGTGAGTCATACTGAAACTCCGTTCGAGCTCTGCTCGAGAGCTTCCTTGACCGGCCCCTAGGGCTGCCCGGTCCCCCCTGGCCACCAGCAGAGGATGCAGGGCAGGGAGTGGCCAGATCCAGGCTGGGAAACCCCTGAGATTTGGGGATGGAGCCTGGGGAAGACAGGGACCTCAGTGAGGCACAATGCCATAGAGCCCACCCTTCAAAGCTTCCATTTTCTCCAGGGAAATTGATCTTTGTAGTCTGGAGATGAGCTGTAATGCCAGGAGATCCCCAGGCATCCCAGCTGGCCCCTGTTGGAGACAGGATGAAAGACTAGGACCCCGCAAATGGACTGGGGGCACACGGCAGTGGGTTCAACTGGGGCAAGATGCGTGGGCTGTGAGCAAGGGCATATGAGCGCCTGATGAACAGCCTCACAGAGCTGTCTCAAGTCACAGAGAAGCCATCCCACAATGCATCTCCCCCTGGGAGGGCAAAAACGATCATCTGGGAAAGGGTGAAGGGATCTGAAATAAGTTCCTGCATTGTGATCCTTGGGTCTTACATGAGTTCATTCAAGGTGATGAAGGAGGAGGAGGAGGAGGAGATTGGATTTATACCCCGCCCTTCACTACCCAAAGGCGTCTCAGAGCGGCTTACAATCTCCTTTCCCTTCCCCTCCCCACAACAGACACTCTGTGAGGTAGGTGGGGCGGAGAGAGCTCTCTCAAGGACTGCCCTTGAAGAAGAAGAGATTGGATTTATACCCCGCCCTCCACTCCCCAAGGGAGTCTCAGAGCGGCTTACAAACTCCTTTTCCCTTCCCCTCCCCACAACAGACACCCTGTGAGGTAGGTGGGGCTGAGAGAGCTCTTTCCCAAGCTGTCCTTGAGGGAACAGCTGGTACAGAGCTATGGCTTGCCCAAGGTCATCCAGCCAGGTGCAAGTGGAGGAGTGGGGAATCAAACCCGGTTCTCCCAGATTAGAGTCCGCGCACTTAACCACTACACCAAACTGGCTCTCTACACCAAACTGGCTCTCTTGAGAGAACAGCTCCAAGAGAACTTGTTACTGACCCAAGGTCACACCAGCAGCTGCCTGTGGAGGAGTGGGGAATCCAACCCAGTTCTCCCAGATTAGAGTCCGCGCTCCTAACCCATTACACCAAACTGGCTCTCATGGGAAAAGAACAAGAGCTCTGGGCACGGTCATACAAACCCATCTCGCTCGGACATGTGCCAGGGTTGCCAGCCTCCAGGCAGGAGCTGAAGATCTCCCAGCATTGCGACGGATCTCTAGATGAAGGAGACCAGTTTCCCCTGGAGAAAATAGCTGCTTTGGAGGGTGGACTCTACAGTGTCACATTCTCACGGAGATCCTGCTGTTCCCCAGCCTCCACCCCCAACTCTCCAGGAATTTGCCAGCCAAGAGCTGACAATGCAGACATGTTCCCCCAAGGCCTCTCTGCCGTGCAGAATCCATCTTGGAAGATACTGGTGGAAAACCCTGCAGCCAACCAGCGAGGGGAAGTCTGACCTCTCCAGCATGGGGGAAAAGCATTATTTGCCTGTAAGGTGCGTTGAAAATGTACAGCAGCCTTGGCTGGCCTACCTAAGTCCTGGGAGTTGGGACTGGTCAGATAAGACCCATGAGGGGTGCTCCCCCCTTTGGCACATGGCTAGAGAAGCTTCCCAAATTAGAGTTGCCAGGTCTGGGTTGGGAAATACCTGGAGACTTTGGGGGTGGATCCAGGAGAGGGTGGAGTTTGGGAGGGGAGGGGACTCAGCAGCGTACAGTGCTACAGAGTCCACCCTTTAAAGCAGCCTTTTTCTCCAGGGGAGCTGATCTCTGTAGCAGTGGGATCAATTGTAAAAGCGGGAGATCCCCAGGCCCCAGCTGGAGGCTGGCAACCCAATTCCAAATTCACCCCCCCAATCCAAAATCCTCCCCAGATTTTGCAGCGCCAAACTAACCTGTGCTTGTTTCCAAAGTGGAAATGGACCATTTAGGGATACCCCATAGGGTTGGGGTTTGTTTAGTTTTTTTTTTTAAACCAACTGAATTGTATATAGAGTAGCATTGTTATGAGAAGAACGGACCTCTTTTTTTCTCCAAAATTCACTTTTTAAAGTATTTCCACTGGTTCCTCTAATTCTCTTTTTTCTCTTCTAAAAGAGGGTGTTTTTAAAATTTCTCTTTGTAGGTAAAGTTCTGAGATTCTGAAGGACATCCCTTCCTGCCCCTCCTCTTTTTGGTGCAGTGGTTAAGAGTGGTGGACCCTAATCTGGGAGAACCCGGCTGATTCCCCACTCTTCCACATGCAGCCAGCTGGGTGACCTTGGATCAGTCCCAGTTCTCTCTGAGCTATCCTCTCAAGAGCAGTCCTCTTAAAGCTCTCCCAGCCCCACTTACCTCACAGGGTGCCTGTTGTGGGGAAGAAGAAAAAGAAGAAGAGACTGGATTTATACCCCGCCCTCCGCTCGGAGTCTCAGAGCGGCTTACGAACTCCTTTCCCTTCCCCTCCCCACAACAGACACCCTGTGAGGTAGGTGGGGCTGAGAGAGCTCTTTCAAGAACTGTCCTCGAGGGAACAGCTCTGAGAGAACTATGGTTTGCCCAAGGTCATCCAGCAGCTGCAAGTAGAGGCATGGGGAATCAAACCCAGTTCCTCCAGATTAGAGTCCGCACACTTAATTGTAAGCTGCTCTGAGACTCCAAGTAAAGGGCAGGGTAAAAATCCAGTCTCCTCCTCCTCCTCCTCTTTCTAATTTCTCTTTTTGATTTTGTTTAGTGTATTATCTTTGTGCCTTGACCTGGATAGCCCAGGCTAACCTGACGTCGTCGGAGCTCAGAAGCTAAGCAGGGCTGGCCCTGGCCAGTATTTGGATGGGCGACCACCAAGGAAGTCCAGGATCACTACTCAGAAACAGGGAATGGCAAAGCACTTCTGAACACCTCTTGCCTTGAAAGCCCTTACAGGGTCACCATCGTAAGGCAGCTGAGACTTGATGGCATCAAAACAAAAGACATTTTTGATGCACAGATGTGCAACAGCAGTGCGGATGGGGTAAAAGATGGAAATTGCCAGAAGGAATGGAGAGCTTTGAATAACTCAGTAGGCACCAGCTCTGGTATTAATTTCCCAAATTCTGCTAGCCGAATCAGAATTAAGGAGGAGTAGAACACAGTGTGGAGAAATAGCCGGGTGAAAAGAACAGAATGGGGAAATCTCCTTTTTTTTGTTTTCGTTGCATGTACTTATCCAAGTCAGATCCCACTCCGTGGTGGCCCCCTCTCTCTTGAACTCTGAACCTTGGGAGATCCAGCTGTCTGGCTCCCTTGCTGTGAGCAAAGCAGTAAGGAAGTTCCCCCCCCCCCCCCCCCTCCAGTAGGTTGCATGGTGTGGGGAATTCGGTCAAGTTCATTATACGCAATGGATTTCTTATGCCTGTAATGTCACCTAGAACAGTCAATGTTCCATAATTGCTTCCTTAACAGCCTGGAATTTCTCTCTAGCCTTTGGAATGTGACATACATCACATTTAGCAGGAGGGGCAGAAAAGGACTGACACAGGTTTGCCATTTGAACCGGGAAACAGAGAGAGTCCTGAGCCGTGTGCTTGTTAGGATGAAGTACGTTAGAGGGGTGCCGAGAATCTTTTCGGAAATTGAAGAAGAAGAGGAGAAGGAGTAGGAAGATTGAGAGGAGGAGGAGAAGGAAGAAGATGAGTTGGTATAAAACCCCACTCTTCACTACCCAGCTTACAATCACCTTCCCTTCCTTTCCCCATAACAGATACCCTGTGACATAGGTGGGGCTGAGAGAGTTCTGAGAGAACTGTGACTGGCCCAAGGTCACCCAGCTGGCTTCATGTGGAGGAGGAGTGGGGAATCAAACCTGGTTCTCCAGGTTAGACCCCGCAGCTCTTAACCACTGCCAGAGGCAGGATTGGCAGATATACCTGTACTGCCTGCTGTAGGAGTTCTTAAAAGTACAGTCTGCACCTATATTTGTGAATAAATATTACCAATGCCCTACCATTTTCTATTCTTTCTCTGTTCCAAAGGAATCCAAAGCCTGTATCTAGGGATGTCAGCCTCCTGGTGGGACCTGGAGAACCCCCCGGAACCACAGCTCATCTCCAGACTACAGAGATCAGTTCCCCTGGAGAAAAATGGATGCTTTGGAGGGCGGACTGTATGCCCTTGTACCCCCAACTGAGGTCTCTGTCCTCCCCAGGCTCCACCCCCAACTCTCCAGGAGTTTCCCAGCCTGGATATGGCATCTCCTGCTGGTGGCCAGGGGAGACCTGGCAACCCCACCTGGAGGTTGGCAACCCCAAATCAAAAACTTAACATGTCCCAACTGGTGATAACCTAGCAAAGTGAGATGACAGCTGTAGCTGACTCTTTCCTAAGGCACAATGGCTTTCCGCTGTGAGCAAGCCACCCACAATCCCAGTTGAGACGGGGTCTGATAAGGTCTAGCCTGCCAATGAATCCCAAGGCAGTACCTTTAAGCTCCAAGGCTGTTTTGCTGGCCACTCTGAAGTCTATTGCTGAGCATTTCAGGAGGATGAAACACCCCCCACCCCCCACCCCGGCACGCGCTGGATTCGAAAAGGCTTCCCATCTGGAATGCATCAGCTTTCTAGAACTCCCTGTCTGAATTGCATCCAGAGGCGTTTTAGAAAATGGAACGGATTTGGAAATGCCACATTTCTCTCGTTTTAATAACGTAAAAAGAGGGAAGTGAAGAAACTGCCTGGGGGCAGGGCGGGGTGGGGACAGCGCCAGTGTTCCCTCTAAGCTGAGTTACTGCGAGCTAGCTCACAGTTGTTTAGCCCCCGGCTCACACATTTTTGTCTTCGCTCAGGAAGGCTGGGCTCCAGAGCAAGCTAATTTCTGCAGCAGCCAAATCGCCTGCTCAAAGCTGAAATGCCAGTGGCTCACAAAGTAGAATTTTTGCTCACAAGACTCCGCAGCTTAGAGGGAGCATTGCGCCGTGGAGGAATAGAACCTTCCTTTAAAAGATACCCCCTCCTACAAAACGCCAGGAGGCACAAGCAGCTAGGAAGGTCACTTACACAGGCCTCAATGGAACGAATGCGTTCTTGGGCCCTTGCAGTGCCCCTGTTCATTTTAAGGGGAGGGAATCGCGCAGGAGGATTTGGGTCTGGCAGGCCTCGTGTGTCGGATCTCCCTATCATGCTTACCAGAGCCCCAAATCCTCTACTGGGGGGGGAGGTTACTGTAGGAGAGCCTCTGCCCTGCGTCAACAAGTTTCCCTTCTGGCTGCCCAGAAGGAACCAAGGAAATCTCTGAAGCATGTGCTGAGCCCGGGATTAGTCTCTGGTCTCTGTTCAACAAAGCTCATAAGAACGTCTCAAAGCCATATTTAAAATCAAACTGAGGTTTGCACGAAACAGCTTGGGGAGGGGTCATCTTGGCTGCAGGTGCTGAACAACCGTTACCATTTTTAAAAAGACCCCGGAACAAAAGAAAACAAATCCAGACGGGTTCAAAGCGTTTGCAATTAGGGAAAGGGGAATATATTTTCCCCCATCGATTTAGACTTTTTGTTTGCACGGGGTTCGTTGGGCGCTGCTGTGTTTTGCTCGCTTTCATCGCTCTGGCTGTCAGTCCACTGGCTGCTTTTATGAGGTCCGTGTGCCCCGGATGCAAAAAATGGCATTTAATATCACTTCTGTTTAACAGGGCAAAATCCTAACTATAAATACATGTTGATGGGGTCCGAACTGGCGGAGGCTGACCAAGAGAGAGATCTTGGGAGTCGTAGTAGATAACTCACTAAAAATGTCGAGACAGTGTGCGACTGCAATGAAAAAGGCCAACGCTATCCTGGGGGTTATTAGGAAGGGAACTGAAAACAAATCAGCCAGTATCATAATGCCCCTGTATAAATCGATGGTGCGACCTCATTTGGAGTACTGTGTACAGTTCTGGTCGCCATACCTCAAAAAAGATATTATAGCATTGGAAAAAGTGCAGAAGAGGGCAACTAGAATGATAAAAGGGTTGGAACACTTTCCCTATGAAGAAAGGTTAAAGCGCTTGGGGCTCTTTAGCTTGGAGAAACGACGGCTGAGGGGTGACATGATCGAGGTTTACAAGATTATGCATGGGATAGAACAGGTCGAGAAAGAAGTACTTTTCTTCCTTTCTCACAAGACAAGAACTCGTGGGCACTCAATGAAATTGCTGAGCAGTTGGGTTAGAATGGATAAAAAATGTACTTCTTCACCCAAAGAGTGATTAACATACGGAATTCACTGCCACAGGAGACGTTTAGAATGGCATTTTGGTCTCAGATGTGCACCAGTCACAGTGGTTGATTCTGCATTGGCTTTTCCCTCTGTTGTTTTACAAAACCCACCTTGGAACAGAAATGGCATTTTGGTCTCAGATGTGCACCAGTCACAGTGGTTGATTCTGCATTGGCTTTTCCCTCTGTTGTTTTACAAAACCCACCTTGGAACAGAAATTCCCCTCTGCACTGCATGCTGCTTTCGCTTTCTTTGATCATTGGATTTTATGGTACCTTCTGCATAGATTTATGGCCATTCAGGGGTGACTTTGCAGTCAGTACACCTTTTCCTCGCAGCTGAGAAAATGTGGAGCAAATGCTAGGTGCAGAATCACCCAGTGAAGAGACATGCCGGCTCTTTTGAGCATGACGGGGGTAAGATCTCCAGCAACACAGATTCTGAGCAGCACTGTGACTAGTAAAGACAGATTTATGCAAAAACAAAGAGGGAGGCTTGCAAACAAGCTCAGTTTGCATAATCCATGCAAGCCAGATTCAACTGGCAGCACACAGATTGAATGCTAATTTCTTAAAGAGAGCCAGTTTGGTGTAGTGGTTAAGTGTGCGGACTCTAATCTGGGAGAACCGGGTTTGATTCCCCACTCCTCCACTTGCACCTGGCTGGATGACCTTGGGCAAGCCATAGCTCTGTGCCAGCTGTTCTCTCAAGGACAGCTTGGGAAAGAGCTCTCTCAGCCCCACCTACCTCACAGGGTGTCTGTTGTGGGGAGGGGAAGGGGAAGGAGTTTGTAAGCCGCTCTGAGACTCCAAGTGAGTGAAGGGCGGGATATAAATCCAATCTCTTCTTCTTCTTCTTAAAAGTGCAGGATGGGGCACAGCTGAGGGTCTGCTGAAGCAACAGAAGGCAGCGGCCATTGCTAGGTCGGCCTTTTACCATCTTCGGTTGATCAGGCAGTTGGTTCCCGTCCTCGACTGCAACGACTTGGCCACAGCAATCCATGCGACGATCGCCTCGAGACTAGACGACTGTAACACTGTCTACATGGGGCTGCCCTTGTTGCGAATTCGGAAGCTGCAGCTAGTGCAGAATGCCGTGGCCAGGCTTTTGATGGGCCTCCTTAGATGGGAGCACATCCGGCCTGCACTGAAGACACTGCACTGGCTGCCAATAGCATACCGAATTCACTTCAAGGTGCTGGTACTTACCTTTAAAGCCCTATATGGCCAGGGTCCGATATACCTGAGGGACCGCCTTTCCCCACATATATCCCAGAGAGCACTGAGGCTGGGGTCACAGCACTGACTAATTATTCCAGGCCCTAAGGAGGCCAGGCTCACCATCACCAGGGGGTTCTCAGTGGCGGCTCCGTACTGGTGGAAGGAGCTCCCGGAAGAGACCAGGGCCCTGTGGGACCTTCTACAGTTCCGCAGGGCGTGCAAGACGGAGCTCTTCCGCCAGGCTTTCAACTAGGAGCCGCCCTACCACTACCACCAATAAGCCCGGCCCTCAATCTCAACAGTGGAGCTATTCCATTACATGACTCAGGAAGACTGCTGAGCTGGTAAACTGTCTGTCGGGTAGCATTTTTCAGTATACCAGCTCAAGTAATTTAACGCCATCTTAAGGAATTATCACCAGCAATAGCACCTTATGATTTTATGACTGTATGATTTTACTGTAGTTGATTGCTGATTGATTTCATGTGTTTTAATGTTACTTATGAGCCGCCCCGAGCCTGCTTGCGGGGACGGCGGGGTACAAATTGAATAAATAAATAAATAAATAAAAATAAAACAGAAGCCATTCATACAGACCGAAGGGTTCCTCTGCTGGGGGCAAGGCAGATTTAAGCCCCAGATCTGGAACCTGCCAAGTCATGACAAAGATGAAAACTGCCTCTGAGCATGAGCAGGGTTCAAAAGACCAACACTAACAACTGAGTGCAGACGACTGGGATTAAGGAACAGATCTTCCATACCGGAGGGGATGGCATTATAATTTCCATTTGGTTGTTTCAAAGTCATCTACAGACCCTCCTAGAAATTCTGGTCTCTGCTTACTCCAAAAGCAGTTTCCATAAGGATACTTCAAGCTGGGTTTCAAAAGAAGAGAAGAGATTGGATTTATACCCTGCCCTTCACTACCCGAAGGAGTCTCAGAGTGGCTTACGATCGCCTTCCCCTCCCCACAACAGACACCCTGTGAGGTAGGTGGGGCTGAGAGAACTCTTTCGAGAACTCCTCGTGAGAGAACAGCTCTGAGAGAACTTGTAACTGACCCAAGGTCACACCAGCAGCTGCATGTGGAGGAGTGGGGAATCAAACCCGGTTCTCCCATATTAGAGTCCTCCCTCTTAACCACTACACCAAACTGGCTGATTCCAAATCAAGGACGTAGACTTTTGTAAATTCTGGGGGGGCAGGGGCTCTTTAGCGCGCGCGCCCACTGGGGCGATGTCCCCCCCCCCCGCGCCGGAAAACCTCCACGCCTCCCCAGGCCCTTCCGAGGCCCACCAGCCGCTGCTGCCGGGGCCTCTCTCCCCCCCCCCCCCACTCCTTCCCTCTCCCTTCACCAGGAAAAGAGGGAGGAAGAGGAAAGGATGGAAGAGTGGCCAGGCGGGGGGGGGCGGGGGAGAGGCATCGGCGGCAGCAGCAGCTGCCGGCCTCGGAAGGGCCCCGGGAGGCATGGCGGCAGGCGCTACGTTTCCCCGGGGGGGGGCTCAGTCCCCCCCGGGAAATTTCGGGGGAGGCTTGAGCCCTCGAGCCCCCCCGTAGTCTACGCCTATGTTCCAGATTAGTTAAATGGAACTTTCCTTTTCACAGTCAGTCTAACTCTGATGGTGGAGCGTAGGAACGTTAAGAGGAGCCCTGCTGGACTGGGCCACTGGCCCATCTAGTCCAGCATCTTATATCACACAGCAGCTGAATAGCTGCCCGGGCAGGCAACCAACAGGCCATAGAGGGCAAGGCCTTCCCCTAATGTTGCCTCCTAGCACCGGTATCTAGAGATTTGCTGCTACTATATGTGAAGGTTCCATTTAGTCACCACGGTAATAGCCATTGACAGACTTCTCCTCCGTAAATCTGCTTTAAATCCCTCTTGGCCACCCCTAAATTCACCGGCAGTGAATCCCACTATTTAATTACCCGTTGAGTAAAAAAGTATTCCCTTCTGTCCATCCTGAACTGATTCCCCATCAGCTTCACCGGCTGCTCCTGAGCTCTGGAATTATGAAAGAGGGACCAAAAAAGTTCTCTCTGTCCACTTTCACCACTCCTTGACAGAAGATGATAAACCGCTATCATGTCCTGACCAGTGTTCCCTCTAAGCCGAGTCAGTGTGAAAAATCAGCTCGCTGATTTTTGCCTTCGCTCAGGAAGGATGGCTCCAGAGCAAACTCATTGATGCAGCAGTCAAATTGCTTGCTCCCAACTTTCATGCCAGTAGCTCACAAAGCAGAATTTCTGCTCACAAGACTCCACAACTTAGAGGGAGCATTGCTTCCTGACAGGGGTCATTTTGTAGAAAAAGAGGTGCAGGAGCTCATTAGCATAACTCATTAGCATAACTCATTTGCATATGCCATACCCCCTAACATACCGGAAGTGTGTCAGAAGGCAACACCCACCCCTCAGGCTCCACTCCACAGGTGAGTGAAACTGACCTGCTCTTCCTCCATTCCCTTCCCCATCCAATACTTTGTGCAATAAAAATAAGCATAAAGAACACACCCTCATTCTCTTCCTGCTCCCTTGAAACCACCAGGTTTCAAGTAGACTTGAGATACCCAGGACATGTGCACCACCCATCCCTTTCCCTTCCCCTCCCCACAACAAGACGCCCTGTGAGGTAGGTCAGGCTGAGAGAGGTCTTTTGAGAACTGCTCATGAAAGAACAGCTCTGAGAGAACTTGTGACTGGCCCAAGGTCACACCAGCAGCTGCATGTAGAGGAGTGGGGAATCAAACCCGGTTCTCCCAGATTAGAGTACAACTCCTGACCACTACACCAAACTGATGGGGTGGAAGCTGCTGAAGGGTTGGTGAAATTTCTCCAGTACTTATGTGCCATGTGCCCAGATAAAAAATGGTATACTTAGAAAAATTATATGCCACCTTGAGCAAGTCTCTGGAAAAGCAGCACACAGTCATAAAAGGATCAATGATAAAATTATCAATATTAAAACAAAACATTAAAAACAATAAAGACCCTAGCAGGGCTTTCCCCGGGGCGCTGCGCCTCTACACTGCTTGGGGAAACCGAGGAGGGGGCGGGGCTTGGTCATGTGCCTGCCCCCTGGGCTCCTCACGCCCGGAGCTGTGCTCCTGTGCGCTCCTGCTCCAACAGACCCCTGCTTCCTGACCACTAAGGAAGACCCCTGCAGAGGAAGGCAATGGCAAACCACCTCTGCTTCTCATTTGTCTTGAAAGCCCTTGGTTTGGGGGTGGGGTCACCATATGTTGATTGAGACTTGAGTGGAGGAGTGGGGAATCAAACCCGGTTCGCCCAGATTAGAGTCCGTGCACTTAATCACCACCAGGCTGGGGACAATGTGATGGCGTTCCTGCCTCTCCAGGCCGATGGGAAGGACTCCATGTGGTGGTGGACAAACTCGATGTTGTTGCCTATGTGGTAGAAAAGGAGGAGACTGTAAAGAAGGCAAGGGTGGCCCATGTAAATATGTTAAAACCCTTCCTGGAAAGGGTGGAGGTGCTGATTGTAATTGGGCGAGACCTGGAGGAGGAGGGAACATAGAGCCAGTTTGGTGTAGTGGTTAGGAGCGCAGACTCTAATCTGGGAGAACCGGGCTTGATTCCCCACTCCTCCACATACAGCTGCTCGTGTAATATTGGGTCAGTCACAAGTTCTCTCCAAGCTGTTCTCTCAAGGGCAGTCCTCGAGAGAGAGAGCTCTCTCCGCCCCACCCACCTCACAGGGTGTCTGTTGTGGGGAGGGGGAGGGAAAGGAGATTGTAAGCCGCTCTGAGACTCCTTCGGGTAGTGATGGGCGGGGTACAAATCCAGTCTCTTCTCTTACTGACACTGAACTTGATTCGCCACACTGTTGCCCACTCACTCAGTCGAGAAAGGTGTGCCTTGGTTTTCACCATCCTGAAAAACTTGGCATTTTTTGCAAACTTGGGTCACCATACTGCTCATCCCCAATTCCAGGGCTATTTTTGGGCAGGAACACACAGGAACGGAGTTCCGGCTGGCTCCCGAGTTGGCCACAGCCAGCAGGAACTCATTAGCATAACAGGCCGCACCCAACATCAGAAATTCATTAGGATTGGCTACATTCGGGGTACGTGGCCTAACATGCAAATTAATTCCTGCTACCAAAAAAAGCCCTGGGTTTTAACAACAAACAAGGTAAACAGAATAAGAAGCAAAAGGTGGGTGTGGCTGGATGACCACTCGTCTGGTAACGTGGGGGTGTGGCCTAATATGCTAATCAGTTGTGCTGTCAGTGGTGTGGCCTATTATGCTAATGAGTCTCTGCTGTTGGGTGTGGCCTATTATGCTAATGAGTTCCTGCTGGGCTTTTTCTACAAAAAAAAGCCCTGCCCAATTCTATAGCATTTATTAACAAATTAAATAGCAATGGCCCCAATACCAAACATTTTGCATTTATTTCTACTCTTGGCTTCCTCAAACAAGTTTTAATGCACAAGAGGACCCCAAAACTTTATCTCATGACTGCTAAGCTTTCTCGGGAATCTTCACTGAAGTTCCTGGTCAAAAGTTTTTTGAAAGTCCAAATAAATAACGTTTACCAGATCACTGTTATCCGTATGCTTGTTAATCTGTTCAAAGGACTCCAAAAGACTGCTGAGACTGGACTTTGCTCTACAGAAGCCATATTGATTTTCCACCAGCACAGGCTTTGTTCTTGTACATACTTAATAATTCTCCCTCCAGTAACTGTGTCTACTGATTTACCTAAGACAGATGTTACGGCTGGTCTGTAGTTTCCTGGATCTCCTTTGGACACTTTTTTTAAAAAAAACTGGTGCAATATTTGCCCCTTTCCAGTCTTCCAGTACAGGGGGTCTTTTTGTTTCAAGGTATCTGAAGAAGCGTTCATGCGTACGAAAGCTTCTACCCAGAATTAAACTTAGTTGGTCTTAAAGGTGTCACTGGACTCAAACTTTGTTCTGGTGCTTCAGACCAAAGCGGCTACCCACCTGAATCTATCGATATAGAGACAAGTTATACACACCCAGGGGGTCATTTCGTAGAAAAAGAGGTGCAGGAGCTCATTAGCATAACATTAGCATAACTTATTTGCATATGCTACACCACCTGACATCACCGGAAGTATGTCAGAAGGCAAGGAAGGAAGGAAGGAAGGAAGAACACCGTCTTGTAATACCTGGCCCCAAAGAAGCCAGGCTTGCTGCCACTAGGGGGAGAGCATTTTCGGTGGCGGCCCCTTCCTGGTGGAATGAGCTCCCGGAAGAGATCAGGGCCCTGTGGGACCTGATGCAGTTCCGCAGGGCCTGCAAGACGGAGCTCTTCCGCCAGGCTTTCCAATAGAGGCCGCCGCCCTTCCTCCCCCCGCCATGTTTTGCCAGCTATATGGGGCCTCAGTGACTATCATTTGACCCGGATATTGTTATTGCTGGAAGGCTGGGATAGATGTTTGCCATTTAATGTGATTGAGTTTTACTGTATTTGTGGTGATATTTATAATGCTTAGTGTTTTAATGTGTCAAAAAATTTATTGTATTTATAACACTGAATCTTGATACGTTCGAGGCCTGTAAGCCGCTCTGAGCCTGCAATAGCGGGAAGAGTGGCCTAGAAATGGAATGAATGAATGAATGAATGAATGAATGAATGCATGAATGAAAGAAAGAAAGAAAGAAAGAAAGAAAGAAAGAAAGAAAGAAAGAAAGAAAGAAAGGGGGGAGGGAAGGGGGAAGGAAGGAAGGAGGGAGGGAGGGAGGGAGGGAAGGAAGGGCTGGCAGAGAGGGGACAGCTCTCAGCCTCAGAAATACCACTATTCTGGGAGGATAGCTTCGGTGGTGGCTGAAGCCTTCAGAAGGCTGGTCAGAGGAATAAGGACCTTTCCAGGGGACAGGGTCATTTTGCTGCAGCCATGACACAAGCAGGCAATCCCCCGCAGGGGGGGGGGGGCTGGCACCAACTTCCGGAGCTGCGCTCCCCCGAGCTCCTGCTCGAAACGACCCCTGTACACACCTATTGTAGATCGACAATTTCACGTTTGAGTTCCTTAAGAACTTCTTGGGTGTTTGCTGCCTCCTGGACCCGGAGATCTGTTTGTTTTCACTTTGCCTAGTAGTCCTTGAACTTTATCTCCCATCACCTCACTTTGCCCCAGTTCTTCAGATATCCTACCCAAAAACATCTGCTCCAGTGTGGGTACATGCCCCACGCTTCCCACAGTGAAACAGACGCTAAGAATCCACTCAGCTTCTCTGCTGCCTTCCTGGAGCAGTTCCTTCATTCCTTAGTCATGCAAAGGCCCAACTGCCTCCCTTCCTGCCCCAGATATATTTGAAGAAATGCATATTGTTTGTCTTGAAGTGTTCAGCGATCTGCTCCTCCAATTCCCTTGGCACTCATCTCATTGTCCACTTTACGCTTCTCTGGCCAGACAGATCCTGTGGTCCTTTCGGTAAATCTCGTCTGGTGAAACCTTTTGAAAGGAAGCTGCTTTTTTTGGGCCTTTATGGCCTCCTTGACTTGGGTCCTTAACAACGCGGGCAAGTAGCGGGCAAAAGACTTCCCCAAACACCAACACTGGAAGCTCCCTCAAATTAAACACAAACAACGCATACTTCATTTGTGCTCAAATGTAAACCTTTTGGGTGTAAGGGTTACTCAAACTGGGTAGTGTTGTGTTTTGCGTCAATTGCTTTGGGGGACACGGAGGCAGGCCCGTTGCTATGGGGGGGGCTTTGGGGGGCTCTGCCCCCTTTCTTAAAGACACAGCCCCACAAGAATTTCTCCTGTAAACGTTTTTTTTTCATCATTTTAAAGCATTCTTTAAAAAGGTGTGTGCTGTTTTAAGCAGAGTGGGGTGCTGTAGTTGAGTAATTCCCGCACTGTGCAAGGGGGTTGGAGTAGGTCAGGGGTGGGCAAATTGCGGCCCGGGGGCCACATGCGGCCCGCCACAGAGTTTTTTGTGGCCCGCCAAGAAGATTTCAGGACTTCAAGAAAATTGAGCCTAAATTCAATTTGCTCTCTCATCCCATCACTGCTGATATTGATACAGCACCTGAGGAGCTGCAGCTTGAACTTACTGACATGCAGTCAGATCACACTGTGAAAGAAATGTTTAATGCTGTGACATTAGTTGACTTTTACAAATCTTTGTCTGCTGAAAAAAATTTCCATGTATGAAGAAATTTGCTGGGAAAATGTTCTCTATATTTGGGTCTACATATATCTGTGAGCAAAGTTTTTCTTGCATGAAGATCAACAAGAGTAAATATAGATGCTCTTTGACGGACATTGACTTGCAGGCTGTGATGAGAATCTCAACAAGCAATCTCACTCCTGATTTCAAAAAAGTTGTAGAAAAGTGTGATAGGGTACATTTGTCTCATTAAACTGATTCTAAAATTAAATGTGCTTGCAGCTATAGATGATATGAAATTAGCACAATAAATAAATTGAATAAAACTACCACTATTTTATTTAATTTATATTTATTGATTTTTATGATACAATTTATACCTTTTCTGAAATGCAACGTTAACTAATGAATGCAATCATTTTAAAAGGTGCGGACCTCCGCTAACCTCCGCTCCCACAAAGTGGCCCCCGAGGCAAAACAATTGCCCACCCCTGGAGTAGGTGATGATGTCTAGGATCCCTTCTAACTCTGTGTCAAGAAACTGGTCTCCTCTAAGAGAGTTTTTCCACCCAAGTGTTAGCTTTCTAGACTACAGAAGTTATCCCCCCCACCCCCACCTACCGACTTGTTCTCAGAACGGTTGCTTAGGCTAGCAGGAAGCCATTAACTATTAGCAGCTGAGAACTGTCATCTAAAGTGGTTGACTGACAGCTTGCAGTTTAGAGATCTATCCTGGTAGCAGCTTTCTATTGGCTAAATAGCTTTTCTTTCTGCACTGAGAACTTCAGCTCTGCCAGAAAAAAAACTGCCCCACAAGCCACAGAATCCTGGCTACGGGCCTGTAGTTAAGTATACCAGATGCCTGCTTCTAGTGGCAGGTGGGCCTGCCCTTCCACTCCTGTTCCCTGGACCAGCAGGAGAAAGCTCTGGGATGGAAATGACAATGCACAATTTGTGATCTGTCTGCCCAAGACCCTGGATAACTGTGTTGGGGGGCAGAGCGTTCCCCTGACATTATTACGTCACATTCGGGGTTTCAGGTGGATGTGACATCATGCATTGTGAGACGTCATTTTTGTCCCTGGGTCCCAAACTTCCTGGAGATCCCAACCACTGGCCTGGCATCCCGAAGTATACTTCTTGATGGGAATGACACTTCAGAGCAGTGATTCATCAGAGATGCAACGGACATCCTCCTTTGAAGAGCACACAGTTCTGTTGCATTATTGTATCAAGAGTGACTGAATGTGCCAGTCAAATCTGTTGCTGAGATGAGATACGGTACATTTCTCTGCCACAAACAGAGACTGATTGGAAGGAGGCGATCCCAGGGCAGCAACTCATGCAGAGTTGCAACAGAGGCTGGACTTCCAAGAGCAAAAACAAGTAGAACAACCTTGCACTGTGCGTGCGGAGAACAACCTTGCACTGTGCGTGCTGGTGTGCACACAGAGTATCTCTCGCCCCTCTCTTTTGGTGTTTTGGTCTTTTGGAAAGCAATGGGTGTTTCTCCCTCAGATGGAAACTGGATGCCAGATACTGTTTTATGGGCCTTGGATAAAAACTCAGAAGGCCTTAAAGAAGTGCCTGGTAAAAACAGCTACACCAATCACGCCGGTCAGCACCTGGGTAGGCCAAGCCCCGCCCCCTGCCCAGGTTTTATCCCCTAAGTATCCTGTGGTCCTATTTCTACAGATCCTCCTCACACGTCCCTATTCGTCAGTCAGCAGACCTGGGCTTCCTGTGCAGGGCAGATTTGGCCCAGAGCCTCTAGGATTTGGCCTGGAACCCTCTATGACTCAGGAGGACCTACATACCTTCAGGACTGCCTACTAGCAGTCTAGAGCCTACTGGAGCCAGTCTGATGTAGTGGTTAGGAGCGTGGACTCTAATCTGGGAGAACCAGGTTTGATACCCCACGCCTCCACATGCAGCTGCTGGTATGACCTTGGGTCAGTCACAAGCTCTCTCAGAGCTGTTCTCTCAAGGGCAGTCCTTGAAAGAGCTCTCTCAGCCCCACCTACCTCACACAGTGTCTGTTGTGGGGAGAGGAACCGAAAGGAGATTGTAAGCCGCTCTGAGACCCCTTCACGTAGTGGAAAAGCGGGGTCTAAATCCAATCTCCTCTTCTCTTTCTACTCTTATCCAAACTTCCCCAACCATTCCTATCATCTTCTGGGCCTCTGCTTTGGGTGCCCCCGGCATATGAGGCTAGATGGGGGGAGGGCAACACAAGAAGGGACTTCTGGGTTGTGGCACCCAAAATGGCAGAATTCCCTCCCCGGGGAGGCTCATCTGTCCCCCTCAATCACTGTCCTCTGCCAGAAGGTGAAAGACTTTTCTGTTTCATCTGGCATTCGCTTACTAACCCTCCTTTCTTGTTTGTTTCATATAAGTGCACAGTTCGGAAGGTTGATTTTTAACATCCTTTTCATTATTTGCTGCCTTGAGGGCCCTAACTGGGTGAAAAGGTGAAGTACCAATGAGATAGGTAGATGCTGATGATGAAGAAGATGATGAAGATAGATGGTAGGCAGGCAGACAGACAGACAGACAGAGGTTGTTGACCACAGAAAACTGTTTCTGCAGCTAGCTATTATTTTCCAGATTGGGGCAAAAAGATGCCTCTCTGACATACGAATTGCAAGCCTCAGGAAGTTTACAATAGCACGAACCGCTGTTATAAAGAAAGATTTGTTTTTTTGTTTGGGAATCGCAAGTTTGCTGTAGAGAGTCGTGCGATTCTGATGCCCCTCCTTGCCATTCTGGCTGGGGAGAGGGAAGGCAGCCAGGGTCGGTTGGAAGGCCTGCTCAGAGGTCCCTCTTGGCATTCTGTAATACGGAAGGGGAGGGGGAAACCGCACCCTCACCCTGCCCCAGTCCCCCCCCCCGCCCCAGCAGAACGCAGTGTTCAACTTGGACACTGTGATTCCCTACCTGGGGCGCTTGTCACGCAGCTACACATCCAGGGGATGCAAACAACTCCATTCTGAACGTAACTTTCTGTGCCTCCCTGAACACCGGAATAATATTAATAATATATTAAATTATATTAGTTAATTACTCCATAATTACACTTTCAGGGAGCGGTCCCCCCCCCACGCAGGGGGCTGTAACAGGCCTCTTCCGATCTTGGAACGGGTAGCAGGGAGATACTGGGTAGAGATAAATCGGATCCTTCATTACCGGATCAGGGTGTATTTTTGATGCCGAAAGGAGTCGTGGGGTGGGGTCCAGACCCACGCATGCCTGAAGCATCCTCCCCTTGTGTACCGTGCAAGGAAGACTGACCGCCCCAGGCGAGAGATGTCTCACATTTTTAAAAAATCTGTTTTATGCGTACGCATATGATCACACAGTTGCCGGCTGGCTTTGATTAACCCTGGAAGAACGTCTATCCCTGATTCACCATTACCAAGTGGGGACAGCTCGCTATCTGGCCCGGGGTTTTACCGAATGAAGTGGTACAGCTCCACAGCCGAAGAGCAGGCTGTGTAACTTCCGATCCCAGATCACGGTTGTGCAATTATATCCATATATATAATGGTTTCAACCCCCTTCCCCGTCCAAAGACAAACACAATCCCCTGCCGCCAGAAATCCAGTCTAGCAAGAAGAATCGGTGGGGCCCTGGTCCCCGTCTACCCGGCCGGTTTTCTGCTTGCAGGGCCAGGGTGCGCATGTGTGTTTCTCATGTTCCCAAACACAGTCCCCTTCTCCTGAAGAAGCATAAATTATCCAGCCCTCTCAGGATCACATGCGGAATCCGGTGTTGAAAAGAGTGGGAGAAAATACACACCTTTCCCTCCCCTTCAGCCACCCAGATTGCCAGAGCAGCAGGAGGCTCGAAAATTCCTGAGAGCTCATTAATCTTGCTGGGGGGAAGAAAATCATTGCAGGTGGACCAAATGGGGCAACAGTCTCTCTCTCACACACACACACCCCTCTCTCTCTCTCTCTCCCCGTCTGTCTGGCTTTCTGCACGTCTCCCCTGCTGCAGCTCTTCTTCCTCCCCCGGGGTCCCAGAAACGAGAGAGGAACTCATTCCTTACCTCTTCGTCCAGCGCTTCCAGACTCCTCGGTCAAAAAGCACTCCCATCCGCTGCAGGGGGGGAAACTCCAAACTCCAACCAGAAGGCAAATCCAACCACACGAGAAGAAAGAGGGCGGCGGGGGTGGCTGGGGGGGCGGGGGGGGGAGAGAAACCCGGAGAGGGATCACCTTTCCAGGTTCCTGCCCTCCATGGGAGGCCGGACCCCGAGCCCCCGAAGACGGTCACCCAGCAGTAGCGCTCCCCGCCCGTCGTTTCCCACGTAATCCTTCTTCAAAGCCCCAGGCGGGGAGAACTGCCCCCGACGGCCGGTCTCCTCCTTCGCCAAGCCGAAGCAGCCTGACCGGGATGAGCCATCCTCGAAGCCCCCCTCTGCGCGGTCCCACGGCCAGCTGCTCCGATGGAGAGTCCCAAACTACGCGGCGCTCACCCCCACCCCCCACCCCCTGCGCGCTTGCACACTCCGGCGCCTGCCGCCTTCTGCACTCCAAGCACGTGTCCCTCTTCTTCGCCGCGCCTTGGGCCAGGTGTGACGCTCACGCCACCGGCCTGGGCCGCCCCCACACCATCCTGGGCCGCAGGGAGGCCCCCAGCTCACAATCCTCTGGGGGGCTTGGCTCCGCTTCTCCGAATGAGGGGGCGGAAAGGGAGTGGGGAGAGAGAGAGAGCGAGAGAGACCCTTCCTTGTGCGCTTTGGCGCAGCGGTGTCCTCTCCAACTCACCCAGCGGGCTCCCCAAAGTCTCCGGCGCGCAGTTGTTCCTCCGGCGCGTCTTTGGCTTCACCCCCTCGCTTCCTTTCCTCTGGCAAAGCCAACTTCAGCTCGCCGGTTCTCAGGAGGGGAGGGCGGAGAGAAAGGAGGGCACAGGCGGGAGCAGGCAGCGCCCGGATCTGTCACGCTGGAAGTTTCGCTCCCTTCGCCGCAGACGGGTTCGTTCTTCGGCGCTCCTGCGCGCTCTCGGCTCGTCCGAGCGCCGGCTACCGAAGACATGCATAAGGCGCATGCAAAAACGGTTGGGGTTGTGTGGGGGGTGTTTTTTTAGGGGTGGGTGGGTGCGTGCCTGCCTTCCAGCTGCGGGGGGGGGGGGGGAGAGAAGGTCGAAGAGCCGAAGATGCGAGCGGGGTGGTGCTCCAGAAGGCCCCTCCCCTCCACCCAGACTTTGAGGCTCAGGTTTCCCCCCCAGCCCCCAAAAAACGTTCAGTGTGCGTTTCCTTGGCCGTCTGCGTTATTTCTCCAAGGGGGATCAAGAGGGGCCTGGAATGGAGATGCAGGGTTTGGGGAACGGCAGATGCCTTTCCGAAAGAAATGCCTACAGGAGAACCTACCCAAGAACGGCAGGGCGGGATTGGGCCAAAGGTCAGCCTGCAGGACCCCCCCCCCCTTTCCCACAAAGAAATGCCCCGGGGGAAATCTACCAGCGGGGCTGAGGAGAGGTCAAAGGCTTCCTGCCTCACTGTTCCCCAAAACTGACAATAATAAATAGGTTCCCCTTGCTCGAAAGCCAATCAAATCCAACTCGAGGGGGCGGAGCTCGTCTCTGTTTCCAAGCCAAAGAGCCAGCGCTGTCCGAAGACATTTCCATGGTCACGTGGCCGGCACTGTCTGAAGACTTTTTCTGTGGTCATGTGGCCAGCGTGACTAGACGCTGAGGCACATGGAACACTTACCTTCCCACTGTAGCGGTACCCAGGGGTCCTTTCGAGCAGGAGCTCGGGGGAGCACAGCTCCGGGAGTTGGTGCCCGCCCCCCCCCCCAGCGGGGGAATGCCTGCTTGTGTCATGGCTGCAGCAAAATGACCCCGTCCCCTGGGAAGGTCCTTGTTCCTCCGACCAGCCTTCTGAAGGCTTCAGCCACCACTGAAGCTATCCTCCCAGAAGAGTGGTGTTTCTGAGGCTTGGATTAGTAGCTGTCCCCTCTCTGCCAGCTCTTTCTTTCTTTCTTTCTTTCTTTTTTCTTTCTTTCTTTCTTTCTTTCTTTCATCTCTCTCTTTCTCTTTCTTTCTCGCTCTCTCTGTCTCTCTTCTTTCTTTCTTGCCTTCTGGCATACTTCTGGTGAGGTCAGGGGGTGTGGCATATGCAAATAAGTTATGCGAATGAGTTACGCTAATGAGCTCCTGCACCTCTTTTTCTACGAAATGACCCCTGGCGGTACCTATTTATCTACTTGCAGTTTCTTGCTTTCCGACTGCTAGGTTGGCAGGAGCTGGGGCCGGAGACGGGAGCTCGCTCCGTCTTGTGACACTCGGGTCTCAAACTGCCAAGCTACTAACCTTCCAGTCTGCAGCTCAGCATCTTAACCTCTGAGCCACCACAGCCCATACTTACAGTAATATCCCCCCATAAGTAAGATAGCTTCTGAGGTTGAGCTGTAGTAAAAGAAATATATTTGTTTTTATTTGTTTTTCAAATTTATATCCCGCCCTCCCCGCGATATCTGAGTCCTGTAGCACCACATCTGACAAAATAGTAAAAAGCCCAGTCACACCTTTAAGAAGAACAGACTTTATTGTAACAAAGTTAGAATCCAATGGCACCTTTCAGAACAATAAATTTTTATTCAAGATGGGAGCTTTCATGTGCCCTTCTGTGCCTGCACACAAAAGCTCACATCTTGAATAAAAAATTGTTGGTCCGAAAGGTGCCACTGGACTCTGTTGTACTGCTTCCGACCAACACAGCTGCCCATCTTGATCAAACTTTATTATAGCATAAGCTTTCGAGAAACACGGCTCTCTTCATCAGATGACTGTTTTGCAGCAACAGACTAACACACCTAACTCCCCTGGATAGCTGACAGAGTGAGCTTTGACTCTTGGAAGCATATCCCCCGAAAATCTAGCTCCCCCATTAACAAATAACCTTCGGGGCTTGGTATTTCCACCCCTACTGTTTCAATGGGGGGGGGGGGGATCTGTAAAGTTGGTCTGACATACATTACGCCCCAATCGGTCTTTCCTGTCCTCTGCTTCACTGGTCTCCCCCATCCCACCAGGGTTCTGAAATGCCCATTATATTCTCATCTAGCGCCACACCCTCCACTGCTCTCATCCAAGCTCTGGGCCTCCCGGCACTCAGATATAAGACACCTATACTTCATTTCCTTCTCCACCCTGGCAAGGGATTTATTTGGAAAAAGGGCCTCATGTCAGCCTGCACATCAGGCAGAAAAATCGCAGGGTGTCCGGTGACACCATTAGGAAAAATAAAATCCAGAAGCCACGGTACCTGTTGTGGTATTTTGGCCTAGAAAACGAGCCGCACTTTGGGAGATGCCCTGTTCAGGTCTTTGGCCCTGTTCAGGTCTTTGTCTCTGCCGCAGACTTCCTTGATGGCCCCTGGCAAATCCCTTGTTCTCATGTCTCCATCTGCAATGTCAACACCCAGGAAGCTGTCTTATACTGACTCAGTCCATCAAAGTCAGAATTGTCTACTCGGGCTGGCAGATGCTCTCCAGGGTCTCACGTGGAGGGCTTTCATATCACCTACTGCCAGGTGGAGATGCCAGGGATTGAACCTGGGACCATAGGCGTCAACTTCAGGGGGGCTGGGGAACTGCCCCCCCCCTTTGAACTTTTCCAGGATGTGCTGAGCCTCCCCTGGAGACAATGGCCTGTGATGTCTCTGGCCCAGCCCTAGCCCCCCTCCCCCCCGGAAATTGGAAAGTCTACGCCCTTGCCTGGGCCTTCCCCATAAATGACACTAGCCTACCTCGCTGGGCTGTTGTCGCTAGTGAGACAGCATACATGAAGTGCTGTGAACCCTGAAAATGCGAAAGGAAGATGAAACATTGTTTGAGAACCAGTTTGGTGAAGTGGTTGGGAGCATGGACTCTAGTCTGGGAGAACTGGGTTTGATTCCCCACGCCTCCACATGCAGCTGCTGGTGTGACCTTGGGTCAGTCACAAGTTCCCTCAGAGCTGTCCTCTCACGGGCAGTTCTCTCAGAGCTCTCTCAGCCCCACCTACCTCGCAGGGTGTCTGTTGCGGGAGGGGAGGGGAAAGGAGATTGTAAGCCGCTCTGAGATTCCTTTGGGTAGTGAAGGGCGGGGTATAAATCCAATCTCTTCTTCTTCTTCTTCTTCTTCTTCTTCTTCTTCTTCTTCTGCTAGACAGCTGAGGTTGTTCCCCGCCGTGGTCGAACTGGTAAGACTTCTCCAAACTTATCCATCATTTTGGAGAGAAGGGGGGATGGAGAAGGAAATGCCTCCTCTGTAGAAACTGGGAACTCACAGATTAAAATGGTTAAGGAAAGGAGCAGAGAATAAATTGACCTGTTTCCTGCATTTGTCTGCCTGTCCATCCATGGTGATTTCTCGGTCCTGTCTGCTCGTACAGGGTTGAGAAAGGGGCCTGAGGCAGCCTCCGCGTAACCAAACGCAGCTCCCCCACATTCACATATCCTTTCCCCCCACCACACATATATCCTGTTTGTTGGCTCCCCGAGGAGCACCTCGGCGCATCCCTGCTCTTCCGCGGCATTTTTCACAAGGCCTCCTCTGAATGCCTGAGTATCACCTCAGGGAACATGGGATAACCGCTGTTACCTCTAGCCTTTTGAGTCACTGACAGTAAAACAGATTCCAGCTTGTAAAGCAGATGTCAGAGGAGAGGGAAGGAAGGAAGGCCGTCAGGGCCTCTGGCAAAGGCTGGGACCATGGGGCGGGGGGGAGAGAAACAGGGAGGGCGGGGCGGTTTGGGCATCGGCAACGTGTACACTTTTGGGTTAAATGTAAAAAATATATATTATTTGTCTCGGAAGCACAGAAGCTTTTCTTAGGATCCTCGATCCTCCACGTTTCCCGGTTAAGGGGGAAATGCTGCTCAAGCAAAGTACAAAGATGACCTGACTCCAGTGGTATCAAGAGAAAGAAATTTTACGTACAAAAATGGAAGCACATCTTACATGATGTATTCATGTAGGTACATTTAACTTGCTGGGAACAGATTAACTGCAAAAAGGTGAACCGGCTACAGCTCCGAGCCCCGGTAAGAGAGAGAAGAAGAGGTCCGATATGAGACGGAAAGCAGAAGTCAAGCAAGGGCCAAAAAGGCTCAGCATCTAACTGATGAGAGAGTGGGGACAGCTGCCAAGTGTACTCCAGGGAGAAAACATTAAACATTCCTAAACGTTAGGAAGAACTGACAGAGTGGTTCCTCAGTGGAACAGGCTTCCTTGGGAGGTGGTGGGCTCTGGAAGTTTTTAGACAGAGGCTAGGTTGCCATCTGACAGCAATGCTGACTCTGTGAACTTAGGCAGATCACAAGAGGGAGGGCAGGAAGGGCTGCCTCAGTGCTTAGTTCTTGTGGCCCTGTCTTACACACCCAGGGAAATGCTGGTTGCCACTTTGGGGTCAGGAAGCAATTGTTCTGCAGGCCGGTTTGGCTGGAGATCCTGGAGGGTTTTTTTGTCATCTTCTGGGCATGGAACAGCGGTCACTGGGGGTGTGGGGGGGAGGTATTTGTACATTTCCTGCACTGTGCAGGGGGCTGGACTAGATGACCCTGGAGGTCCCGTCCAACTCTATGATTATATGAGGGAGAGAATTCTCTTCACACTTTCCCTCCCAGATCCTCTTGCATGCAGAGTTACAATATCCAACATACATGGCTGGCAGAGGCATGCCTGGGACATGGGTGGGCTCTTTGCCCTGGCCAAGACCTGCCTCTCTCCCTGCTTCCAAATCCATGGGGAAACACTCTGCAGGTGCTCAGAGGAACCTCGAAAAAGGATACAGGCTCAGGAGAAAAGGATGGGGACTTTGCACCATCCTTCCTCACCCTTCCTTCCACTGGATGTAACTGGCCATGAGCTAGCCAATAACAGCCCTTCAATTTGCAGCATGGCCGAAGAAGGGAATCAAGGGAGGGGCTATGCAGATGAAGGGGTGGAGCTTCACACGCAAAGAAACGGGTAATGCAGAGGAAGGGGTGGAGATGGGCAGATAGGAGCAGTTTTGATCCTTAAAGGCTGAGGGCAGCAGGGGCAGGCTTGGACCCCCACAACCTGTACGCCAGTGGCTGCCCCTTTTGCTTGTCGGCCTTCCAACCTCAAGTATGCACTCTTGACCCTGCTGCCTGGGAGTTACGGTTTGAGCAAGTAGCTCCTGAGCATGTGCCAGCGCGATGAAGGCTGCTGACTGTGGAAGAGTAAGAGCGATGTGAGCACTCGCAAATGTCCCGGGTTCTAAAGGAGACCTGACCTGCCCATCAATGCTCCCTCTGAGCTGCGGGGTCTTGTGAGCAAAAAATCTACTATGTGAGCTACTGGCATTGTTAAAGCTGTGAGCGAGCGGTTTGGCTACTGCCTCCATTAGTTTGCTCTGGGGCCATCTTTCCTGAGCGAAGACAAAAGTGTGTGAGCCAGAGGCTAGAAGACTGTGAGCTAGCTCACACTAACTCAGCCTAGAGGGAACACCGCGGCCCATGATGTTCTTGGGATGCACACCATCGAAACTGCGTGGCCATGAAGTGAAAGCAGTGACCCAGACAGGCGGCACAACTCGCGCCACTGCCTGCTGCCCGAGTGGATGTGTGCCCGAAACATGGCTCATTCTGAACTGTGAACAAATTGTTACTGTGTGAGCCTCCGAGATGCTCGGAATCGACAGGGGTCATTTCGAAGAAAAAGAAGTGCAGGAGCTCATTCGCATAACCCATTAGCATAACTCATTTGCATATGCCACACCCCCTAGCATGCCGGAAGTGTGTCAGAAGGCAACACCCACCCCTCAGGCTCCACTCCACAGGTGAATGAAACTGACCTGCTCTTCCTCCATTCCCTTCCCCATCCAATACTTTGTACAATAAAAATAAGCGTCAAGAACACACCCTCATTCTCTTCCTGCTCCCTTGAAACCACCAGGTTTCAAGTAGACTTGAGATACCCAGGACATGTGCACCACCCATCCCTTCCCCTTCCCCTCCCCACAACAAGACACCCTGTGAGGTAGGTGGGGCTGAGAGAGGTCTTTTGAGAACTGCTCATGAGAGAACAGCTCTGAGAGAACTTGTGACTGGCCCAAGGTCACACCAGCAGCTGCATATGGAGGAGTGGGGAATCAAACCCGGTTCTCCCAGATTAGAGTCCAACTCCTGACCACTACACCAAACTGATGGGGTGGAAGCTGCTGAAGGGTTGGTTAAATTTCTCCGGTACGTAAGTGCCATGTGCCCAGATAAAAAATGGCATACTTAGAAAATTTATCTGCCACCTTGAGCAAGTATCTGGAAAAGCAGCACACGGTCATAAAAGGAACAATGATAAAATTATCAATATTAAAACAAAACATTAAAAACAATAAAGACCCTAGCAGGGCTTTCCCCGGGGCGCTGCGCCTCTGCACTTCTCGGGGGAGCCGAGGAGGGGGCGGGGCTTAGTCATGTGCCCGCCCCCTGGGCTCCTCATTCCCGGAGCTGCGCTTCTGTGCGCTCCCACTCCAACGGACCCCTGGGAATCGAAAGAAAAGGGGCATTGCAAGCAGGGGAAGTTCAGTTTTCAAACACTGAAAAATTGAAACATCCTGATTTTGGACTGTGGATCTTTGGAGGGGGGGGGGGAGGTTGAACTCTAGGTCTTTAAAAAAAGTTTTCTGCAGCAGTAAAAAAGGTAAAGGTAAAGGTTTCCCTTGCTCGAAAGCCAGTCGACTCCAGCTCTAGGGGGCAGTGCTCATCTTTTTCCCCAAGCTGAAGACCGCTGTCCGTGGTCACGTGGCCGGCATGACTAGATGCCGAGGCGCCCGGAACGCTGCTACCTTCCCACCGAAGCGGTACCTATTTACCTACTTGCAATTTCTTGCTTTCGAACTGCTAGGTTGGCAGGAGCTGGGGCCAGAGACGGGGGCTCCCTCTGTCACGTGGCACCCGGGTCTCGAACTGCCGAGCTACCGACCTCCCGGTCTGCATTTCAGCATCTTAACCTCTGAGCCTCCGTGGCCCCTTTTTTGCAGCTGTACCCTTGCTTAATTCAATGAAGGGAAGACCCAAAAACACAGATTTTAAGAAGAGAGATTTCTCATCCTCACAGGAAAGCCGGTGTCGTGTAGCAGAGGATCAGACTGGGATCTAGGAGACTTGGATGGAAGTCCCTACTCAACAGCAGGGGTGTAGCCAGAAAATTTTGGTTGGTGGGGCATGGGGAAATCAGGGGGGCACCCTGGCCGCACGTGCTGCTCCTCTTGCAGCAGCAGAAGAAGCCCTTCCGGCTCCACCGCAACCACCAGTCCTCTAGTCCTTTTGACTGGAGAGACTCGATTCCAGACTGCTTTTCTGTGTAAGCTTGGGGGGGGGGGGTCTCCAACTTCTCTGTTTTACATTTTGCAATTTTAGTTTAGTTTTTGCCATTTCGTTTTACTTACTTATTTATTTATTTATTGGATGTTTAGAAACCTGGTTATTTTTTGGCCGGGAATTTTTTAAAAAAAAAATGAGATTGAGGCTTCCCTGGCTGCGCCTGGGGTCATTTGGAAACACCCACACGCATCTTACATTTCTTTTTTAAAAAATTGAAATTCTTTGAATTTTTCCGGATTCTCTTTGAATTTTTTTTTTGTCTGAGGGGGCAGCACTCATCTGCGGGGGGCATTGTCCCCAAATGTCCCCTCCTTATAGGGCCTGCTCAGCAGTGAACCCTGCTGGGCTATTCATTCTCTCTCTCTCTCAGCTTTACCTACCTCACAAGGTCATTCTGAGGATAAAACAGAGGAAGGAAGAATTCTGCCCGCTGTCCTGAGCTCCTTGGACGGAGGAAGAGACAAAAATGTACTAGAGGAGACAGCTCTTGTTGTTACATTTCCTAATACAAGATCATGATCATTATTTCATTTCCCTGTAGAAACCAAGTATTTTAAAGAGGCGTTTGTTTGGAAGAAGTGTAGGCCATGTCTCTATTTATAGACGCCTCCAAAGTGACAGATGATAAGAGAAACATAACAGAAAGAAGAAACCGGTGAGAGCCGTGAATGAATGATAGTTTGTGTATACGTGCCTAGGTTTCAAGCCAGGGGAGGGGTGTGGAAGGATTCACTCCAGCCCTGCAAGGGTTACTTGTCCCTGGCCGCCGGCCACCCGCTGCCTCCAAAATAGCCCCTCCACTTGACCTCCCGTTAAGTCCAGAGACCATAAAAATTTCAAGGTTCCTGGCGACTTGAGTCAAAAAGGCTGACCGGTTGTATATTTTTTGTAGGATTTAAATTCCTTGACTTCAGGCTTTATATAGTTGACCTGGATTTAGGATTATTGTGATTAATATCTTTTATCCTAACATTCCTCCCCCCCCCCACCTTTTAAAGTGTCTTCTTGGTTTGGAAGAGGCACAGTTTCCTCTCTTGCACGCTCTTCCTCTCCACGGGCGGCGGCGGCGGGGGGGGGGGGGGGGCACCGGTGTACATGAAGCCTCTTTCAGAGTTCTCTCTGGGCTACATGAGCATGGGGGGGGGGGGGGATTAAGGATGCTTGCCAGCGCATCTTCCTCCAAATTTCTCTGCAGATCTCGGCACTCCAAGTTATTTGGCCTCGTTGCTAAAGCGGAAACGATGCACCCTTGCTCTGATTTTATTCCTGACCTTTGTAGAGAGAGAAATTGTGCAAGCGTTGATTGGCCCGCCCCTCTCAGCTACTTCCTTTCTTCATAAGATCACAGGAGAAGACAATGTGGGACCAGACCAGTGGCCCATCCAGTCCAACACTCTGTCACACAGTGGCCAAAAACACCAGGTGCCCTCAGGAGGTCCACCAGTGGGGCCAGGACACTAGAAGCCCTCCCACTGTTGCCGCCCCCCCCAGCACCAAGAATACAGAGCATCACTTGCCCCAGACCGAGAGTTCCTATCTATACCTTGTGGCTAATAGCCACTGATGGACCTCTGCTCCATATGTTTATTCAGTTCCCTCTTGAAGCCGTCCATGCTTGTAGCCGCCACCCCCTCCTGTGGCAGTGAGTTCCACGTGTTAATCACTCTTTTGGTGAAGAAGTACTTCCTTTTATCTGTTCTAACCTGACTGCTCAGCAATTTCATGGAGTGCCCACGAGTTCTTGTACTGTGAGAAAGGGAGAAAAGTACCTCTTTCTCTACCTGCTCTATCCCATGCATAATTTCGTAAACCTCGATCATGTCACCCCTCAGCCGTCGTTTCTCCAGGCTAAAGAGCCCCAAGCGCTTCAACCTTTCTTCATAGGGAAAGTGTTCCAACCCTTTTATCATTCTAGTTGCCCTTTTCTGCACTTTTCCCAGTGCTATAATATTGTTTCTGAGGTGTGGTGACCAGAACTGCACACAGTACTCCAATTGAGGTCACACCATCGATTTATACAGGGGCGTTATGATACTGGACCTTGCATGTAATTATTTGTTTATTAACTATATATTCATGTGATTATTTATTTATTCAATTTATAGACCGCCCTCCCCAGCACGCGGGCTCAGGGCCGTTTACAACATTTTGATAAAATATAGTCAATCAGTGAACAGTTAAAATTATTAAAATTCCAATACCTATTACAGGATTGCGCTTCAAACCAACTTCTAACCTTACCCCATAAGGGGGCAGAGCAAAAGGAGGAGGGAGAGATGTACTTATGTGCCATGTGCCCAGATAAAAAATGGTATACTTAGAAAATTTATATGCCACCTTGAGCAAGTCTCTGGAAAAGCAGCACACAGTCATAAAAGGAACAATGATAAAATTATCAATATTAAAACAAAACATTAAAAACAATAAAGACCCTAGCAGGGCTTTCCCCGGGGGCGCTGCGCCTCTGCACTGCTTGGGGAAGCCGAGGAGGGGGCAGGGCTTGTTCATGTGCCCGTCCCCTGGGCTTCTCACTCCTGGAGCTGCGCTCCTGTGCGCTTCGGCTCCAACGGACCCCTGCTCAGTGCCCTGATCTGGATAACCCAAGCTTGGCTGATCTCATCAGATCTCAGAAGCTGAGCAGGGTTGGAATAATAGAATCATAGAGTTGGAAGGGAACTCCAGGGTCATCTAGTCGAACCCCCTGTGCAATGCAGGAAATTCACAAATACCTCCCCCACATCCCCAGTGACTGCTGCTCCATGCCCAGAAGGTGACAAAAAACCTCCAGGATCCCCAGACAAAACAGCCTGGAGAAAAATTGCCTCCTGACCCCAAAGTTGGTCCTGGTTAGTATTTGGATGAGAGACCTCCAAGGAATACCAGGGCTGCTATGCCGAAGGAGGCAATGGCAAGTCACCTCTGGATATCTCCTGCCTTAAAAACCCTACGAGGTGGCCGTAAGACAGCGGGGACTTGATAACAGGGGGGAAAACCCTCACTGATGAACACTGAAAAAGTTATCTATACATGGCTATAGCCACAGTTGTATCAAGACTCTTTTCACACGGTGTTCCCACCCATGCGCAAGAAGGCCTGCCTTGCCCATCAGTAAAATTCTGCACAAAAAGGATCCCCGAAACAAATCACACAGAAACAGCTCATGTGCAATGTGCTTTGAATGGTGCATCAGTAACAGAGTGGGAAAAGATGCAAATTAAAACAAAGGAATTCAGAGTTGTTCCTAACTGCACGTGTTGATTCTGGAATATATTTGAGAAATTCTCCTAGTTAGGATGGAATTCCCAGGGACTGGAATGCTGGTGTAATACATCCAGGGCACATAATGGTGGCGGCCGCATGGCCACCGTCGAGCACATGGCCAGGGTGGACCTGAGCTTGGGGTCGACAAACAATGGGCCACTAGGATCCTGATTGTCACCCTATCAGGGGCTTAGGATATTCAAAGGGTCCTATGATAGCCTCCGGTGGGAACCTAACCCTGTTTGCGAGACGTCAGGGGTGCGGCTTGCCTGCAGATAAAAGCAGGACCCCTGACCACTGTCCCTCATGCCTCATCTAATCCTGCTCAATAAAATGTATGCTGATTTCATTGCAACCGGACTCCGCTTCCAGTACTTTTCAGCTGGGCAGAGAGGAGATCCAGGAAATAAAGGAACAGATCAGAGGAAATCCATTCATCCTTCAGCTGGCCAGTTCTTCGGTTCGATGGTGGAATCGTTCATTTTAGCACCAGTACCCAGGGGTCATTTCGTAGAAAAAGAGGTGCAGGAGCTCATTACCACAACTCATTTGCATAACTCATTTGCATATGCCACACCCCCTAACATACCGGAAGTGTGTCAGAAGGCAACACCCACCCCTCAGGCTCCACTCCAGAGGTGAGTGAAACTGACCTGCTCTTCCTCCATTCCCTTCCCCATCCAATACTTTGGGCAATAAAAAAAAGCGTAAAGAACACACCCTCAGTCTCTCCCTGCTCCCTTGAAACCACCAGGTTTCAAGTAGACTTGAGATGCCCAGGACATGTGCACCACCCATCCCTTCCCCTTCCCCTCCCCACAACAAGACACCCTGTGAGGTAGGTGGGGCTGAGAGAGGTCTTTTGAGAACTGCTCATGAGAGAATAGCTCTGAGAGAACTTGTGACTGGCCCAAGGTCACACTAGCAGCTGCATCTGGAGGAGTGGGGAATTAAACCCGGTTCTCCCAGATTAGAGTCCAACTCCTGACCACTACACCTAACTGATGGGGTGGAAGCTGCTGAAGGGTTGGTGAAATTTCTCCAGTACTTATGTGCCATGTGCCCAGATAAAAAATGGTATACTTAGAAAATGTATATGCCACCTTGAGCAAGTCTCTGGAAAAGCAGCACACAGTCATAAAAGGAACAATGATAAAATTATCAATATTAAAACAAAACATTAAAAAACAATAAAGACCCTAGCAGGGCTTTCCCCGGGGCGCTGCGCCTCTGCACTGCTCGGGGAAGCCGAGGAGGGGGCGGGGCTTGGTCATGTGCCCGCCTCCTGGGCTCCTCACTCCTGGAGCTGCGCTCCTGTGCGCTCCCGCTCCAACGGACCCCTGCCCCTGACCACTGTCCCTCATGCCTCATCTGATCCTGCTCAATAAAATGTATGCTGATTTCATTGTGACCGGACTCCGCTTCCAGTACTTTTCAGCTGGGCAGAGAGGAGTTCCAGGAAATAAAGGAACAGATCAGAGGAAATCCATTCATCCTTCAACTGGCCAGTTCTTCGGTTCGATGGTGGAATCGTTCATTTTAGCACCAGTACCACCATGGCTCTGGCGCTGGGGCAACTTAAGGAATGGTTGCTGGGGTTTAATTAAAGCTATTGTTTGCATGCATGGGGAAGCAACCGTGGGGGCAAAGGTGTTCTATTATCATCCCCCTCCCCCGACCTACAACAGAGCTGATCAGAAAGACAAGGAAATCCAACATATACAGGGCCAAAGTGAGAGACTTAAATTGTTTGCAAGAATCACAGACTTCACGCACATTCACGCACATGAGAATCCAGGGTCACTGGAGCCGTTCAATTTTGCGGTCATTTGTTTGGGGAGATGCCCTCAGTAGCAAATCCTGGCAGGCCTGGTTCCGAGCGTGGATGGAAAAAGAAGGGGTCATTCTCCACCCTGAGATTATGAACCAGCCTTGGTGGGAGCACCGCAGGGAGGGAGCACAGACAATGAAATGGTCCTCCACATGGAACCATTCCCTGCACACAGAAAGGTAGCATAGAATCATAGAGCTGGAAGGCACCTCCAGTGTCAGCATTTCCCTGAGCATGTAAAAAACTAGTCCTCCCTCCTTCCTGACAAGGTTGTTTTTTCTATGCAGGGAGTGTTTTGAATGGAGGAGCATTCAAGCTCCCTTCAGACCGGGGGTGGGGGGCGGGGGAGAAAGACTAACATGTCAGAGAAAAGGATCCTAATCTATCTTTCTCCCAGATTTTTCCACGGGCATTTTTTTTTTAATGGAGGCACAGTCACATTCCCTACATGCAGAAAGTTAGCCTGTCAGGGGAAAGGATTCATTAATTGGGATCTACGGTGCACTGATAGCTCCTGCTTCACAGTACAGACATGTGCTCATTCACACCACTTCCAGATGCCAACCAACATCGGCTCCTATCTCACACATCTTCATTTTTGGGGGGAGGAGGAAGAGGAGACTGGATTTATACCCTGCCCTTCATTACCAGAAGGAGTCTCCTTTCCCTTCCTCTCCCCACAACAGACACCCTGTGAGGTAGGTGGGGCTGAGAGAGCTCTTTCAAGGACTGCTCTTGAAAGAACAGCTCTGAGAAAACTTGTGACTGACCCAAGGTCACTCCAGCAGCTGCAAGTGGAGGAGTGGGGAATCAAACCCAGCTCTCCCAAGATTCGAGTCCATGCTCCTAACCACTAAACCAAACTGGGCACTAGAGTTAACTGAACAGCACCCAAGTGCATTGAAGTGTGCGACATGGCTATTTCTTTAACTTCCCGCAGGAGACTGCATCATATTGCCTCGGTTCTTATATAGTCTGGTTTACAGGACAGTACAGCAAAACCAGCTTGGGGGGTGGGCGTGGGGGGGATTGGAGCCCTTTCCTGCCCCTTCCCTCACCCCCTCTGCACATTAGCACTTGGCTCCCTCAGCCAGGCCGAAGCGCTCCCACCGTTTCCCTGTGTATCTCGTGCCTTGACTCATCTCCTCATTCCAAAGGGGTGAGAGGAGGCTTCAGAGACACCCAGCCCTTCCCTCTGCCAGCTACACCAATGCAGATGTTGGGAGCTAAATTGTTCCAGCTGCTGCCAGTAAATGAGGCTTCCAGATGGAGAAGGAGGGGGGGGGGGGAGATGGTTGCCCACCTGAAAGATATTACGAGACTTTTCCTGCAAAAGAAAATAGGAGGGGGGGGCATTAAAACCCACTCTGGCCGTTAGGCCCCAGAAACGGTGGACTGGCTCCACATGATGTGTTCAGCAGCTGCTGGGCTGGATCCGGACGGAGCCTTTTGAGCACTGGAAGGGCTACCCTGCTTAGCAGAATGGTGGGAGTGACTCTGGATTTGCTGATCGGCTGCAAAAGCCGAGTGTAGAGAACCTTCTAGAATCGTCCGACATGTCACCCAGCAGAGCAGGCCATGAAATGTCTCGTCGGGCACCACAAACAAACAAACAAAAACTTGTTAAAGTCTTCCATAGGTCTGCGCTCAAAGGAGGCTTCCTGTGGATCTCTGCCGGATTCCAAGTTCTAGTCTAGACTCCTCCCCATCAGCCCTTGCTAGGGTTGTACACAAGGTACTCCCAAAGGCTGGTTGATTGGTCCATGCGTGTCTGGCAAAATGAAGACAAAATGACCTGCCCTCCAGGGAGAGGCTGTTGTGTCTCTGCATGAGTCAATTTCTTGTTGTTCCAATCAGCCCCGGCTTTATCTGCTACTTCCCTGCTTCGGGGGGGGGGGGGGGGAATTGGATGATCTATGTATTTTTTAAAACTCATTCGTACCCCACCTTTCTCCCCAAAAGGGGCCCAAAGAAGCTGGCATCCTTCTCTTCTCGTCTGTTTTATCCTCACAACGGCCCTCTGAGATAGAGGAAGAGGAGGAGGAGGAGGAGGAGAAGCATTTGCTCCACTGTCTTACCAAACCCACCCTGGAACAGAAACTCCCGTCTGCATCGCATGCCACTTTCACTTTGATTGATCGCCAGATTTTATAGCAGTGTCCAGATCGCCTGCCGCTTTCACTTCGTTTGATCTCTCGGTTTTATGGTACCATCTGCATAGATTTATGGCTGTTTTACGGCTGTTCAGGGGTGACTCTGCAGTCAGTACAGTGTTGGACCAGGATACTCGAATGTGGTTTTGAGCCACATCTTTTTCTGCTCCAGTCTGGGTTCGGTAAAACAATGGAGCCAATGCTAGATGCAGACTGGGCCAATGTCTCAGAGCACCTTGCAATCTCCTTTCCCTTCCTCTACTCACAACAGACACCCTGTGAGGTAGGTGGGGCTGAGAGAGCCCTATACAGAGAACAAGGTCATCCAGCTGGCTTTAGGTGGAGGAGTGGGGAATCAAACCCAGTTCTCCCAGATTAGAGTCCGCCGCTCTTAACCACTACACCAAACTGGCCCAAGGACATCCAGTGAGCTGCCGTGGCATGAGTGGGGGGATTTGAACCTGGAACTCCAGGATACTAGTCTGCAGGGGTCATTTCGTAGAAAAAGAGGTGCAGGAGCTCATTTGCATAGCTCTTTTGCATATGCCACACCCCCTAACATACCGGAAGTGTGTCAGAAGGCAGCACCCACCCCTCAGGCTCTACTCCACAGGGGAGTGAAACTGACCTGCTCTTCCTCCATTCCCTTCCCCATCCAATACTTTGTGCAATAAAAATAAGTGTAAAGAACACACCCTCATTCTCTTCCTGCTCCCTTGAAACCACCAGGTTTCAAGTAGACTTGAGATACCCAGGACATGTGCACCACCCATCCCTTCTCCTTCCCCTCCCCACAACAAGACACCCTGTGAGGTAGGTGGGGCTGAGAGAGGTCTTTTGAGAACTGCTCATGAGAGAACAGCTCTGAGAGAACTTGTGACTGGCCCAAGGTCACACCAGCAGCTGCATCTGGAGGAGTGGGGAATCAAACCCGGTTCTCCCAGATTAGAGTCCAACTCCTGACCACTACACCAAACTGATGGGGTGGAAGCTGCTGAAGGGTTGGTGAAATTTCTCCAGTACTGATGTGCCATGTGCCCAGATAAAAAATGGTATACTTAGAAAATGTATATGCCACCTTGAGCAAGTCTCTGGAAAAGCAGCACACAGTCATCAAAGGAACAATGATAACATTATCAAGATTAAAACAAAACATTAAAAACAATAAAGACCCTAGCAGGGCTTTCCCCGGGGCGCTGCGCCTCTGCACTGCTCGGGGAAGCCGAGGAGGGGGTGGGGCTTGGTCATGTGCTCCTCACTCCCGGAGTGCCGCTCCTGTGCACTCCCGCTCCAACGGACCCCTGCTAGTCTGTCATTCTTAACCTCTACACCTCACTGGCTCTCAGCTGGTTACTCCTCATGGCCAAGAGGCACTAAGTGCCAACAGGTAGTCGGGGAAGGGGGGGGCTTGTGTCCAAAGGGGAAATGAGGGATCCTCCCCAGTTCCTCTTTCATATTTCTAAATTTTATCCAGAGCACTGGCGAGTGCTCATGTTTGCCGTGTTTCTATCACTCCTCCTTTCTAAGTCAGTCTAACAACAAAGTAGTGCTCTGGAGGTGATTTTACAGACGGTTGCATCACTCGGAGGCTCTTACCACGGGCAAGAGCACATACGCGCAGGGGTGAAACACTGCGCAAAAAGAATTTTCTGTGGGATTGCAATTGTACGCCTGATCAGAGGAAGGTTTCTCCCCCAGATGCCCCTGGAAAGCCTGGAAACACTGAAGCTGGAGCTGCCCCCTCTTGCTATCATATTTATACCCGCCCTCTTCCTACAAGGAAAAGACGATGGTGGGGAAAAAATGTGGCAGGGTATAAGCTTCGGTGAGTCACTCTTCACTCTTCAAGATCCCTTTTGGTGTAGTGGTTAAGAGCACGGACTCTAATCTTGGAGAACCGGGTTTGATTCCCCACTCCTCCATATGCAGCTGCTGGTGTGACCTTGGGCCAGTCACAAGTTCTCTCAGAGCTGTTCTCTCGAGGGCAGTTCTCGAGAGAGCTCTCTCAGCCCCACCTACCACCCAGGGTGTCTGCTGTGGGGAGGGGAAGGGGAAGGAGTTTGTAAGCCACTCTGAGACTCCTTCAGGTAGTGAAGGGCAGGGTATAAATCCAATCTCCTCCTCCTCTTCTTCTTCTTCGCAGTGACTCAGGAAATGCCCTGCCACAAATTTTGTTAGTCTTGCTCTTTCCGGCTGCCACAGGCAGACTAACACAGTGACCCATCTTGATCTGTCACAGTGGTGTACATTGTTGTCCTGTCTCTGTTTTATCCTCACAAGAACAACTCTGTGATTTGGGCTCATCTAAAGGGTGCAGCCAGCCTAAGGTCACCCAGTGTTATAGCACTGTCGGGACCTGAACACAGCTCTCCGGAGTCTGACACTCTAACCATTGGCTTTCAAGCCCTCGACACAGGACCCTACACAATAAATGATAATAAATAATTATCATGTAGCATTGTGTGTAGTTTAGTCAGCAGATCCTAAGATTGGCAGTGTTAAGTTCTAGCTCTTTTTGCCTTATGCACCACTAGGTGGTGAGCTAGACAAATTTGGGGGGACTGAGAGCTCTGAAAGAGCTGTGACTGACCCAAGGTCACCCAGCTGGCTTCACATGGAGGAATGTTGAATCGAACCCGGTTCTCCAGATTAGAGTTCATTGCTCTAAACCACTACACCACACTGGCTCTCACCCTACACATATTTAAATCCATGTGCTTATTGGGCCAAAAATGCTTATTGGCCCGAAAAATTGGCCCAAAAATTATTGGCCTGCCTTCACCTACCTGCGATTGTCTACATGTGTGGGAAGGAAATGTGCACATATGCGCTCCCTGTCCATGATAGTTCAGGAAAACAGTGTTCCCGATCGGGAGAATGGGGCATTCTCACACAAGCTGGTGATCTCGTGGAGGCAGGACCTTGGCCAGCGTGTTCACGCCCACTCTCCATCTATGCACGTTCATTTCCTAGGACATAGTTCCACGTATAGAGGGTTTCAGTAACTGGTATTCAGGGCTACGGGGCTTCCAAACATGGAGGTTCTGCCTTGTCATTTGATAATAATAACTATTGTATGGCGTTGTGTGTAGAATAGCAAGGAGATCCTAAGATTGTCTGGCGGCCAGAAGTTCTAGTTCTTTTTTAGAATTATGCACCACTAGGTGGCAAGCTAGACTTGTTTTCAAGGCAAGGGACATTCAGAGGTGGTTTGCCATTGCCTGCCTCTGCGTCACGGCCCTGGTATTCCTTGGAGGTCTCCCTTCCAAATACTAGCCAAGGCTGATCCTGCTTAGCTTCCGAGATCTGATGGGATCGAGCTATCCTGGGTTATCCAGGTCAGGTTCATATTTTGATAATCCACAGCTAATGGCCATTGGGGAGGGAAGGAGGCATGGTCTAAACCAGGGGTGGGCAATTGTTTTGGCTCGGGGGCCACTTTGTGGGAGCGGAGGTTAGCGGAGGGCCGCACCTTTTAAAATGATTGCATTCATTAGTTAACTCTGCATTTCAGAAAAGGTATAAATTGTATCATAAGAATCAATAAATCTAAATAAAATAAAATAAAATAGTGGTAGTTTACTTTCCTTCCTCTTCCTTCTCGTCGCCCAGCAGGGCTGCTGGGAGCAGAGGGTGGGGCTTGGTAATGTGCCCGCCCCCTGGACACTTCACTCCTGGAGCGCCGCTTCTCTGCGCTTCGGGCCCAACAGAGGCCTGACTGAAACCACGTGGCTGACTGTCTTGGCAGGCCGCAAAAAACTCTGTGGCGGGCCGCATGTGGCCCGCTGGCCGCAATTTGCCCACCCCTGGTATAACCCAACCTTGTCAGATCTCAGAAGCTAAGCAGGGTCGATACTTTGAAGGGGGACCATCAAGGAAGACTCTGCAGAGGAAGGCAGTGGCAAACCACCTCTGCTTCTCCCTGGCCTCGAAAGCCCCTTGTTGGGGTCGCCATAAGTCCGCTGTGACTTGATAGCCCTCGACACACACACGTACCATGGCCACTGAGAGAACCATTCTTCACTAAACATCAGGTTGTCTCACGCCAACTTCTATCTAAGAATCCATCCGTTCTTTCTCTGGTAACAGGGCAATGTCTTTTCGCTCCAGCTCTGCCGTTCCATCTTCGCTGCTTCCTCTGTTTTTTCTTCTTCTGGTCTTTTGGAGCTGGTTTGCATTAAGCGGTTTGCTTAGCAGCTACCGGCTTTGGCCGGGATATTTTGCATTTTATTGTTTATTGTTGCTCTTTCATCCGGAGCCTGAGCTTGACTTAAAGCTGCAAAGAAGGGCACTTTAAAAAAATGATCAAGACGGGTAGCCGCGTTAGCCTGTCTGTAGCGGCAGGAAAGAGCAACAGTCCAGATTCTTCAGGTATCTGAAGAACTGAGCAGTGGCTCACGAAAGCTCCTTCCCTGCCACATATTTTGTTAGTCTTTAAGGTGCTCCTGGATTCTTGCTCTTTTCTACTGCTACAGACAGACTCACGTGGCTACCCGCAGGGCTTTTTTTGTAGAAAAAGCCCCGCATGAACTCATTAGCATAATAGGCCACACCCAGTAGCAGAAACTCATTAGCATATTAGGCCACACCCCTGACAACACAGCTCTCTCCCAGGATCGGCTTCCTCAGGTGCCTCGCAGCTTCCGGGGCGCATGGGGAACCCAAGGGAAGAAAGGCAGTTTCTGGGTCAGCTTCCCCAGGCGCCCCACGGCTTGCGAGGCACCTGGGGAACCCGGGGGGGGGCTGTAGGCGTGGCTAACTCAGAAGCCAGCCGGAACTCCGTTCCTGTGCGTTCCTGCCCCAAAATAGCCCTGGCTACCCGTCTTGACCTGTCTCCACGGAAGGCACCACATTTAGCTGTACAAAATGGAAATCCATCAGCCTAGTGAAGAAGCTTGCACAGGTACAAACAGACATCAACTTTGGTGTAGTTTGGTGTCGTGGTTTGGTGTAGTGGTTAAGAGTGGTGGACTCTAATCTGGAGAATTGGGTTTGATTCCCCACTCCTCCACACACAGCCAGCTGGGTGACCATAGGTCAGTCACAGTTCTCTCAGAGCTGTTCTCTCAAGAGCAGTCCTTGAAAGAGCTCTCTCAGCCCCACTTACCTCAGAGGCAGTGTTCCCTCTAAGCTGAGTTAGTGTGAGCTAGCTCACAGTTTTTTAGCCTCCAGCTCACTGATTTTTGTCTTTGCTCAGGAAGGAGGGCTCCAGAGCAAACTAACTGATGCAGCAGCCAAATTGCTCACTCACAACTTTAATGCCAGTAGCTCACAAGGTAGAATTTTTGCTCACAAGACTCCACAGCTTAGAGGGAACATTGCGAGGGTGTCTGTTGTGGGGAGGGGATGGGAAAGGAGATTGTAAGCCGCTCTGAGAGTCTGAGTGAAGGATGGGTTATAAATCCAATCTCCTCCTCCTCCCCCCCCCCCCAATACAGAATTGTATCAAAGGGACTGAGAATCAAATTGGCGTCTGAAAGACATGAGCCGTGACTCACAAAAGCTCCTCCCCTGCCACAAATTTTGTTAGTCTTTAAGGTGCTACCGGACTCTGGCTCTTTTCTACTTTTAAAAAACAAACTTTTAAAGGTTTTAGCCCTAGATCTGGGCGAGCTGCTTGTAATTGCTCAGTGATGAGGAAATTGCACTTTGTGTATGCACAGGTGAATGGCCTGCTGCAGTCAGCAAGCGTGTACAAAGAAGTTTTCTAATATAATTACAACTCCCTGGTGGCCACCATCACTAGTTTTTAAAAGCCACTGTGAAATAGGCAAGGCGTCCCCCTCCATACACACACTTCAGTGACAAATCTGGAAAAGCCTCATCAGTTTCAATAGTTTAGGGATCTCCAACATGGTGCCCATGGTTGCTATGGGACGAGCCGACACCTTTCCTCCTGCCCGCCAGGTGCTTTTAGAAAGTGGGTGGGAGGGGCTAGGGGAGGTGTTTGCCCCCAGGGCTTCTGATTGGCTGTGCAAATCGAAAGGCATCCTCTTAAACAGAGCATCTGTTTGAAATGTCAAAGAGTTACTTTTAGATTAGTTGTAGATTTTCCGGGCTGCATGGCCGTGGTCTTAGCATTATAGTACCTGACGTTTCACCAGCAGCTGTGACTGGCATCCTCAGAGGTATAACACAGACAGATGGAGTACTCTCTGTGTCAATGTGAGAAGAAAAAATGATAGGTAGTGAAAAGTACTGGAGTCGGGAGGCTGGTTGTAGCGAAATCAGCATGGTAGTTTATTGCGGGTAAGATGGAACATGAGAATCCCCGGGCTCAGAGCCCTCTTTTATGCCGGTCGGAGATAATCCTCTGACCTCGCCCAATTGTTCTGATAGGACCTTACGATTATGGTTACCTGGCATAGGTCCCCTAGGGGAACCTGGGTCCGTGATTGGTGGCCAGTTAGGATCCGGCTCTCTATTGTTCTCCCTGGCTGAAGCTCCGCAGCTCCGCACCTTGTGAGGACAGCCATGTGGCGGTCGCCATTACAAGACCGCATGGCGACCGTGATTGCGATACATAACAGGCAGGTAATTTATATCTACTCAGGAAGGTGGGGTAGGGCTGCGTCATTATCTTGTAGGAGTTTCCCAGGCTGACATGCTAATAGAGGAGCTTTCCTGAGGAGGTTCTTTTGCGTAGGGATTGGCTGTTGAGATTCTAATCTTATCTGTAGTGCTGTGTAAGATCTAGAGCATTTTGTGTTTTTCAGGACTGGAAACCATGCCCTATTCGTTTTTAAACTCTCTTCCTTCCTGTTGAAATTGTGTTTATGTTTATGGCTTCCCTGTGTAATCTGACATGGTAACTGGATGTGTTGTCCAGCATTTCAGTGCCTCGGAATAAGATACTGTGTCCTGTTTGAGTTAGGCTATGTTCGGCCACTGCTGATTCTTCAGGCTGGCCAAGTCTGCAGAGTCTTTCATGTTCCTTTACTTTTAGAGTTATATCTAACCTCCCTCCCGGACATTTCGTGATTGGCTCTGCCTCCTCTGGCACCCATTTTGTGATTGTGCCCACCTCTGGGTCAGAAAAGTTGGGGACCCCGGGGATAGTCCTTTGATTTCAGACACACTACAGAAGATCACAGCGGGCCAGTAGCTACAGTGGGGCATTTGGGGGCCCTGTCCCCTTAATTAAAAGCCCCACCCCACAAATAGCCATGCCCAAATCCTTATTTTTGACCATGATGACCTAGGCGGTACTGGGCTAGCAGAAAGGGGGACTGATGGAGATGTATTGAAGGTGCCCTTCCAAGCTTTCTTGCCATGTGAAAGGGAACTCAAAAGACATTTAAGTGCCTTCTGAAGGCAATTAAATACCTTCTGAGCTGTTTTTTCCTCGGAAGTCATGGGCTTGCTGCCCTGTCCCTTGAAAGGAAGGGCTAGGGACAGGCTCGGAGCCTCCTTCTTTGCAGACAGGCATTCAGATTTATTTAATGAACTGTAATTTAACTGCCTCCCTTAAAAATGTAAATGCCCCTCCGAACAAAAAAAAAAATCCTGGCTACAGGCCTGGATCACAGACCGGCCTCTCTAGTTTTACCTGCCTCATTATGACCAATTGCAGATCTATAAGAAAGCCTGATAACTAGGGGTCCGTTGGAGCGGGAGCACACAGGAGCGCAGCTCCGGGAGTGAGAAGCCCAGGGGGCGGGCACATGACCAAGCCCCACCCCCTCCTCGGCTTCCCCAAGCAGTGCAGAGGCGCAGCGCCCCGGGGAAAGCCCTGCTAGGGTCTTTATTGTTTTTAATGTTTTGTTTTAATATTGATAATCATTGTTCCTTTTATGACTGTGTGCTGCTTTTCCTGAGACTTGCTCAAGGTGGCATATAAATTTTCTAAGTATACATTTTTTATCTGGGCACATGGCACATAAGTACTGGAGAAATTTCACCAACCCTTCAGCAGCTTCCACCCCATCAGTTTGGTGTAGTGGTCAGGAGTTGGACTCTAATCTGGGAGAACCGGGTTTGATTCCCCACTCCTCCACATGCAGCTGCTGGTGTGACCTTGGGCCAGTCACAAGTTCTCTCAGAGCTGTTCTCTCATGAGCAGTTCTCAAAAGACCTCTCTCAGCCCCACCTACCTCACACGGTGTCTTGTTGTGGGGAGGGGAAGGGAAAGGGATGGGTGGTGCACATGTCCTGGGTATCTCAAGTCTACTTGAAACCTGGTGGTTTCAAGGGAGCAGGAAGAGAATGAGGGTGTGTTCTTTACGCTTATTTTTATTGCACCAAGTATTGGATGGGGAAGGGAACGGAGGAAGAGCAGGTCAGTTTCACTCACCTGTGGAGTGGAGCCTGAGGGGTGGGTGTTGCCTTCTGACACACTTCCGGTATGTTAGGGGGGGTGGCATATGCAAATGAGTTGTGCAAATGAGTTATGCTAATGAGCTCCTGCACCTCTTTTTCTACAAAATGACCCCTGCTGATAACATTTTCATTTTCACTTACTGCAAGGCGCTCTACCATTGCTGTGCATGCAATGGAAGATTGCTGGCGACTGGGGACAGGAAGGTGTTGTTGGGACAGGGTGGGGAATATACACATGACCAATACCAACCAACCATTGCTTCCCCCGGGGTGAGAACCTAGTGCAATCAGAATGGAATGCAGCACATAGAGAAAGTCTGGAACAGTCAAAGGAACAGGACGGGAGAGATCCATTCATCACCATCGATAATCGATACAGCATTCTCGGTTGCATCTATGGAATCCAATTGGGGCTTGAGATTCACCGGATAGGAGGTGCTGCCCTGTTTAGGCCCAGTTTACAACTCCCCTCTGAAGTAGTTTGCTATCTTTTCCCAAGCTCATTTCACGCTGGTTTCAAATTTCATTCCAGGGGGGCTGAAGAGTACTAAGCGACAGCATTTGTTTAAAGCAGTATAATGCTAGCTTGACCACAGGAGGGCAATTAACGAAGGTAAACAATAATTTATAAACTAGAACAAGTACGGTTTGAAACTAGAAACAGGTATAGACAGGGTTTTTTTGAAACTAGAATGATTCTAGCGGGAAAGTCAGATGTAAATTTGACTTTAGACAGGCTACAAAGACTTTTACCTTGCAGAAGCCCTAGAGTCGAGTGTTGTAGAGGTCTGTGTGGTTTGTATCGTACCCGCCGGTAACAGAACAGACTGGTTCGGTTTGAGTCACCGCTTTAAGAGACTGTTTCGGGCGTCGACGTGCCCTTCCCCTTTCCTGCTCGCAGGAAGGGTGGGATATAAATTCAAATAAATAAATAAATAACCTTGGCCCCATCGCAAACTCTCAGCTTTACCTGCCTCACTAAGGCTGTTTAGGGCTGCCAGCTCTGATTTGGGGAATGCCTGGAAATTTGGGGAGTGGAGCCTGGGGAGGGCAGAGTTTGGGGAGGGGAGGGACCTCAGCAAGGTACAATGCCATCAACTCCACCCTCCAAAGCGGCCATTTTCTCCAGGGAAACCGATCTCCCCTGGAGTCTGGAGATGAGCTGGAATTCCAGGAGATCCCCAGGCCCCACCTGGAGGTTGGTAATCCGAGAGATGTTGTTGCGAGAAAATGGAGCAAGGCACAATGATATTCTAAGCTGCTTTGAGTCACACCTAGGGAGGAAAGTGGGTTACAAACAAGCACATGCAAATAAAATGCGAAGTGCCTCTCTCACCAGTTTGGTGTAGCGGTCAGGAGCACAGACTCTAATCTGGGAGAGCCGGGTTTGATTCCCCACTCCTCCACATGCAGCTGCTGGTGTGACCTTGGGTCAGTCACAAGTTCTCTCAGAGCCGTTCTCTCGCAAGCAGTTCTCGAAAGAGCTCTCTCAGCCCCCACCTACCTCACAGGGTGTCTGTTGTGGGGAGGGGAAGGGAAAGGACTTTGTGAGCCACTCTGAGACTCCTTTGGGTAGAGAAGGGTGGGGTATAAATCCAGTCTGTTCCTCCTCCTCCTTCTCTCTTCTACACAGTTAGCTAACCAATCCGCACAGGGTAACAGGGCCGGATCCCTGGTTAACCTCCCGCCCTTCCAGCAGGTTTGGTCTTTGGCACCTATTGCTTCCGAGGAGATGCCGTGGCTGGAAGGGAGAGAGCCATCATGGCTTTGACACATATGCCCACCATGTGCAATAACCAATAAAAACAGTTGCTCCTAGCAACCGCAACTTGAAAGCTTTCGGCTTTTCCTTTGAATTATTGCATGGAAAGCGGAGCAGTGGCGGGGGGGGGGGGGGGGGAGCCAAGCCGGGTTACAGGCTTGGGGGGGGACTGGTAGTGTAGCAAGGGAAACCCTGGGGGGGGGGGGTGAGGTTGGATTATAAACGCAGGGGGGAGGAGGGTGTAAGAGGGAGGGGGAAATGGCTTGTTTGGGCTCAGAATTCTCCCAGGCTAGAAACAGATTAATGCAGAATGCTGAAGATAGAACAACAGGATTAAGAACATAGGAACATAAGAGAAGCCAATGTTGGGTCAGGCCGATGGCCCATCCAGTCCAACATTCTGTCACACAGTGGCCAGAAACACCAGGTGCCCTCAGAAGGTCCACCAGTGGTCCTCCTGATGAATTCCACAAGGCAGAAACACTCTACCTAGTCATGGGTAGAGGGTCAGATTAGGACTCGGGAAAGCTGGATTCATGCCCCTCACATGGCCACGAAGCTCACTGGGTGATCTTGGGCCCGTTACAAGCCCTCTGTCTAACAGGACTGTCAACTTCCAGGTAGGGACTGGAGATTTCCCAGAATCACAACTTATCTCCAGACAACAGAGATAAGTTCTGCTGAAGAAAACGGCTGCTTTGGAGGGTGGACTCTAGGGCATTAGAACCTGCCAAGGTCCCTCCCCAAACCCTGCCATTCCCAGACCCCACCCCCAAATTTCCAGGAATTTCCCAAGGCAGGGCTGGCAACTCTGCTGCTCAACCTACCTCATGGGGCTGTTGCGAGGATCAAATAGGGGAGCGAGAACCATGGATGGCGGCCTGAATACCTTGCAGGAATGGCGAGAAAGACAGAAATGCTCTGAATTTTTCTCTCTAATTGAGTTCCAAGTCACTTGGTCTTCTTCCTGAGGCAGAACCAATATTCCATAAGGGATTTTCTTTTCTTTTTTTATAAATTTATTTCATTTTCCATATATTACAGTTATATTACAATTATCTATTTCCAAAAATATCCATGGTTTCATTCTTCATTTGCCAAGCGCGTGTACACTGGAGGAAGGACAAGATTCACTAGGTAGATAGAAATGTCCAAAATTTCTCTCTAGACACTGTAGCACTGAATTATTTGGTCTTCTTTCTGAAGTATTACCAGACAGTTAGGAAGTGTCCACTGTCTTATTCTTTGTTCCCAAGTTTTGTGCAACAAATTGGGCATGCTCAGTTCCTTCGTCTCCCCTTTCTGTTAATGATGCATGTGCAGTTTTATAAAATACTGCAAAAGAACATGATTAAGAGGATACATGCCGTTGCATCATGATTCTTCTTGTGTGTGGTGTTTTACCAATGCCTTGTGTGTGGTGTTTTACCAATGCCTTGTGTGTGGTGTTTTACCTAGAGTGGTGGAAAGTGCTGCCAAGTTGCAGGTGAATTATGGCAGCCCCTAGTGCCGCGTGACAGTGAGCTCCCGTGCTGCCAACCTTGCAGTTCGAAAGCAAGAAACTGCAAGTAGATAAATAGGTGCTGCTTCGGTGGGAAGGTAAACAGCGTTCCGTGTGCTTCAGCGTCTAGTCATGCCGGCCACATGACCACAGAAAAAGTCTTCAGACAGCGCTGGCTCTTCAGCTTGGAGACTGAGATGAGCACCGGCCCCTAGAGTCGGATTCGACTAGCTTTCGAGCAAGAGAAACCTTTACCTTTAGGGTTTTCAAGGTAAGAGGTGTTCAGAGGTGGTTTGTCACTGCCTGCCCCTATGCAGAAACCCTGGACTTCCCTGGTCATCTCCTGTGCAAGTACTAACCAGGCTGGACCTTGCTGAATTTCCAAGATCTGATGAGATCGAGTTAGCCCGGGCCTTCCAAGTCAGGACTGAAGTTGTAGCCAACTCATGGCGACCCCCGAAAGGTTTTCAAGGCAAGAGATGTTCAGAAGTGGTTTGCCACTGCCTGCCTCTGCGTTAACAACCCTGGACTTCCTTGTGTTATTGACTCTTTGGGTGAAGTAGCACTTCCTTTTAGATTTGTTGACATTCTCATTGCCAAAGAGGAACTAAGAAGGAGCAGGAGGCAATTTGGAAAATTCAGAAGAGAAAAGCTGCCCGTTATGCTGATTTCCACTGGAAAACAAGTTTGCCGGTTTTTCACGGTATTCCCCAGGCAAAGAGAAATCTGTGTACATGAAGAAATACAGTGCATCTCTACAGAATATATTCTGCCCTTTTGGAAGTCATCACCCATTTCCAAAGCCACTTTCTCTGATGGTCCTTAGCCCTGTGAGGATGTCCTTATGTATGCACAAGTGGGAGGCTGGGATCATCCCTGATGGCTCCGCCCCAGTTTGGTGTAGTGGTTAAGAGCGCGGACTCTAATCTGGGAGAACTGGGTTTGATTCCCCACTCTTCCATATGCAGCTTCTGGTGTGACCTTGGGTTGGTCACACGTTCTCTCAGAGCTGTTCTATCTAGAGCAGTCCTTGAAAGAGCTCTCTCAGCCCCACCTACCGAGACACAGGGTGTCTGGGAGAGGAAGGGAAAGGAGTCTGTAAGCTGCTCTGAGACTCCAAGTGAAGGGTGGGGTGTAAATCTACCGTATTTTTCGCTCCATAAGACGCACCTGATCATAAGACGCACCTTGTTTTTAGAGGTGGAAAACAGGAAAAAATGAAACAGAAAGAAAGAGAGAGAGAGAGAGAGATAAAGGAAGGAAGGAGGAGGAGAGAGAGAGAGAAAGAGAAAGGAAGAAAGAAAGGTGGGGACAGAGAGAGAGACAGAAAGACAGACAGACAGAAAAAAGGAAAGGAAGGAAGGAAGGAAGGAAGATAGAGAAAGGAAAGAAGAGAGACGTCGGCATGCCATGCAAAGCCAGGCCTTTCTGTGCAAAGTAGCCACAGAGCTTAATCTGTGGGCGGGGCTTTCTGCTGCTGGCTGTCTTAAAGGGGGAAAGGCACTTAAAGGGAAAGAGTACTTAGCCTGGTGGGGTTTTTCCTGCCGTTTCCCTTTTAAGTCTTAACAGCTCAGGCCCAGCAGGGAGGGGCGGGGAAGGCTGGGATGCCAGCCTGAATGGTGTTCCGCTGCGTTCCTGCTGAAGAAAGAGCCCTGTTACAGGTAAGAAAAGCTCCATATTCGCTCCATAAGACGCACACACTTTCCCCCCCACACTTTTTGGGGGAGGAAAAGTGCGTCTTATGGAGCAAAAAATACGGTAATCTCTTCTTCCTCTCTTCAACAATATCCCTCTTTGGATGTCACGTCTGCCTACGCCCAAAGATTTCATCTCACACAGGCACATTCACAAGATCATTGTGACTTCAAGAGGACTGAGCAGGGCCCAAAGTTTTGAGTCTGTCCTCTCAGTCTTCTAGTCTGCTGAGAAATGTCCCAGGCCTGCAAGGGATCCCATGGCTATCACCACATCCTCCATGCGCGAGTAGCCTGCTACTGAAAGCATGTTTTGGACCTGACCCCTGGATGGGTTTGACTAGCCTGCCTGCCTTCTCACTTCTCCCTCTGCTGGGCATACCTTCTCTTGCACATCATGGGCCGCCAGCTGCTGAATGGAGATGTGTGTCCTGGAGTCCACCCACCTGCTCACAATTACTTTGTTTTACAGGCAAAATTAAATTATCAGGGTTACAACAGCTGGCTCGGTTTGATGCTCTTTCGTTATTGTTGTTTTTGTCACACCAGTGTATAAAAACGACGCGCCCTTCTCCCTCCCGGCCCCGGGTTTTCTGGAGGAGCTGTAATAATTTCCATCTGGGCTTCGCTGTAACTCGATCGGCCTTGGGTGGGGGGGTGGGGGGAGCTTGCAAAATGAACCCAGGCTCAGATCTTGTGGCCTCTGCACTCACAAATCTATTTTAAATATTTAGGCTGTCTTGTTAAATGGAACACAATTGTAAATGAACTAAGTCTTGGCAGCGCAAGAGGGGGACTCGCCCGTTGGCTGCCTCCCCAGGGGAGAGGGGATCTTGTTTGGCTTTTTTTTCATGTCGCCGTGGGACAGATGACATCTTTTTCATGCATGCTTCTCGCTCTGGAAGTCAGGAAGGCTTGACTTTATTGACTGCGCTGGGGCAGAAGGCCAACCTCTGGTATCACAACTTGCCTTCAACAGTCCCAAGGCATCATATCGTCTGCCAGTCACAGGATCCAACTGCATGCCTGCTTTCTCTTGTGACTGAATGGGGGCACTGAAGTTTGAGCATACAGAATCTCAGGTAGTGCCTCAGATTACGCCTAGTGTGGGGTTGGATGCTGACAGGCCGTAGCTACAGTGGGGCATCTCGGGGCTAGGCCCCAAGACTCACTGGCAAGGTCCCATGGCTTCCCATGCAGCCCAGGACCCCAAAGCGGCAGCAGATGCGGGGAAGGAGTGGGGTATTCCTGCACAGCTGTCACAAAGGGCCAGCTACGGTGGCTGCTGTGCTGAGTCCAGCTGGTTGCCACAGATACCCTTCACCGGAAACTGGATATGCGGTCCAAAAGTGAGCTGAGAAACAGAGCCGAAGGTCAGAAAGCCGGGAAATCAGTCATGAGCAGTGTTCCCTCTAAGCTGAGTTAGTGTGACCTAGCTCACAGTTTTTTTAGTCTCCGGCTCACACATTTTTGTTTCAGCTCAGGAAGGATGACTCCAGAGCAAACTAATTTATGCACTAGCCAAATCGCTTACTCACAACTTTAATGCCAGTAGCTCACAAAGTAGAATTTTTGTTCACAAGACTCCACAGCTTAGAGGGAACATTGGTCATGAGTCTTCAGGAGCGAGGAGCGGAGGCTGACAGCCGGGATTAGGTCCAAGAACATACGGTTGCTTCTGCACCAAGGCAGGTGAACGGGAGTGTTTATGACCAGATCCTCCCTTCCCTGGGAGTCAATCTGCAACAGCTGAAGTGTGGCACTCCTCGTTCTCTCTTGCACATTCAGACGCTGGCGTCCCCTGCGTCTGGGACTCTCAGGTGAGCTAGGTGGGGATTCTGGCCTCGGGGTGTCTCCAACTGGGGGTGCTGGGCCAGGCCTCTGGACCAGTCTCTCCCTCTGACCGCACCTTCTTCGACTTGCTGCCCCTCCTGTGCAGCTGCTGGGGCCTCTTCTCCCTCAGGTGCTGGCAAAGGTTCCTCTTCTGGGCTGACTCCAGAGGAGGCTGGGTTGCTCCATGCCCCTTCCTCATCTGAGGAATAGTCAGCCTCGGCGGAGCCAGCACCCACGAAAGCTGCGCAGAGCCAGACAGCGCCTCTCTATTTCCCCCGGAAAGTCTATTTCCCCCGGGAAAATGCTTATTGCTGGTGGGCTGGGCTGTCTAGTGCAATGGGCCAGCTACAGTGGCATGGTGGGCCACTGTAAGGCGGCGGCAGCTTGGCAGAGGTTAATTAACTTTAATTGAATTGCCTTTAATTCCATTAGTCAGCACCTCCTAAGAAATTTAAATGCCCCCTAAAATAATTCCTGGCGATATTAGTTATTTATTTGTTTGTTGGATTTCTAGGCCGCTCTTTCCACTGTTGCAGGCCCAGAGCGGCTTACAAGACCTGGACATGCCAAGATTCATAAAACAATAAATACAATAGAGCTTAAAACAGATTAAAACATTGTAAACATAAAATGTTCAGTACAGTACAGTACGGTTAAGTACAGTTAAGTTAAATGGCAAACTGTCTGCCCCAAGGCTTCACGGCCCCAATGACAATAACATTGTCAAGGAGCCAGATGGTATTCACTGGGCCCCTGTTGATGGTAATAACATGAGGGAAAAGATGGGGGGGGGACGGCCCCTATTCAAAAGCCTGGCAGAAGAGCTCCGTCTTACGGGCCCTGCGGAACTTCATCAGGTCCCGCAGGGCCCTGGTCTCTTCCAGGAGCTCGTTCACCAGGAAGGGCTCTCCCCCTGGTGGCAGCGAGCCTGGCTTCTCTGGGGCCTGGTACAACAAGGCGGTGTTGGGCCCCAGACCGTAGTGCTCTCTGGGGTATGTACGGGAAAGGCGGTCCGTTGGAGCAGAAGCGCACAGGAGCACAGCTCCGGAAGTGAGGAGCCCAAGGGGCGGGCACATGACCAAGCCCCGCCCCCTCCTCGGCTTCCCCAAGCAGTGCAGAGGTGCAGCGCCCCGGGGAAAGCCCTGCTAGGGTCTTTATTGTTTTTAATGTTTTGTTTTAATATTGATAATTTTATCATTGTTCCTTTTACGACTGTGTGCTGCTTTTCCAGAGACTTGCTCAAGGTGGCATATAAATTTTCTAAGTATACCATTTTTTATCTGGGCACATGGCACATCAGTACTGGAGAAATTTCACCAACCCTTCAGCAGCTTCCACCCTATCAGTTTGGTGTAGTGGTCAGGAGTTGGACTCTAATCTAGGAGAACCAGGTTTGATTCCCCACGCCTCCACATGCAGCTGCTGGTGTGACCTTGGGCCAGTCACAAGTTCTCTCAGGGCTGTTCTCTCATGAGCAGTTCTCAAAAGACCTCTCTCAGTCCCACCTACCTCACAGGGTTTCTTGTTGTGGGGAAGGGAAGGAAAAGGGATGGGTGGTGCACATGTCCTGGGCATCTCAAGTCTACTTGAAACCTGATGGTTTCAAGGGAGCAGGAAGAGAATGAGGGTGTGTTCTTTACGCTTATTTTTATTGCATAAAGTATTGGATGGGGAAGGGAATGGAGGAAGAGAAGGTCAGTTTCACTCACCTGTGGAGGGGAGCCTGAGGGATGGGTGTTGCCTTCTGACACACTTCTGGTATGTTAGGGGGCGTGGCATATGCAAATAAGTTATGCAAATGAGTTATGCTAATGAGCTCCTGCACCACTTTTTCTACAAAATGACCCCTGGGAAAAGGAAGTCCCGCAGGTAGGTCAGACCCAGACCACTGAGGGCTTTAAAAGCAAGTACCAGCACCTTGAAGCGAATTCGGTACGCTATAGGCAGCCAGTGCAGTGCCGCAAGCGCCGGTCGGATGTGCTCCCGTCTAGGGAGATCCATCAGCAACCTCGCCGCGGCGTTCTGCACCAGCTGCAGCCTCCAGATCTGCACCAAGGGCAGCCCCATGTAGAGAGCGTTACAATAGTCTAGCCTCGAGGTGACCGTTGCATGGATCACTGTAGCCAGGTCAGCACGGCTCAGGAAGGGAACCAGCTGCCGCGCCAGCCTCAGATGGTAAAAGGCCGACTTGGCAGTGGCTGCTACCTGGGCCTCAATAGTCAACGAAGGATCCAGGAGCACTCCCAAACTCCTAACCACCGACGCAGGCACCAATGGTGCCCCATTGAAGCCCAGGAGCGAGAGCCCCGACCATGACCCGCCCCGACCCAAGCACACGACCTCCATCTTCGCTGGGTTCAGCTTCAGCCTACTCAACCTGGAAGCTGAGGATCCATTCCACTAGTGGTGGCGCTTTCCCCTGGTGCAAAGGAGCTGGCCCCAGATGTGTCAACAGATGGCTCCAGTCCTCAAGGAAAACACCATCACTAGTGGGAATGGATAGACAGGCTCCAAACCCTTAAATGTCCTATTCCTGTTTCAGCAGGGTTGCTAGCCCTTGGGAGCATTGGATGACTTGGGTATTGTGATGTTGGCATCACACGACACTCTAGGGATTTCACAAATTTCTGTGGTTTTTACCATAGAGATCTGGGGAATTCCTAGAGTAGTTTGCAGTGTTCTGATGTCATTTCCAGTTACGTGACTGGAAGTTATGTCATGGCACCACACAACAGCAATTTATCTCCCATTTTTCTCCCATTGCTCTACTGAGCAGTGACGGGAGCCCGGGGCTTGGGGGGCAGGAGGTCTCTCACCAAATCAGAAGACCCGGCAGCCCTATGGTTTGGCTGAAAAAATTCCCATTTGATTGTTAATTTTCTTCCCCTGTACTGATTTTAAGTCTATGCATTTTAACTTGTGCATCAACAAATTGGCATTACAGAAATAGACTGTGTATGCCGTACATATAAATAGCACATATATTGTTTATAAAAATTTATAGTTACTTCGTATGTAATCTGCTTTTCTCACTGAGACTTCAGGTAGATTACAGAATTAGAAAAACAGTGCCAAAGGTGCCAGGATAATACATCCAACAAACAACGCAAAAGAACTGGATCACAAAACCAGAGACCAATGAAACAAAAACAGTACAATACTTCCAATAAACAATGCAACATTCTAAAGAACTGCCTAATTTTTTTTTCCAAAGCCCAGGGCATTTAGTGTGCATGGAATGACAAAACCAAAACCAGAAAGCATCCAAGACTGCTTTCAAAAATGTAACAACGTTTGGGGATCTCTGCTAAACCGGGGGCATTCTCTCAATCCTCCCTCCTGCACTCCGTGATCCTCCTAATTCGAGCACACGGCTGTAAGAGTCTCCTGGGTAGGAACCCAGTAATGTGCAAAGCAGCTAGAGTCAGGGGTTAAGTTGGGATTTCTGTCCGCACCAATCGTTGGATCGACATAGGTCACCACCGGGAAATCTGAAACGTGTCAACACATGTTCCCACCACGCCTTTGCTAACTCCCAGATGTTTGTAGTGAAGATATCGAAAAGTCAGATGGGCCCCCCTGTTTCAGCCCTAACTTCAAACTGAGCTGCAGTAAATGTAAAACGTAGGCGAGACCTTTGTCTGATCTCAAAGCACTGGCTCCAGGTGCACCAAATGACAGTCCAACTCACTGGGACTATAAGACACATATTTGCCTGGTGGTGGTATGGTGTTAAATCACTGCCATTAAAAATCCAGGAATAGTTTCAAAAATTCCAGGGAATCAGCATCACCGACAGAGTAAATGAAGACAAAGATAAAATGTGTCGAAGAGTGGTTCCGATTTGAAAGGGTATTAATACAAATTCCTTCCCAGATTTGGGCTCTGGACAAAAATGCTCTTAGATTTGTAGTTAAAGACTAATGTGTACAGCGCTGATTGGCCAGGACCCATTTGGTTCTGATTTGAAAGGGTATTAATACAAATTCCTTCCCAGATTTGAGCTCTGGGGGGGGGGAAAACACTAAGACCAGGGCTATTTTTGGGCAGGAACGCACAGGAATGGAGTTCCGGCTGGCTCCTGAGTTGGCCACACCCAGCAGGAACTCATTAGCACAATAGGCCACACCCAACAGCAGAAACGCATCAGGATTGGCTACATTAGGGGTTTGTGGCTTAACATGCAAATTAATTCCTGCTACCGAAAAAGCCCTGGGTTTTGACAACAAACAAGGTAAACAGAATAAGAAGCAAAAGGTGGGTGTGGCTGGATGACCACTCTTCTGGTAACATGGGGTGTGGCCTAATATGCTAACTGTGCTGTCACTAGTGTGGCCTAATATGCTAATTAGTTTCTGCTGTTGGGTGTGGCCTATTATGCTAATGAGTTCCTGCTGGGCTTTTTCTACCAAAAAAGCCCTGTCTAAGACTAATGTGTACAGCACTGATTGGCCAGGACCCATGACTTCACTGAGCTATTCTTCCCAATCTCCAGAGAAGTTTTGCAATTGTTCCTAAAAACCTTTCTATTTTTTTTTTGTTAATAAAGTAAACAGTGAATGAATAAATGGACATGAAGAACTTGAAAAATAAGACCATTACCTACCCTGGAACAAGAGGGATTAATTAATTTTTTTGCTGACAAGTTGCAGCTCACTTATGGTGACCCCGTGGGATTTTCAAGGCAAGAGATGTTCAGAGGTGGTTTGCCATCGCATATGAAAAGAACCCTGGTATTCTTTAGCGGTCTCCCATCCAAAATACTAACCAGGACTGCCCGCTTAGCTTCCAAGATCTTATGAGACTGAATTATCCTGGGCTATTCAAGTAAGGATAAAATTAATAGTGACTGGGGGTGGGCATTGTGGGTAAATTCAAATTTCAAATGTGTTATTTGCAGGAATTGTGGCTTTGCTACATATGACCAAAATCTCAACATCGGGGCCATTCTGAGATAGCTTAAGAAGTGGATAATAAAAGGGCAGAGCAGCGGGATATAAATTTTGTAGATAGATGATGATGATGACAGACGGACAGACAGACAGACAGAGATGATGGATAGATGATTGATAGACAGATGGACAGACAGACAGACAATTTACATCTGAATAAACTCCTGTTTATTACAAGGATGAGAATAACACACCGTATTCAAAATAGTTTCAGAAAATGAGGCCGTGGACATACTGGCAATCTGCTGCGTCTCCGCAGCGCGGCAGAACAAGGTGGGGGGAATTGCCCCCACCGCACGGCGTTTGCACGCCGCCGCAAGGAAGCTGCCCGCAGTGTCCAGACTGCGGGCAGCTTCCAGTGGCGGCGTCTGAACGCTGCACGGCTCCCCCACCCGGCACGCGTTCACACCTGCCGGAAGCGGGTGGAACGCGTGCCGCAGCAGCCGAGACACCACTTTGAAGTGGTGCCCGGCTGCTGCGGGAGGAGCGCGGTGCCGGACGCGTTGCGTCCGGGCCACCTCCTCCAGGCAGATGCGGCAGTCTGAACGGCTGCATCTGCCCGGAGGAGGTGGCCCGGACGCAATGCGTCCGGTGCCGCGCTCCTCCCGCAGCAGCCGGGCACCACTTCAAAGTGGTGTCCCGGCTTTAAAAGCGGAGGCAGAGCGGGCCAGACTGCCAGTCTGTCCTCGGCCTGAATATGGTGCCTCATCGGACAGCCCTTATTCATTAAAATTGCACCCACCAATTAAATTCCTGCTTAATCTGTCAACGAATGCATAAAAGAAAAGTTCTTCATAGTTCTAATATCTGAGATGAGATGTGGGGTTGTTTTTCTTCTGAATTACATCTATAAATCTAATGAATTTCACAACGCAACCACCTGGAGACAAAAATTCCTGCATCGCTCCCGCCCACTTTTCATTTTTAGAGTGCACAAGTGTCACTGTCAGGGAGCGTGAGCGTCGAGAGGGAACAGGGCACCGTGCTGTGGATGAGGGGAATGGGCCCTCGGAGGGGACCTCTTCTACAGCTGGTGAACGGGTATCCTTTCGTACCAAGGAACCATCCCTGGGCAGGGAGGGAGGGGGGCTCTTGGTAGTTGGTGATTTGATCCTTAGGCAGGTAGACAGCTGGGTGGCGAAACCGCGTGTTTACCATATGGTGACTTGCCTGCCTGGTGCGAAGGTAGCGGACATTACGTGTTTTACATGTTGGCACCAACGATGTGGGGAAATGCAGTCATGAGGTCCTGGAGGAAAAATTTAGGCTGCTAGGCAGGAGACTCAAGGCCAGGACCTCCAAGGTAGCCTTCTTGGAAGTGCTACCTGTTCCACGCGCAGGGCCGGAGAGACAGGCACAGATCAGGAGTCTCAATGTGTGGATGAGACGATGGTGTGGGGGGAAGGGTTCAAGTTTGCTAGGCACTGGGATGCTTTTTGGAACAAGAGGGAGCTGTACAAGAGAGACGGTCTCCACTTGTCCCGGGAAGGAACCAGGCTGCTGGCACTTAAAATCAAAAAGGTGGCAGAGCAGTTTTTAAACTGAATATTGGGGGAAAGCCGACAGGAGATGAGAAATCTCTGGTTCGGGATGGTTCATCTCAAAGAGATGAAGGAGTAGCTGTTACTTTCCTACAAGGAAATGGATTAGAATTGTTCTCTGAGACTGTGGCAAATGATAGGGACTGCCTGGCAAGGTCTCGAGGCAGCAAGAGGAAGGTTGTGTGCTTAACATGTATGGGAAACTATAGATGTTTAAATACAATGCTAGAAGTGTCCGACGTAAAATTGGGGAGTTGGAATGCTTGGTGTTGGGAGAAAACATAGACATTGTGGGTATTTCAGAAACTTGGTGGGATGAGGAAAATCAGTGGGATAAGGTGATTCCTGGTTATAAATTATATCGGAAGGATAGGGGGGAGAAAGTTGGGGGTGGGGTGGCTCTTTATGTCAGAGAGGGTATACAGTCCAGTAAGATTGAGAGGGTAGGAGAATTGGATTCGCTTCTGGAAATGCTATGGGTTGAATTAGTGGGCCCAAAAGGAAGCTTAACATTGGGAGTTTGTTATCGCCCACCAAATCAAAAGATAGAGGAGGATTATAAAATGATGAATGAATTCAAGATAGCGGCTAGACGAAATAACTGTATTGTAATAGGTGACTTTAACTTCCCACACGTTGATTAGGTCAATATGAAGTCGGGAAAAAGAGATTGAGTTTCTAGACACTCTCAATGACTGTGTTATGGAACAGATGGTTATGGAACCTACCAGGGGAGAGGTGATCCTGAATTTGGTCCTAAGTAACGCCCAAGACCTGGTGAGAGATGTTAAAGTGATTGCACCACTTGGGAACAGTGACTATAATGTTATGGAGTTCAACATTTGTATAAATAGGGAGTTGCCCAAAAAGACTGACACAACCACTTTTAACTTTAAAAGGGGTAACTTCTCTAATATGAGGGGATATGTGAGGAGAAAACTGAAAGGAAAAATAGAAAGGGTCAAAACGATTGGGGAAGCTTGGAGACTATTTAAAATTACAATCCTAGAGGCTCAGAGAAAATATATACCGCGGATTAGGAAAGGCACAAATTGGTATAGAAAAAAGCCTGCATGGTTAACAAACAAAGTAATGGAAGCTGTAAAAGGTAAGAAGGATTCCTTTAAGCAGTGGAAAACTAGTCTCAGAGAGGCTGATGAAACGGAACAAGGCTGTGGCAAATAAAATGCAAGTCTGTGATCAGGCTGGCAAAAAGGGAATATGAGGAGCATATTGCAAAAAACATAAAGACCAACAATAAAACTTTCTTCAAATACATTAGAAGTAGGAAACCAACCAGGGAAGCAGTGGGGCCCTTGGATGACCCTGGGGTAAAAGGTGTACTGAAGGATGATAGGGAAATGGCTGAGAAGCTGAATGCATTTTTTGCCTCTGTCTTCACTGTGGAAGATGAGAACTGCTTGCTCACTCCAGAACAGCTGATTTTGGGAGGGGGGTTGAAAGACCTGAGTCAGATTGAGGTGACGAGAGAGGAGGTCCTACGACTGATAGACAATTTAAAAACACATAAATCACCAGGCCCGGATGGCATACATCCGAGGGTTCTGAAAGAACTCAAATGTGAACTTGTGGATCTCCTGACAAAAATATGTAATCTTTCCTTAAAATCTGCCTCCATTCCTGAGGACTGGAAGGTAGTGAATGTCACTCCTATCTTTAAAAAGGGTTCCAGAGGAGATCCAGGAAATTACAGGCCAGTCGATACTGGGTAAATTGGTGGAAAGTGTTATTAAGGAAAAAATTAATAGGCACATTGATGAACAAAATCTCTTAAGGAAGACTCAGCGTGGGGTCTGTAAGGGAAGACCTTGTCTCACTAACCTATTAGTGTTCTTTGAGGGAGTAAACAAACATGTGGACAAGGGGGACCCAATAGATGTTGTTTACCTTGACTTCCAGAAAGCTTTTGATAAAGTTCCTCATCAAAGGCTCCTAAGTAAGCTAAATAGTCATGGGATAAAAGGACAAGTCCTTTTGTGGATCAAAAACTGGCTAATTAAAAGGAAACAGAGAGTGAGTATAAATGGGCAATTTTCTCAGTGGAGGGTGGTAAGCAGTGGGGTACCGCAGGGATCAGTACTTGGTCTGATGCTTTTTAACTTGTTTATTAATGATTTGGAGTTGGGAGTAAGCAGTGAAGTGGCTAAATTTGCAGATGACACAAAGTTGTTCAGAGTGGTGAGAACCAGGGAGGATTGTGAGACACTCCAAAGGAATCTGTCGAGGATGGGCGAGTAGGCATCAACGTGGCAAATGGAGTTTAATGTGGCCAAGTGCAAAGTGATGCACATTGGAGCCTAAAATCCTAACTATAAATACACGTTGATGGGGTCCGAACTGGGGGAGGAGACTGACCAAGAGAGAGATCTTGGAGTCATAGTAGATAACTCAATGAAAATGTCCAGACAGTGTGCGACTGCAATGAAAAAGGCCAATGCTATGCTGGGGATTATTAGGAAGGGAATTGAAAACAAATCAGCCAGTATCATAATGACCCTGTATAAATCAATGGTGCGACCTCATTTGGAGTACTGTGTACAGTTCTGGTCGCCACACCTGAAAAAAGATATTATAGCATTGGAAAAAGTGCAGAAAGGGGCAACTAGAATGATAAAAGGATTGGAACACTTTCCCTATGAGGAAAGGTTGAAGCGCTTGGGGCTCTTTAGCTTGGAGAAATGACGGCTGAGGGGTGACATGATCGAAGTTTATAATATTATGCAGGGGATAGAGCAGGTAGAGAAAGAAGTCCTTTTCTCCCTTTCTTACAATACAAGAACTCATGGGCACTCAATGAAATTGCTGAGCAGTCAGGTTAGAACAGATAAAAGGAAGTACTTCTTCACCCAAAGAGTGATTAACACATGGGATTCACTGCCACAGGAGTTGGTGGCGGCTACAAACATGGACGGCTTCAAGAGAGAATCAAATAAACATATGGAGCAGAGGTCCATCAGTGGCTATTAGCCACAAAGTATAGATAGGAATTCTCAATCTGGGGCAAGTGATGCTCTGTACTCTTGGTGCTTGGGGTGAGTGGGTGGGCAACAGTTGGAGGGCTTCTAGTTTCCTGGCCCCACTGCTGGACCTCCTGAGGGCACCTGGTGTTTTTGATCACTGCGTGACAGTGTTGGACTGGATGGGCCACTGGCCTGATCCAACATTGACTTCTCTTATGTTCTTATATGTTCTTAAGTGTAACAACTATTGGCCCACAGAAACACCCTTTCTGTTTCTGCCTGAGACTCTTATATGACTCTTATATGAGAGCCAGTTTGGTGTAGTGTTTAGGAGCGCAGACTCTAATCTGGGTGAACCGGGTTTGATTCCCCATTCCTCCCATGCAGCTGCTGGTGTGACCTTGGGTCGGTTCCAAGTTCTCTCAGAGCGGTTCTCCCACAAGCAGTTCTTGAAAGAGCTCTCTCAGCCCTGTCAACCTCAGCGGGTGTCTGTTGCGGGGAGGGGAAGGGAAAGGGGATTGTGAGACACTCTGAGACACCTTCAGGTAGTGAAGGGTGGGGTATAAATCCAGTCTCTTCTCTTCTTCTGTGCTTCCTGACTGGAAGGAAGCAAGGCGGAGCTGTGACATAACAGAGATGCCACAGGCAGCCTCTTCCAAGGGCAAACAGTTCTTCTACATTAGGAGTGATTAAGCTGAAATTTGTGATATATGAAAAATGAAAATAAAATTATTATAAACAAGGAGTGATTTAGTCAGTCATACTGGGGACAGAAATGTGAAGGAATTACCCAAACACCTCGCTAAACAGAAGAAGAAAGACCAGAGATAGGAAGCACTGAGAGACAGCAGTCTCCTCCAAGGGCTACCGAATCATGCAGAGACATAACAGAGACCCTCTGGTCAGTGGAAAGACACTAATTGTTTAATTTTCTGTTTCACAGCACACTCGCGGTTCACTTGTGGCTCACTCTTCTCCCGCTCGCACCACATTCAAACTTGAAGCCCTACGGAGATTATTCTTAATCCAGCTTTGTCCTAATCAGTTGTTGCCCCCTCTGCTACGCAACAGGGTGAGGCTCAACTGACTTGTGAATCACAGCCTCAACTAATTTTATCCCCCCCCCCCCCCGGTCAACTTTCCTAGATTTCACGACAGGCCTGGGACCCTGAGAAGCTGAGAAAGAGAGACTGGCCTTGGCGTACTTCTGATCTGAGCGCACAAAGGAAACCCGCCAGTTTCCCACAAGTTGTCAGGGCAGATTTTGGAAATGACAGTGATAAGGGTCAAGTGGAACGCAGGCTCGCGATACAAACATCTCCCCGTCCAAGAGGTGGGCATCTTTCCACCAGCATCTCCCTCTCCCATACTAATGACAGGGGGACAACATCACGTCTTCTTGCCCCCCAGAGGATGGAGGCTTGACCAAAGCAGGAGGCAAAGCGAGTGGAAAATGGAAAATGTCACATTGGGTCCAGCTTTCCCATTAAAAACCATGCCGCCAGAGCGCCCCGATGGGCAGCTGCTTCCCCCCCACTTCCCCTGAGCTTTCAAATCTCCTTCTATCAGAAAGGATAAACAAAGCGAGCGGAGAATGAGGGTAGCCGAACAACAAAATAACAGAGCTGTGAGAAGGGCTGCCTCCAAAATGCTCCCCATCTCAATTCCCTTTCCCACCCAAGAGCTCCAAATAATCCGGTCTTGTTTCCAGCACGGAACCAGCCCATTTGTAAACCTCTATAGTTTCAGTTTTTCTTTCCAAATTCTGAATGGATTGCCTACTGCACATGAGCAGTTTGCTACACTTGTCAGGTCTTTTGTGTCATTTCCACCCTGTCTGAACTGCTGATACGCATGCACAGGGGTCCGTTGGAGGGGGAGCGCACAGGAGCACAGCTCCGGGAGTGAGGAGCTCACGGGGCGGGCACATGACCAAGCCCCACCCCCTCCTCGGCTTCCCTGAGCAGTGCAGAGGCGGGGAAAGCCCTGCTAGGGTCTTTATTGTTTTTAATGTTTTGTTTTAATATTGATAATTTTATCATTGTTCCTTTTATGACTGTGTGCTGCTTTTCCAGAGACTTGCTCAAGGTGGCATATAAATTTTCTAAGTATACCATTTTTTATCTGGGCACATGGCACATAAGTACTGGAGAAATTTCACCAACCCTTCAGCAGCTTCCACCTTATCAGTTTGGTGTAGTGGTCAGGAGTTGGACTCTAATCTGGGAGAACCGGGTTTGATTCCCCACCCCTCCACATGCAGCTGCTGGTGTGACCTTGGGCCAATCACAAGTTCTCTCAGAGCTGTTCTCTCATGAGCAGTTCTCAAAAGACCTCTCTCTCAGCCCCACCTACCTCACAGGGTGTCTTGTTGTGGGGAGGGGAAGGGGAAGGGATGGGTGGTGCACATGTCCTGGGTATCTCAAGTCTACTTGAAACCTGGTGGTTTCAAGGGAGCAGGAAGAGAATGAGGGTGTGTTCTTTACGCTTATTTTGATGGCAGAAAGTATTGGATGGGGAAGGGAATGGAGGAAGAGCAGGTCAGTTTCACTCACCTGTGGAGTGGAGCCTGAGGGGTGGGTGTTGCCTTCTGACACACTTCCGGTATGTTAGGGGGTGTGGCATATGCAAATGAGTTATGCAAATGAGTTATGGTAATGAGCTCCTGCACCTCTTTTTCTACGAAATGACCCCTGCGCATGCACGCATGCTCATAAAACATTGTGGGAAAGTTACCTTGACGTTATTGCACATAACGGTTGTCTCAGGCTTCTGTGCGGCACATTGGTGCATTCCTCACAGGCAAGATCACACGTCTGCATCAATAAAACACCATACAAAAAGAATCTTAATGGAATTATATCTACGATCATATCAAGATTGCTTTTTTTGTAGTGTTTCATCAGTGAGCACATGAGCATCAGTAATGCAGAAGGGAAGGGAAGATATTAAAATGTGTTTTTTTGCAGTGTTTCATCAATGAGCACGTGGGCATCAGTAATGCAAAAGGGAAGAGTAGATATCAAGATTGCTTTTTTTGCAGTGTTTCATCAACGTGCACGTGCTGGTTGATGAAACACTCCATCTGTAATGCAGAGGAGAAGAAAATATTGTGGCGAGGTGCACGCGTCCTTTAATTTATTTCAATGTTATTCATTCTACTTTATTTGTAGCTTGCCTTTCTCACTCAGACTCAAGGCAGATTACCACAGTGCAAACCAATACAGTCAATCGGATGAGACATCTGATAAGCAATGTAATAAGACTAGGATTACAGCAATCTGAAACAAAGCAAACAATTATGTACTTCATTTTATATCTTCTCTGAGTCAAACTTGAATTCAGGAGGAGTGGAATGCAGGGCATGCGCAATCAAGGAACAAAATGGGGGGGGGGGGGGTGTCTGTTCATCTCTAGTTGGGCGTCTCCAGTTCAGGATTTCACTTCTTTCTTGAGCTCGAGCAGTGATATTGCAGGGCAGAGGCTCAAGTGATGGAACGCCTGCTTGGTATGCTGAATGTCACAGGTTCAGTCCACGGCATCTCCAGTTAAAAAGGATGTCTGGAAGCAGCAATTCTTACTCTACTGGGAAGTTACTGCCAGTCAGTGCAAGCAACACTGGGCTGGATGGACCAATGGTCAGACTCGGTGAATGGCAGCTTCATGTGTGTTTGGAGGGCTGGGAAAAAAACCCCTTTTTTTGAGGTTCTAAAGTGGTTTGGCCCTGACCTCGGATAGCCCAGGCTAGCTCAGTCTTGTCTTAGAAGCTAAGCAGGGTCAGTCCTGGTCAGTAATTGGATGGGAGACCTCCAAGGAATACCAGGGTCATGATGTGGATGCAGGCAGTGGCAAACCACCTCTGAACCCATCTCTTGCCTTGAAGACCCTACAGGGTTGCCGTAAGTCAGCTGTGACTTAAAGGCAGAAAGCAAGTGATCTGATGGTGTTTGCACTTGCTGTGATGGACACAGAGAGAGAGAGAGACACACACGGTCCTGTTTCCCACAGTCTCCTCTGGCTAAACAGGTCCTTAGGACGAGGGAGTCAAGGACAGCCGAGAGCTGAGAAGAGAAAGAGTGTGCAATTCTCACGGCATCTGCAGCAGAGTCCTTTCCACTCTGCCTCTCACGCCGAGCACTGGAATCTAGCCCAAAGTGCTTTCAGCGTTCCCCTTTTTAGGGGACTGCGGTTCCAAAAAGGAGTCTGTGAACAAAAAAAAGCACGCTGAAAGGAAGGCAGGGCGACAGCAGGCCAGGGCTTGATCAAAAGTTCCCATTGTAGAAAAAGCCCAGCAGGAACTTATTAGCATAATACCACACCCAACAGCAGAAATTCATTAGCATATTGGACCACACCCCTGACCGTGCAGCTCCCTTCCAGGATCCACTTCCCCAGGTACCCCGCGGCTTGCGAGGCACATGGGGAACCCGAGGGAAGGAAAGCAGTTTCTGGATAGGCTTCCCCAGCTGCGGGGTGGCCTGGGGAACCCAAGGTGGGGAGGCAGTTTAAACTGACTTCCCTCCCTGGATCAGATTGGCTTCCCCAGGCGCCCCGCGGCTTGTGAGGCGCCTAGGGAACCCAGGGGGAGGAAGACTCTAGGCGTGGCCAACTTGGAAGCCAGCCGGAACGCCGTTCCTGTGCGTTCCTCCCCCAAAATAGCCCTGGGCACCACCAAACCACTGGGAACCTCCCCTGGTCTCATTTCTCCATTTGGTCCACAAGCTCTTTTGTTGCATCTTTTGCTTCCATTCATCTGTGCCTCCTCCCCTCCTCTAGACTGTGTGTGTCCAGTGCTGTCAAGAGTATAATCTCTCTTCTTGAGCCTCCAGGACACAAACAGGCAGGGGTCATTTCGTAGAAAAAGAGGTGCAGGAGCTCATTACCATAACTCATTTGCATAACTCATTAGCATATGCCACACCCCTAACATACCGGAAGGGCTTCAGAAGGCAACACCCACCCCTCAGGCTACACTCCACAGGTGAGTGAAACTAACCTGCTCTTCCTCCATTCCTTTCCCCATCCAATACTTTGTGCAATAAAAATAAGCGTAAAGAACACACCCTCATTCTCTTCCTGCTCCCGTGAAACCACCAGGTCTCAAGTAGACTTGAGATACCCAGGACATGTGCACCACCCATCCCTTCCCCTTCCCCTCCCCACAACAAGACACCCTGTGAGGTAGGTGGGGCTGAGAGAGGTCTTTTGAGAACTGCTCATGAGAGGACAGCTCTGAGAGAACTTGTGACTGGCCCAAGGTCACACCAGCAGCTGCATGTGGAGGAGTGGGGAATCAAACCCGGTTCTCCCAGATTAGAGTCCAACTCCTGACCACTACACCAAACTGATGGGGTGGAAGCTGCTGAAGGGTTGGTGAAATTTCTCCAGTACTTATGTGCCATGTGCCCAGATAAAAAATGGTATACTTAGAAAATTCATATGCCACCTTGAGCAAGTCTCTGGAAAAGCAGCACACAGTCATAAAAGGAACAATGATAAAATTATCAATATTAAAACAAAACATTAAAAACAATAAAGACCCTAGCAGGGCTTTCCCCAGGGCTCTGCGCCTCTGCACTGCTCGGGGAAGCCGAGGAGGCGGCGGGGCTTGGTCATGTGCCCGCCCCCTGGGCTCCTCACTCCTGGAGCTGCGCTCCTGTGCGCTCCCGCTCCAACGGACCCTTGCAAACAGGTAATGTTAATTAATAATAAGGAGGATCACAATAATCATAGGGGGAGGGGGAACACCTTGTCCCAGGGCAAGGGGTTGGGCCTGTGCGGCCGCTTCATAATTCCAGCAACCAGGGCTATTTTTGAGCAGGAACGCACAGGAACGGAGTTCCGGCTGGCTCCTGAGTTGGCCACACCCAGCAGGAACTTATTAGCATAATAGGCCACACCCAACAGCAGAAACTCATTAGGATTGGCTACCTTAGGGGTATGTGGCCTAACATGCAAATTAATTCCTGCTACAAAAAAAGCCCCGGGTTTTGACAACAAACAAGGTAAACAGAATAAGAAGCAAAAGGTGGGTGTGGCTGGATGACCACTCCTCAGGTAACAGGGGTGTGTGGCCTAATATGCTAATAAACTGTGCCGTCAGTGGTGTGGCCTAATATGCTAATGAGTTTCTGCTGTTGGGTGTGGCCTGTTATGCTAATGAGTTCCTGCTGGGCTTTTTCTACAAAAAAGCCCTGCCAGCAACTGAGAGTATATTTAGTGCATCCACTTCTGTTTTGCAAAATATCCATTGCCAGAAGGGAGCTCAGGAGCTCACACAGTGTTAACGGACTCATTAATTAGGCCTTTCCAATGCCTCTGTCTCGCACACATGCTGCCAGGGATGCCCCTGAAGACCCTTCGCCTGAATGCATGGCAGCATTCAATGCCTTCTGATCATCTGCGTCTTTCTTCCCCATGAACATTAACACCGCACATTGTTGCACTGATAAAACCAGGGCTCTTTTTGTAGAAGAAGCCCAGCAGGAACTCATTAGCATAATAGGCCACACCCAACAGCAGAAACTCATTAGCAGATTAGGCCACACCCCTGACCGTGCAGCTCCCTCCCAGGATCAGCTTCCCCAGGTGCCCGTGGCTTGTAGGGTGCTTGGGGAACCCGAGGAGGGGAGGCAGTTTAAACTGCCTTCCCTCCCTGGATTGGCTTGGCTTCCCCAGGCGCCCCACAGCTTGCAAGGCACTTGTGGAACCCGAGGGGGGGGGGAGGCTGTAGGCATGGCCAACTTGGAAGCCAGCCGGAACTCCGTCCCTGTACGTTCCTGCCCAAAAGTAGCCCTGGATAAAACACAGGAAAAAGAGCAACGATTGTTTGTACAGTTGTTATCTTTTTTGTGTCTATCTTTTTAGCAGTGTACTGGAGTGCGTATGAGAAACAATAATACATCAGGAGTCTTAAAAGAGGTGTTCTCTGCCACACAGAAGAGAATGCCTCTTCTCTCGACAGTAGTGGTTTAGAGTGCGGACGCTAATCTGGGAGAACTGGGTTTGATTCCCCGTTCCTCCACATGCAGCTGCTGGTGGGACCTTGGGTCAGTCACAAGTTCTCTCAGAGCTGTTCTCTCAGGGGCAGTTCTCAAGAGAGCTCTCTCAGCCCCACCTACCTCACAGGGTGTCTGTTGTGGGGAGGGGAAGGGAAAAGGATTATAAACTGCTCTGAGACTCCTTCGGGTAGTGAAGGGTGGGGTATAAATCCATCCTCCTCCTCCTCTTCTTCTTCTTTCCTCCTCATCTCTCCCAAAGGATGCAGTGTCTTTTAGGCAAAGGCACCTGATTCCAAGGGAGGAAGTATCCCTTTTTCTCTCCCACGGAAGGGGATACTGCCTCTCAGCGGTCATTTCGAGCAGGAGCTCGGGGGAGCACAGGTCCGGGAATTGGTGCCAGCCCCCCCCCCCCCGGTTGGGGAATGCCTGCTTGTGTCATGGCTGCAGCAAAATGACCCCGTCTCCCTGGAAAGGTCCTTGTTCCTCCGACCAGCCTTCTGAAGGCTTCCGCCACCACTAAAGCTGTCCTCCCAGAATAGTGGTATTTCTGAGGCTTGGATTAGTAGCGGTCCCCTCTCTGCCAGCTTTCTTTCTTTCTTTCTTTCTTTCTTTCTTTCTTTCTTTCTTTCTTTCTTTCTTTCTTTCTTTCTGGAAAGTACTGGAGTCGGGAGGCGAGTTGTAGGATGATCATAGCAAAGACTTTATTAAGTGAATCAGCATGTTCAGGAGATGGTCAGATCAAGCATGCGGCCAGGGCTCCAGGGCCCTGTTTATATGCCGGCCGGAGCCACACCTCTGGCCGCACCCAAAATACCTGATAGGGGCTTAACATATGCGCATAGTCCTGATAGGGCCTTAAGTCTTAAGTTGTAGTTCATAGGTCCCCCGCGGAAGACCTAGGCTGGCTATTGGTGGTCGTTTTGGATCCGACTGTCTATTGTTCTACCTGGCTGAAGCTCAGGTAGAATCAGGCCATGTGCTCTGACCGCATGGCGGTCGCCATTTCGTGACTAGTACACAACACTTCCTTCCTTCCTTCCTTCCTTCCTTCCTTCCTTCCTTCCTTCCTTCCTTCCTTCCTTCCTTCCTTCCCCTCTCTCTCTCTCTTCTTTCTTTCTTGCCTTCTGACATACTTCCGGTGATGTCAGGTGGTGTAGTATATGCAAATAAGGTATGCTAATGAGCTCCTGCACCTCTTTTTCTGTGAAATGACCCCTGCTGCCTCTGCCAAAGCACTTGCTGGCTGGGGAAGAGGCATTCCCCTTTTTCTTGTGCACAAGATGAACTGCATCACCTTCCATTCATGAAAGAGAAATTCTCCCTTCTCTCACACATAGGAGGGAATGCCTCTTCTGCAAAGGTGGAAGAGATATTCTCCCTTCTCTCAGACTCAGTCTTCCTCTGTGACGGCACGTGCTGGTTAGAGAAGAGGCTTTTCCATTTCTCCTGCACAACAGGACTGACATTCATGGGAGAGGCATGGAGTGAACCTGGGACCTTCTGCTCCAAGCAGAACAGGCGTTCTTCTCCAAGACTCCCCTGAGCCTCAAGACTGAACAAGAGAGAGATCTTGGAGTCGTAGTAGATAATTCACTGAAAATGTCGAGACAGTGTGCGACTGCAATGAAAAAGACCAATGCTATGCTGGGGATTATTAGGAAGGGAATTAAAAACAAATCAGCCAGTATCATAATGCCCCTGTATAAATCAATGGTCTGGCCTCATTCGGAATACTGTGTACAGTTCTGGTCACCGCACCTCCAACAAGATATTATAGCCTTGGAAAAAGGGCAAAAAAAGGGCAACTAGAATGATAAAAGGGTTGGAACATTTTCCCTATGAAGAAAGGTTAAAGTGCTTGGGGCTCTTTATCTTGGAGAAACGACAGCTGAGGGGTGAAATGACTGAGGTTTACAAGATTATGCATGTGCTAGAGCGGGTAGAGAAAGAAGTCCTTTTCTCCCTTTCTCACAATACAAGAACTCGTGGGCACTCCATGAAATTACTGAGCAGTCAGATTAGAACGGATAAAAGGGAGTCCTTCTTCACCCAAAGAGTGACTAACACGTGGAATTCACTGCCACAGGAGGTGGTGGCGGCTACAAGCATGGACGGCTTCAAGAGGGAATTAGATAAGCATATGGAGCAGAGGTCCATCAGTGGCTATTAGCCACAAAGTATAAATAGGAACTCTCAGTCTGGGGCAAGCGATGCTCTGTATTCTTGGTGCTTGGGGGTGGGGGCAACAGTGGGAGGGCTTCTAGTGTCCTGCCCCCACTGCTGGACCTTCTGAGGGCACCTGGTGTTTTTGGCCACTGTGACACAGAGTGTTGGACTGGATGGGCCACTGGCCTGATCCAACATTGGCTTCTCTTATGTTCTCTTATGTTCTTTGCAATTCTTTGCCCCAACCAGCCTCTCCTCAGCTCCTCCTTTTGTTTCACCAGGCTCCCCACAACCTGAGAGGCCTTTTGTTTCACCAGGCTCCGCCACAACCTGAGAGTCCCTTAGTCCCTAAGCTCCACCTACCACACCTCAGGCTCCGAGCATCAGGAAAGCTGGTCACTTGAACCGGGAAGGAGCGGAACCCAAGCAAGAACACAGGATGCCGTCTCTGCCTCAAAATCTCATGTGAAGAAATGTGCAGAAACACGAAAGGGAGAGAAGCAATTAAGTCATCCAAAATGTCAGACGGTTCATGGACAGAACATGACAGATGAATCAAAGCAAAGGCATTTGCAAAAGAATGAAGATCCTGAAAACTAACAACACAGTCATGATTAATCTTCCCTCGTTCCAGGAGAATCGTATTCACATATACATGGCAAAGTAATAAAAATGCCTGGCTGATAGAGACATAGACGCATTTCACGGAAATGGAGGGTTTTGTGTTTATGTGTGTGTTAGGATTCTTTGCTGCTCATCCTCTGCCTGAGGATAAGATTCCCAATCTGTGTCGTCATAGAATTGGTCTAGAGAGAGCCCTTTCCATAGGCCCGTAGTTACAGTGGGGCATATCGGGGCCCTGCCCTCCTACTTAAAAGCCCTGCCCCACAAATAGCCCTGCCGGAAACCTTATTTTTTGAGGAGAGACTCCCCCCCTGCTGCCAGGGTGAGAGCACCGCAGCTTGCCCAATGCCACAGAGTCCACCCTTCAAAGCAGCCATTTTCTCCAGGGGAGCTGATCTCTCTCAGCTGGAGATCAGTTGTAAAAGCAGGAGATCCCCAGGCCCCACCTGGAGGCTGGCAACCCTAATGCCTTGTGGCTAATAGCAATTGATGGACCTCTGCTCCAGAAGTCTGTCCAGTCCCCTCTTGAAGCTTCTTGCGGCAATGAATTCCACGTGTTCATTACTCTTTGAGTGAAGAAGCACTTCCTTTTACCTGTTCTAAGCCTACTATTGGTCGCTGCCCTGTCCGTTAAAAGGAAGGGTTGGAAACAAGCTTGGAGCCTCCCCCTTCAAAGACAGGCATTCAGATTTAATTTAATTAACTATAATTTAACTGCCCCCTTAAAAACTTAAATGCCTCCCTGAACAAAAAAATTCCTGGCTATGGGCCTGCCTTTCCAGATGCGAAGGTTGATTTATGGGGCTGTGCATCCATCACTAAAACATATGAACCTGGGCCACTGGGAGAAGCTGTGGCTCAGTGGTAGAACATCTGCTTTGTATGCAGAAGGTCCCTGGTTCAATTCCTGGCATCTCCAGCTGAAGGATCTCAGATAGGAGGTGTTGTAGGAGGGGTCCCTTTCTGCCTGAGATCCTGGCAAGTATGTGGCAAGACAGCAAGAAACTGTGACAAACCAACGCTAAATACTAATAAGATTTTAAAAACTAAGTATTCTGTACCAGCTACTGAAATCTGATGATTAAGTCTATTATAGCAGAGAAGGGGTAATGGGGTGATTTGAATATAAGAAAACTGAGAGGGAGGTTTGCAGAGAAGTGGATGAGTTGTTTACAGACGTTAACCCTAAGAGAAGGAGACACGTGAAACGAAGATTAAATCTGGAGTCCTCGTCTTGGGTTAATTCCTGGATTTGGGACTAGCATTTTGGACCGGGGGGGGGGGGGGGGGGCACCTGTGTTTGCAGCTGTTACACAGTGAAACATTAATGTGTCTCCAATGTATGGAACTATGTCCTTCAAATGTTAAATAGTTTTGTATAGAATTTCATATTTCTGTATAGGGTTGCCAGCCTCCAGGTGGTACCTGGGGATCCCCTGGGATTACAGCTCCTCGCCAGATTACAGAGATCATTAGTTCCCCTGGACAAAATGGATGCTTTAGAAGGGGGAGTTGATGGCACTGTACCCCCACTGAGGTCCCTGTCCTTCCCAGGCCTCATCGTCAAATCTCCAGGAGTCTCCCAGTCTGGATCTGACAACCCATCCCTCGATCCCCTGCCAGTGGCCAGGAGGGACCTGGCCAACCCTATTTCCGTAACTGTATAGTGATGATTCTTGGATGGAATATTATCATAGGACAAGCGTGATCTCTTGGTGGCATATTGAAAAATATACTTATGATAAGTCCTTGAGAAAAGAATACAGAATACTTAGTTTTATAAATCCTTATTAGTAATTAGCGTTGGTTTGTCACAGTTTCTTGCTTTCTAGTCACATACCAGTCAGACTGTGACCAATGCTCCCTCTAAGCTATGGAGTCCTGTGAGCAAAAATTCTACTTTGTGAGCTGCTTACTGGCTTTAAAGCTGTGAGTGAGCAATTTGGCTGCTGCATAAATTAGTTTGCTCTGGAGCCCTCCTTCCTGAGCTGAGGCAAAAGCGCGTGGGCCGGAGGCTAAAAAAACTGTGAGCTAGCTCACACTAACCCAGTTTAGAGGGAACGTGGACTGTGACCCCTCTTGAGGTTCTGGCAGGCCCCTGCTGGTCACAGGAGGCAATGCTGGGACCGATGGTCTAAACCAGGGGTGGGCAAATTGCGGCCCGGGGGCCACATGCGGCCCTCCACAGAGTTTTTGCGGCCCGCCAAGAAGATTTCAGGACTTCAAGAAAATTGAGCCTAAATTCAATTTGCTCTCTTATCCCATCACTGCTGATATTGATACAGTACCTGAGGAGCTGCAGCTTGAACTTACTGACATGCAGTCAGATCACACTGTGAAAGAAATGTTTAATGCTGTGACATTAGTTGACTTTTACAAATCTTTGTCTGCTGAAAAAATTCCATGTATGAAGAAATTTGCTGAGAAAATGTTCTCTATATTTGGGTCTACATATATTTGTGAGCAAAGTTTTTCTTGCATAAAGATCAACAAGAGTAAATATAGAGGCTCTTTGACAGACATTACCTTGCAGGCTGTGATGAGAATCTCAACAAGCAATCTCCCTCCTGATTTCAAAAAAGTTGTAGAAAAGTGTGATAGGGTACATTTGTCTCATTAAACTGATTCTAAAATTAAATGTGCTTGCAGCTATAGATGATATGAAATTAGCAGAATAAATTGAATAAAACTACCAATATTTTATTTAATTTATATTTATTGATTTTTATGATACAATTTATACCTTTTCTGAAATGCAAAGTTAACTAATGAATGCAGTCATTTTAAAAGGTGAGGCCCTCTGCTAACCTCCGCTCCCACAAAGTGGCCCCCCAGCCAAAACAATTGCCCACCTCTGGTCTAAACAGCTTCATAGGCCCAGCAAATGGAGAACCATAGTGGAGAACCTCAAGCTACCAACTAGGGAGACTCCTGAAATTCGCCCCTGAGTTTGGAGTTCCAGATCCCCTGGGGTTCTTTCCAAAACTATTTAGAAACCTTCCACATTTTTGTTCAGAGAACTGGATGCCAGGAGTGCCGCTTCAGCAAGGCTCTTCTAATGGAGAAGACGTCTATCAAATTCTATTAGCCCTGATGGCTAAATGAATACAGTTGCCAGCTCTGGGTGGAGAAACACCTGGAGATTTTGGGGCAGAGCCTGGGGAGGGCAGGAACTCAGCGTAGGGTTGCCAGCTCTGGGTTGGGAAAGTCCTGGAGATTTGCAGGGTGGAGCCTGAGGAGGGTGAGGTTTGGGGAGGGGAGAGGCTTCAGTAGGGTATAATTGCCACAGAGTCCACCTTCCAAAGTGGCCATTTTCTCCAGGGGGACTGATCACTGTGGCCTGGAGTTCAGTTGTAATCAGCGTTCCCTCTAAGCTGAGTTAGCGCGAGCTAGCTCACAGTTTTTTAGCCTCTGGCTCACACATTTTTGTCTTAGCTCAGGAAGGAGGGCTCCTGTAAAGTACTGAGTTCTCAGCAGCATTGACGAGGACGAAGTTGGTGTAGTGATTAGCTCAAGTTTATTTAGAGGGAACAAACATGTCTTAACCGGCCAGAAGGCCAACATGTATACACACCCAGGACACACCCCAGGTCCCACCTATGATCCTATTGGGGGGTTTGAATTTCCCACCTAGGTCTTATTGGAGGATTAGTGGGACTCCTGGATCCTTGGCTCCTGTTGTTCTAAGAGCCAAGCTCTGGGCTCTTTGTGCTGGCGCCCAGTGGCGGTCAGTGGACACAACAGCTCCAGAGCAAACTAATTTATGCAGTAGCCAAATCACTGGCTCACAACTTTAATGCCAGGAGCTCACAAAGTAGAGTTTTTGCTCACATAGCTTTGAAGGAGCATTTCCCAGGAGATCTCCAGTCACCACCTGGAGGTTGGCAACCCTACCTCAGCAGGATATAATGTCATGGAGTCCACCCACTAAAACAACCAGAGGAACTGATCTCTGTCATCTGGAGATCAGCTGTAATATCGGCAGATCTCCAGGGCCTCACCTGGAGGTTGGCAGTCATATATGTTCAGCTGCAATCGACCCCTGGATACCAATTTCTGGCGGAGGAGAGAGCTGCTGGATTCTCAGAAACACTTGGCTGTTCGTTGCCAGAAACAGGACACTGGTCTAAAATGAAGGTTCAGTCAGATCCAGTAGGCCTCTGCTGTAGGGTTGCCAAGTGCTTACCATAGTGTAGTGTGGGGGGGGGGAGTCCTCTTGCCACCAGGAGTCCCCTTGCACGCGCGCGAAGTGCTCCCGCCACAATGACATCACCTGGAAGTGATGTCATCGCCTTGGGCACGCTGGGGGCGGGACCTCTCAAATTCGAGGGAAAACCATAGAGTTTTCCCTCAAATTGTAGAGCGTCCCCGTCCCCCCCCCCCCGAAACGTGCTTGATGCGATGACGTCACCCAGAAAGACGTCACCCATCGCACCGGGCACGTCTTCCCAGTCCAGCAATTTGGTGTCCCTTACTTTCCTGTCCTGGGGAGGAGGAGGAAGAGGAGGAGGAGGAAGAAGAAGTAGAAGAAGAAGACCCAAGGTCACACCAGCAGCTGCATGTGGAGGAGTGGGGAATCAAACCCAGTTCTCCCAGATTAGAGTCCACGCTCTTAACCACTACACCAAAGTGGCTCTAGTCAAGGACAGCCAGAGTCTCAGAGTGGCTTACAATCCCTTTCCCTTCCCCTCCCCACAACAGACATCCTGTGAGGTAGGTGGGGCTGAGAGGACAGTTCTGAAAGAACTTGTGACTGACCCAAGGTCACGCCAGCAGCTGCATGTGAAGTGATGGGGAATCAAATCCAGTTCTCCCAGATTAGAGTCTGCGCTCTTAACCACTACACCAAAGTGGCAGGTTTAAATGCACGTAGAAAAATAACCCCATGGAATGCTGATGGAATAATTCCAGTACTATCTCAAGATCCCCGCCCTGTCCTCAGAGGTTCCGCACTCTGACACAAGCCTCCTACAAAGACTGTCCGGGGGCTCTCCTCGGAGGCCTTTGCCCCCAACTAAACTGCAAAGTGACCCAAAGCCACTCAAAGTCTCCCCGGAGTACCCAGACAGCTGTTCGAGGCCTTAATCGGGTGCGTGAAGGCTACAAACCATCTGCTTCTCTGCATTTTCAGTGTTAAAAACGCTAAACCACACTTAAGCCCTAAGGGGGGAAAGGAAGGCAAAGGGCCCTTTGTTCTTTTAATCCATTCCAAAGCCAAGCGGGATGTGGGATTTGGCCCGTGCACTTGGATCTGAACGGTGCAGCGCGGTCCTAAGGCGCTACTCCTTTTTAAATCCACTGAAGGCAATGGGCTTTAAAAGGGCATAACTCTGTTTGGGATTGTCCCACTATGCCCCCCCTTCTGAAGCTGTGTCTGGGCTGAAACACATCACATCCTTATAACTGAACCGAAGTAGAAGAGTAGGCTTTTATACCCCGCCCTTCACTATCTGAAGGTGTCTCAAAGTGGCTTACAGTCACCTCCCCTTCCTCTCCCCACAGCAGGCACCTTGTGAGGTAGGTGGGGCTGAGAGAGCTCTGAGAGAACTGTGACTGGCCCAAGGTCACCCAGCTGACCGCATACGGAGGAGGAGTGGGGAATCAGACCCAGGTCTCCAAAATTCCTCGTGCACAGAAGACAAATACTCCAACACTGACTATATTACTCTATGACCAGGGGTCCATTGGAGTCGGAGCGCACAGGGGCGCAGCTGCGGGAGTGAGAAGCCCAGGGGGCAGGCACATGTCCAAGCCCCGCCCACTCCTTGGCTTCCCCGAGCAGTGCAGAGTCGCAGCGCCCCGGGGAAAGACCTGCTAGGGTCTTTATTGTTTTTAATGTTTTGTTTTAATACTGATAATTTTATCATTGTTCCTTTTATGACTGTGTGCTGCTTTTCCAGAGACTTGCTCAAGATGGCATATAAATTTTCTAAGTATACCATTTTTTATCTGGGCACATGGCACATAAGTACTGGAGAAATTTCACCAACCCTTCAGCAGCTTCCACCCCATCAGTTAGGTGTAGTGGTCAAGAGTTGGGCTCTAATCTGGGAGAACCGGGTTTGATTCCCCACTCCTCCACATGCAGCTGCTGGGGTGACCTTGGGCCAGTCACAAGTTCTCTCAGAGCTGTTCTCTCATGAGCAGTTCTCAAAAGACCTCTCTCAGCCCCACCTACCTCACAGGGTGTCTTGTTGTGGGGAGGGGAAGGGAAAGGGATGGGTGGTGCACATATCCTGGGTATCTCAAGTCTACTTGAAACCTGGTGGTTTCAAGTGGAGCAGGAAGAGAATGAGGGTGTGTTCTTTACGCTTCTTTTTATTGCCCAAAGTATTGGATGGGGAAGGGAATGGAGGAAGAGCAGGTCAGTTTCACTCACCTGTGGAGCGGAGCCTGAGGGGTGGGTGTTGCCTTCTGAAGCCCTTCCGGTATGTTAGGGGGTGTGGCATATGCAAATGAGTTATGCACATGAGTTATGCTAATGAGCTCCTGCACCTCTTTTTCTACGAAATGACCCCTGTCTATGACTATACCACCATGACCTGTTATTACCACTATGCAATACTATTATAGACAGGGGCTGAACAGCAAATTATCATGTAACATGATGAAGGTGTGCAAAGACAAACTAAATAACAAGCTAAGTTTGAACTTTACCTCCCATTCCAGCGTATTTGAAAAAGTGTGCCTTGCACACGAAAGCTCATACCTCAAATAAAACTGCGTTGGTCTTAAAGGTGCCACCGGACTCTAAATTTGTTCTCCTACCTGGAAGATTCTCAACGCGACTCTGTTTGGACCGACTATCAGGTTTACTTTTGTCCTCCTGCACCCTGATGCAATCTTTTTAAATAGTTGTTACGAGGAATGGACTTTTATGTCCGGGACATGAGACCAAGCGGTGAGCAGAGAAGCAATGTCTACCTGGCAGCAGAAATGGGCAAAGACGTGGGAGTCGGGTGTGGGGACCCCAGGCTTATTTCTGGTTTATCTGTGCTTCAGTAATGCTTCAGCATTGCCAGTCCCTCCACCCTGCAGTCTCTGGCATGGGATGGGGGGTTGGGTTGCCAGATCCAAGTTGGGGAACTCCTGGAGATTTGGGGGTGGAGCCTGGGGAGGACAGGGACCTCAGTGGGGTACAACGCCATAGAGCCTACCTTCTAAAGCAGCCATTCTCTCCAGAGGAACTGATCTCAGTAGTCTGGAAATGAGCAGGGGTCCATTGGAGTGGGAGTGCACTGGAGTGAGGAGCCCAGGGGATGGGCACATGACCAAGACCCGCCCCCTCCTTGGCTTCCCCGAGCAGTGCAGAGGCGCAGCGCCCCGGGGAAAGCCCTGCTAGGGTCTTTATTGATTTTAATGTTTTGTTTTAGTATTGATAATTTTATCATTGCTCCTTTTATGACTGTGTGCTGCTTTTCCAGAGACTTGCTCAAGGTGGCATATAAATTTTCTAAGTATACCATTTTTTATGTGAGCACATGGCACAAAAGTACTGGAGAAATTTTACCAGCCCTTCAGCAGCTTCCACCCCATCAGTTTGGTGTAGTGGTCAGGAGTTGGACTCTAATCTGGGAGAACCGGGTTTGATTCCCCACTCCTCCACATGCAGCTGCTGGTGTGACCTTGGACCAGTCACAAGTTCTCTCAGAGCTGTTCTCTCACAAGCAGTTCTCAAAAGACCTCTCTCAGCCCCACCTACCTCACAGGGTGTCTTGTTGTGGGGAGGGGAGGGGATGGGTGGTGCACATGTCCTGGGTATCTCAAGTCTCCTTGAAACCTAGTGGTTACAAGGGAGCAGGAAGAGAATGAGGGTGTGTTCTTTATGCTTATTTTTATTGCACAAAGTATTGGATGGGGAAGGGACTGGAGGAAGAGCAGGTCAGTTTCACTCACCTGTGGAGTGGAGCCTGAGGGGTGGGTGTTGCCTTCTGACACACTTCTGGTATGTTAGGGTGTGTGGCATATGCAAATGAGTTATGCAAATGAGTTATGCAAATGAGCTCCTGTACCTCTTTTTCTACGAAATGACCCCTGGAAATGAGCTATAATTCCAGGGGATCCCCAGGTCCCACCTGGAGGTTGGCATTCTTGTAAGCAAAAAAATAGCTGAGTTAGGGAATTCTAACCTGTGGTCAGGGATGTCACTTTGGGTGCATCTAATCAGCATGGTTTCCATTGCGCCAAACCTTTTTTTTTTTAATGCACCAAAAGAGGCAAGTGCTTAATTACAACTGCAGAGATACAGTATTCCCCTTTGACCATCGTAAGAAGTAGGTAATTCGTTCTTGACTGAGAGGTGGATAAGCCGAAATGTTACAGTGGGAGGGGAGGAGCCCGAGCAAATAGGATTAAATAAGACAGGAAGGAATCAAGCAACACTTAATTACCGAACAATTTAAAAGCGTTTCCTGAAAAATTCTGGCTGGCAATGAATGCTTCTTGGTGTCTGAATGAGCCAAGATTCGTACGGCTTCAGACAGAGGCTTCGCACGGCTTTAAAGTCCTGATATTTAGAAACAGATATTTTTTTAAAAAAAACAAACAACTCCCTGCAGTACAAAGACAACGGTGCTCCAGGCAGGGGCTTGGTGGTAGAGTATCTGCTTAGCATGCAGAAGGTTGCAGGTTCAATCCCCGGCATCTCCATCTAAAGGATCCGGTAGTAGGTGATTTTTCTGAGACCCTGGAGAGACACTCCCAATGTGAGCATTAAATTCTGACCCTGAAGGACCAGGAATCTCATTCAGTATAAGGTAGCTTCATGTATTTCTTTTCAGGATAGCAAAGCTGTATGGTAGAAGGAGAAGAAGAAGAAGAGATTTATTTTATACCCCACCTTTCACTAGGGTGAAGGGTCTCCAATCTCTTTCCCCTTCCCCTCCCCAAAACAGACACCCTGTGAGGTAGGTGGGGCTGAGAGAGCTGTCTTGAGAACTGCCCTTGAGAGAACAGCTCTAAGAGAACTTGTGACTGACCCAAGGTCACACCAGCAGCTGCATGCGCAGGAGCGGGGAATCAAACCCGGTTCTTCCAGATTAGAGTCTGCACTCCTGACCACTACACCACACTGGCTCCTAACCATTACACCACACTGGAAGTAGTGAATGCTACTTTTGAGAGGTAGACAAGGCTAATTTCCCACATACAGACAGACACACTCACACACACATATGGTAGGTATGTGAACAGGCACCCAATATTGGAAACAGGTGGTAGAAATTATATCAGTCGAACTGGAGGAACAGGTTCCCTATAAGACAGAAGATCTTACTACTAAATTGGGTAGTTGATTACACACACACACACACACACACTCACTCACACACACACCGATCTCCATGCAATAGCTTTTCATATGATTTCCACTGCTAGATTGGTTTTCACTAGGAACTGGAAGGCAAACAAAAGGGTCCCAAATTCATGACCGGCTGATGAAAGCAAAAGAGACCGACAGGGCGAAACAAACGGCTTACCAAGAAAACAGAAAAACTTGCAGACCGGTTTCATTGGAGTCAAGGGCTGTGCAGAAAATGGATCTTTCTTGCAAAAAAGCAGGAGAAATAGAGTTCTTAATTTCACATGAGTGGCCCCTCCTAACAGCTCCCCCCCTCTTTTCCCCTGCAAGTAACCGTTGAAGAGTTTTTATTCCATTTGTCTGAAGAAAGCTTACACTTTGAACAAAGCGTTCTTGGTCTTAGAGGTGCCACTGGACTCAAACATCGTTCTAACCCGTATACATACAATGGGTGCGTTCACACCCACAGATTTGAGCCGGCTGGTAATGCTTCGAGCCGGCTCAAATCTGCTTGTTCACACAGCCACAGCTGGCTCCCGTCCCCAGCTGTCACCTACCGGACGAGACCAGGTCCTCTGGTGGTCTCAGCCGTCCTCTTCCGGCTCCAGCCGCCTTTCCCCTGTCTAAACGCGGAGCCGTTGCCGAGCCAGTTCCGAGTCTTAAAGCCCCCCCCTTCCGTGGAAGCCTCTGGCTTCCGCTTTTTGGCTGCCATTTTTTTTTTTACTGTCAGCGAGATTTGCATGAGCGCTTATACAACTCCCCCCCCCCCATTTTTTTAAAAAAAGGACTCTAATTCTCCGTTCAGGATGCCACGTAGACCAGTTTCAGGGTAAACGTTTAAAGGGTCATATTCTCTCAGGGCAAGGAAGTCACGGAGCTTGGGTGACTGTATTTTCGGGAGATTGCTCGTGCGCATGCGCAAGCAGCGAAAAATAAAAAAAAATTAAAAAGTGTCCAGACACATGCTCCCGTGTAGACGCCGGGGAGCTGCCGGAGTGCGCTTCGAGCTGGGTTGAGTGTGATCGCGATGGGGCGTCTTGAGCCAGCTCCAGCACACCATCTGAACACACCCTAGAGCAGGGGTGGGCAATTGTTTTGGCTCGGGGGCCACTTTGTGGGAGGGGAGGTTAGCGGTGGGCCGCACCTTTTAAAATGATTGCATTCATTAGTTAACTTTGCATTTTAGAAAAGTTATAAATTGTATCATAAAAATCAATACATATAAATTAAATAAAATAGTGGTAGTTTTATTCAATTTATTTATTGTGCTAATTTCATATCATCTGTAGCTGCAAGCACATTTAATTTTAGAACCAGTTTAACGAGACAAATGTACCCTATCACACTTTTCTACAATTTTTTTGAACTCAGGAGTGAGATTGCTTGTTGAGATTCTCATCACAGCCTGCAAGTTAATGTCTGTCAAAGAGCATCTATATTTACTCTTGTTGATCTTCATGCAAGAAAAACTTTGCTCGCAAATATATGTAGACCCAAATATAGAGAACATTTTCCCAGCAAATTTCTTCATACATGGAAATTTTTCAGCAGACAAAAATTTGTAAAAGTCAACTAATGTCACCGCATTAAACATTTCTTTCACGGTGTGATCTGACGGCATGTCAATAAGTTCAAGCTGCAGCTCCTCAGGTGCTGTATCAATATCTGCAGTGATGGGATAAGAGAGCAAATTGAATTTAGGCTCAATTTTCTTGAAGTCCTGGAATCTTCTTGGCGGGCCGCAAAAAACTCTGTGGCGGGCTGCATGTGGCCCCCGGGCCGCAATTTGCCCACCCCTGCCCTAGAGTAATGTAGCAAACACACACACACCCAACGTCCAGGCATTCTAAGTCACTCATTCCAATAGTACCGACCCTGCTTGGGCTCTGAGATCTGATGAGATTGGGCTCTATCATGCAGCCTTCCCTCCCCATTCTTTTTATTATGCATATCTTTTTATGTTATGATCTCTTTCTATCTCTTTATAGGCATTCACTACTAGACCTTGAGGGCATCCAACAAAGCTGACGGGCAGTAGATTCAGGACGGACAAAAGGAAATACTTCTTTACACAGAGAGTGATTAAAAAGTGGAATTCACTGCCAGAGGATGTAGTGATGGCTGCAAGAATAAACAGCTTTAAAGGGGGATTAGGTAGATTCGTGGAGGATAAATCTATCAGTGGCAACTGGCCATGGTGACTGAGGGAAACGTCCGCATTCAGAGGCACTAAGCCTTTGAAGCCCAACTAGGGTTGCCAAGTCCCTCGAGCTTACCGGCGCGCCGACTGACGTCACCGGAAGTGACGTCAGCACGTTGGGGGTGTTGCCATGGCGACGCTCTGGCAATCGCCCCAAAACTCTATGGTATCATAGAGTTTTGGGGCGATTGCCAGAGCGTTGCCCTGGCAATGCCCCCAACGTGCTGACATCACTTCCGGGTGACGTCATTACGTGAGGGAAGTCGTCCAGGCTGGACGACTTTGGGGGCGGGGTTTCCCCCGCCGGCCGAATGCTGGCCGGCGGATCAGGAACCCCTGTAGCAGGGGATCCCCCGCCCCCCCGGCTGACTTGGCAGCCCTAAGCCCAACATCAGGGAAGGCCTCGGCCTCTATGCCTTGTTGTTGGCCTTCGGGGGGAACTGGTTGGCCCCTGTGTGAGACAGGATGCTGGACAAGATGGACTCGGCCTTAGGGTTGCCAAGTCCTTATCGTTGTCCAGGGAGGGGAAGTCTTTTCATGCCCGGGAGACGCTGGGGCGAGACCTCTCTAATTCGAGGGAAAACCATAGAGTTTTCCCTCAAATTATAGAGCTTCCCTCTAAAAAAACGTGCCCAGTGCGATGATGTCACCTCCGGGTGACGTCATCGTGCCGGGCACGCCGCCAGAGCCTGGCAATTTGGGGACAGGGTTCCTCCCGGCAGCCCAATCTGGGCCGGCAGGGAGCAGGCCACTTGAGTGGGGGTTTCCCCACCCCCTGGGGGGACTTGGGAACCCTACTCTGCCTCTGTGCCCTGTTGTTGGCCTTCCAGGGGAATTGGTTGGCCACTGTGTGAGACAGGATGCTGGAGGAGATGGACCAGTGGTCCGATCCAGCAGGGCTCTTCTTATATTCTTATCAGGGAAGGCCTCGGCCTCTATGACCTGTTGTTGGCCTTCCAGGGGAACTGGTTGGCCACTGTGTGAGACAGGATGCTGGCCTAGAAGGACCGCTGGTCTGCTCCAGCAAGGCTTTCCTTGTGTTCTTGTGTTATGCTCTTTTCACCGATCTTCCATGAATTTGTCTAACCCCCCCTTTTCAGACCCACTAAGCCACCAGCCCCTGGCCACATCTTATGGCAGTGAAGGAAACTTTGGCTTCTATCCTCCCTCAAATCCCCCTTTCTCTGACAGTTTTACAATGATTGCACAAACTCCACATGTCACTGGTCCCACCACAACTCCCAAATGTTTATTTGCGTAGCGGTAATAAGATATAATTATGTAAAGAAACTCCCCACTTGGCTCTAGCACAGATAAACCCCCCGCACACACACAACTGCCCAAAACACTTGCCAAAAGTGAGCCGGGTCTCGTATAACAAGTCCTGTATTTATTTTGGGGACATAAATGAAGCCAAGCGGGGAAGAAAGACCAAAGTTTATGCTATTAGGCTGGAGGACTCACTCTCCTTTGAAAACGGGTTATAAAACACACTGGGTTTTTTGACTGGAGCCTGCCAAAATTTTTCTCCTCAGCAGGGTCCTCTCCCATTTATTTCCTTGCTAATTGACTTCTGTTTGAAGCCCTGCAGTGGGAAGCAGTAAAGCTCAGACCGCAGTCCCTGCCCCCCCCTTCTCCTCATCGAGGGCCAAACTACACGTGGTGGGTCACGGGTATGCAACCAGAGATGCAATCTCTGCTTTAAAAGTACTTGTTCACTCGGTGCTGGGTGTGGGGGAGCTTGTATGAGGTTGCCAACCTCCAAATGGTGGCTGGAGATCACCTGGGACTTCAACTGATCTCCAGACTACAAAGATCAGTTCCCCTGGAGAATATGGCTGCCTTGGGAGGTGGCATTATACCCTGATGATATCTCTCCCCTCCCCGAACTCCAACCTCCACAGACTATGCCTCCAAAATATCCAGGAATTTCCCAACCCAGAGCTAGCAACCATAACCTTCCAGTTTTCTTCTCGCTCGGTTTGGTGTACTGGTTATGTGCGTGGACTTAAATCTGGGATAACTGGGTTTGATTCCCCATGCAGCTGCTGGGTGACCTTTGATCAGTCACAAGTTTTCTCAGAGCTGTTCTCTCAAGAGCAATTCTCTCAGAGCTCTCTCAGCCTCACTTACCTGTTGTGGGGAAAGGGCAGGAAGGAGATTGTAAGCTACTCTGAGACTCCGAGCGAAGGGCGGGATATGAATCCAATCTCCTTCCCTCTTACACGGCCAAGTGAACAAGTGCTTTTTAATATGGATCCTCCCCCATGAATATCTGCCTGGGAGTACAGTCAAGAGCCTGTGACCTGAAATGGGTCTAGACTATTGAGTAGTTACGCTTGACCCCTTTCACACATGCTAAATAATGCCATTTCAATCCACTTCAGCGACGGTTTGCAAGTGGATTTTGCCATTCCACACAGTGAAATCCAGTTGCAAAGTGCTTTGAAAGTGGATCGAAAGTGCGTTGTTTAGTGTGTGCAAAAGCCACGAGAAGCGCTGGAAGAGCCCATTAGAACCACCGGCCATAGAGCATCATCGCTGTTTTCAAAACCTTCTTCTCTCTGCTGGGCAGTCCCAGAGTGACACAAAACAAGTCCTTGCCAGGGTCATCCACCGTGCTCTGGAGGTAGACAAAAGGATTCCTTCCAACTGTGGGGCATGGCTTTGGCCTCCCTCCAAACCCTTTAAAGATGTTCCAGCACAGCCCTTCCTTTTAAATGTCTAATTTCTCCTGGTTTTTACATGGCAAGAGAACGGTTTGACTCTAGTTGTTTTCCCGCAAGCAAGGAAAATGGCATTTTCTAGGGGGGACCTCGCTGGAACATTCTGGAAGGCTGGGCTGTTTTTCCTGTTTGCAGCCAGCTGCTCGCTGGCATCTGTTTCTTTCATCCAAAAACAAAAACATTAAATCACAGCCCCAAGCTTGGTAAAATGGGAGGGGTGTTCAAATGACCCTAAGAGGGGCATTTCCTGAAGGGTTGAACCCCCACCCCCACTCCACCCCACCCCACCCCTGCATCCCAAGGGTATAATAGAGAAGAACTCGTCCTGAGCCAAGGCCCAGGACTACACCATAGCTGGTGATTCTAAAGAAGGCAATGCCTTTGAGCATGTGCAGAGTGTTTCCCGAGAGCCAGTTTGGTGTCGTGGTTAAGAGCGTGGACTCTAACCTGGGAGAACCGGGTTTCATTCCGCACCTTGGGTCAGTCACAAGTTCTCTGGAGAAAATGGCTGCTTTGGAGGGTGGACTCTATGATGTTATATCATGCTGAGGCCCCTCCCCTCCCCAAACCCCACCTTCCCTAAGCTCCACCCCCAAAATCTCCAGGTATTCCCAGCCCAGAGCTGGCAAACCTAATGGGGTCATCATAAGTCAGCTGCAACTTGACGGCACTGTCCACAACCACATAAGAGAAGAGAAGATGAGAAGAGAAGAGATTGGATTTCTACCCCGCCCTTCACTACCCGAAGGAGTCTCAGAGCAGCTTACAGTCTCCTTTTCCTTCCCCTCCCCACAACAGACACCCTGTGAGGGAGGTGGGGCTGAGAGAGCTCTCTCGAGAACTGCCCTTGAGAGAACAGCTCTGAGAGAACTTGTTACTGACCCAAGGTGCAGAATTGAACCCAGTTCTCCGAGATTAGAGTCCGCGCTCTAAACCACTACACCAAACTAGCTCTCGGGAAACACTCTGCACACGCTCAAAGGCATTGCCTTCTTTAGAATCACCTCCTATGGTGTAGTCCCGGGCCCTGGCTCACAATAAGCCCCTGCATTCATATTCTGATGCTCCAGCAAATGTTTAGATTAGGAAGATTAAAGCCAGCTGTGATCAAGCTTGGAGTAGCTATAATAGCGCGCTCATTTTTTTCTTAATCGGGTGAATTTGCGGTTGATTTTTTTTTTCTAAAAAAAGGAATGCATGCCAGTTTCTAAGGAGAAGGGGTGCGGGGCCCCAACAACAGACCGTCCCTCCCAAGCTACTGTGTGGTATGGTGAGGGTACAATTGGACTCTCCCACCCTTAGCAGCTGGAAACAAGCTGGTGGAAGAGCAACTGTCTTGGCTTCCGGTCGACTTGCGATTTGGAAACACAAATGTTCACTGGAGGTTTGTGGGCAAGGAGCTCAGGAAAACCCTCTGCGATTTTGGCTGGCGTGACACTGGGGAAACCACCCAAATGGAGTGTGCAAGCCAGAACTCCCGGGAGCAACCGTAATGAAGACAGCGGAGTAGTCAGCTTTGATTAAACCAGAGTCTTAATCCCCCGGCTCCTGATGTTTGAGCCGTGCAAAGAGCCATGCAAACCGAGAGGGCTTCTTCTTTAGGCTTTTGCCGTCCTTAAATAGCCGAAGATGCTTCTTTAACAGGCGCTGATGGACACGCTTGCTTGAATGAGCACTGATGGCTTTTGATGAAGGTGGCTGCTAACTGTTGGACGACCCCCTCCCCATCTCCTAAGAACTGGAGAACAGGACAGAAAGTGTTTTGGAGCTGCCAGTATTGGAGAAATAAGTTTTCCCCTTCTGGCTGGCAAGAAGGATGCTGTTGAGGAAGCTAACGCAGTGTTCTAGTTAGCGTATAAGTTAGTTAAGGAGACCTGAGTTCAGATCCCCACTCTGCCACGAAGCCTGCTGGGTGATTGTGGTGGGATTAGAAGAAGAAGAAGAAGAAGAGATTGGATTTTTACCCCGCCCTCCACTCACTTGGAGTCTCAGAGCGGCTTACAAACTCCTGTCCCTTCCCCTCCCCACAACAGACACCCTGTGAGGTAGGTGGGGCTGAGAGAGCTCTTTCCCAAGCTGTCCTTGAGAGAACAGCTAGTACAGAGCTATGGCTTGCCCAAGGTCATCCAGTCAGGTGCAAGTGGAGGAGTGGGGAATCAAACCCAGTTCTCCCAGATTAGAGTCCGCGCACTTAACCACTACACCAAACTGGCTCTCTTAGGGCCTGCCTTCAGTCCCCTGTTGCTTCAATTTCTATAGCAAATTAGCCTCCACAGTCGAATCTTTGGTTCTGTTTCCCTGGAGGCTTGAAGTTCAATAAATAAGAGGGTGTTTTTTTAAAAAAAAATAATTAACTGTCTCTCTTGATGCAATTGGGGTAGGTGGGATTCTAAAGTGAAGAACAAAATCAAATACCTTCCTGAGGATAATCAGAGAAACAAACAAATGTGTCTCATGATGCATTACCCATGATGCAAAATTCCACAGTAGGCTCCTAGGCTGCGGTCACACGGCCCTTAAATGCGGGAGGAAGGGCTATTTCCTCCCGCATTTAAAGGGGCCGTCTACAACGGCCGCAGAAAGTCCCGCGCCGAAGCGGGCTCAAATGCGGGTTCCTCCCGCATTTTCCGACCCCGGGAAAATCGACAGTTTTCCCGGGAGTCGCAGGAGGAACCCGCATTTGACAGCATTTGAGGTATCTGGACAGTTTTCCCGGGAGTCGCGGGAGGAACCCGCATTTGAGGTATCTGGACAGCCCTGGACAGACATTTGAGGTATCTGGACAGCTCCCTTCGGCCATTCCCCCCCCCTTTTACACTTGGGCCCTTGGGCAGTCAAACACCCAAGTGTAAAAGGGGGGGGGGGGAACCCCAAACTTACCAGGCGGCGGTCGGGTCCTTTGCTGCCGCTTACGCGGCCACCTCTTCCGCCACGGCTGCCGCCACTTCTGCCACCGCGGCCGCCTCTTCCGCAGCCGCTGCTTTTGCCGTGGCTGCCACTTCTGCGCCACTTCGGTAGAAAAATGCGGCCCCTTTAAATCCGGGAGGGCTCCCGGATTTAAAGGGCCCGTGTGACCGCAGCCCTAGTTTCAACAAGCTATACACAGTAGTATAGACCACAGTCCCTAATAATTTGTCCAAGTAACTTTGTGAATCGTTTAGTACAATGCAAGTCTATTCCCTATGTAGAAAAACCTTCCTGAATAATTCAGTTTTGCAGAGTTTGCGCAAAGCCAGGACAGCGGGAGCCTTCCTGCCCTCCTCAGGCAGGCCGTTCCACAAGGCGGGGGCCACAATGAAGAAGGCCACGTGTACACACAGTTGTTGGTTTTGCCCATTTGCAGGTTGGCACCCACAGAAGACCCTGGTTCTTCTTATGGTGCCCCTGCTCAGCTTGGATATTTTAATGAACCAATGTTAAGGAGAACACTATCGTTCTCTAGTACAGTGTTCCCTCTAAGCTGAGTTAGTGTGAACTAGCTCACAGGTTTTTAGCCTCCGGCTCACTGATTTTTGTCTTAGCCCAGGAAGAATGGCTCCAGATCAAACGAATTTATGCAGTAGCCAAATTGCTCGCTCATAACTTTAATGCCAGGAGCTCACAAAGTAGAATTTTTGCTCACAAGACTCCACAGCTTAGAGGGAGCGCTGCGATCTGCTTATACCTTACCCAGGATTTCCCACAGTTCAGAAAAATGGGGCAGCTGATGATTCCTCCCAGATATCCCCATGCCCGCGAATGACCTTTGGTGGCAGCATTTCACAAAGAGCACCCAGACGGGCTGATTCTCCTGTTCTGATGTTGCCACTTTTCGGCTGTGCAGGGTCTCTCCCCAGAAGGCTTAAAAATATACTCAGTCTCCACAATGAACGGAACATGCGGTCCATGCTGGCCCCTGGTCCATCTGTGCTGCAGATGTGCAGATTCATAGCATCAGTGCAGGGTGCCCAACGAACACATCTGGTAGGATAGCCCTCGCCACGTCATCTATGTTTTTGCAAGAACTTTTAACAAACATCAGTGCTACAGCGCTGCGTTAGACCAACGGTCCATCTAGGACAGCATCCTGTTCCCAACAGTGGCTGACCGCGTGCCTCCAAGAAGCCCACAGTCAGGGCTGGAAGGCAATATCCCTTCCTTATTGTATGTGCCCCAATGGCTGGCATTCAAAGGCAGACTGCCTCTGAACGTGGAAGTTCTGCCTGGAGATCATGCCTCACAACATCTAGACTCATTTTAGGCAGCACACCAAAACTCAGGTTCGCTGCGGTTTGGGATGAGTTCTGAGTTGGAAAACCCCATGATTTGCAGTTTCCTGGCAAAGCAGAATTAGATACCATGGGTGGGAGTGAATATGCAAACCATGGTTTGTGCCAACTGTGGTTCAGCATCTGAATTTGACTAACCATGGTTTGCAGTTGGGTGGCAAAGTAAAATCAGGAGCCATGTTCTGAAGCAGGTTTGCATACCATGGCTCCTGTTGACTATGGTTTGGCCTGGGGCCTGAATTGACAATCCAGAGTTACAGACAGCGCTCTTCCTTTGCTCCTGGAGACTCCACCTACAGCTCGAAACCATGGTGTGACGGACTACATTTAACCTGAGAAAGAATTCCATCTAAGAATTCAGAGTCTAGTGTCAGCTAAAGCTGAAGTACATTTTCACACAGACACCAAGAACTGGGGTTTGAGATTTTGGCAAAGAGTGAGTGGGTAGCAGGCTGAAGCTCCCAATCAGGCCAAAAATAATAGGATTATATTTTCAGGGAAGAAATATAAATTCTGCCCAGTTATACAAGGAATTGGCACTGAGGCAAACAATGCTCCCTCTAAGCTGTGGAGTCTTGTGAGCAAAAATTCTGTTTTGTGAGCTTGTTGCTGGAGGCACTGCCTTTACTCTCGGGAAGCCCCAATAGCAAGGGGCACCCCACTTCTAACCTGAACCAGAGACCCACAAAACTCAGGACAAGGAAGACCTGAAAACACCGAAAACAAGCCATAGCTCCGGAAACAGGGTCTCCATTTTCAGGTTTCAAAAGGTAACCTCAAAGCAAGCCACCAGACTTCCCCCTCCACCCAGAAGAGATTATGCTTATAGAATAACAATGGGTTCCACCAGGTGAAGTAACTGCATTGCTACAGATAGCCCCAGTACAGACATCCAATACCTGGCTTCTATTGTTATAGTCTGCCTCGGGGGTCATTTCGTAGAAAAAGAGGTGCAGGAGCTCATTAGCATAACTCATTTGCATAACTCATTTGCATATACCACACCTCCTAACATACCGGAAGTGTGTCAGAAGGCAACACCCACCCCTCAGGCTCCACTCCACAAGTGAGTGAAACTGACCTGCTCTTCCTCCATTCCCTTCCCCATCCAATACTTAGTGCAATAAAAATAAGCGTAAAGAACACACCCCCATTCTCTTCCAGCTCCCTTGAAACCACCAGGTTTCCAGTAGACTTGAGATACCCAGGACATGTGCACCACCCATCCCTTTCCCTTCCCTTCCCCTCCCCACAACAAGACACCCTGTGAGGTAGGTGGGGCTGAGAGAGGTCTTTTGAGAACTGCCCATGAGAGAACAGCTCTGAGAGAACTTGTGACTGGCCCAAGGTCACACCAGCAGCTGCATGTGGAGGAGTGGGGAATCAAACCCGGTTCTCCCAGATTAGAGCCCAACTCCTGACCACTACACCAAACTGATGGGGTGGAAGCTGCTGAAGGGTTGGTGAAATTTCTCCAGTACTTATGTGCCATGTGCCCAGATAAAAAATGGTATACTTAGAAAATTTATATGCCACCTTGAGCAAGTCTCTGGAAAAGCAGCACACGGTCATAAACTATCAATATTAAAACAAAACATTAAAAACAATAAAGACCCTAGCAGGGCTTTCCCCGGGGCGCTGTGCCTCTGCCCTGCTCGGGGAAGCCGAGGAGGGGGCGGGGCTTGGTCATGTGCCCGCCCCCTGGGCTCCTCACTCCCGGAGCTGCGCTCCTGTGCGCTCCTGCTCCAATGGACCCCTGGTCTGCCTCTGCCTCTCTGAGAGCTCATTGGTCCCGTCTAGGCCTTGCCCATCCTGATGCCACGCACCCCTGGAACTCATCATTGGTCCAGGTCAGGGGTCCTTTCGTAGAAAAAGAGGTGCAGGAGCTCATTAGCATAACTCATTAGCATAACTCATTAGCATAACTCATTAGCATATGCCACGCCCCCTGACATCACCAGAAGTGTGTCAGAAAGGGAATGTCAGTTTCAGCCCCATTATATCCTATGGGCCATTGAAATCAATGGCAAAAACTCATAGGGTATATGAGGGGCTGGAGGAAAGGGGATTTGAGGGGGAGGCTGCAAACTTGCAGAGTAGCTGCTGGGGCCTCTCCTCGAAATACCCACCAAGTTTCAAGAAGATTGGACCAGGGGTCCAATTCTATGGGCCCCCAAACAGATTGTCCCATCCCCTCCATTGTTCTCTATGGAGGGAAAAAATGTTAACTTTTTTCCTCCCATAGAGAACAATGGAGGGAATGGGGGCAACCTGTTTGGGGGCCTGTAGAATTGGACCCCCTGGTCCAGTCTTCTTGAAACTTGGTGAGCATTTCGAGGAGAGGCCCCAGCAGCTACCCTGCAAGTTTGGAGCCTCTCCCTCAAACCCCCTCCCCTCCAGTGGCTTTTAAAATTGCTGCCGAATTTCGGCAGCAATTCGGCGGCAAGCTGAATCAGATTAGAGAGTCTGATTCAGCCCGTGGCTGCTCTACTGGCCAGTCCTGAGCTGGCGGAGCTTTGCTCCGCCTTGCTCCGGCCCCAACGGACCCCTGGTCCAGGTAATCTATTGTTCTCACCTGAGACCAGCCCCCAAGACCTTCCATTGGTCTGCATTGTTTTTCCATGTCTATATCTGTGGACACATGGCCTCCAGACTGTGGGCTTCTGCCCTGATGCCAACTGGCAGCCCACCCCTAAACCCTCTGGGTTTAGGCCATAATCCTTTCCTCATGGACCTCTGCACATATGGACAGGCAGTATCACCCCATAACTGACCCCCTCTATTCCCTATCAATCACCTCTGCTTCCTTAGTTCTGTATTGTGTGTATGAATGATTGATTTTGTGTTGGTATGTTTAAGAATCCTTCAGTAAAGAAATCATTATTTTAGCCACCCAGTGTCTGTGTCCGTTCCTGGGTTCTTGGGAATTCTAACTCTGGTATACACAGGTCCTGATCCTATAGTTATGCCAGTTGTTCATTGAAATCATAATTCCCCATCTTTATTAAAGAACAGAGCAATTTGGCTCAGGGGTGTAGAGTTTAAAAACTCCCGGGGGGGCTCTTCCGTGCACGCGTGCTTTGCGCCCGCGCCCGCCAAGATCATGTCCCCACCGCTGCTGCCTCCCCCCCGCCTGACCACTCCTGCTTCCGTCCCTCCGTCTGTCCAGGGGCCAGCTGGGCATTTGCTTAGCTGGCCCCTAGATGGACGGAGGGAGGGTCGGAGTGGCCAGGCAAGGGGGGGAGAGAGGCGGCGGCGGCGGCAGCCCTAGGAAGGGCCAAGGGAGGCGCGGTGAAGGGCACACCATTTTCCCAGGGGGGCTCAGTCCCCCCTGGGAAATTTCGGGGCTGGCTCGAGCTCTCAAGCCCCCCTGTAGTTGACGCCTATGATTTGGCTAACAAGCTACTGGCATTAAAGCTGTGAGTAAGCAATTTGAGCTGCTGCATAAATTATTTTGCTCTGGAGCCATCCTTCTTGAGCAAAGACAGAAATGTGTGAACCAGTGGCTAAAAAACTGTGAGCTAGCTCACATTAACTCAGTTTAGAGGGAACACAGGAGACAATTCCTGGTCTGTAGTGAAAGGAAACGGTTATAGACTACTCAGGGGAAAGAGGGCGCACTGTGATATTTCAGAAAAGGGGAAAGAAATTGATACACTAAGAGAGTGACTTTCCAGAAAACCTGAACAGTTTTTAGGAAACTATATGCAGGAACATTGTAACTGAAACCAAAAGGCTTAGTCCACCATCTCTCACTGATAAGAACCAAGAGTTTGTAAAAATATACACTGCTATAGCACCCTCTTGTCTGTCCACTGAAAAATATACGGTTTTACCAACAACGTTTACCTCAGCCTTTCCAATTCTGGGCCACCCATACCATCCCTGCCTATTAAATAAAATCCTCATTATTGTCACTGTTATACAGTCTCCAGTGCCATTTCAAGGGATCTGCAAAGAGGACCCCTGTTTTCTCCTGACAAGTTCCTGGGCTGGGCAAACGCCAAATCAGATTCTGTCACAGGGTGGGACATCCAAATTTATAAAGCCACAAATATTATCATGCTATTGAGGGCCAGCTCAGTACCTGAAGGGAACTAAGAATTTTGGCAGGAAAAATCTGCCTCACAGTGAAGAAGCAGGGATCCATCATACATGGTTTACCTGTTGTCAGGGGGTCACTTCGTAGAAAAAGAGGTGCAGGAGCTCATTAGCATACCTATTAGCATAACTCATTATTAGCATAACCGGCCGAATGTCAGTTTCAGCCCCATTATCCCCTATGGGCCATTGAAATCAATAGCAAAAACTCATAGGGTATATGAGGGGCTGGAGGAGGTGGGGTTTGAGGGAGAGGCTCCAAACTTGCAGGGTGCCTTCTGGGACCTCTCCCCGAAATACCCACCAAGTTTCAAGAAGATTGGACCACAGGGTCCAATTCTACGGGGCCTCAAAAAGGTTGCCCCATCCCCTCCATTGTTCTCTACAGTGGGGAAAAAAACATTACTTTTTTCCCACCATAGAGAACAATGGAGGGAATGGGGGCAACCTGTTTGAAGGCCCGTAGAATTGGACCCCCTGGTCCAATCTTCTTGAAACTTGGTGGGTATTTGGGGGAGAGGTCCCAGAAGGTACTCTGCAAGTTTGGAGCCTCTCCCTCAAACCCCCTCCCCTACAGTCGCTTTTAAATCCACCACTGAATTTCGGCGGCAATTCAGCAGTGGGCTGAATCAGATCAGAGAATTTGATTTAGCCCGTGGCTGCCCTAGTGCCCCCTCCTGAGCTGGCGGAGCAGCGCTCCGCCTCGCTCCTGCCCCAAAGGACCCCCCCTGCCTGTTGTTGTTTTTAATTTTTTGTGAATATTGTGTTTGTGTGTGTGTGTGTGTGTGTGTGTGTGTGCATGCACACACACGCTTGCAAGCTTTGCAGTCATGATTGACTTCTGGCAACCCCTAGTGGGGTTTGGACATTTCATTGAGGTGGCTTGCTATTGCCTGGCTCTGCGTCCCGGCTCTGGTATTCCTTGGAGGTCTCCCATTCAAGTCCTTAGCAGGGATGGCCCTGCTTAGCTCCCGAGATCTGACAAGATCAGGCTAGCCTGGGCTATCCAGGTGAGGCCATTACCTGTTTAGAACTTCAGACCAAGATCTGGTAAGGGGGAACGCAAGCCGTGATTTGGTACGATGTTTCAGTAGAGCCCTATTTGACTCTTCACCCAAAGAGTGATTAACATGTGGAATCCACTGCCCACAGGAGGTGGTGGCGGCTACAAGCATGGACGGCTTCAAGAGGGAATTAGATAAACACAAGGGGAGGCCCGCAAGAAACTTGCGGGGAGGGGGCATTTCCTTCATCTTGCTGGGCCCGCCACTCGCCCCCCCCCCCCCATGGGCTCCCAGCAGTAGGATACTTGCAGGGGGCAGGTAAGCCTCTCTCTCCTCCCTCCCTCCTCCCTCCCTGAAAACAGCGGCGGCTGTGTGCCGAGCCTCCTCCCCCCTCCCTCCCCAAAAACATCGGTGGCGAGGCCCACCGCCCACCGAGCCCTCCCCCCAGCCAAAGCGTTCTCTGCACCTGCTCAGAGAATGCTTTTACTTTTGAGGGGATTTAAATATCCCCCCAAAAGATTTTTTTTTAACATTTAGGATTTTTCTGCACACGGGGGGAGTGCCCCTTGTGTGTAGAAAAAAACCCCCTCCCCCCCCAAGTGCCCCCCCGCGCGGATTTAGGTATCCGCACGCGGGGGGGCACTTGGGAATTAGATATATAGATATGGAGCAGAGGTCAATCAGTGGCTATTAGACACAAGGTATAAATAGGATCTCTCAGTCTGGGGCAAGCGATGCTCTGTATTCTTGATGCCTGGAGGGGGCAACAGTGGGAGGGCTTCTAGTGTCCTGGCCCCACTGGTGGACCTTCTGATGGCACCTGGTGTTTTTGGCCACTGTGTGACACAGAGTGTTGGGACTGGATGGACCATTGGCCTGATCCAACATTGGCTTCTCTCTTAAGTTTTTATGTTCTAATAGGGAAAGTCACTCTATTTCCTCCCGGCCAGTACGCTGGCGGTGTTGGTCACCTTGCCAGTGCCCTTGTAGGGAACCGCTGGGGATTAACAGCTTGCAAAGCTGACCTCCTGCCTCACACTTCCCTTCGGTGTTTCGTTATCAGGGAGCCAGAGCGGAGCAGGCGGGTTCCAGCCGCTTGCGTCTGCTGTTTGTCTGATAACTCCTCAGCCGGGACTGGCGCTCAACGCTCAGGAGACTATACGTTTTCTCCTTGACTTGTGTACCACTTAGCATTTCAGAACACACCGCTTGCGTATGTGCCGCAGCAGGTCCTTAAAGAGCATAGTCCCAGATCAAACAACAATATTCTACGGCAGGGCCGGCGCCAGCATACCCTGAGGGGGGGTAGCTGCCAGGATCAGGGTTTCTGGCTGGGCCCATGGCTTCCAGCAGTCTCTGCCAACTCACTTGCCAGCGTTTCACCATCTATGTCCCCGGTTGCATGCACTGCCCAGTGCCAATGGGGAAACGGCTGTGGGCGGATGTGATCATGAGCGGTGGGAGTGCTTGTGAGCACCCAAGGGAAGGACCTGCCAGTGGGTAGGAGGCATGCAGGTGGGTGGGTGGGGGGTAGGATGGCATGAGTGCCTGGTGGTAGGAAGAGATGGGGAGGGGGGCCCTGGGAACTCTTTGCCTTGGGCTCACCAAAACCTGGAACCAACCATGTTCTATAGCCCCAGACACGGGAACTCTGCATTCCGTAACCATCACATTTCATTCTGAATATGAATACTCAACAAACACAAGACAGGACTTCTGGATAGTCACAAGCAGGACACAGGAGAAACATCTCTCCCCAGTGTTTTGTCTCTCGCATCTGGACATTTGTCGCGAGAGCCAGTTTGGTGTAGTGGTTAAGAGCGTGGGCTCTAATCTGAGAGAACTGGGTTTGATTCCCTCACTCCTCAACAGCTGCTGGCGTGACCTTGGGTCAGTCACAGGTTCCCTCAGAGCTGTTCTCTAAAGGGCAGTCCTCGAGAGAGCTCTCTCAGCCCCACCTACCTCACAGGGTGTCTGTTGTGGGGAGGGGAAGGGGAAGGAGACTGTAAGTCGCTCTGAGACTCCTTCGGGTAGTGAAGGGCGGGGTATAAATCCAATCTCCTCTCTTGATTCTCTTTCTGCACCCAATCTAAGGTTGCCGGTTCCTGAGAACATTTTCCCTGAATGTCCCAGTGTGCTTTTCAAAGTCTCCAAAGGAAAGCATTAAAATGTCAATCAGATCTTTCACTACTAGCACCTCACATTCGCTGAGCGAGACCCCCTTGGTTTAGCCCAAGTCACATCTTATAGCATTCATCCAGTGTGTCTGACATCAGTTAACTCCATGTTTCAGTGAAACAAAATGTTATTACTGCTCTTAACAATTAAGAATGTAATTGAATATGTAATGTAATGTGGAATGGTCGATTTAAATGTAGTTCTCTGTTTTAGGGACAAGGAAAATACTCCGCACAGCCAAGATGCTGTAAAGTTCACCTCCATGCTAGAAAGGAGATGGATGCGGGTCTAAGGACCAGATTCTCACAAATTAGGACACGTAAATTTCCAGTTCTAACATATTTATTACCTATGTGGTGTCCCCCCCAGCTGAACCAAAACAGATGATAACCAGAATCCAGAGCTTGTCATTTTTTTGATCTGCTTAAAAAAATATTTTCACTATTTTGCATGCTAATTTAACAGGCCACCCCTATATATACAGCTATGCAGGGGTCATTTCGTAGAAAAAGAGGTGCAGGAGCTCATTAGCATAACTCATTAGCATACCTTATTTGCATATGCTAAACCACCTGACATCACCGGAAATATGTCAGAAGGCAAGAAAGAAAGAAAGAAAGAAAGAAAGAAAGAAAGAGAGAGAGAGAGAGAGAGAGAGAGAGAAGAAGGAAGGAAGGAAGGAAGGAAGGAAGGAAGGAAGGAAGGAAGGAAGGAAGGAAGGAAGGAAGGAGCTGGCAGAGAGGGGACCGCTACTAATCCAAGCCTCAGAAATACCACTATTCTGGGAGGACAGCTTCAGTGGTGGCTGAAGCCTTCAGAAGGCTGGTCGGAGGAACAAGGACCTTTCCAGGAGACGGGGTCATTTTGCTGCAGCCGTGACACAAGCAGGCATTCCCCCGCGCAGGGGGGGGGGGCTGGCACCAACTCTTGGAGCTGCGCTCCCCCAAGCTCCTGCTCGAAATGACCCCCGGCAGCTATGATATGTAATTCCATTTCATCATCTGACGAACTGTACATGCACACAAATGCTCATATCTTGAATAAACCTTTGTTGGTCTTAAAGGTGCCACTGAAACTTTGTTCTATTGCTTCAGACCAACATGGCTGCCCACCTTGATCTGACATTAACTAAATTGGCCTTTCCACTTTCATGTCACGGCTAGGACACACCCACACACAGATACGTGTCTTGGCCTTTCCATTTCAGGATGATTTCCAGTTTCTTATCAAAGCCGACTGGATCCGAGAATCTCCCTTCCTATTGCGCTTCTCCTGGGGGGTGAATCAAATGCACGAGTCTTTATTTCCCCCCCAAAAAAGGCTTTTATTAATCATTTCAACAAACACAACAATAATAAAATAATAATAAAACAAAAATAAACAAACAACATTCACTACATAACACTGAGTTTTGTCAATATAATCTGCGACATTATCACTTTTATTACAACAGGGCTATAAATTTACTGTTTCGGTTATTTTCAGAAGAATTCAGGTTTTCGCGATTAAGACAACATTTTTCCAAACAAGAGCACCATTTCTCCAGGTGGTCCGAAGTAGTCAAAGGGTTTTCTGATTTCCTAATGTCTTCTGCTATTTTGTCCATAATGGCATTTTACCAGATTTTAGAAGACCAGGCTTCTATTGAAAGGGAGTTTGGCATCTTCCAATTTGTGGCTGTAACATTCTTTGCAGCTAGTATTAATATCGGAATGAGCTCACATCGTATCTTGGGAAAGTTTTACGTGTGCCAAAGGTTTAATAGAACTAGTTGGGGGCTCTCTGGTAGTGTGTAGCCAGTTATGGTGTTTATAGATTCTTTATTTTCATGTTTTCCCCCCTTTGTGCTGAATTTCTCCCACCATGCATATATTTTATGCGTAAATGATGTGAACGTGCTATGCACTGCAAACAAATCTAAAATAAATCTAAAACAAATCTACAAAGCTGAAAAGGACAGCTGACACTAACAGAAAGTAATATGAAATAGAAATCAATTAGGGACCATATTGTTTATTCCTGTTTTTCTTTATGAGCAGGTCCCAGGAACTGGATCAGAACAGTTGTATTGGGAGAAGGGGGCTTCACTCCATCCTCCATGCTATTTTCCTGATCCAAATTGATTCCACCCATGAACAGTGATGATCCCTGAATGGGGGAAACATTTGGGTGCTTACTTAGGCTGTTTTTACATCTGACTTTTCCGCTGGAATCATTCTAGTTCCAAAAAACCCTGCCCATACTTCTGTGCGGTGTGAAACTGTGCTGCCACTGAAATGTCCACATCTACTAATTGCCCTCCTGTGGTCAAGCTAGTATGCAACCGGCTTCATTCTGCTTTAAACAATTGCTGTTGATTAGTGCACTTAGACCCCCTGGAGTGAAATTTCACACCACTGTGAAATCAGCACAGGAAAAGACAGCAGTCAAACTACTTTAGAGGGGAGGTGTAAAATGACCCTTAGAATCAGAGTTGGAAAGGACCTCCAGGGTCATCTAGTTCAACCCCCTGCACAATACAAGGAATTCACAAATACCTCCCTCCCCCACACCCCCAGTAACTCCTGTTCCATGCTTAGAAAATGCCAAAAATCCTCCAGCATCCCCGGGCAAACTGGGCTGAGGAAAAATTGCTTCCTGACCCCCAAATGGCGATCGGCATTTCCCTGGGCATATAAGAGAGGTCCACAAGAACTAAGCACTGGCTCATCCCTTCCCACCCTCCTTCTCACGATCTGCCTGAGTTCACAATAGAATCCACATTGCTGTCAGATGGCCATCTAGCCTCTGCTTAGAAACCTCCCAAGAAGGAGAGCCCACCACCTCCCGAGGAAGCCTGTTCCACTGAGGAACTGCTCTAACTGTCAGGCAGTTCTCCCAAATGTTTAGCTGAAAACTCTTCTGATTTAATTTCAACCTTTTGGTTCTGGTCTGACTTTCTGGGGCAACAGAAAACAACTCTATACCATCCTCTCTATGACAGCCCTTCAAGTACTTCAAGATGATCATCATATCACTGCTCAGTAATCTCCTCTCCAGGCTAAACATACTCCAGCTCCTTCAGCCTTTCCTCTTAGGACTTGGTCTCCAGATCCCCCACCATCTTCGTTGCCCTCCTCTGGATACATTTCAGCTTGTCTATACCTTCTTAAATTGAAGTGGAGAGGAGGAGGAGGAAATTGGATTTATACCCCGCCCTTCACTACCCAAGGGAGTCTCAGAGCAGCTTACAATCTCCTTTTCCTTCCCCTCCCCACAACAGACACCCTGTGAGGGAGGTGGGGCTGAGAGAGCTCTGACAGAAACTGCTCTTTTTCAAGGACAGCTGTGCCAGAACTACGGCTTGCCCAAGGTCATCCAGCAGGTGCAAGTGGAGGAGTGGGGAATCAAACCCAGTTAACCACTATACCAAACTGGCTCTTTTGGTGCCCAAAACTGAACACAGTACTCTAGGTGAGGTCTAACCGGAGCAGGTCAAACAACACTTCCAGAGACCTGTGAGGTTTGGGATTATATTGAGAAAACGGCATGGAGGAAAAGGCGATGTTGCCATCCTCCAAAACTAGGGTCCCAATCCAATGAAGACCCTTCCCTTGTAAATGGAGTTCATAGGAATATAAAAGGCAGAAGATCTTATCATGGATCTTTAAAGCCATACTTCAAAATGGTACTTGCTTTTTACCAACAAGAATATACTTGGGAGGAAATGCCTGCCCCCAATGGGTTTCCATCGTTCAGAAGTTATTAAAAATGAAGTCAGAAAACTTGGACCTTAGCCTCCCATCAACACCCAGAATGATTTCACTAGCCATTATGAAATACTGGCTTCATTTTCGTGCTGTTATTGCTCTCGAAAAGGGCCTGAATAGGAACATTTGCAAATTCATGTCATCGCTTTTCCTATGATGTCATTTTCTTCCTTTGTGCAAGACAGCAGTCAAAAGGGATCTGGAAAGCCAAAGATTTAATTTTAATACATCATGTTACAAATATCATATATAGTTAATTGCGGGCCAGGGACAAACTTGACAGCGATTTGTAATAGCAGGTGGTGCTTTGAACCCTAAAAAATAAAATGCCAGATTTCTTTGCTTTTATAAGAATGAAAAATATACCTGTCTTTTAAAATAAAAGGGGTAACTATTTCGATGTAATTTGTCACTTTAAAAAAAATATCGCGATCCATTGTGCCGCCACTCAAATGTCAAACTGTTCAGGTTCCAAGGTCTTTGAAGCATTACTTCAAAAACAGCCAACTACGAGTCCAGTAGCACCATACAGACCAAGAAGATTGTCAGGATATGAACTCTTGAGAGTCAAAGCTCTCTTCGACAGATCCAGTGGTGGACCTTCAATTAAATATGAGCATCCAGTGAAAGAGTCTCTGAGTCTTCACTACCTGAAGGGGTCTCTGAGTGGCTTACAGTCTCCTTCCCCTTCCCACGACAGACACCCTGTGAGGTAGGTAGGGCTGAGAGAGCTCTCTTGAGGACTGCCCTTGAGAGAACAGCTCTGAGAGAACTTGTGACTGACCCAAGGTCCCACCAGCAACTGCATGTGGAGGAACAGGGAATCAAACCCAGTTCTCGCAGATTAGAGTCCACACTCCTAACCACTACACCAAACTGGTTCTATGATTCTATTCTATGATTCTATACCCTCACTTGACAGGGATCTGACGAAGGGAGTTTTGAGTCTCGAAAACTCGCACCCTAGAAATCTTGATGGTATCTAAGGAGCTGCTGGAATTGATTCTAGCTGTTCTACTGCAGACCAACACGGCCACCCTCTGAAATACTTCAAAAAATTACTGCCTTTTAACACAGTAAGAAAGTTGTGCATCTGAAGTGCCAGCAAGTCGCAGCTGACCTATGGCAATCCCACAGGGCCTTCAAGGCAAGTGATTAAGCAGAGGTGGTTTGCCATAGCCTTCCTCTGCAAAGTTGTCCTTGGTGGCCTCCCATCCAAAGACTGGCCCTGCTTAGCTTTTGAGATCTCACAGGATCGGGCTATTCTATGCCACTCCGCCTCCAACAAGAAAGTTTTGTCTGTATGTGTGAGAGAGAGACAGAGAGAGAGTGTGTGTTAAATGCCATCAAGTCTCTTGACTTATGACGAGTCTACAAATTAATATCCTCCATATGCAGCTGCTGGAGTGACCTTGGATCAGTCACAAGTTCTCTCAGAGCTGTTCTCTCAAGAGCAGCCCTCAAAAGAGCTCTCTCATCCCCACCTACCTCACAGGGTGTCTATTGTGGGACGGGGAAGGGAAAGGAGACTGTAAGCTGCTCAGAGACTCCGAGTGAAGGGCAGGGTATAAATCCAATCTCCTCCTCCTCTCTTCAGAATTCCAGGCGGAAGCTCTGTCTAACGGCTTGCCTTTTAATCTGCACAGCCAATCAGAAGCCCTACTGGGCAAAAGCCCCACCTAGCCCCTCCCTAGGGTTGCCAGCCTCCAGGTGGGGCCTGGGGATCTCCTGCTTTTACAACTGACTGTACCATGCTGAGGTCCCTCCCGTCTCCAAACTCCACCTTCTCCTGACTCCACCCCCAAAGTCCCCAGGTATTTTCCAACCTGGACTTGGCAACCCTACCCCTCCCACTTTCTAAAAGCATTCGGCAGGCACAAGGAAAGGTATTGGTGGGCCCCATGGTGCCCACAGCCACCGCAATGTGCATCCTTGACCTCAGACCTCTCTGTCGGAAATGCTGTGTACGGAACCTAGCAGCCATCCAGGCGTGTGCTCTACCACTGTGCTCTACACTGTATCACACACCTTCTGTTCTGACCATACCCTCGACCTGCTGCAGAGAAAATAAATGCAACACATGGAGAAAAGCCCTCTTCACTGTGTAATAATGGAAGGTGGTCCCAGACAGCGATCCTTGATATAGCAAGTTAGGTATAAATAAAACACCTCTTCATTTTCGTCAGTGTGATGTTAGGCCTTGTCTGACCCCTTGCGGGTTGCCACCTTCTGCCGCCGCCACCCTGGACTGAGGGTCTCTTCAGAAAGCCCAGGGTGCCCTCCCAAGCCCAACCAAATGCCCTCTTTTAACCAAGAAACATAAGGCGTGATGACCAGGCAGAGAACACTTAAACGACAGGGTTTATTTAGACAATACTGGGGCAGGGAAAACGAGACAAGGTGCATTCAAATCAATAACAGTGTTTAAAGGTAAACTAAAATGAATCTAACGCGACTAACTGTTTTTCCTTAACTGGCACTACTTAAGGCCTATAGCCTCTTATTTAGGGTTGCCAAGTCCTAAAAACTTACCGGCGGGGGGGAGTCCTCCTGGCGCCGGGAGCTTCCCCGGCGCACGCGCTTGCGTGCGCGCCATGACAATGTCACCCGGAAGTGACATCATCACGTTGGGGTCGTTGCCAGGGTGACGCTCTGGCAATCGCCCCAAAACTCTATGGTATCATAGATTTTGGGGGCAATTGCTAGAGCGTCGTCCCGGCAACGTCCTTGACGTGATGACGTCATTTCTGAGTGACATCATTACGATGGGGACGTCGTCCTGACAGGACGACTTCGGGGGTGGGGTTCCCCCCACCGGCCGAATGCTGGCCAGCGGATCGGGAACCCCTGTAGCGGGGGATCCCCCGCCCCCCCGGGCTGACTTGGCAGCCCTACTCTTATACCAGGCCTCCTGCCTGCACTCACTCCATCCCATTGAGGAATTTCTCTCCCTGCCCAGACTTTCCCCTCAGGCTACCGCCACCGCCAAGCATCATGGGAATTGTAGGCTGACAGCCCTCTACCCCAGCACAGTTCTCTCCTGGGCCTAGGCCGCGCTAGGCCTGTCTTCCAGCCTGGCACAGATCATGACAGGCCTTCTTGTGTCCTTCTTGGCATTTGCGTTTTTTTCTTGCACTGGGTCTTCAGCACAGCTCTTCCGCAGAGCAGTCTTGTCATTCAGTCAGCACTTCGCCTCCTGATGGCTCAGCGGGACTCCAAAGGGTCCTGTCAACAGAGGCATCCAAATCCCAGATCCTTTTTCAAGTCTTCTGTCAATAGCAGAAGCCAGCTTCCTTGACAATTCCCCCTTTGCCATCCACGTCAGCTCTCTGCCGGGTGAACAGGTATCCCTTTACCGAATGCTAACATTATCCAATCATCCCTTCTGTCAAACAACGGCTTTGGGGAGGCCACACACGGCGGTATTTTGATGGATCTGGATTCTTGCCCCCGCAACTCCCGTTCATGCTTCAGTCGTCACCTTGACACAATAAGCCTCGGAGATTACTCGAGAGGGGCTATCCTCATCAAATGCAGCCCCTTCCATCTTCCGAAGGTCCAGAGAGATGTGAAAACTTCAAAGAAGCAGGAGCTGGTGAACATGCAGTACCTAATGGAAATCTTTGACCTCTATCCTATTTAGGGGTCATTTGGCTTCTTAGATGCTTTCCACTCCTTACTCCAGTAGAGATAACCGATGACGAATGATGCGTCCTTGAGCTTCCAGAGTCCTTTCTGCTTTTCTCTCCCACTCTGCTAGACAAAATAGATGGTCCATTGCCAGCTGGTGTCAACCAGTAGTGACCCAAAGTCAAAACTGATGTGGACCGTCTGAGGCCTCTGCTCTGTCCTGAAAACATGTTCATTGACTAGATCAAGATGATGCTCAGCATGCTGGTCTCTGCAGGGCAGCAGTGGGGTAAAAACTGTGGACGGAGGGGATGGATTCTGCTCCACAGCAGCAGTGTTCCAGTCCTTACTACTGGCTGAAATGTGTGCATTCTGCCAACTGATAATCTGAAAACAACCTCTCTCCCTACTCCCAGTGCGGACTCTAATCTGGGAGAACCCGGTTCGATTCCCCACTCCTCCACATGCAGCTGCTGGTTGGACCTTGGGTCGGTCACACGTTCTCTCAGAGCAGTTCTCTCAGAGCTCTCTCAGACCCACCTACCCCATAGGGGGTCTATTGTGGGGTGGAGAAGGGAAAGACTGTAAGCCATTCTGAGACTCCAAATGAAGAGCAGGGTATAAAACCAATCTCCTTCTCCTCCTCCTCCTCTTCTTCAGGGGAGCAACCAGGGGTCTGTTGGAGCGGGAGCGCACAGGAGCGCAGCTCCGGGAGTGAGGAGTCCAGGGGGCGAGCACATGACCAAGCCCCGCCCCCTCCTTGGCTTCCACGAGCAGTGCAGAGGCGCAACGCCCCGGGGAAAGCCCTGCTAGGGTCTTTATTGTTTTTAATGTTTTGTTTTAATATTGATAATTTTATCATTGTTCCTTTTATGACTGTGTGCTGCTTTTCCAGAGACTTGCTCAAGGTGGCATACAAATTTTCTAAGTATACTATTTTTTATCTGGGCACATGGCACATAAGTACTGGAGAAATTTCACCAACCCTTCAGCAGCTTCCACCCCATCAGTTTGGTGTAGTGGTCAGGAGTTGGACTCTAATCTGGGAGAACCGGGTTTGATTCCCCACTCCTCCAGATGCAGCTGCTGGTTGGACCTTGGGTCGGTCACACGTTCTCTCAGAGCAGTTCTCTCAGAGCTCTCTCAGACCCACCTACCCCATAGGGGGTCTATTGTGGGGTGGAGAAGGGAAAGACTGTAAGCCATTCTGAGACTCCAAATGAAGAGCAGGGTATAAAACCAATCTCCTTCTCCTCCTCCTCCTCTTCTTCAGGGGAGCAACCAGGGGTCTGTTGGAGCGGGAGCGCACAGGAGCGCAGCTCCGGGAGTGAGGAGCCCAGGGGGCGAGCACATGACCAAGCCCCGCCCCCTCCTTGGCTTCCACGAGCAGTGCAGAGGCGCAACACCCCGGGGAAAGCCCTGCTAGGGTCTTTATTGTTTTTAATGTTTTGTTTTAATATTGATAATTTTATCATTGTTCCTTTTATGACTGTGTGCTGCTTTTCCAGAGACTTGCTCAAGGTGGCATACAAATTTTCTAAGTATACTATTTTTTATCTGGGCACATGGCACATAAGTACTGGAGAAATTTCACCAACCCTTCAGCAGCTTCCACCCCATCAGTTTGGTGTAGTGGTCAGGAGTTGGACTCTAATCTGGGAGAACCGGGTTTGATTCCCCACTCCTCCACATGCAGCTGCTGGGGTGACCTTGGGCCAGTCACAAGTTCTCTCAGAGCTGTTCTCTCATGAGCAGTTCTCAAAAGACCTCTCTCAGCCCCACCTACCTCACAGGGTGTCTTGTTGTGGGGAGGGGAAGGGATGGGTGGTGCACATGTCCTGGGTATCTCAAGTCTACTTGAAACCTGGTGGTTTCAAGGGAGCAGGAAGAGAATGAGGGTGTGTTCTTTAAGCTTATTTTTATTGCACCAAGTATTGGATGGGGAAGGGAATTGAGGAAGAGCAGGTCAGTTTCACTCACCTGTGGAGGGGAGCCTGAGGGGTGGGTGTTGCCTTCTGACACACTTCCGGTATGTTAGGGGGTGTGGTATATGCAAATGAGTTATGCAAATGAGTTATGCTAATGAGCTCCTGCACCTCTTTTTCTACGAAATGACCCCTGGGAGCAACATTAAGATTTGAATATCTCCATTTGTATATGAGTAAGGCCTCATTCACACATTATGCCATTGAGTTCTGCTGGGGAGTCACACTTCAAGCAGCCGGGGAAATGCCACCAGGGGTGTGTGTGTGATATTTTTGATCAAGGATATGCACAAAAGGGGGGAAAGTACCTCTCCAGAGCAATGGCCCTGATTTATAACAGCTCCCATCCCCTCCAAATAACAAAATAGAAGTCTAAATCAGAGTTTGCCTTTTTCACCGCACACTGGGTTGACATTTTCATTGAGCTATTCACTACGACCCCAAGATAAGAATATAAGAACATAAGAGAAGCCAATGTTGGATCAGGCCCATCCAGTCTAACACTCTGTCACACAGTGGCCAAAAACACCAGGTGCCCTCAGAAGGTCCAGCAGTGGGGGCAGGAAGCCCCCAAACACCAAGAATACAGAGCATCACTTGCCCCAGACTGAGAGTTCCTATCTATACTTTGTGGCTAATAGTCACTGATGGACTTCTGCTTCATATGTTTATCTAATTCCCTCTTGCAGCTGTCCATGCTTGTAGCCGCCACCACCTCCTGTGGCAGTGAATTCCACGTGTTAATCACTCTTAGGGTGAAGAAGTACTTCCTTTTATCTGTTCTAACCCGACTGTTCAGCAATTTCATGGAGTGCCCACGAGTTCTTGTACTGTGAGAAAGGGAGAAAAGGACTTCTTTCTCTACCTGCTCTATCCCATGCATAATCTTATAAACCTCAATCATGTCACCACTCAGCCGTCATTTCTCCAAGCTAAAGAGCCCCAAGTGCTTCAGCCTTTCTTCATAGGGAAAGTGTTCCAACCCTTTTATCATTCTAGTTGCCCCTTTCTGCACTTTTTCCAATGCTATAATATCTTTTTTGAGGAGTGGCGACCAGAACTGTGCACAGTACTCCAAATGAGGTCGCACCATCGATTTATACAGGGGCGTTATGATACTGGCTGATTTGTTTTCAATTCCCTTCCTAATAACTCCCAGCATAGCGTTGGGCTTTTTCATTGCAGTCGCACACTGTCTCGACATTTCCATTGAGTTATCTACTACAACTCCAAGATCTCTCTCTTGGTCAGTCTCTACCAGTTCAGACCCCATCAACATGTATTTATAGTTAGGATTTTTGGCTCCAATGTGCATCACTTTGCACTTGGCCACATTAAACCCCATTTGCCACGTTGATGCCCACTCGTCCATCCTTGACAGATCCCTTTGGAGTGCCTCACAATCCTCCCTGGTTCTCACCACCCTGAACAACTTTGTGTCATCTGCAAATTTAACCACTTCACTGCTTACTCCCAACTCCAAATCATTAATAAACAAGTTAAAAGGATTGGACTGAGTACTGATCCCTGCGGTACCCCACTGCTTACCTCCCTCCACTGAGAAAATTGCCCATTTATACTCACTCTCTGTTTCCTTTTGATTAGCCAGTTTTTGATCCACAAAAGGATTTGTCTTTTTATCCCACGACTATTTAGCTTACTTAGGAGCCTTTGATGAGGAACTTTATCAAAAGCTTTCTGGAAGTCAAGGTAAACAACATCTATTGGGTCCCCTCTCACTCAGATCTTTTCCCCTCTCAGTCTCAGCACGTTCAGACCCCATTCGCCTATCCTTGAAGGGATTTTTTGTCCCATTGTGCATCACCTTACACTTACCAACACTGAACTTCATTTGCCACATTGCTGCCCACTCACCCAGTTTGTGGAGAACCTCTTGGAGCTCTTCACAGTCGGCCTTGGCTTTCCCCAGACTGAATAATTTTGTGTCATACGCAAACTTGGCCACTACACTACTCACCTCAGCTCCAGATCGTGTAGGGACAAATGCTGGCTCCGATACCAATCCTTGTGGGACCCCACCGCTTACTTCCCTCCATTGTGAGAACTGTCCACAGTTTAAAGACTAACTGAATATGTGGCAGGGTATGAGCTTTCATACCCTGCCACATATTTTGTTGGTCTTTAAGGTGCTCCTGGACGCTTGCTCTTTTCTACTGCTACAGACATACTAACATGGCTACCCATCTTGATCTGTCCACAATGGGTATAAGAATAAGAGAATTCATATGGGTTTTACAGGAACGATATTTGCCCTGCTACTTGAAACCTGTTACCTCACAGATCTTCCCGTGAGCACCTCAATAGTCAGTCACCCTCAGGTCATGCTTAGGATCCTGAGAAGTCATAGCTCGGTCAGACGTGGGCAAACAGATGCCACATCAAACCCCCCAAATGCCTTTAACTAGGCATGAGCACAAAGTCATCGGAACTGTCAGCAATCCGCCTCCTCCAAATGAAACAGCTTCACATTGGGAACCTCTGCACTGTGTTCCGCTTCATTCTGAGCACTGGTGAGGGGTTTTGTTGTGCGTGTGTTTTTTTTGCAAAGTCCTGGGCAGAGCTGGCTGACGCCCAAGCTTCCATTGTCACATTCCAACCCCAATTGAAACTGGGGGCATCTCTATCGTTAAAGCAACGAGGCCTATTTTAGGAAATCGAAAACACACAGGCTGCGGAATCATAAAAGCCCATTTGGATGCTTGGCGGGCGAGCCGATGACATTTACAAGGTGGTACAGTGAAGAGCCCAGAAACTGGAGCGAGACGGGGGATGGTCAGGCGTCGCTTGAGTTCCTACTGGTTTTACTTCAATTGAGTAAGGCGGCTGTCTCCCAAAGTCGGGAGGGAGGGAGACTAGGAACAGAGACTTTGACTCACAATAATAGGGGTGGGGAGGAGGTGCAGCATTGTAAGTGCTGCTTTAGAGCTCTTCCTATCTGGGCTGGGCTAATAACAATTCTGACATTCTGGCCCAGATATTTACCAGTTTGCTCCATCCCCCTCCAGTACAAAAACCAAGAAAGGCACAAGAGTGCATGATGAAGGATCCTTGGGCATAATCACCTAGTTTCCCGTGACTGGAAAACACTGGGCACTTTCAGACGTGCTGAATAATGCAGTTTCAGTCCACTTCAACATAGGGTTGCCAAGTCCCTCGAGCTTACCAGCGGGGGGGGGGAGTCCTCTGCCGTCCGGGAGCTTCGCGCGCGCGCCGGCTGACATCACCGGAAGTGACGTCAGCATGTTGGGGGCGTTGCCAGGGCGACGCTCTGGCAATCGCCCCAAAACTCTATGGTATCATAGAGTTTTGGGGTGATTGCCAGAGCGTTGCCCTGGCAACGCCCCCAACGTGCTAACGTCACTTCCAGGTGACGTCATTACGTGAGGGAAGTCGTCCAGGTTGGACGACTTCGGGGACGGGGTTTCCCACGCCGGCCGAATGCTGGCCGGCGGATCGGGAGCCCCTGTAGCGGGGGATCCCCCGCCCCCCGGGCTGACTTGACAGCCCTACTTCAGCAACCGTTTGCAAGTGGACTCTGCCATTTCACACAGTAAAATCCAGTTGCAAAGAACATTGAAAGTGCTTTATTTAGTGTGTCTGAAAGTACCCACTGCCTGCTAGAGGCCATTTCCAGCAACATCCCAGTTCTTTACTACTAATGGAAAAACATTGCTGTGTCCGTGGAGCATGTCTGCCCGATTTTAGCTAGGTCACGGTTGCTCCTGCTCCGCTTCTTCGTGTTTCTTTTGTTGCTGGCTTCAAAACTGTTTTGTATTTTAAAGGGTTTGATTTTTGTTTTAGAACAATGACTGCTTTGACGTTTGTCCAAAAGCGCTTTGAAATAAAGCCTTTGAAATAAAATTAGTTTTAATAAAGAAATTGGCCTAAGAGAGTTTTCTGCAACCCTTCTGTAGGGGCCCCATAACGTTCTGAGCATCCACATCACCCCCAAACAGAGAAGAGAGAGAAATGGAAGGATTGCAAGATGAAGGGAAAGTGTGCATAGAAGCAAAGCTGAAAGCATGCTCAGTATGAATGACTGTGAAATGTGATAGCCTGTGTAGCGAGTCATGTATGTATGTATGTGCATGTGGTATCCGTTTATAGAATCATCGAATCATAGAGTTGGAAGGGGCCGTACAGACCATCTAGTCCAGAGGTTCCCAAACTTATTCGGCCCACTGCCCCCTTTCCAGGAAAAAAATTACTCAGCACCGCCCTGGAAATCTACCTTCAAGAAGTGGACAAAAAGATGCAGGTAGAGTCCACCATGATCCACACAGCCAGCCAGGCCAAGGCGGGCACAGAGCAGCAGCAGCTGAAGGCCTGAAGCCAGAGGCCAGGAGCAACCACTACACAATAGCCCAGCAGCAACCCCAGCCTTACAAGAGTGCACATGCATTTGCAATTTGCAAATGCATGGCTGTGATTGGCTGCGGGGACCCCTCTCCACCTCCACCTCCCTCCCTGATCCCAGGGAAGACCAGGAGAAGGCAGGAGAAAGCTTCTTTAGATAAGTTCTGGACTCTTCTTTCTTTATGCTTCCATCGCCCCCTTGTTTTTATTCAACACCCCCCCCCAATTGCACTCAAGGCTCCTACCGCCCACCTGGATCATTCCAGCGCCCCCCAGTGATCTAGTCCAACCCCCTGCTCAATGCGGGATCAGCTTAGAGCATCCCTGACAAGTGTTTGTACAGCTGCTGCTTCAAGACTGCCAGTGAGGGGGAGCTCACCACCTCCCTAGGCAGCCGATTCCACTGTTGAACAACTGTTGTGTACTAAGACCGCGGTCACCTGGTCTCTCGTAATGGCGACCGCCACATGGGCAGCGCACATGGTCAGAATCTACCTGAGCTTCGGCCAGGTAGAACAATAGCCAGTCGGATCCTGAGCGACCACCAATTACGAGCCTAGGTCTCCCACTGGGGGACCTATGAACTGCAATCACGGACTTAAGGTCCTATCAGGACTTGTGGGCGAGGTCGGGGCACTGTCTCCGGCCGGCATAAAAGAGGGCTCTGAGCCCGGGGTTTCTCATATTCCATCTGACCCTCAATAAAGAGCTTTGCTATGAAATCACTACCGCCCGCCTCCCGACTCCAATACTTTCCACTGGCGACGAAAGTGGGATCCCGATGAGCAACGCATCAGCCCAACCGAGCATGGGGGCATAGGAGGTTGACCCCGACCAGGATATTTAGGATTCCTTCCTGATTTTGTCAGCTCCCCTCATTTTTCTTGGAAAGGGGCTGTGGCTTGGTGGTAGAGCATCTGCTTGACATGCGTAAGATCCCGGCTTTGATTGCTGGTATCTCCAGTTAAAACCAGATCTGGTAGGAGGTGATGTGAAGGACATCTATATAAGACCTTGGAGGAGAGCCGCTGCCAGTGTGACTTGACAATACAGACCCTGATGAACCAATGGGTTGATTCTATATAAGGCAGCTTTGTGTGGGTCTCTTCTTTTTTGAAAACAAAGACATTTGGTTCTTTCACATTTAGAACCATAATCACCAGTCTTCACATTTGTTAGCCGAATTGCTTTAATTTAAGATGAGCAATTGGCAAAATACCGGGTTCTTGCCAGCTATACCAGGGTCCCACCCCTCCCGGGAGTTCTCCAGGAAAAAGGCACGTGAGGCAGATAGCAAGTTCAGTGCCGTTTACTGGATGATGTTGTTCAAGCACACAAAAACAGATTCTCACACACAGATACACAGACCTAAGGAAACTTAGATAGATAAAGCACAGTTGCAATTTGCAGGAAACATTGTTTGGGTAATACTGTACCTGTCCTGAAGAGGGGTTGTCCGCTCGAAGGAAGAATTGGATGGGGAGAGAAAAATAGAAAAATGGGGCACGTGGCTCGAACCAGCAAGACCACGTGGTCTCTCTGGTCACGAATCCAGAGATTTAAAGATGGAGGCAAGGGTATTTGGATAGGAAGCTGGACATAAGGGGTAGCAAAGCAGATAGGGGATGATGGCTCAAGAGACCGATTGCCTGCCGTGCAGGGTCTTTTATTAGGTGGTCTTGAGGGGCGGGCTGCGCAAACCACATACCACTAACACACCTACTAGGCGGTCCGTCCCTTCTGACCCTACCATAGGTTAAAGGTGACAAAGGAGGAGAGGCCGGGGAGTGGTCAATATTGTGAAACTAGGACTGAACAGGAACTTGACACCTGGGCACTCCTGCGATGAGTCACTGGATCGCCTCTATTGTCCGTTGATGGCCCTAGCCGGCTGGCTGATGGCCCGACCATTAGTTGCCAGGTAACCTCGTTAGCATAATCCGTGCAGGTATGTTGAAAGGGGCAGGGGTTGACCAGCGTGGTGTGACAGAAAGAAACCTCATGGCAGAAGGTGTCTTTGTCTCTGTCTTGGTGAACTATAGAGGTTGCCAGCCCCCAGGACTAGACTGGAGCTTCTCCCAGCAATGGAGAATGCCTGTAGTCCTTACAGCATAGCAACCCAAGTTCAAGCTTATGAATATTACAATCCATAAGAGCACTAGCAGTGCCTTGCTGGCCAACACATTGTGACGTCCTTGTGTTTGCTGACGACGAGAGAACTTTGTATCAGAGGTGCAATGGGAAATCTGTGCCTCTCAAACACGTGGCAGCTCTTTTCCGCTCATGACTGGGGGGCGTGTAAGGAGAAGCACCATCAGCCTCCCCACCCCCCCCAGCGACATTTCCACATCCTCAAACTGTCCTGCAGAGCAGTTATTTGCTCCATGGCAAAAGTCACCCTTGGAAAATGAACGGGCAGGATTTTGCCAAACTCCTCTGTAAGGAACATACTTACTCCGGCTTTCCCATGTTCTACCCAGCGAGTGAAAACTGCTGAAATGGTTGGCAAACACACGGTCAATTGTGACTTGGGGAATTAGAGCTGAGTCTGCTTTGGGAGGGGCTGGGGCTCAGCAGTAGAGCCACTGCTATGTATGCAAAAGGTCCTGGGTTCAATCCCGGGCATCTCCAGTTAAAAAGGACCAGATTTTGGCCCACTCTGCATCTAGCATTCACTCTGCTGTTTTACCAAACCCGCATAAGAACATAAGAGAAGCCAGTGTTGGATCAGGCCAATGGCCCATCCAGTCCAATACTCTGTGTCACACACTGGCCAAAAATAACAGGTGCCAGCAGGAGGTCCCCCAGTAGGGCCAGGACACTAGAAGCCCTCCCACTGTTGCCCCCCCCCCCAAACACCAAGAATACAGAGCATCACTTGCCCCAGACTGGGAGTTCCTATCTATACCTTGTGGCTAATAGCCACTGATGGACCTCTGCTCCATATGTTTACCCAATTCCCTCTTGAAGCCGTCCATGCTTGTAGCCGCCACCCCCTCCTGTGGCAATGAGTTCCATCTGTTAATCACTCTTTGAACTGGAACATTGGAACAGAAATTCCCCTACACAGGGCTTTTTTGTAGAAAAAGCCCAGCAGGAACACATTAGCATAATAGGCCGCACCCAACAGCAGGAACATATTAGCATATTAGGCCACCCCCCCCGACAGCACAGCTCCCTCCCAGGATTGGCTTCCCCAGGTGCCCCACGGCTTGTGGGGTGCATGGGGAACCTGAGGGAAGGAAAGCAGTTTCTGGATCGGCTTCCCCAGGCACCCCGCAGCTGTGGTACACCTGGGGAACCTGAGGAGGGGAGGCAGTTTAAACTGCCTTCCTTCCCTGGATTGGATTGGCTTCCCCAGGCGCCCCACAGCTTGCGAGGCGCCTGGGGAACTTGGGGGGGGGAAGCTGTAGGGCAGGGGTGGGCAAATGGCGGCCCACGGGCCACATGCGGCCCGCCACAGAGTTTTTTGCAGCCTGCCAAGACATGAAGATGAACAAGAGTGAATATAGATGCTCTTTGACAGACATTAACTTGCAGGCTGTGATGAGAATCTCAACAAGCAATCTCCCTCCTGAGTTCAAAAAAATTGTAGAAAAGTGTGATAGGGTACACTTGTCTCATTAAACTGATTCTAAAATTAAATGTGCTTGCAGCTGTAGATGAAATTAGCCCAATAAATAAATTGAATAAAACTACCACTATTTTATTTCATTTATATTTATTGATTTTTATGATACAATTTATACCTTTTCTGAAATGCAAAGTGAAGTAATGAATGCAATCGTTTTAAAAGGTGCGGCCCTCCGCTAACCTCCGCTCCCACGAAGTGGCCCCCGAGCCAAAACAATTGCCCACCCCTGCTGTAGGGCATGGCCAACTCAGAAGCCAGCCGGAACTCCGTTCCTGTGCGTTCCTGCCCCAAAATAGCCCTGCCCCTATACATTGCATGCCACTTCCACTTTCTTTGATTGTTGGATTTTATGGAAGCCTCCACACTGCATGTCATTTTCACTTCCTTTGATCTCTCAGTTTTATGGTACCGTCTGCATAGATTTACAGCTGTTTGATGGCCGTTCAGGGGTGACTCTGCAGTCAGTATGGCATTGGTCCAGGGTATTTGAATGTGTGTTTTTTTTTTAGTTGCATCTTTTTCTGTTCCAGTGTGGGTTTGGTAAAACAATGGAGCGAATACTAGATGCAGAATGGGCCGTTAAGTGATGTGAAAGATCTCTACCTGAGACCCCAGAGAATTGCTGCCAGTCTATGTAGACAGGGCTGACTTTGATGGACCAAGGGTCCTTCTCATTATAAGGCAACTTCATACAGGTGATGCCATTAAAATTTATTATATTAACTTCTTGTTGAACATAGGCTGCGGCCACACGGGCCTTAAATGCGGGAGGAAGGGCAATTTCCTCCTGCATTTAAAGGGGCCGACCAGATGGCCGGCCCCTAGTCCCGTGCCGAAGCGGGATCCAATGCGGGTTCCTCCCGCATTTTCCGACCCCGGGAAAATCAAGTATTTTCCCGGGTGTTGCGGGAGGAACCCACATTGGAGGTATCTGGACAGCCCTCTCTCGCAAGCATTGCAAGAGCAGGGCTATCCAGATAGCCCCGCCGGCCATTTCTTCCCCCGTGGCCGCCTCTGCCTCCGTTCCTGCCGTGGCCGCCTCTTCAGCAGCCGCGGCCGCCGATCACGGTGCCGCAGGGGTTGGGATGTTTAGACATCCCAACCCGCTGTTGAAAAATGCGGCCCCTTTAAATCTCGGAGCCCTCCCGGATTTAAAGGGGCCGTGTGATCGCAGCCTAAGACTCCTCTTACTCTGTAGTATATCTGTGCATTGAGCACTATAGTTCTACCTATAAGGACATGCTTACTCAGTCAGTAAGGGACTCTTAATTTCTCAGCCATTGGTTGTGGGAGTCATTACTCACTCAGGGATTAAACAAGCAGTTCTGGGGGGGGGGGGGGGGGAAGTATTTCTGACTTCCAAGATCAGCCAGTCCAAGGACTTTCTGACTTACCCAGAAGATAAGTGAAGTCCTATTTGGAACGTCTTCAGACAAAGAATTTTCGGTGTTTGAGAAAAGAGGTCCAGGACCATGGGAAATGTCCACCAAAACAGCTGGAGATTGGTGGGGGCATGATTCGTGCCAGATGTGTCCAGACAGAGGAGAAGTACAGGATAACAGAAGCCAAAGTGGCTAAGTAAAGACTGGGTGAGCAACAAGCAGTGAGCAAAAACAGGCCTTTTAAGACTGTAAACACTGGATGGGATTTGTGTTGAGAATAAAGCAAATTAAAAGGGGAAGCTCACAGTGAATAAATAAGACAGAAATTAAACAAGCATTTTGGATGGGAAAGTCCTCTAAGGATGTTTCCAGGAATCAGGAGAAGAAAATCCAGGCCTGGATATGAGGGGTTTGGCAAAGAATTTTTTTTAAAAAATGCAGAAAGGCTTCATGCAACTCGTTCTAAGAAGCCTTCTTAATTTTCAAGACCTTCATGTGCAACTGAGGTCCATAAACTGAGTTCATACCCCAGGGCCTTCTAACTTCCTGTTTTCAAGGAATCGTCTCTACATAAACCAGTCTGCCATGGAAATCTCAGGCTTCTGAAATGGAACCCACAAGCTTTGTAGAGCAGGGGTGGGCAAATTGCAGCCCGGGGGCCATATGCGGCCCGCCACAGAGTTTTTTGCGGCCCACCAAGAAGATTTCAGGACTTCAAGAAAACTGAGCCTAAATTCAATTTGCCCTCTTATCCCATCACTGCTGCACCTGAGGAGCTGCAGCTTGAACTTATTGACATGCAGTCAGATCACACTGTGAAAGAAATGTTTAATGCTGTGACATTAGTTGACTTTTACAAATCTTTGTCTGCTGAAAAAATTTCCATGTATGAAGAAATTTGCTGGGAAAATGTTCTCTATATTTGGGTCTACCTATATTTGTGAGCAAAGTTTTTCTTGCATGAAGATCAACAAGAGTAAATATAGATGCTCTTTGACAGACATTAACTTGCAGGCTGTGATGAGAATTTCAACAAGCAAGCTCACTCCTGATTTCAAAACAATTGTAGAAAAGTGTGATAGGGTACATTTGTCTCATTAAACTGATTCTAAAATTAAATGTGCTTGCAGCTATAGATGATATGAAATTAGCACAATAAATAAATTGAATAAAACTACCACTATTTTATTTAATGTATATTTATTGATTTTTATGATACAATTTATACCTTTTCTGAAATGCAAAGTTAACTAATGAATGCAATCATTTAAAAAGGTGCGGCCCTCCGCTAACCTCCGCTCCCACAAAGTGGCCCCCGAGCCAAAACAATTGCCCACCCGTATTGTAGAGGAATCTGGTAGGACTGCCAGGTCTCCCAGGGCACTGGCAGGGGATTGGGGGGGGGGGGGGCGGTGCCAGATCCAGGTTGGGAAACTCCTGGAGATTTGGGGGTGGAGCCTAGGGAGATCAGGGACCTCAGTGGGGTACGATGCCCTAGAGTCCACCCTCCAAAGCATCCATTTTCCCCAGGGACACTGATCTCTGTAGTCTGGAGAGGATCTATGATTCCAAGGGGATCCTCAGGTCCCACCTGGAGACGGGCATCCCTAACTGAGTTATATCTGAGGAGGCATGCTCTGTTTATGCTAAGCTTTGCTCAAGCCTAACAAATCTCATCCTCGTTGCTCATGGAAAGAATCCGGCATTCTCTTGTCACGAAGCGTTGCAGGATGTGATGCCTTTTAAGAGAAGTTGCCGACTGTGATTGAATTTCTCATTAAGGAACTCCAGATAAGATTCTGAGAAACAACAGAAGGAGGAGGAGGAGGAGAATTGGTTTTTATACCCTGCTTTTCACTACCCAAAGGAGTCTCGGGGTATCTTACAATTGCCACTTACAATCGCCTTCTCTTCCTCTCCACACAATGGGCACCCTGTGAGGAAGATGGGGCCGAGAGAGCTCTGTGACTGACCCAAGGTCACCCAGCTGGCTTCATGTGGAGGAGTGAGGAATCAAACCCGGTTCTCCAGATTAGAGTCCACCGCTTTTAACCCCTACACCATGCTGTCTCTCAGTATGGCTCCCTGGAATACCCCTGGCTCTTCCTCATATCAGAGTCAATTTAAGGCCATAGGGATGGCCATAGGTGGTATAGTGGTTAAGAGACAGCATGGTGTAGTGGTTAAGAGACAGCATGGTGTAGTGGTTAAGAGCAGTGGAGTCTAATTTGGAGAACCGGGTTTGATTCCTCACTCCTCCGCCACCTGAAGCCTGCTGGGTGACCTTGGGCCAGTCACAGTTTTGTCAGAACTCTCTCAGCCCCACCTACCTCACAAGGTGCCTGTTGTGGGGAGAGGAAGGCGAGGCAATTGTAAGCTGCTTTGAGATCCTTAGGGTAGAGAAGTATGGTGCATAAAACCCAGCTCTTCTTCTTCTGTACTCAAATACAGACCAAGGTGATGTGTTCTTCAGTGCAGAGCCCTTGAGGTCAAGATCTAGTTAAAGTGTTACACATACAGCTGATATCCACAGGCAGGGGTCATTTCGTAGAAAAAGAGGTGCAGGAGCTCATTAGCATAATTCATTTGCATAACTCATTTGCATATGCCACACCCCCTAACATACCAGAAATGTGTCAGAAGGCAACACCCACCCCTCAGGCTCCACTCCACAGGTGAGTGAAACTGACCTGCTCTTCCTCCATTCCCTTCCCCATCCAATACTTTGTGCAATAAAAATAAGCATAAAGAACACACCCTCATTCTCTTCCTGCTCCCTTGAAATCACCAGGTTTCAAGGAGACTTGAGATACCCAGGACATGTGCACCACCCATCCCTTCCCCTTCCCCTCCCCACAACAAGACACCCTGTGAGGTAGGTGGGGCTGAGAGTGGTCTTTTGAGAACTGCTCATGAGAGAACAGCTCTGAGAGAACTTGTGACTGGCCCAAGGTCACACCAGCAGCTGCATGTGGAGGAGTGGGGAATCAAACCCGGTTCTCCCAGATTAGAGTCTGCACTCCTGACCCCTACACCAAACTGATGGGGTGGAAGCTGGTGAAGGGTCGGTGAAATTTCTCCAGTACTTATGTGCCATGTGCCCAGATTAAAAATGGTACACTTAGAAAATTTATATGCCACCTTGAGCAAGTCTCTGGAAAAGCAGCACACAGTCATAAAAGGAACAATGATAAAATTATCAATATTAAAACAAAACATTAAAAACAATAAAGACCCTAGCAGGGCTTTCCCCGGGGCGCTGCGCCTCTGCACTGCTCAGGTAAGCCGAGGAGGGGGCGGGGCTTGGTCATGTGCCCGCCCCCTGGGCTCCTCACTCCCGGAGCTGCGCTCCTGTGCGCTCCCACTCCAACGGACCCCTGGTGTTACACATACAGCTGATAGCCACAAGTAGATCCCCCTAACTAGCTGGGAAAGGAATCGTATACAACTCCACTGGCTGGAACAGCCCGAGAATTTTAAAATAGGGCATCTAGAGCAGAAGCTCAGGTCTCAATGTAAAATTGCTTGTGGCTTAAGCTGCCAGCAGAAATAGTTTGTTAATTGCACCCTATTTTTTTTCCATTAAAGGTAATCATTGTTTTGATAGCCTTGGCCCGAGGGTGGTTTTGCTTGTGAGATCTGACAAGCAATCGCATAAGGGAATTTACCAAAATAAACAAGAAGAATTGCAGCAGCTATACCGTGCTGCACAGATCCTTGTCCTCCTCCCCACTCAAGGTCAAAGAACCCGAAATGTAAAAGGCCACTTTAAATCAGTGCAGTCAGTTTGCTTTCCCTGCATCCTGAAATGCTATCCAACAGGTAGAGAAGGTGGCAAAAACCAAAGTCCCAGTAGCTGGGCTTCTGAACGCATACGCAGGAAGAGCAAAGGAAGTAACAGATACTTTGAACATAAATCCAAAATGGAATTCCCATTTAGGCCATTCCACCGTACCAACCAAGAGCTTGTTCTCTTGCTCATATGGAAGTCTGAACGGTGAAAAAGGCCCAACCAGTGCGCGTAAGACCGACCTATACTTAAAGCTGAGTCCCCAAATTTTCTGGCACCATGTATTTTCACTGAAGGGAAACTGCTTATGGATTAGAACAAAGTCTGAGTCCAGTGGCAAGAAGAAGAAGAAGAAGAGGAGGAGAAGGAGACTAGATTTATACCCCGCCCGCATAGGCGTCAACTATGGGGGCTCAAGGGCTCGAGCCCCCCCCCCGAAATTTCCCGGGGGGGACTGAGCCCCCCCCCCGGAAAACGGAGCATCCACCGCCGCAACTCCCTGGGCCCTTCCTAGAGCCACCGCCACCGCACTGCCGCCGCCTCTCTCTTTCTCTCTCTTCCCCCCCCCCCCCGCCGGCCTGGCTGCCTACGTCCCTCCCTCCCTCAGTCCGTCCAGGGGCCAGCTAAGCAAATGCCCAGCTGGACCCTGGACGGATGGCGGGAGGGACGGAAGCAGGAGTGGCCAGGCCGGGGGGGGGGGAGGCAGTGGTGGCGGGGACATGGTCCCAGCGTGTGTGCGCACAAAGCGTGCACACACAAGCCCCCCCCCCCCCGGAATTTAAAACTCAACGCCCCTGCCCACCCGTCACTACCCGAAGGAGTCTCAGAGCGACTTACAATCTCCTTTCCCATCCCTCCCCACAACAGCCACCCTGTGAGGTAGGTGGGGCTGAGAGAGCTCTTTCGAGAATTGTGCTCATTGACAGAACAGCTCTGAAATAACTTGTAACTGACCCAACATCACACCAGCGGCTGCATGTAGAAGAGTGGGGAATCAGACCCGGTTCTCCCAGATTAGAGTCCACACTCCTAACCACTATACCAAACTGGCTCTCTTAAGACTGTCTCATAAGAAGAAGAGAATAGATTGGATTTATTCCCCGCCCTTCACCACCCGAAGGAGTCTCAGAGTGGCTTACAATCTCCTGTCCCTTCCCCTCCCCACAACAGACACCCTGTGAGGTAGACGGGGCTGAGAGAGCTCTGACAGAAACTGCTCTTTTTCAAGAACAGCTGTGCCAGAACTATGGCTTGCCCGAGGTCATCCAGCAGGTGCAAGTGGAGGAGTGGGGAAACAAACCCGGCCCTCCCAGATTAGAGTCCGCGCACTTAACCACTACGCCAAACTGGCTCTTAAGACCAACAAAGTTCAATTCCGGGTATAAACTGGGTAGAAATGTACAAAAGAAATAATCAACAAATTCCTGGAGATTTTGAGGGTGAAGCCTGGGGAAGGTGGGATTGTGGGGAGGGGAGGGACCTCAGTAGGGCATAATGCCATAGAGTCTACCCTCTAAAGCAACCGTTTTCTCCAGGTGGACTGATCTTTGTGGCCAGGAGACCAGTTGCCATCCCTGGAGATCTCCAGGCCCCACCTGGAGGCTGGCAACCTACTGAAGCTCTTGATTTCTCCAGTTACCACTGATTAAAAAACCAGCTACAAACAGGAAGGTCCCTCTCTATTTCTTTGCTTCTTCCTCGACAAATCCCTCCAAGCTGGTCCCTGTTTTCATGCTAAATGTGAACTGACCCCTGGCTGGATTAACTTTCAGCTGCACACACATCAGGCCATGTTGCTTTCTGTAATTCAATGATCCCCCAGCGCTTGAGAAACCTGGGGCGAAGCACTGGCTGACCTGCTCAGCAAGATAAAAGGAAACCTTCTCAAGGGCCTGACTTGTGCATGCTTCCCAATACCACGAAGTGCTGTTAGCCTGAAGGTCTCCCAAGCATGTGGTGGTGGGTTTTTTTGCGCAAGAAACCAAGCTGTGCAAAAGCTGTATGCTGCCCTCTCCAGTTGGAAACAGCCAATTACATTGATCCGTATATTTCAAAGCCAGTCTTTGGAAACAATATACTTTTTCACAGGGGTCATTTTGTAGAAAAAGAGGTGCAGGAGCTCATTAGCATAACTCATTTGCATAACTCATTTGCATATGCCACACCCCCTAACATGCCGGAAGTGTGTCAGAAGGCAACACCCACCCCCAGGCTCCACTCCACAGGTGGGGGAAACTGACCTGCTCTTCCTCCATTCCCTTCCCCATCCAATACTTTGTGTAATAAAAATAAGCGTAAAGAACACACCCTCATTCTCTTCCTGCTCCCTTGAAACCACCAGGTTTCAAGTAGACTTGAGATACCCAGGACAGGTGCACCACCCATCCCTTCCCCTTCCCCTCCCCGCAACAAGACACCCTGTGAGGTAGGTGGGGCTGAGAGAGGTCTTTGGAGAACTGCTCATGAGAGAACAGCTCTGAGTGAACTTGTGACTGGCCCAAGGTCACACCAGCAGCTGCATCTGGAGGAGTGGGGAATCAAACCCGGTTCTCCCAGATTAGAGTCCAACCCCTGACCACTACACCAAACTGATGGGGTGGAAGCTGCTGAAGGGTTGGTGAAATTTCTCCAGTACTTATGTGCCATGTGCCCAGATAAAAAATGGTATAGTTAAGAAAATGTATATGCCACCTTGAGCAAGTCTCTGGAAAAGCAGCACACAGTCGTAAAAGGAACAATGATAAAATTATCAATATTAAAACAAAACATTAAAAACAATAAAGACCCTAGCAGGGCTTTCCCCGGGGCGCTGCATTTCTGCACTGCTCGGGGGAGCCGAGGAGGGGGCGGGGCTTGGTCATGTGCCCGCCCCCTGGGCTCCTCACTCCCGGAGCTGCGCTCCTGTGCGCTCCCGCTCCAACAGACCCCTGCTTTTTCATAACTGGAAAGTACTGGAGTCAGGAGGCCTGTGGAGTGATTTCAAGCATAGCTCTTTTATTAGTGGTTCAGCTCAAGCACGCCTATGGGGCTTCAGGCCCCTGCTTTTATGCTGGCTGGAGCCACACCTCCGGCCGCACCCAATTGACCCAACAGGGTCTTGCATTTACCTGAATTGTCATAGGTTCCCCAGGGAGAACCTAGGCTCCTTACTGGTGGCCACTTAGGATCCAGGTGTCTATTGTTCACCTGGACCGAAGCTCAGGTCGCTGCCTAGCCAGGTGCTCTGGCCACATGGCGGTCGCCATTACAGGAGCATATGGTGGCGATGTTGTACAGTAAAACCCAGGACATTACAATAACCCCGTCCTGCAGATGGTGAGAAATTTTTGAGCCGCTGCCCTTTAAAAGTGTTAGTTTCCTTGTAAGTAGAGAGGTGTGAACTTTCCAGTTCCCAGAGGGATTCTGCTAAATCGTATTGAAATTCCTTTGGCTTCCTTTCAAATTCCTCAGGATGTGTTTCAGCTCAGGAGGAACATAAAATTTTTATTTCAAGTTTAAATGAGATGTCCAAGTACTGGAAGCTTTGCACTGATTTGATCATGAGCGCATCTTTCAGCCATATGTGGTGCTGTGTTCTTCTCCCGAGTACCACGGTTGTAAGCTTTATTATCGTTAATACCAAGCAGTTCCTGTTAGAGATCAATTAAATTTCTTCAAAAGTCACCTTCTTTCAAAATAACTTCAATGTTTCACCCGAGAAGGAAGCCATGTAAAATCGGTATCTTCCAGCCAAATGGTAAAGGAATATTTTAGCATATGTTAGGTACGCTTATCTAATGAATGTTGTGATAGAACACATGACAAAATGGCTAAATGTATGGAACTGAGATTGCGCAGTTCAGCCTATAAAACCAGCCATTTGCTCCTAATTCACTGTGAATCTGTTACAGAAGGAAGGGGGGAGGTGACTTTCTTTCCTGGGAAACTTCCTTAGACTACGAGTTCCCTGGAAAGGACCCTGGCAGCCAGCCACCACAACTCAGGTACCTCCAGAAACCATCTAGACTGACCCACTGAGAAGGTATCCTAGCTCAGTACTAAATCAGTAACAAAGTAACTAGGTAGAAACCCTGGAAAATAATTTTTAACAAAATATGGCTGTGGTCACAAACCCTAAGTAATCCACTTTCAATCCACTTTCCAACTGGATTTTGCCTGTTCACACAGTAAAATCCACTTGGAAAGTGCACTGAAAGTGGATTATTTAGTGTGTGTGACGGCAGCCTTTGTCACATCCATGTGATTTAGCACGTGAGGAAGAGATTAAGAGAAATATCCCAGAGAAAAAAATTGTGCTTGGTGAAGCCATCTATGTGTCCATCTGTCTGTCTGTCTCTAAAAATTGGACAATGAAGAAAGCTGACACGAATAAAGTAGATTCCTTTGAAATGTGGTGTTGGGGGAGAGTTTTACGGATACCGTGGACCGCCAAAAAGACAAAGAAGTGGGTTCTAAACCAAATCGAGCCTGAACTCTCCCTAAGAGCTACAATGGCTAAACTGAGGCTATCGTACTTTGGTCACATTATGAGAAGACAAAGAGTCACCGAAAAAGACAATACTGCTAAGAAAAGTTGAAGGCAGCAGGAAAAGAGGACCGACCGACCAGGAGATGGATTGACTCAGTAAAAGAAGCCACGGTTCTCAGTTCGCAAGACCTGAGAATGGCTGCTAACAATAGGACGTTTGGGAGAATGTTAATTCATAGGGTCGCCATAAGTCGGAAGCAACTTGACAGCACTACACACACACACACACACACACACACACACACAGAGGCTTCTAGGTACGGTTGCCAGGTCTTGCTTGGAAAATACCTGGGGACTTTGGGGGTGGAGCCAGGAGAGGGTTGGGTTTGGGGAGGGGAGGGGCCTCAGCAGGGTACAATGCCATAAAGTCCACCTCCAAAGCAGCCATTTTCTCCAGGGGGGCTGATCTCTCTCAGCTGGAGATCAGTTGTAAAATAGGACTAGATTATGAAATGTTTCTCAGGAAGATGTTTTGGTAAAGTGATCGGGCCTGTGGTCTGTATTACAGTGTCTAGTATGTGTTGCCTGTCACTATAAGCATGTGATCCAACTATGTAATTCCTGCACTGCTTATGCTTTGCTTCAGCTCTGTTATTAGATTTCTTCTTATCTTCAGATTTCTGCAAACCAAACTTGTATTGTCTATTGCAGGGGTGGGCCATTGTTTTGGCTCGGGGGCCACTTTGTGGGAGCAGAGGTTAGCAGAGGGCCGCACCTTTTAAAATGATTGCATTCATTAGTTAACTTTGCATTTCAGAAAAGGTATGAATTGTATCATAAAAATAAATAAATATAAATTAAGTAAAATAGTGGTAGTTTTATTCAATTTATTTATTGTGCTAAATTCATATCATCTATAGCTGCAAGCACATTTAATTTTAGAATCAGTTTAATGAGACAAATGTACCCTATCACACTTTTCTACCATTTTTTTGAAATCAGGAGTGAGATTGCTTGTTGAGATTCTCATCACAGCCTGCAAGTTAATGTCTGTCAAAGAGCATCTATATTTACTCTTGTTGATCTTCATGCAAGAAAAACTTTGCTCACAAATGTATGCAGACCCAAATATAGAGAATATTTTCCCAGCAAATTTCTTCATACATGGAAATTTTTCAGCAGACAAAGATCTGTAAAAGTCAACTAATGTCACAGATTAAACATTTCTTTCACGGTGTGATCTGACTGCTTGTCAGTAAGTTCAAGCTGCAGCTCCTCAGGTGCTGCATCAATATCAGCAGTGATAGGATAAGAGAGCAAATTGAATTTAGGCTCAATTTTCTTGAAATCCTGAAATCTTCTTGGCGGGCTGCAAAAAACTCTGTGGCGGGCCGCATGTGGCCCCCGGGCCGCAATTTGCCCACCCTGGTCTATTGGATGTCCCATTCTGTTGTTTTAAATTGTCTCAGACTGTGTGAGACACTACCCACCTTGAGTCTCAGTGAGAAAGAGGCTGTGGCTCAGTGGTAGAGCATCTGCTTGGCATGCAGTAGGTCCTAGGTTCAGTCCGTGGCATCTCCAGCTGAAAGGATCAGGTCGTAAGTTATGTAAGTTATACATGCATACTATGAGTACTTCGAGTTATGATAGCTATGGTTAGAAAAAAACTATTAAACCTGTATTCCTTAGATGCGTGTGCTTAAGTTTAAGAAAACCCTCACAGTTCTCTTTCCACACAGGATATTTGGAATGTCTTATAATCAACCTGCCTTGGCAGTAACTCATGTTTATATACCATAGTGTGCATGTATATACAAAAATCTGACCACTGAGGAATGCCTTGGCGACTGAAATGTGTTTCGTCCTCTTTTCATGTGGCTCAAGGATACCAACTTAGATATATTGAATTATTGATCCTGTTTTATTGGTTCAAGGCTTTTAATTTAGAAATATCGGAATGTATCAGGTTATACAGATTCAGGACCTTTGTGTTCAAATAATCGCCCTTCAAGGGCGGAATGTGCCAATGTTTCCTAAGTATAGTTTTAGTGCACTTTGTAATATATATTTTTTGTTTAATCTAGTTCTAAAAAAAAATTCTCTCACCCAACTTCTGGTTACCCAACTTTGTTGTTTCTTAAGGTTGGTTTTTCCCCCCATTCTGTTTTGGTTTACACAGTCAACCAAACCATCTTGGGTTTATTATTAAGAGCCACAGTATCAACAAAATCAACACAAATTATTACCGAGTAACGACCCCAAGCTGGTATTAGTAACCTCCATTACTAATCAATAGCTATCAATAGCTGATAACGATCATAGACGTAATTAGATCACGACAGGCAGGGGTCTGTTGGAGCGGGAGCGCACAGGAGCGCAGCTCCGGGAGTGAGGAGCCCAGGGGCGGGCACATGACCAAGCCCCGCCCCCTCCTCAGCTTCCCCGAGCAGTGCAAAGGCACAGCGCCCTGGGGAAAGCCCTGCTAGGGTCTTTATTGTTTTTAATGTTTTGTTTTAATATTGATAATTTTATCATTGTTCCTTTTATGACTGTGTGCTGCTTTTCCAGAGACTTGCTCAAGGTGACATATAAATTTTCTAAGTATACCATTTTTTATCTGGGCACATGGCACATAAGTACTGGAGAAATTTCACCAACCCTTCAGCAGCTTCCACCCCATCAGTGTGATGTAGTGGTCAGGAGTTGGACTCTAATCTGGGAGAACCGGGTTTGATCCCCCATTCCTCCACATGCAGCTGCTGGTGTGACCTTGGGCCAGTCTCAAGTTCTCTCAGAGCTGTTCTCTCATGAGCAGTTCTCCAAAGACCTCTCTCAGCCCCACCTACCTCACAGGGTGTCTTGTTGTGGGGAGGGGAAGGGGAAGGGATGGGTGGTGCACATGTCCTGGGTATCTCAAGTCTACTTGAAACCTGGTGGTTTCAAGGGAGCAGGAAGAGAATGAGGGTGTCTTCTTTACTCTTATTTTTATTGCACAAAGTATTGGATGGGGAAGGGAATGGAGGAAGAGCAGGTCAGTTTCACTCACCTGTGGAGTGGAGCCTGAGGGGTGGGTGTTGCCTTCTGACACACTTCCAATATGTTAGGGGGTGTGGCATATACAAATGAGTTATGCTAATGAGCTCCTGCACCTCTTTTTCTACGAAATTACCCGACGGCGGGTAGCCGTGTTAGTCTGTGTGTAGCAGCAGAAAAGAGCAAGAGTCCAGTAGCACCTTAAAGACGAACAAAATCTGTGGCAGGGAAGGAACTTTTATGAGTCACTGCTCACTTCTTTAGATACTATTGACGTTATCTGTGACCAGTAACCCACTCCAACTAGCTACTGTTAGCAGGGTTGCCAATTTTGGATTGGGAAATTCCTAGAGATCTGGTGGGGGTGCAGCCTGGGAACGGCAGAGCTTCTGGAGGGGCTGGGATCTCAGCCAAGTGGAATGCCCGTAGAGCCCACCCTCCAAAGCAGCCGTTTCCTCCAAGGGAGCTGATCCCTGTCATCTCGAGAGCAGCTGTATCATCGTTAATGCTTCAAATTGACCAATAATCGATATTATAGCTAATTGACAGGACTGTTGTCAATGAAACCCGGAGTTATCTACTCAAAACGTTGGGTTGGGTTGGGTTGGGTACCCCACCCGGATACTGAAGCACTGTCCCGCTTTTCCTCCCCGCACCCCAAGCCCGCCAATTCATTCATCCTCCACCCACCACTTCGCCCCGCCCCTTTCCCGCTCACTCTCTCCCGCCCTTTCTTTCCCCGCCCCCTCGCCATTTTCCGGAGTCCGCCGCCAATTGCCGCTCTATGCTGTACCCTCTCTATGGTAAAGCACCGACTCGATTCACACCGGGAACAAGAAGCTGCGTCAAGCATGCAACCCTACGGTTGAGGGCACCCAAACCTTCGCTGGGAGGGGGGGAAAAAAAAAATCTCCCCACTGAAACGGAAACCGGAAGTCCCGCCTGCCCGCGCACTCCGTTTTGGTCTGTCCTCAGTCTCGCTGGTGGCTCCCTCTCGGCTTTGAGTGTGCGCATGCGCTTGTGGGCAGACGCGTGCGCGCTTGAGGCGTGGGAGGCAGATGGGGAGTCTCAGGGCAGCCTCCCCCGCCAAGGAAGCCTTGACCCAGCATGGAGGTCCCCACGGGGGTGGCACCCATCAGAGCCCAGTGAGTACCAGGAATCCCTCACCGCTCTTCACCCCTGAACTGTTGGCGAGCTGCTCCTCTCCAGGGGACCCCTCCATCAGTCCAGTCTCTGCAAGGGAGCCCAATCCCCTCCCTCCCTCCCTCCCTCCATCTCGGCTCTCCTTATAGCCCCTTCTGTCCAGCCTAGGGTTGCCAGCCTCCAGGTGGGGTCTGGGGATCTCCCGCTTTTACAACTGATCTCCAGCTGACAGAGATAAGCCCCCCTGGAGAAAATGGCTGCTTTGAAAGGTAGACTCTATGGCATTGTACCATGCTGAGGCCCCTCCCCTCCCCAAACCCCGCCCTCCCCTGGCTCCACCCCCAAAATCTCCAGGTATTTCCCAACCCAGACTTGGCAACCCTAGTCCAGCCCCCTTCCCGGGACCTGACCTGAAACTTTTAGAGGAAGGAGGAGGAGGAGATTGGATTTTATACCCCGCCCTTCACTACCCTTAGGAGTCTCGGAGCGGCTTACAGCCCCTTCCCCTCCCCTCCCCACAACAGACACCTTGGGTGAGCAATGCTCCCTCTAAGATGTGGAGTCCTGTGAGCAAAAATTCTGCTTTGTGAGCTCCCGGCATCCGAAGTTGTGAGCGAGTGTTTGGGCTACTGCATAAATTAGTTTGGTCTGGAGCCATCCTTCCTGAGCTAAGAGAAAAATGTGTGAGCTGGAGGCTAAGAAATTGTAAACTAGCACACATTAACTCTAGGGTTGCCAGCTTCCAGGTGGGGCCTGGGGATCTCCTGCTTTTACAACTGAGCTCCAGCTGACAGAGATCAGCTCCCCAGGAGAAAATGGCTACTTTGGAGGGTGGACTCTGTGACGTTGTACCATGCTGAGGCCCCTCCCCTCCCCAAACCCCACCCTCTCCTAGCTCCACCCCCAAAGTCTCCAGGTATTTTCCAACCCAGACATGGCAACCCTAATTAACTCAGCTTAAAAGGAACACTGCCTGTGAGGTCGTTGGGGCTGAGAGAGCTCTCTCGAGAACTGCCCTTGAGAGGACAGCTCTGAAAGAACTGAGGACTGACCCAGGGTCACACCAGCAGCCGCATGTGGAGGAGTGGGGAATCAAACCCGGTTCTTCCAGATTAGAGGTCACACTCCTAACCAGTACGCCAAACTGGCTTTTATCATCATCTCCTTCTCGCCTTGATTTTTCCGATTTTTAAAAAACATTTGTATAGTGTCTTTGAACGGTTGTCTACAAACGGGTATGCAGAATAAAATGAAACATGCTAATTCTTTTAAAATGTGTTCTACTGTGCTCTTAAGTTTTAATTTTTTTTTTCATGAATGGGATTTTAATTGGAAGGAAGGTGCAGGACATCTGTCATGCTTCGGAAAACAAGTAGATGCTACTGGGTCAGACTCCCGGTCCATCTAGTTCAGTATCCTGTTTCACACAGTGGCCAACAGATTGCCCTGGCTGTAGAGGCCAAGATACTTCTGTGTTGTTGCCTCCCAACAGTGGGTTTCAGAGGTATGCTTCTGATTGTGGAGGTTCCCTTTAGTAACTATGGCCAGTAGCCACTAGTGAATCTCCTCAACTTCATGAATCTGTGTAACCCCCTTTTAAAGCCATCTATGCACATAACCATCATTGCCTCCACTGGCAGTGATTTCCACAGGTTATTACTGGTTGAGTAAAGAAGTACTTTGTTTTGTCTGTCCTGAACCTATTTCCCAACAATTTCATTGGGTCCTCCTGAGCTCTAGTATTATGGGACAGGAAGAACAAGCTCTCTCTTATTTTCTCCACCGTGCCCATAATTCAGTAAACCTCCACCACGTCTCCCCTTAACCTCCTTTTTTTCTAGACTGCAAATTCCCAGACTCTCCAGCCTTTCCCCACAGGAAAGGTGCTCCAACCCCCTAATTGTCTTCCTTGTCTTCCTTTTTCCAGCTCTGCAATATTCTGGAAGGGGGAGGGCTTAGAGCAGTGGTTCTCAACCTTTCTAATGCCGCGACCCTTTAATACAGTTCCTCATGTTGTGGTGACCCCCAACCATAAAATTCTGCCAACACACACAACAATGAAGCTACTTTTTCAGCTGTTTTCTCTTGCATGGCAGTTAGCACCAAACAACTTTAATACAGACTTTAGACACACATATATTTGCAAGCTAGTCCCAACAAGACACAACAAACACTCAGACTTCAGACTTAATTTTCTTCAACAGAAGATGCCATGAGAAAACAAAGGTAGGTGGGGGGGGAGGCTGTTGCAGGTGGGGGGGAGAGAGAGAACGGGGGAAGAGAGAGAGGGGGGAGAGAGAGAGAAAGGGGGAAGAAAGAAAGAAAGCAAGAGCGAGAGAGAAAGGTGGGGGAGAGGGGGAAGGAAGGTAGGTAGGTGGGGGGTGGCTTTTGCCACCTTTCCTGTGCTCTGTGCTTTGGCATGGAGCCCAGGGAAGGCGACGGCGGAGCGCTCTAAAGGTGGCAGCGGGGAGGGGGAAGCGGCCATTGACTTACCTGCCGGCTTCTTCCTCCTTGTGGCCCCTGCTGGAAGGGCTGCTGGAAGTAGGGGGCGGGGCTCTGGCCCCAACCAACCCCTGCTCTTTGCACTGAAAGGGAAAGCTCCCTTTGGGGGCAAAGAGCTGGGAGGCCAGACCTCGCACTCGATCAAGCGCGGGGCCCTTTCCTGCTGGCAGGGAGGGGCGGGGTGGGCTCGGACGCCAGCCAGCGACCCCTGTGAAATGGTCGTTCGACCCCAAAGGGGGTCGCGACCCACAGGTTGAGAACCGCTGGCTTAGAGAAAGACCTCCAATGAAGATGCAAGGGAATGGGCAGGTTCCTGCAGGAGCAGGTGGTCCTCCCGCCCCCCCCTTCAAATAAACTGTATTGAGATATACTGAACGCAGTTACAAAACACTGTAAAAGTCCATAAGCATAGCTTAAATTTACAGTATGACTATTGTATAAACGACGTTTTAATACATTAGGAAGGGAACAACATCAGCATAAACAAAAGCATAAACTTAAAACCATTTACTTTGTCCATTCGGTACGTACAACAGGACGAATGAGCTAACAACTTTTGACTGCGAGTGTCCAAAATCAGACGGTCCTTCCGATGTTGTGCGAAGACTGTTGAACCCTTTTCTCCGCAGGTACCTCACCACGAAAGAAGGGTTTCGCGCACACCTTGAAAAGGAGGACGAGCCGAGAAGTAATAAAGGTGACATCGATGGTGGTGGGGGTGACGACGATGGAAAGAAGGACGTCGGCGGCGACCTTATGGAGCCTCCTTTCAAGCTGCAGAAGCTGGGAGAAGACGGAGAGGAAGGGAGTCTGCCGGAAGAGGCAGTCGAAGAGCTGAAGAAATCTTCCGGGCGCAAGAGGGCCCGAGGACAGAATAAGAATCGGCCGTGCATGAACCCCATGCATTATGAGAAGCATCGCCTGTGCCCGTCGATAATCCAGGTAAAAAGTCTGCGTGGGAAGCTGGAGGGTGGCCCGGAGGAGTTTGCTTTGGGTAGGATTTACTGAATGGGTTGTCTCTGAACCCACCCGGAATGCTCACGTAAGGATGAGGGGGGGGGGGCATTTTTGTATTGTGTGTGTGTCTGCGTGTGCGTCTATCTGCACTTAGAAGTCATGGTGGCCTCTGGCGACTGACCCCTACTGGGGCCCTGGAGGATATTCAGAGCGGTGGCTGAATAGGGGCTGCCCCTGTCCTCCCGACTTGGTATTCCGAGGAGGTCTCCCATCCAAGTGCTAATCAAAGTCGACCCTGCTTAGCTTCCGAGAGCTGAGAAGATCAGGCGTGGCTGGGCTATCTAGGTCAGGATTTTTGATTGATTTGATTTGTTTTGTATCCCGCTCCGCCCTGCAAGTGGGCTCTGGGTGGACTCACAAACACGTAAATATAACAATTTAAAAGATTAAAACGTAATACAGTTAAAGCGCTCTCAGAAAGTTTGGACCCTTGTGTGTGTGCTCAAAAATACTGATTTTTTAGGTAAAGGTAAGATTAAGGTAAAGGTAAGATCGTAAGAGAAGTCAGTGTTGGATCAGGCCAATAGCCCATCCAGTCCAACACAGTGGCCAAAAATACCAGGTGCCCTCAGGAGGTCCAGCAGTGGGGCCAGGACACTAGAGGCCCTCCCGCTGTTGCCCCCCCCCAAGCACCAAGAATACAAAGCATCACTTGCCCCATAGCTCCTATCTGTAGGTAAAGGTAAAGGTTTCTCTTGCTCGAGAGCCAGTCGAATCTGACTCTAGGGGGCGGTGCTCATCTACGTTTCCAAGCCAAATAGCCAGCACTGTTCGAAGACATTTTCTGTGGTCATATGGCTGGCATGACTAGACGCCAAGGCGCACGGACTGCTGTTACCTTCCCACCAAAGCGGTTCCTATTTATCAACTTGCAGTTTCTTGCTTTTGGACTGCTATGTTGGGAGGAGCTGGGGCCAGAGACGGGAGCTCACTCTGTCACGCGGAACTCAGGTCTCAAACTGCCGGCCTTCCAGCCTGCAGCTTCAGCGTCTTAACCACCTGAGCCACTGCAGCCCCCTAGCTCCTATCTGTACCTTGTGGCTAATAGCTACCGATGGATCTCAATATTTATAAAAGCCAAACAAGCCATTAAAAACAAGAGACAGCACAAAAGACTTTTATAAAGCTGAACTCGGACCAAAACAAGCCATTAAAAACGAGAGCATAAAGATAATGTATAAAACGGAGCTCAGACCATGTGGTCGGCGTGACTAGACCCCGAGGCGCACGGACTACTGTCACCTTCCCACCGAAGCGGTTCCTATTTATCGACTTGCAGTTTCTTGTTTTCGGACTGCTAGGTTGGCAGGAGCTGGGGCCAGAGACGGGAGCTCACTCCATCACATGGCACTAGGGTCCCGAACTGCCAAGCTACTGACCTTCCGGTCTGCAGCTCTGCGACTTAACCTCTGAGCAAGTGGCAAAAATTCCCACCGCTCGGTACATAAAACGGTCAATAGAATGGGTGGGTAGAGCGGGGGGGGGGGGCGCATCTACTATGGTGTCTGCTGCCTCAATCAAAGGCCTGGCAAAAGAGCTCTGTTTTACAGGCCCTGCAGAATGGTTGTAAATCCCACAGGGCCCTGATCTCAATTGGGAGGCTGTTCCACCCTGATCGAGGCTAAGCAGACATCCCTTGGGCTGGGGATCACCAGTAGATGTTGATTTGAAGAACACAGAGCTCTTTGGGGGACATAGCAGGAGAGATGGTCCTGCAGATGTTTGCTGATGTTGCCGATACACACCTTGTATCCCTTGGGACGATTTCTAGTGCGGAGCCATTAGGGAGGCGGTCCCCTCTCCTTTTCTTCAGGCAAAAGCTGGATGGCTGTTTCTCAGGGATGGTCCAGCTTTGCCTGCGTTGAGGAGAGGATTGGAGTCCATATTGTTTAAGTCTATAAACGATATCTAAGAACATATGAAGCTGCCTTATCCCCTGACCTCCTGCTCTGACTGTGATCCGCCAGCTTGATGCATGCTTGGGATGCTAGCCCACGTGGGGTATATGTATGTGTATGAATGGAGGAAGTGTCTTCTGCCTTCGTCTACCAAGCTCAGTACTCTGCGCCAGGACCAGCTGGAGCTTTCCAGGCTGTCAGGCACTGAAAGGTGTCTCCCGTGTGTGTGCTCCTTTACTTGGAGATGCCAGGATTGAACCTGGGACCTTCTGTATGCAAATTCAGGACTGAAAAGCTGTAGGTTGGGGGTCCCCAGCGTGGGGCCAAGTGGGGCTTTTGTCGAGCGAGGCTTCTGATTGACTGTTAGAGATTTGATCAGCTGTGCAGGTTTGCGTGTGTGTGTTCCCTCTAAGCTGAGTTTGTGTGAGCTAGCTCAGAGTTTTTTTAGCCTCCGGCTCACACATTTTTGTCTTAGCTCAGGAAGGATGGCTCCAGAGCAAACTGATTTATGCATTAGCCCAGGGGTGGGCAATTGTTTTGGCTCAGGGGCCACTTTGTGGGAGCGGAGGTTAGCGGAGGGCCGCACCTTTTTAAATGATTGCATTCATTAGTTAACTTTGCATTTCAGAAAAGGTATAAATTGTATCATAAAAATAAATAAATATAAATTAAGTAAAATAGTGGTAGTTTTATTCAATTTATTTATTGTGCTAATTTCATATCATCTATAGCTGCAAGCACATTTAATTTTAGAATCCGTTTAATGAGACAAATGTACCCTATCACACTTTTCTACCATTTTTTTGAACTCAGGAGTGAGATTGCTTGTTGAGATTCTCATCACAGCCTGCAAGTTAATGTCTGTTAAAGAGCATCTATATTTACTCTTGTTGATCTTCATGCAAGAAAAACTTTGCTCACAAATATATGTAGACCCAAATATAGAGAACATTTTCCCAGCAAATTTCTTCATACGTGGACATTTTTTCAGCAGACAAAAATTTGTAAAAGTCAACTAATGTCACCGCATTAAACATTTCTTTCACGGTGTGATCTGACTGCATGTCAATAAGTTCAAGCTGCAGCTCCTCAGGTGCTGTATCAATATCAGCAGTGATGGGATAAGAGAGCAAATTGAATTTAGGCTCAATTTTCTTGAAGTCCTGAAATCTTCTTGGCGGGCCGCAAAAAACTCTGTGGCGGGCTGCATGTGGCCCCTGGGCCGCAATTTGCCCACCCCTGCATTAGCCAAATTGCTCGCTCATAACTTTAATGCCAGCAGCTCACAAAGTAGAATTCTTGCTCACAAGACTCCACGGCTTAGAGGGAGCATTGGTGTGTGTGTATGTGTGTGTGTGTGTCCGTGCCTGAAAGTCATGGCGACCTCTGATGACTCCTTACTGGGGCATGGAGGATATTCAGAGTGGTGGCTTGATATTACCCGCCTCTGGTATTCCTTGGAGGTCTCCCATCCAAATACTTGCCAGCGTCGGCCCTGTTTAGCTTCTGAGATCTGACGAGATCACACTTGCCTGGGCTATCCCAGTCAGGGCTGTGCAGATTTTTTAAAAAATTGTTGCTTTGGCAGCAGCTGCCACTACAGCACAAGGATCCACGCTGTGTTACTGAAGTCACCCTGTGCTGATCGTTTTGTGGCTGGCTCCACCTTCTCCGGCAGCCATTTTGTGGCAGCTATTTTGATGCCGTGCCTGGCGTGCTGTGTTAGAATTCCCAGCGTTCCCGCAGGGACCCCTGCCCTAGCGAACCTCTTTTTTGGATGTTTGGACCAGATTTGTCTTGGAGGTTGACAGATGCCATCTCTCTCACATCCAGATGTTTCTCTCGTTGCAGGAACGTGCGGAGAAATGCTTCTTCGGGTCTCAGTGCCGCTTCCTACATGACGTGAAGGAATACATGGCCACAAAGCTGCCGGACCTCGGAGACAGCTGCGTGCTCTTCAAGAACTTTGGCAAATGCATGTACGGCGTTACCTGCCGATTCTCTGGGGCCCATCTTGGAGAAGATTACAGGAACGTTGTGAATGTGGACCTTTTAAAGCAGTGGGAGGGGAAACCGGTAGTGAAGAACAGCCTCCGCAAAGAACTCCAGCAGCAGCTGCGCAAGAAGAAAGTGGCCTTTGAGAAATCTAACCAGTACCTTCGCTGCTTGGGCAAACCCAGCCGTGCAGCCGTGGGGGGGAACGATGTGGCAAACTGTTCCCTTTCCAAAGGGAGTGCCGAAGTTGCCAGAGAGGAGGGACTGGAGGTGGTCGATGTGTCGGGAAGAGTAGAGTCTGCTTTGGAGTGTGCCTGCCCACCGGCGGACTTGGCTGTCAAAACGGCTGGCGCGATCACGGATGAAGATATTGTGAAACTGAGACCCTGTGAGAAGAAAAAGGTACTTATAACCGTTTTTCAGACTCCGAAACAGGCAAACCAAACAGTTTCTTCTTCTTCTTCTTCTTCTTCTTCTTATTATTATTATTAAATTTATATCCCACTCTCTCCACCAAAAGGCAGGCTCAGAGCGGCTCACAACAGAGGTTAAAATTACAATCAGTTTAAAATAAACGTTCCACATCAAACATTAAAACTTTCAATACATTCTACACATTCTCCATTGGCGGCATTTCAATTCTACCCACAGGTGGGTCCAAGCAGGTGGATCATATATATTTCCTGCGTAACCACATACAGGTTGGCAGATGTAATTGCCGACAGACGGGACTGGCAGATGGAGCCGGGCCAGGGTTGAGATGTTTACCTTAGGCGGCCCCTACTTAAAAGCCTGGTGGAAGAGCTCCGTTTTGCAGGCCCTGCAGAACGGCATCAAATCCCGCAGGGCCCTGATGTTCTCCGGGAGCTCGTTCCACCAGTGTGGGGCCGCCACTGAAAAAGCCCTGGCCCGTGTTGTTGCCAGCCGCGCCTCTTTCAGTCCAGGCAGGACCAGCCGATTTTGGGATCCAGACCGTAGTGCTCGCTGGGGTCTTCTGAACCAAACTGGCTCGCAATAGGGTCTTCTGAAAGAGCCTTCTTCAAACTCCTGTTATTGGGGAGCACTCCTTTTATTTAAAAAATCTGAATTGAAATTGGAGGCACCCATAATTCTGACATCTGAGGTTTGCATAGTGTGACAGTGCAGGTTTCCCTTTTGGAAGGTGAAAAGGCCCACTTCTCCCTGATTCCAGTCCGCCGCTCCTAACCACTACCCCAAACTGGCTCGCAATAGGGTCGCCATAAGTCAGCGGTGAGTTGATGGCAAAAAAAAAAAGGTGTAAAGTTTGGAAAGCGTTAGCCTTGTTCCACTCAGTCCCTCTGGTGTGGCCTTTCCTGGGTTAGGCAGAGACCACTCTGTGGACTCTGTGGGGTCATTCCTCCTCTAAATCTGCCCATTTCTGGGGCATAAACCTCCTCCCGCACCCTGCACCTCCCAGTAGTCCAGTGCGAATGAGAAAGACTCTGTTGAGAGCAGTCCTTCAGGAGTCAGACCAAAGGCCCATCGAGACTAGCATCCTGATTCCTACAGTGGCCAGCCAGTGTGAGGCTTCTGTATTAACAGTAAAAGATCAGACCTTTGTTGATGAAAACAGAGTTCTTTATTAGTCTTAATACTGCTTGACAGGTTCTCGGATGTTTGTTAGAGATGCCAGGTAGAAAACAGTCAGAGTTAATATACCCTCCCGCTTGTTTGAACCCACCATGAAACCAATCACATTTAGGATAGAAAACGCGGGAGATGGGATCGAGCCGTTTGAATTCCCACAGGAAGGTGAGGTTCTAAAGTTGTAAAAATTCCCCTCTTGAACTGGGCGACCCAGATGTGTGAAACCCATGCATAACAAAATGACTCTGTGGGCAATAACCGACCTTCAAGGCTCTCACAACAAGATAAGACAGTCTCTGCCCCAGGAAATGGGAGGAGGGAATGCATGGGAGGAAAAGCCATTTATTTATCAGTGACGTGCAAGAATGTGGGGTCGCCACTCTCCCGACAGAAATGGTTACATTGTACAGGGCTCATAAAAGCAATACATTTCAAGGTGAGAAAAGGGTAGGGGGGGGGGAGCAGGCATGGCAGGAGACATGTAACATTTCATTTGATTAGAGCAAACAATGCAGTCTTTTGTCAGGCCCCCTGACACCCAGCTGCCGCCACAAAGCCACAAAGTCAGGGCATGGAGGCCTGATCCTCCCCTGTTGTTGTCGCACCCCCTCCCCGACACACACACAACTGAGATTCACTGGCTCTGAATATGAAGGCTCCATTTAGCCATCCTGCCTCACATCCACGGTCATGCCTAATCCCATTTTCGAGCCATCTCCATTTGCGGCTGTCGTTCCATCCGGTGGCAGTGAGAGTCCATCAACGGCATCTGAAGAAAGTCTTCCTTTCCTCTCTCCTGAATCTACAGCTCTGCCGGATGCCCCCTGACAGTTGTTTGTTCTTCCCGGAAAAGCTCCAGGCTCTGCCCCCTCAGCTGTTGTTTGGTCTTCCCTGAAAATCTCCAGGCTCTTTCTTTGTGGGGAAGGTGTTTTGAATGGGTTGAGATTCTTTTGCCCAGACCTTCATTCAAGTTGTTACAATCCCAAGTTGTACACATGGGAGATGCTTGTTTATTCATTTGTGGTGTAGGGGTTAAGGTGCCAAGCTTGGATCTGGGAAGTCCAGCTTCGAACCTCCGCTCTGCCATGGGAGCCTGGCTGGATGCCCTCGGGTGAGTCACACACCCTCAGCCTGACCTACCTCACAGGGCTGTTGTGAGGATAGAATGGAGGCGAGGAGAAGGATGCAAGCCGCCTTGGGGGACTAATGAATTAAATAAAATAATACCCTTTTTTTTTTTTCTCCCCGAGGGGGCTTGTAGCATTCTCCTCGCCTCCATTTTAACCTGACAGCAACTCTGTTGAGGCTGTGCCTGTGAGAGACCGGTCCAGGGTCATCCTGCAAGCTTCCCTTAACAGTGGTGTTTCAAACAAAACATCATTGTAGAGGATATATACCACATGTGAGAATACAATTACAAAAATGCACAATGAATGTAATTGTATTCTTTCATAAGAACATAAGAGAAGCCAATGTTGGATCAGGCCAGTGGCCCATCCAGTCCAATACTCTGTCACACAGTGGCCAAAAACACCAGGTGCCCTCAGAAGGTCCCCCAGTGGGGCCAGGACACTAGAAGCCCTCCCACTGTTGCCCCCCCCCCCCCAAGCACCAAGAATACAGAGCATCACTTGCCCCAGACCGAGAGTTCCTATCTATACTTTGTGGCTAATAGCCACTGATGGACCACTGCTCCATAGGTTTATCTAATTCCCTCTTGAAGCCGTCCATGCTTGTAGCCGCCACCACCTCCTGTGGGCAGTGGATTCCACATGTTAATCACTCTTTGGGTGAAGAGTCAAATAGGGCTCTACTGAAACATCGTACCAAATCATGGCTTGCGTTCCCCCTTACCTGATCTTGGTCTGAAGTTCTAAACAGGTAATGGCCTCACCTGGATAGCCCAGGCTAGCCTGCTCTTGTCAGATCTCGGGAGCTAAGCAGGGCCATCCCTGCTAAGGACTTGAATGGGAGACCTCCAAGGAATACCAGAGCCGGGACGCAGAGCCAGGCAAGAGCAAGCCACCTCAATGAAATGCCCAAACCCCACTAGGGGTTGCCAGAAGTCAATCATGACTGCAAGGCTTGCAAGTGTGTGTGTGCGCGCGCACACACACACACACACAAACACAATAGTCACAAAAAATTAAAAATGACAACAGGCAGGGGTCCTTTGTTTATCCAGTTCCCTCTTGAAGCCGGCCATGCTTGTAGCCGCCACCCCCTCCTGTGTGGCAGTGAATTCCATGTGTTAATCACTCTTTGGGTGAAGAAGGACTTCCTTTTATCTGGATGCGCTACAGTTGTACGCTCTACAGCTGGCTCTGTATGAGCGGAGGGGCGCTGCATCTGTGAATTCTCACAGTACACCAGTTTTAATGGTTACAACATCTAGTACTTCCGTACTTTGTTTTCTTTGTCTTCGTAGAGATTTCTCTTCGTCCTTTTCCTTCTGTCGCTCAGAGCGGGGATTCAGACCTGGGTCTCCTAGTCTGACACCCTGACCACTACACCGCTCTGCCTTGACCTGCTGAGATCTGTTTACCTTTGGTGTCTCATTCCACCCTCACTTTAACGCTTTGTTTTCCAGTTGGATCTCCAGGGCAAGCTCTACCTGGCCCCTTTAACAACGGTAAGTAGACACGCCCCCGCCTTTGGAAGAGCCATTTAATTTCAACCCTTGCAGCTGTCTATCCAGTGCGTTTGATTTAAAACTCCAGATGTATTATTTATTTATTTTAATTCATCCATAGCCTGCCCTTCTCCCCTAATGGGGACCCAGTGCGGCTTTACATCATTCTCCCCTTCCCCGTTTTGTCCTCACAACAGCCCTGGGAGGTAGGTTAGGCTGAGAGAGCGTGGCTGGCCCAGAGTCACCCAGCGAGTTTCCGTGGCAGGAGCGGGGGTTCGAACCTGGGTCTCCCAGATCCTAGTCTGACGCTCTTAACCGCTACGCCACGCTGGCTCACTAACTGCAAATGCAAACCCAGTCATTCTGCAAATGGCATCGTAAATGTGGCAGCCACGGGAATATTTTTTTCATTATTTTCTAACCTTTACAAGCCTCGTATTAAAATCCCAAGTCGATAGCGTATCCCTCCAAGTGGTCGTCGTAAAAACAGATCATAATCCTGTTTGCTGGAGGTTCTAAAAAGTAGGGACACTTGTTATGTATTGTTTTGATTTATTCAATATTCACACCCTTTCAGTGTTCATCCCCCCCCCCCCCCCCCCCCCCAAATATGTGACTATTAAAACCTGAGTGGTTCAGGCTAGCCCAGGGGTGGGCAAACTTGCTCAGTGTAAGAGCCACCTAGAACAGGGGTGGCCAAACTTGCTTAACGTACGAGCCGCATAGAACAGGGGTGGGCAAATGGCGGCCTGCGGGCCACATGCGGCCCGCCACAGAGTTTTTTGTGGCCCACCAAGACATGAAGATGAACAAGAGTGAATATAGATGCTCTTTGGCAGATATTAACTTGCAGGCTGTGATGAGAATCTCAACAAGCAATCTCACTCCTGATTTCAAAAAAATTGTAGAAAAGTGTGATAGGGTACATTTGTCTCATTAAACTGATTCTAAAATTAAATGTGCTTGTGGCTATAGATGATATGAAATTAGTACAATAAATAAATTGAATAAAACTACCACTATTTTATTTAATTTATATTTATTGATTTTTATGATACAATTTATACCTTTTCTGAAATGCAAAGTTAAGTAATGAGTGCAATCATTTTAAAAGGTGCGGCCCTCCGCTAACCTCTGTTCCCACAAAGTGGCCCCCCAGCCAAAACAATTGCCCACCCCTGGCATAGAATAAACATCAGATGTTTGAGAGCCACAAGACATGAACAAATATTACCTGCCTTTATTGGAAAATAAGCAAATTTGCTTTTTATTAACATTAAACGAGACTGCCAAAAATAATAACAAAAGGGGTAGAAGCAGATATTGATGATGATATTAATTTGTCCAGTGATAGTTGTTTGCTGATGATATTTAGCTTCCCCAGCCACCCTGCCGGGAGCCACATAATATATGTGAAAGAGCCGCATGCGGCTCCCGAGCCACAGTTTGCCCACCCCTGGGCTAGCCCAATCTTATCAGATCTTGGAAGCTAAGCAGGGTGAGCCCTGGTTAATATTTGGATGGGAGACCACCAAGGAGAAGACAGAAGGACCTGGCGCGATGTGGGTCATGGGGTCACAAAGAGTCAGACTCGACTGTGCGACTGACCAACCACCACCACCACCAAGGAAGTCCCAGGTCACTACACAGAGGCAGGCAATGGCCAACCACCTCTGTTTGTCTCTTGCCTCGAAAACCCTATAGGGTCACTGTTTGACGGCCCTTGACGCACACACACAATGCAAACCCACCAGAGATGGTATATCTGTTGTAAAATAAGGGGGAAAGATGGTTATATAAAATTAAAACCAGCAGGTGGGCAGTAAATCTTATCAAGGGCCCCTCAAACCTGCTGTTGGTATTTTTGTCCCCTTGTTTCTCCGAAGTTGCTGGGAGCAGCGCTCACTGTTCTCTGCTTCCCCATCCTCGCTTTTCAAGCCACCCGTCTTCACCCAAACCTGGTGTTTTGGTGTAGTGGTTAAGAGCAGCAGGCTCTAATCTGGAGAACCGGGTTTGATTCCCCACTCCTCCACGTGCAGCCAGCTGGGTGACCGTGGGTCAGTCACAGTTCTCTCAGAGCTGTTCTCTCACTAGCAGTTCTTGAGAGAGCTCTCTCAGCCCCACCTACCTCACAGGGTATCTGTTGTGGGGAGGGGGAGGGGAAAGGAGATTGTAAGCCGCTCTGAGTGAAGGGCAGGGTATAAATCCGACTACTTCTTCTTGAGAAAAGAGGTTGAGCCAGGGCTGTCCAGCGTGCGTCGTGGCAGAGTGGGGATTTGAACACAGGCCTCTGAAGTCGCCATCTGAACTGCTACATTCTGGCTTTCCTCACTGATGGATGGGCTACCTCACTTGCTGGAACAGCAAAACTCCAGTGCAGCTAGCAATGCAACAAGCACACCCTAAATAAGCATCCTAAATAAATGTTGACTGTCTAGATAGACCTTGCAGATGTCATGATAGAACCATTTTAAAAACAACCGAAAGGACTGTGGTTTTTAACATTCCTTTTTTTTTTTCCTCATCGCCATGATTATTGTCTATCATCTTCCAGAAATGCGCCTGGGGTTGGATCTTGCACATCTCTTCCCCTGTTGGTGGCAGTTTGCTCCAGATTAAGCACTCTCTTGCATCAGGGGAAGGCTCCTTAAGCCAGAGGAAAGCAGAACAGTTTTGCAGGGTCCATTTAACTGTTTTCTGTGATTGTGTTTATTGGAATCGGTAGGGTGTGTTTCTTGAATGTTGTGAACCACCCTGAGCCCTATTCGGGAAGGGCAATCTAGCAATTGAACTAAAATAAATAAAAATAAAAATTAACGATATTAGGGCAATTCGTAAGAGCTGGTGAGAGGAACAAAGGATGGCCCGAGGGAATCCTTGGTGTGGTATGAATCCTCGTGTGAGACTTCTGAACTAACAATACTAGATCAGACCTTTGGATTAAAGCAAAGTTCTTTATTTCTAATACTGGAACAGGTACTCGATGTTTGTTAGAGATACAGGAAAAGAAATAACATGGGTTAATATACCTTCAGGCAGAGATGCATAAACATAAAGGGCCAATCAGAATGAATACAGAAAAGCGGGAAAAATGGCAACCGTTGGTTCTCACCAAAAGGTGGGGAAGTTATAAAAATTCCCCTCTTGCCCTGAGTGACCCAGATGTGCGAACTCCAGGCTAAACATTTGGTCAGCAACAATAAAACAGTCTCCAAGGTTGCAATAAGTTTGATAAAATACTTCAAGCCTGAAAGGCGAGGAGGAGTGGACAGGATGAGATAGCTCCCGTTGTTTATGTGACGACCAAGAATGTGGCAGGCCATCCTCCTGGGAAGAAAGTAACATTAAGCAGGACAGACTTCAAGGCAAGCAATAAAGCAGTTGGTTATAGTGTGGCACAAAGAAATCGAAAGTAACAGCAGAACAACCCCTCTATTGGCAGATTCTGACACCTCGTGGCCGATTTCAGGAGCTTCTGTGTTTATTCTCTTGTGTAAAATCTGCCAGAGCTAGCCACAAGAATGTAAGCGCCACCACGCTGTAACAGACCAACAGTCCCATCTAGTCCAGCATGGTGTTTCACAGAGCAGCCACTCATTCACATTGGAGCACAAATGAACAGGGCATACGAGACAGCCTTCCCCTGATGTTGTCTCCTAGCCCTAGTTTTCAGAGGTTTGATGCCTTTGTATATGGAGGTTCCCTTTACTAGTCATGACTAGTAGCCGTTGCTGGACCTCTCCTCCAGCCAGTTTTGTGTAGTGGTTAGGAGCGGTAGACTCTAATCTGGAGAGCCCCGGTTGATTCCCCACTCCTCCCCATGCAGCTGCCGGTGTGACCTTGGGTCAGTCACAAGTTCTCTCAGAGCCGTTCTCTCAAGGGCAGTTCGCAAAAGAGCTCTCTCAGCCCCACCTACCTCACACAGGGCATCTGTTGCGGAGAGAGGAAGGGAAGGAGATTGTAAGCCGCTCTGAGTGAAGGGTGGGGTATAAATCCAATCTCCTCTTCTCCTCCTCCACGCATCTGTCTAGCCTTCTTTTAAAGCCGTCTGTGTTCACGGTCATCACTCCATCCACTGGCAAGTGAATGTCACAACTGAACTGCTCATTGCATAAAGAAGTATTTCCTTTTGGTCTGTCCTGTGCCTGCTACCCATCGCCTTCATTGGGATCTGTTATTAGGCGGGGGGGGGGGGGGGACACAATCCCAAGCGGCACCTGCCAAAAGCCACGCAATTAACGGCAACACCCGATCTCTGGCTGGTTTCAGTGTGGCAACCTCCCATTCCGGAGAATATGCAAGAGGTTCGGAGCCGACGTCACCTGCGGAGAGATGGCGGTGTGCACCAACCTGCTTCAGGGGCAGTCATCGGAGTGGGCGTTGCTGAAGCGGCACTACACGGAGGACCTCTTTGGCGTGCAGGTGACTTGATTCCTGTGGGAGGGAGGGGGCAGAGATCGGACCAAAGGTCCTCCTAGTCTGGTGTCATAGATAGACCCATAGCTACAGTGGGGCCTGTCAGGGCCCGGCCCCCTAACTTACAGCCAAGGCCCCCCCAACTTCCCATCCAGCCCAGGCCCCCCAACTGCCCATTTTTAAATTTTATTTTTTTTGCACCTCTCTTGTTCCTGGCAAGCCCCATGCCGTGCCCAGCGCCGTGTGACCTTGCTGGCCAACCCTGTCCTCACCCTCCATTCTCATGCTGCCTGGCCACCGTGATTCTCGCCTCTCCCTGTAGCCGCTCAGTCTCTGTCTTGTGGCCAGCAAGGCAAGCCCCACAACTGCCCTCCGTTCCCACGCTGTGCTCAGCATCGCTTGACCTCGCTATACCCGCTGTTCCCAAGCCGCCCAGCCAACATAATTCTTGCCTCTCGCCGCGGCCACTCTATCTCTCTCGCCACTCTATCTCTCTCGCCCCTCTGTGACGAAATGGAACTTAAAGGGGCAGAGTAGAATGCCTGGAAAGTCACCTGACTTGAAAAGGTGGGGGCCCAGGGGCTCGGAACCCACTGTTGATTGACAGATGACTGTCGGGGTGGTCAGTTAGGAACGGGGAGTCAGAGAACCGCAAGTTGGAGAGGGAGTCCGGCCGGGGACGTCAGAGAGAGCAGAAGGGCAGTCTGTGTCCCTCGGTGCTCTGTGGGAGCGGACAGCGTGTGCAAGCTCAGTGAGAAGGGCTAAGGTGTCTGACTTGCCAGAGTGGGAGCAGACCAGTAAACTTAAGAATACACACAAATGCTATTCAGTACTGTCAGCCAAAGGAACCTGACTGAAAGGGAGATTAGTGAGGCTGAGGGGCAGGACGCTCAAGAGCCAACGGGGGCTAGTGGGAGACCGGGGTGCCAAGCCAAGAAACTGGACATCTCCACGCAGCAGGACAGGAGGGTGAAGTCGGAGTGTTTAGCGAGTGGGTGCAAAGTGGATCAAAACATACCATCTGCAACAAAGTAACCACGAGTCCGTAAAACCGTAAAGCTTAAGGTGACCTCAGAAACAGTAACATCGGGACAATATAAGCAATCTCCGCAATATCCCTCCACTCATACTCAATTGTACCAATAAAGTTGTATTCAGTAAAAGAAAAGCGGTGGGGCCTTTTGAAAAGGGATTTCCGACCAAAGTACACAGGGTCCCAAATATTTACCTCAGATACAAAACGCAGAGACCAAATATCAACAAACCCCGAAGAGACTATATTGTAAAACTGTATCTACTTTAAGTGGAGGAAACTGGTCAGCGGGTTTATTATTATTTAGAGAGAGGCTGATCCAGGTTACCTCAGGGACCCCATCACCCAAAGTAAGACAGGAGATCCGCTCGCTCGCTGTCGGTCAGAGTTAGGGGACTGGTTGGTAAATAGGTGAGGGGTCTACCTCATTATACCCTCCATTCCCACGCCAGCGATTCCTCGCCTGGTAGTTTGAATTGTACTCGCCAGGGGTTGGGGGTGGGTGGGAAGCGGCAGCGAGAGGGAGAGAACAGAGTCCTTGCATTTGTTCTGCATTTGGTCCAGAGGTCTCTGGGCTGGCAAACTGTTTGGGAACGGAGGACGCATTGTTTATTCTGGCTGAAGAGTAGGTGTGGGTGCCCCACAAGGAAAAAATTTACATTATGGGTGCCCCACAAGAAAAAAATTTGCTCCCACAAACCAAAAAATCCTGGCTACGGTCTTGATCGTTCACCCTGTTGCAAAGATTGAGAACCTTCTGCTTAGCGGCGTTCAGTATCTCCTCCTGCGTGTAAAGCGAGTTTTCCTGGGATTGTGCTGGAAACACCCGGGCAAGGGGCAGAGGCAGAGCCTCTGCTTGGCATGCAGGAGGTTCCCAAGTTCAGTCCCCAGCATCTCTCGTTAAAAGGATCGGGTAGCAGGGGATGTGAAAGACCCTGGAGACCCTCCTGCTGCCAGTCCACAAAGATGATACTATCCTTGAGAGCCCAAGGGTCTCGTTTCATTAGATCCGTGTACTCACCTGCGTTTGCTTTCCCTCGGCAGCTGGAAGGAGCCTTTCCGGACACCATGACCAAATGCGCGGAGCTTCTGAACCAGGCCATCGAAGTGGATTTTGTGGACATCAACGTCGGCTGTCCAATAGACCTGGTGTACAAGAAGGTAGCATGTTGCGTTCAGCAGGGCTGTGTTACGTGTGCGAGGAAATGAGGAAGGGGCCGTAAGTCAGTGATGGGGGAGTCTGGGCTTTGCATCCCGCTGGTCTCCCAGCTCAGGCCCTGGAATCAGGACAGTGGGAACAGCTGCTGCCGGGAAAGGTGGGCTGCTGGTTCCATCCAGGACTGCGGCTTAGTTCGCGGGGCAGTATCCTGCACACCTCTTCCCCTAGGGCAGGGGTGGCCAGACTTGCTCAGCGTAAGAGCCACCTAGAACAGGGGTGGCCAGACTTGCTTAACATAAGAGCCGCATAGAATAAACATCAGATGTTCGAGAGCCACAAGACATGAACAAATATTACCTGCTTTTACTGGAAAAGAAGCAAATCTGCTTTTTATTTACATTAAATGAGACTGCCAAAAATAATAACAAAAGGGGTAAAAGCAGATATTGATAATGATATTAATTCGTCCAATTATATGTTTGCTAATGATATTTAGCTTCCCCAGCCGCCCTGCCGGGAGCCACATAATATATGTGAAAGAGCCGCCTGCGGCTCCCGAGCCACAGTTTGCCCACCCCTGCCCCAGGGTCATGCTTGCCTCCAGTACAAGAAGCCGCCTTCTTGCACCAAGGGGCAGTTCCTTGCGCAGGAGGAAAAATCCGTGTGTACTGGACAGATCTGTGGAATCCAGCCCACTGAGATGCCCAGTCTATATCTTCTTTAGTTTTACTTAGGTTATTTCAGAGTAAAGGTTTTAAAATCTGAGGGAGGATCTACTCTACTTGGGCTTTTCCAGGCAGATTAGACATTATAGCCAATGGGATGGAGTATTTGAAAAGAAAATGAAATGCCTAGAAAGAACAAATGATACAATTCAGAATGCAGACAGACATTATAAGACAAACTAAAAGATGCGTAAGGAAGTTGGATGTCACAAGTATGTCTGTTAGGGTCTCACAGGGTAGGTTCGACACTCCATTTGGGAATTGCCCTCCCGATGCAACTACCGAGATGTTTTTATCAATTGACAGTCCCAAAACTAAGAAGAGCCTTTACTTCGGCAAGAATGAACGTTCTTCCCTCGGCGGTTTTGGTGGGCAGATGTAATAGAGTATCATACTCTGTAACAGAACATGCAGACGCTCATATGATAAAATCAAAACCATTGAACGTATGATTACGGAGTGCCCTATATTCAATGAGTTGAGGGCTAATTTAGGCTGCAGTCACACGGCCCTTTAAAGCAGGAGGAACTGCTGTTTCCTCCCGCATTTAAAGGGGCCGATCAGACCGGCCGCGGCTACTCCTGTGCTGAAGCGGGCTCCGGCGTGGGTTCATAGCGCTTTCTCCGACCCCGGGAAAATCAACTATTTTCCCGGGAGTCGCTCTTTGAACCCGCAATTGTGCTGATCTGGACTGCCCTCTCTCGCAATGATTGCGAGAGAGGGCTGTCTGATCGTCCCTCCCGGGTTTCTTTTTTTAACCTTTGCACTTGGGCGCAAGTGCAAAGAATGGGGGGGGGGAGCCAGAAGCTCCCCCCCCCCCCGGCCGCGCATAGGCTCTTACCTTCTGGCTGGCTGGCTCGCCCAGGCTTCGCTCCTGGCCCCGAGCCCCGCCGGCTGCCGTCGCCTGACAACCCCCCATGCTTCTCCCAGCCTCTGACAGCCGGCGGGGCTCGCGGCCAGGAGCGTGGGCGAGCCAGCCAGCCAGCAGATAAGTGGAAGAGCCTCTCTGCGGCGGGGGGGGGGGCTTCTGGCTGGCTGGCTGCGTTTGGGGGAGGCAGCCGTGCGAGGACCACCTGCATGCCCGCGCCTTGCCTCCCCCAGCCGCCACCGCCGGGTTGGGATGTGTAATCATCCCAGCCCAAAATAAAAAAGAAACGGTTTCTATAAATCCGGGTGGGCTCCCAGATGTAAAGACCCGTGTGACGGCGGCCTTAGTAACCACCTTTACTTAAGGATACGGAATTGCTAAATTAGCCAGGTATCATGGCTGCTGTCGGATACAAATGATTGTGTCACCCTCTCAGTGGCAAAATTCCTAGGTGCAGTAGTCAATTATAAGAGAAATAATACTGAGTAAGGCCTTTTAAAATATTTTTTTGGTTGTGATTTCTGCTTAGGGTGATAGCCGTGTGAGCAGTACTAGGTAGGTAGGTAGGTAGGTAGATAGATAAGGGAGGGAGGGGGATGGATGGATGGATGGATGGATGGATGGATGGATAGATAGATAGATAGATGGATAGATGGATAGATGGATAGATAGATAGATAGAGCAGGTAGAGAAAAGGAACAGGAGATTTTATTGTATTTAGCCATAGGCCATCACAAACCAAAAACAAAGAAAAGCACATAAAAATTATATAAAATAGAATATATTCTAAATATTATAAAACCATAAACCCATAGTCTGAAATATTATAAAACCATAAAACCAAAGTTGTGAACAGTTAATCGAATCGCAGCATACCCGCTAATTAACTAGTTCCCCCGAGAACAGCGTTGGCCGGTATTTTCCATGCAGCCAGGGCAAATAAAGCCATTCAGTAGGATATATTGGCATTGGAATCAGCTAACAAAGATACAATCTTCTCATGGTCTGAGTAAAAGCTTAAAGAGATAGAGTAGGTAGCTACATACATATTTAGGTTACTTATGGTCCACCTTTCTCTGGGCCATACAGCTTTGGACTGTGGGTGTCTGTCCATCCAGTATGTTTTTTATCCCATGCTTCCTCCACGAAAACCAGGTGGTGTACCAGGTTGTCCCATTTTATCCTCACAACAGCCTTGCGTAATAGGTGAGGATGAAAGCGAGAGAGTGACTGGGCCAGGGTCACCCAGTAGGTTTCATAGCACAGTGGGGATCTGAACCCATCTCTTTACCGCCATAGTCTAACACTCTAATCCAGGGGTCCCCACTGTGGTGCCGGGTGCCTCCCGACTCCTTTTCTGGTGCCCTCTGGATGTTTTTAGAAAGTGGGTGTGGGGCTCTTGTCCCACAAGGTTTCTGTTTGGCCACTGGAGATTTGATTGGCTATTCAGGTTTTTAAAAGTGTTGCTTTGGCAGCAGCTGTCCCCACAGCACGAGGGTCTTCACTGTGGCAGCCATTTTGTGGCTAGCTCCACCTCCTGTGGCAGCCATTTTGTGATTACACCCACCACACTGTGTTAGAATTCCAAAGGTGCCCACTGGCTCAAAAAGACTGGGGACTCCTGTTCTCATAGATATCCTATACTGACTGTCCATGGAGGGTCTCCAAAGACCTAGACGGAAAACTAGCATGTCTAGAGAATGCTTCATTTAGTGCCCCCCCCCCCAAATGATCCTGGTTTCTAGGTGGGGGGAGTTGGATTGATCCTCTGTGCGAAACAAAACAACCCCCCGCACACAGAGAGGTAACTTGTCAGGAAGGAGGTTTCTCCCTGACATGCTAGATTTCTGCACAGGAGGAGTCTGAAGGCTAACAGGCCCCACACATGGGGAAAAAACCTATTCATGTACTGGGGCAGAGAAAAAGTTCTTGGACTTGATAGCTGGAGGGGGGGGGGGTGCATTCGATTTTTCACCCCGGTTTTTCACCCCTTTCTCGGCAGGGAGGAGGCTGTGCCTTAATGAGCCGCACCAACAAGTTTGAACAGATTGTCCGGGGCATGAACACGGTAAGTGAGAGCCATCCTCTGCCTGGCTCCCGCCTTCAGTCGTTTTGTCGTCTGTTCTGTGATCCCCTGCTGTCAGTGCGAGGCCACTCCTTTCAATAGCAGCACAAGCCCGCTTTGTCCACAGGGGTGTCAAACATGAAGCCCGGGGGCCGGAATCGGCCCGTCCGGGGCTCTTACGTGGCCCATGAGCAGCCGGTGCAAGGATGGGAATGGGGGCGGGCTGAGTGAGAGGAGCCACTCCAATTGCGGCTTCAGCCCAGTAGAACAACCTCGTTTGCAGCAGTCAAGCAGAACCCCTTCACTTCAGGGACAGCCTCACTGGTAAATTGGGAGCCCCCTCAGCTGCATTCATGCCTCTCCACTCGACCGGCAGCTCCAGGGATGCTGTCTCGGATGGCCACAGGGACCAGCGTTTGCCCGTGGGGGCTGAAGACAATCCTCTCTTGGGGCTTGCTGGAAGCCAGTTCTGCTGCCATATTCATGCCTACCTGCACCCCCCATGTGGCAGCTGTGCTTTGGCCCATGGGGGGGGCATTCTTTAGCAGTTTCTTCCACACACTGGGGGCCTAGTCCTGCCACCGAGCCCGCGACTCAGCAGCCAGGCTTCCCCCCCCCTCCCCGGACCCCCCAGCCCACGGCCCAGCCCGACAAAGTGACATTTATGTCAGATCCGGCCCTCATAACAAATGAGTTCGACAGCTGTGGACTAGGGGGTTGCTTCATCTCTTACGTGGTTGATTGATTCAGACTGATGGAACGCCTGGAAGCTGATGTGAGGCTACAGTAGATGTTTAAGGGTCCCTGCCAGATTTGCAGGATGCAAAAAACCAGGGGGGGGGGGAACTAGTGTCACAGAGGTCTCAAAAATACAGATTCCACTAGTAGAAAACACCATCAAAGACTGTCAAAACAAAGGCCGTTTGGAAAACGTTATGACTGTGTGGACTCCTATCAAATTATACTAACCGCACGGACTTTGTGTTTCATCTTTAAAGGAGGAAACGTAGCTCACGCCTTATTACGGTCACAGTGTGCATTAATGTTGTTGTGACACCACCAACTTTATAATCGTTTAATATATTGTTCTGGCAACCTTTGATGGTGTTTTCTACTCGTGGAATTTGCCCTTCTGAGAGATGTGCAGGATCGGCTCTTACAGTCCGCCTTGGGTCTCCCCTGGTATCAAAAGCTACTGTTTGCAAAAACCGTTCACCTCTCTCGTTGCCCCCTTGTGCTCCCAGATCCAGCAGAAAATCTCTTCCTTTGAGGCCCACTATGGCTTCGTTCCCCCCTTTTATATTTCCATCGTAGTATTTTTGCTTGGCCCTAGCTGTGGTTGCCCGAGACCTCGTCAGATCTCGGAAGCTAAGCAGGGTCAGCCCTGGTTAGTACTTGGAGGGGAGACCTCCGAAGAAGTCCGGGGCTTTGTACACAGAGGCAGGCAATGGGAAATCACTTCTGAACATCTCTTGCCTTGCAAACCCATGAGAGGCCACCGTAAGTCAGCTACAACTTGGGGGGGGGGGGGTGCCTGCTTGAGAGCTTTGCTTCTCTGCCATAACCAAGTCAACTACAAATGTTTTAAAAGAATCAACCAGTTCTGATTGATAACGATCTCTGCAGATGTTTATAAAACAGAACGTTGCAGTCTGACCGCAAATGAGCGCTTTTCACACGTAACGTTTGGTCAGCAGGCAATATGTTAACAAAACCCGTGCCCAAGTCAGGAGCCACTCTGGTTCGTCAGCACATCGCCAAAAACCGTGAATTCCAAATTTAAAAAAAAAGCATCCAATATTCTGAGGAAATAACAAAATAAGAGTTGTAATGAAATTGCCAAGTAAGGGTTTTTTTTGTAAAAAAAAAAAGGTTGAAAATCTGTCACTCGCTTGAAAAGCTGTGAACGATGAACCGTTTGTGGTGAAAACTGTCACAGCTCCTGAGCAAGGTTTAAGTCACGGTCCAGCCAGAATGTGTATATTATATTTTATGCCAGAGTTTGTATTTCCAAACCAGTTGATTTGGCTTCTTTTATTCTGTTGGTACTTTTACGGTTCACTGCTTTACCTTTGTGGCTCCCAGCCATCCAGCGTCCCCCCATCCCCCGGATCCTTCATTTTCTCCTCCCAGAGAGCCAGTTTGGTGTAGTGGTTAGGATCGCGAACTCTAATCTGGGAGAACCGGGTTTGATTCCCCACTCCTCCATGTGCAGCTGCTGGTGTGACCTTGGGTCAGTCACAAGTTCTTTCAGAGCTGTCCTCTCAAGGGCAGTTTTCTCAGAGCTCTCTCAGCCCCACCTACCACACAGGGTGTCTGTTGTGGGGAGGGGAAAGGAAAGGGATTGCAAGCCACCCTGAGACTCCTTTGGGTAGTGAAGAGCCGGGTATAAATCCCTTCTTCTTCCCCTGCATCCCTTCATGCCTCGCCCCCCTATGTCTCCTTTGCAAGAGCAGCAGCCCAGTTCCAGTGAAACGCTGCGCGAGTACAAAGGCCCCACCGGGGAGTTCTTCCGCCTTGCCAGTGTCATGTTTAAAGTCTTTTTCTTTAAAAAGAGCTTTTGGCATTCAGAGGCCTGAGTCCCGTCAAGCACAGTGCAAGTTCCCAAACACCTCTTACTTTTTGCCAGGTCTTGGATGTCCCCCTGACTGTGAAGCTCCGGACCGGAGTCCAGGAGAAAGTCAACCTGGCTCACAAGATCATCCCAAACCTCCGGGAGTGGGGGGCCTCTTTGGTCACGGTAAGGAGGGCCCTCCCAGTTTCCTGGCGCATTGTCGGTAGACCTCTCCTCTGGGCCAAGTTCCGGGGTGGGGTGGGGAATGACTTTGGTTTAATAAACCTGGCCGTGCCAGGAATTCTGTCCTTCCCTCAACTAGACAAGTTGAAACTTGTGAATATTTGTAGCACACCTTTTCCCAGGGTTCCTCTGTCCATTAGAAAGATTCGCTGCACACTCCGCAGCCCCTCTGTTTGTGGTATGTGAGTTTCCCCTTTGCCAGAGTTCCATTGCCCTGGTTTTCATCATAGGCCCTGCACACATTACCGGATAGATTCACGGTGGATAGGCCTATCCGTGGCTGCTAGCATGATGGCTAAGGGGGACCTCCACATTCAGAGGCACTAATCCTCTGAATTCCAGCGCCAGGAGGCAACATTAGGGGAAAGCCTCAGTCTCTGTGCCCTGTCCAGAGGAACTGATTGGCCACTGTGTGAGACGAAGGATGCTGGGCCAGATGGACTCCTGGTCTGATCCAGCAGGGACTCTTCTTCTGTTCTTATAACCATAGTGAAGGCCCACTCATGGCATAAAAGTGGGGGTTGAATTTGCCCGAGAGGAGGTGGTTAGGAGAAGTCTTCAGCCCAGCCAGGATCCGGCCCCGGATCTCTTAACTCCCAGTTCGCCATCCAGAAGCATTACATATGTACCAATCCCAGAAGACTGCTTTTCTAATTGGGAGCTGCAGAGGATTCTGGGATATCCCAGCATGGCTGTGCTGGCGATGATTTTCCGTGTGTGTGTGTGTGTGGGGAGGTGGGGGAGACGTTCAGGTACATCTCAAGAAGCCAGAAGTAGAACATGTCCTGGGCTCTCTCGATCTCTCTCTGTAACCTACAGTGCTTTCCGTTGTTCATGAGAATGCATTTTGGTGGGGTGATCAGCAGATCCATTTGCTAGAAGTGGTTCTTTCCTTTGGCACCAGGACCCTTCCCTGCTAGTGGAGTGGATCCGTGGTATCCAACCCTGGGCGTCCCCACGAGTCTTGAGTGGGAGTCAGCCTTGGGCTGAAGGATTTGCGTGATGCAATTTAGTCTTGTTGTGTCAGTAGAGCCGTAAGAACGTAAGAGAAGCCACGCTGGATCAGACCAGTGGCCCATCCAGTCCAATAATCTGTGTCACACAGTAGCCAAAACCCAGGTGCCATCAGCAGGGCCAGAACTCCAGAAGCCCTCCCACTCTTGCCCCCCAAGCACCAAGAATCCAGAGCCTCACTGCCCCAGACATAAGGACATAAGAGAAGCCATGTTGAATCAGGCCAATGGCCTATCCAGTCCAACACACTGTGTCACACAGTGGCCAAAACCCAGGTGCCGTCTGGAGGTCCACCAGCAGGGCCAGAACTCCAGAAGCCCTCCCACTCTTGCCCCCCAAGCACCAAGAATACAGAGCCTCACTGCCCCAAACAGAGCATTCCATCTATACCTTGCGGCTAACAGCCGTCTGATGGACCTCTGCTCCACATGTTTATCCAATCCCCTCCTGAAGCTGCCTGTACTTGCAGCTGGCCACCGCTTCCTGCGGCAGTGGATCCCGCATGTTAATTACTCTTTGGTAATTAATTTTTGGTAATTTGCTAATTACACCCTGCCAGATGAGACCAACAGTCCTGCTAGGGCGGCATCCTGTTTCCAGCAGTGGCCAAGGGAGAGGCCGTGGAAGGTCCACAAGTGGAGGCCCCCACACCAGCTGTCCCTCCTTTAAGTGTCACGGCTGGCCGCCATGGCTGGACCCATCCTTGCTGGAGGCAATTAAGATGGGGTCGCGTGCCCTGCCCTGGGTGGCCCAGGCTAGCCTGATCTCGTCAGATCTCAGAAGTTAAGCAGGGTCAGCCCTGCCAAGTACTTGGAAGGGAGACCACCCAGGAAGTCCAGGGTTGTTATGCGGAGACAGGCCGTGGCCAACCCCCTTTGAAGGTCCCTTGCCTTGGAAACCGCATGGGGTCGACATAAGCGGAGACTTCGAGGGCACTTCCCACCACCGCGTGGTCCAGCACCCTCGTTCTCATCAGGGACCAATCAGATGCTTCAAGGAAGCCCACGGGCAGAGCAGGATGGCAACAGGCTCTCCCTTACCATTGGTCCACTTGCACCTGGCTTTCAGAGGTATAGTGCCTCTGCACATGGAGGTTCCCTTCAGCTTTTGTGGGTGCTAGCTGTCCTCGGTGTTCAGGTCTGAAACTTGCAGCGAAATGTGTTGCCCTCTTCTGCTGGGGCTGCCTTTCCCCCGAGGCTGGCCCCCAAGTCTTCCCCCTTCCCTTTTTGGTGTTGTAGTTAGGCGCATGGACTCTAATCTGGGAGAACTGGGTTTGAGTCCCCACTACTCCACGTGCAGCTGACCTTGGGTCAGTCACAATTTCTCCCGGAGCTGTTCTCTCAAGGGCAGTTCTCGAAAGAGCTCTCTCAGCCCCACCTACATCACAGGGTGCCTGTTGTGAGGAGGGGAAGGGAAAAGCCGCTCTGAGACTCTTTCGGGTAGTAAAGAGCGGGGTATAAATCCAATCTCTTCTTCTCTTTAGAAGGAAGAGCCCGTAACCTGGGCTGTGAAATCCATTACCCGGGGCCAGATCACACCCCCAGATTTCAAATACCTTTGTAACGAACTTTTATTTTCTCTCGCTGTTTTGGAAGCAAAGTTGAGCATAAAGAAATTCCATGCTAATTGTTTCTCTTCCCCCCCCCCCCCCCCCCCCCCCCGCTTTTTGTGACCCTCCCAGCTCCACGGCCGATCGCGAGAGCAGCGCTACACGAAGGGGGCGGACTGGGAGTATATTGCGGAGTGTGCCAAGCTCGCCAGTCCGATGCCTCTTTTTGGTAGGGTGTTTTTGTGAGGAGTTTCCCTTTGTTTCTGTCCCAGCCCCTGCTGGTGTTAAACAGGGCAGTGTGAGCCATGCGTGAATTGCTGGCCTTGAATCTGCCGCCTCCTCTCCATTTGGCCCTCTTCTCAAAATTTGCCTCTTGCCCTCGGTGTGCTTTCTGCAATCACGCCTTCCCCGTTTCTCGTAGGTCACTGGCCGGCAACTAAATTAGCCAGAGAGCCCAGTTAAGGTGGCTCGGAGATGAGGGACCAGGGCATCTCCTCCCCATTTACTTATAAGAGGAGCCCTCCTGAATCAGACCCAAGTATGAATGTTGTTTTGCACCCTCAGGATTACTTGCATTCAGAGAGAGAGAGATTGTCCCTGAACCTGGAGGTTCTAACAGCCTGTAGTCATTCACAGCGTTCACCTTCATGTCCAGTTGTCTAACCCAGGAGGCTCAAAAAAGTTTGGAGACCCACCACCCATAAGCCCTGTCTCCAACCTTTTTTGAGCCCGCGGGCGCCTTTGGACTTCTGACATAGTGCGGTGGTTGCAGCCAGAAAATGGCTGCCGCAGGCAAGCCCATAGCCACGGAGGGGCACGTGGGGGCGGAGCCCCACCACCCACAAGCCCTGCCCCGCCACCTGATGATTCCAGACCCCCCCACCCCCCCAGTGCACCTAGCCCCGCAGCTGCGAGGCTGGAAAAAGAATGGGGGGAAAATTCCCCCCTCCCCAGCTTCTGGTCAGTTTCACTACCCACAGATCAGCTGTTGGGTTTAACAGCTGAAGGGGGGGGAGTGTGAAACTGACCAGAAGCAGCAGGGCAGCTTTCTTTCCCCAGCCTTCTCCCTGTTGGGGGGGGGGGTGGGCTGGGGAAGGGGAGAGAGAGAGAGAGAGAGAGAAGGCATGGTGATGGTGGGGGGGGGAAAGCCAATCTCTCTCTCCTGGGGTGCCAATTTCCAGGTGATGGCTGGAGATCCCCTGGCATTACACCTGATCTCCAGGTAGACTCTGGCATTCTATCCCATTGAAGTCCTTACCCCCCCCCCAAACCCCGTGCTCCTCAGGCTACGCTCCCAAAATCTCCAGTTACTTATTGTTTTTAAGTACCGTATTTTTCGCTCCATAACACGCACCTGATCATAAGACGCACCTTGTTTTTAGAGGAGGAAAACAGGAAAAAATGAAACAGAAAGAAAGAAAGAGAGAGAGATAAAGGAAGGGAGGAGGAGAGAGAGAGAGAGAGAAAGGAAGAAAGAAAGGTGGGGACAGAGAGAGAGACAGAAAGACAGACAGACAGAAAAAAGGAAAGGAAAGGAAGGAAGGAAGAAAGATAGAGAAAGGAAAGAGGAGAGACGTCGGCATGCCATGCAAAGCCAGGCCTTTCTGTGCAAAGTAGCCATGGAGCTTAATCTGTGGGCGGGGCTTTCTGCTGCTGGGTGTCTTAAAGGGGAAAGGCACTTAAAGGGAAAGAGTACTTAGCCTGGTGGGGTTTTTCCTGCCGTTTCCCTTTTAAGTCTTAACAGCTCAAGCCCAGCAGGGAGGGGCGGGGAAGGCTGGGATGCCAGATTGAATGGCGTTCCCCTGCGTTCCTGCTGAAGAAAGAGCCCTGTTACAGGTAAGAAAAGCTCCATATTCGCTCCATAAGACGCACACACTCCCCCCCCCCCACTTTTTTGGGGAGGAAAAGTGAGTCTTATGGAGCAAAAAATACGGTATGTTTAAGCAACGTGGGTGCCCCACAAGGGAAAAAATTGCCCCACAAAATGAAAAACCCTGGCTACGGCCCTGGCCGCAGGAGGCAAAGCCCAACAGAAAACGGCTGCCCCAGCCAACCTCCAGTCTCACCGTGGAGATCTTTGTGCTGCAGTGGCAGCTCGGCCAAAGCAGTCCCCAGCGGCCAATCTGAGGCCTTGCTGGGCAAAAGCCCCAGCTGGCCCCTCCCCCTCTCTAAAAACACTTGGCGGATCCCTGGGGAAAGGTGTCGGCGGGTGGCCGGGGCAGCCACGTTGGGGACCCCCGGTGTGATTCTGCCTCAAAGCCAGCTGACCCGTTAGCCATGTCCTGTGGCAGAGAATTTCAAAAGTTGATCAAATGTGTCAGCCTGGACCTGACCTGGGTAGCCCAGCCAAGCCCAACCTCATCAGATCTCAGAAGCTACGCAGGGCCGACCCTGGCAAGTACTTGGAAGGGAGACCTCCAAGGAATACCAGGGCTGGGAGGCAAGAGGCAGGCTCTCAAGCCACTCTTCTGAACATCCTCCGTGCCCCAGTAGGAGTCGCCAGAGGTAGCCATGACTTCCAGGCAGGGGCACACAACAGAAATTCAGAAACACCCCCCCTCCCAAAAGCATCAGCCAGAAGCCAACTTAAGTTTTCATGTCTCCTCTCAGCCTTACCGGGTTTTATTTTGTTTTAAAAATTGAATTAACTTGCATAAAGCAGATGTTTCGCCTGGGGCGGCTGGGAAGCGGGAGCTATTTAGAGGAACAGGGTTTCTCGAAAGGCCTCTCACAGTGCCCGGGATAACCTCTTGGCTCCCGATTTGTTTGCTTCCTTGCCAATCCTCGGCTGTCACTTCCAACGGACACAGGAAACGGGGATATCTTGTCTTACGAAGACGCGAATCGAGCTACGCAGACCGGCGTCTCAGGGATCATGATCGCAAGGCAAGTGGCTTCGCCTCCCTTTCTTAAATCACAGACGCGAAGGGGAAAGCGCCCTCTTAACAGCAGGGAAAGGATGCCTCCCCCCCAATGAAGATTATAGAGGCTTTTTCCATCCATACATCAAGCTTACAAATTATCTTGCCTAACCTGGATGGCCCAGGGCAGCCCAATCTTGTCAGATCTCCGAAGCTAAGCAGGGTCAGCCCCGGTCAACATTTGGATGGGAGACCTGCAAGGAATACCAAGGCCTTGTCATCGAGGCAGGCAATGGCAAACCGGTTTGGCGAGAGCCAGTTTGGTGTAGTGGTTAGGAGCTCAGACTCTAATCTGGCAGAACCGGGTTGGATTCCCCACTCCTCCACAGGCAGCTGCTGCTGTGACCTTGGGTCAGTCCCGAGTTCTGTCAGAGCTGTTCTCTCAAGGGCAGTTCTCAAAAGAGCTCTCAGCCCCACCTCCCTCAGAGGGTGTCTGTTGTGGGGAGAAGAAGGGAAAGGAGTTTGTAAGCCGCTCCGAGACTCCTTTGGGTAGTGAAGGGCAGGGTATAAATCCATTTGCTTCTCTTCATCTCCGAATGTCTCTTGCCTTAAAAACCCTATGGGGGTCACCATAAGTAATCTGTGATGTGATGGGACTTTCCACACAAGCACGCAAAGGACCCCAGATTCGCTCCTCACTTAAAAGATCTGGGGTGTTAGGTTTTGAGGAAAGACCTTTCTGAAGACCCTGGAGATCTGTCATCTGTCCCTTGGAGATCCGTTTTCATAGAAAAGGTACAGATCTTTTGAATTTAAAGAGCCCCTTATTCTCGGCCTTAAAACTCTTCTGTTTTGGAGTGGGGGTTTTCCCCCCAACACAAGATTTCTGGGTTTGGTCTATGGCATGGTTTTAATGCAAGATGCATGCAGGCACAGGTGGAAGGCCAAGATTGATGTTTTGATCAGTACAACGGTTTGGTCTTCTGGCCACAGGGGGGCGCTGATCAAGCCTTGGATATTCACGGAAATCAAGGATCAGCGGCATTGGGATATTTCTTCTACCGAACGACTGGACCTCCTTAAGGACTTCACCAGCTACGGCCTGGAGCACTGGGGTTCGGACACTCAGGGCGTGGAGAAGACCCGGAAGTTCTTGCTCGAATGGCTTTCGTTCCTGTGCAGGTATTTTTTGTCTTGACTTCTCAGTCTTACTGGGTTTGTGTTTCTCCATAACCCCAGATACCTGTGGAGGGGGTTCTGCATGGCGTCCCTTTGCCCAGCAGAACGGGGAACAGCGTAGTCAGCGCTTTGTGATCTGACCGTTCACCAAATTGACTTGATTTCTTATTCATATTGGTCAATTATTGATTATTAAATAATTGGCAACAGGCAAAACGGGTCACCGTCTATTTATACAGAGGTCCGGCCCCCTTCCAGATAAACCAGAAAGCGAGCAAGGAGACTATTTTCAGTGTTAAAGTAATTTCTTTACTGAAGGAATTGATTCTCATACAAACAATACAGATCCACTCACACACTTACATGGAGCCTAAGAAATATAGATAGAGCAAAGACATTCGCATTAGCAGGAAATCGTTGGTATCCGTCGAGGGCGATAATTACCTGTCCGGAGAGACGTTAAGTTTCCCACTGGAAAAATAAGGGGAGGCCACTGTTCCCTCTAAGCTGAGTTAGTGTGAGCTAGCTCACAGTTTTGTAGCCTCCGGCTCACACATCTTTGTCTTAGCTCAGGAAGGATGGCCCCAGAGCAAACTAATCTGTGCAGTAGCCAAATCGCTCGCTCACAGCTTTAATGCCAGTAACTCACAAAGTAGAATTTTTGCTCACAAGAGTCCACAGCTTAGAGGGAGCATTGGGGGAGGCTAGGAGGGAATTAGGGGCACGTGTCCTGAACCTGCAGCACACGTGGAGACTCTGGCTGCGCAACTAAGAGCCATAGGGGTGGGGTAGGGTAGGGTAGGGTCAGAGGTAGTCTCGAAGCAAGAGAGAGAGCTGGTTGCTAGGAGCCCTCTTTTATTGGGGGGGGGTGTCTGGGGGCAGGCTTGGCCAGAGACCTCCCCCGAGACCACCTCTTCGATGGTCCGCCCTAAAAGTCCTGTCCAATCAGAGAAGGGGGTTGGGCTAAGGGGGTTGAGCAATTTTGCATCCTACCTAGTGGTGTCAGAGATACCTGGCAGGAGGCAGATGACTCATCGGCTAGAGTCTTTGTTTCGCTGATCGCTCTCAATGTTTCAGGGCCGCAGAACCGGTTTTGTAGCTGGCCAAGTCCATTGTCTGGGTAAACGGAGGAAATAGTCCTCTTTATTACTCTGGAGCAAGGAGTGTCGGAGGGGGAGGGGGTTGTTGCCTGCGACAAGACGGAGAACGTGTGCTCAGTTGTGTCTGAAAGCACATATTCAAGCCACAACGGCGGGTGGCTGTTTCTGTGTAAGTAACTTCGTGTTAAGGCAGTGGTTCGCAACCTTTCTAATGCCACGACCCTTTAATACAGTTCCTCATGTTGCGGTGACCCCCCCAACCATAAAATTCTGCCAACACACACAACAATGAAGCTACTTTTTCAGATGTTTTCTCTTGCACGGCAGTTAGCTCCAAACAATTTTAATATGAACTTTAGACACACATACATTCGCAAGTGATTCCCAACAAGATACAGCAAACACTCAGGCTTCAGACTTACTTTTCCTCAACAGAAGATGCCATGAGAAAACGAAGGTAGGTGGGGGCGAGAGGCTGTTGCAGGTGGGGGGGAGGGAGAGGGTAGAGAGAGAGAAAGGGGGAAGAGAGAGAAAGGGAAGAGAGAAAGGTGGGGGGGGGGAGGGGGAAGGAAGGTAAGTAGGTGGGGGGGGCTTTTGCTGCCTTTCCTGGGCTCTGCGCTTCAGTGCGGAGCCTGGGGAAGGCGGCAGGGAGGGGCGGCAGCTTTTGCCACCTTTCCTGGGCTCTGCACTTTGGCGAGGAGCCCAGGGAAGGCGATGGCAGAGCGCCCTAAAAGCGGCGGTGGGGAGGGGGAAGAGGCCATTGACTCACCTGCTGGCTTCTTCCTCCTCGTGGCCCCTGCTGGAAGGGCTGCTGGAAGCAGGGGGTGGGGCTCCGGCCCCAACCAACCCCTGCTCTTTGCCCTTAAAGGGAAAGCTCCCTTTGAGGGCAAAGAGCCGGGAGGCCAGACCTCGATCAAGCGCGGGGCCCTTTCCTGCCGGCGGGGCGGGGCAGGCTTGGACGCCAACCAGTGACCCCTGTGAAATGGTCGTTCGACCCCAAAAGGGGTCCCAACCCACAGGTTGAGAAACGCTGTGTTAAGGGAAGTCTCTGGGAGCTGGTGACCTCGGGAACCGCTGGCACATTGTCTCAAGCGTTGGCTGGCGTGTGTCTGCAGCTGGCATCACGATCTGGTCGCTTGGCATCACAGTCCCTTTCACACACTTAACAACACAGTCCATTGTTAACACTTACAGACTTTATGTCTATAAGAGCGCATAAGCGCCTTGCAGGGCAACCCGGCCCCTGCCCTTAGTGCTAAAGACAAATTGAAATTCTGCACGAAAGGTTCTGCAATCTGAATCTTACATAATGGCATCTCTCGATGTGAAATTCTGTTCCAGCTGGTTAGGTGGGAGGGAAAGGCACTGATGCCAAGGATCGGACCAATTTGACTTTTTAATGACCTTAATGGAAAGCTTTCATTGTCGATTTGTACTGGTCGTTGGCTGAATAAAGTACTCCCTCACTGAAGTCACGATAAACGGGACCGTCTCCTCCGCTATGTCCCCAGGAGAGCCTTGCGCTCCTTAGACAGCAATCTGTTGGTCATCCTTGGCCCTAAAGGCATCCGGCTGTCTCTGACCACCTTTTCGGTCCCGGCCCCAACCTGGCGGAACCCTCTGCCGACTTCCATCAGGGCCCTGCAGCATCTGATGCAGTTCCGCAGGGCCTGCAAGGGAGAGGGGTCTCCCGCCAGACTTTTGGTTGAGGACGACGACAGTTCTATCTTGGCTGGCACCCTTCCCGTTCGCTGTTGTTTACACCTATTTTGCCTTCTTCCCCCTTGTCCGCGAAGTAGCCGGCAGCGGGAGTTGGAACGGGGATTGGTCACTCGCCATCTGATTGTCTTTAATGTCCTACTAACGTTTTAACCGACTGCATCTTTTCTTGTCTGCGGTCGTACATCGGCCAGAGCCCCGCAGTAGCAGGGGGGGGGGGGTGATTCATAGATACAATTGATGATAATAATGAGGATGTTGCTGCCGTGGTCGGCATCCGTGGTCGCAGGAAATCCTGGTGTGTCCCTTGTCTCTGGCTTTGGAGGGAATTCACACCATACATGCCGCGGCCAGGCTATTGATGGGCCTCTCGGTGAGGGACCACGTCCAGCCTGTGCTGAGGGCGCTGCACTGGTTGCCTATAGCGTACCGGATCCGGTTCAAGGTGCTTGTTTTAACTTTTAAAGCCCCATATGGCCTGGGGCCTGCCTACCTAAGGGACCGCCTTTCCCCGTATACACCCCAGAGAGCGCTGCGGTCAGGCACTCAACATCGCCTGACCCTTCCGGGCCTGAGGGAGGCCAGGTTGACAACCACCAGGAACAGGGCCTTCTCGGTGGGGGCTCCCTACTGGCGGAATGAGCTCCCGGAGAACATCAGGGACCTGCGGGACCTTTTGCAGTTCCGCAGGGCCTGCAACGCGGAGCTCTTCCGCCAGGCTTTTGGGGCCGCCGCCGGAGGGAATGGCCCTTAGTAGGCGGCGTGGTGAGCCGCCTCTAGAACATCTGTGGTGGGAGCCTCCTGGCGGGAAAAAAGTAGGCTGCTGGTATCTGATGTTGGTTTAGTATCTGTTGCCATCTATGATTTGATTGCTTAGCTGTATTGTAATGTAATTTAAGGAAATTTTGTGTGTGTTTTAACTTTGTATGTTTACGACTTGTTGTTGTTAGTCGCCTAGAGCCGGCTCGCTGGCACGGCGGGATAGAAATCGAAATTAATAAATAAATAAAAATAAAAGACATTCAGTAGCTGTGTGAAGGCCAGAAGATTGGGAGTGCAGAATTTGGGCAGGGCGTGTGAGGCTAACGTTTGCCCAGTGGAGAGTCTCCCGACTGCTCGCGGAGGATCATCTCTGCCGTAGAAAAACCTGAGGATTGAACCTGTGCCCTGTGGCACGCAAAGCACATGCTCTTCTCCCGAGCGGTCAGCCTTCCTCGCCCACACAACCAACAGACCGTGGATGTTTTCCATTCCACCTGCTTATATTGCCCTTGAATCTAGGCTGCCCGAGAAGAGTTTCCCCAGGATCGCAGAAAGGGCTTCCTGGAGTTCCAAGTCAGAAACTGCTCAGCCTGGATCGGGACCTCCAAAAATCATGAACCGCAGCTCTGCCAAAAACCATGATCAAGCAGATCTAAACCCCCCCCCCCCATTAATAAATTTATGCTGGGGGGGTCCGCATCAGTGTAGCAGAGGTTTGGGCCGTCCAGCCCTCCCTCCAAGAGGCCAGTGTGGTGTAGTGGTTGGAGTGTCAGACTAGGCTCTGGGAATAAAAAGGTAAAGGTCTCCCTTGCTCGAAAGCCAGTCAAGTTCAACTCTAGGGGGCGGTGGCCATCTCCGTTTCCAAGCCAAAGAGCCAGCGCTGTCCAAAGACGTTTCCGTGGTCATATGGCCGGCAAGACTAGACGCCGAGGCGCACGGAACGCTGTTACCTTCCCACTGTAGCGGTACCTATTTATCTACTTGCAGTTTCTTGCTTTCGAACTGCTAGGCTGGCAAGGACCTGGGGCCAGAGACGGGAGCTCACTCCATCATGTGGCACTTGGGTCCCGAACTGCCGAGCTACTGACCTTCCGGTCTGCAGCTCAGTGTTCAAATCCCCTGCTCTGCCGTGGAACCTTGGGCCAGTCACCCACTCTCGGCCTCATCTGCCCCACAGTGCGATTGCGAGGATAAAATGGAGGAGAGGCGAAGGATGCAAGTCACTTTGGGATCCCCACCAACGCTCCCGCTAAGCTGTGTGGAGTCTTGTGAGCAAAAATTCTCCTCGGTGAGCTCCTGGCATTAAAGTTCTGAGCGAGCGATTGGGCCGCCGCAAAAATCAAGTTTGCTCTGGAGCCCTCCTTCCCGAGCGAAGACAAAAAAATGTGTGAGCCGGAGGCTAAAATGCTGTGAGCTAGCTCACACTAACTCAGCTGAGAGGGAACGCTGGGGACAAAGGCGAGCGTACGTGAATAAAAGGTTTGGCCAGTGGCCGAAAAGGAAAAGCTGGAGGATGCGTATTCTTCTTAATTCTGAGCACTTTAATAACTGTATTGTTTTTAATGATGAAAGTTTGTATTGTTTTATTGTCGACTTGATTCACTAAATTGTGTAAGCCGCTCTGGGCCTGCTGGGCGGGGAGAGCAGCCTAGAAATCGAATTAAATAAATAAAATAAAATAATTAATTAATTGACCCCAGAGCAGTAGCAGAGTTCCAGGTCTACCTTTAGTTGTGTACAAATGTGTTTTCCCCCAGAAACAATCATATTGAATTGGATCCCGCAGATCAGTTCCCATAGCGGTACATGTGCTTTCCTCCAGCGCATGGAGACTTCCCTTACACAGGGGGCTCTGGGCAGGCCTCTCGCATCAGCTGTCGGGAAGAGCGCGGCTGCTCACAGAACGAGCCTGAGGGATCCAACCCTGTGTCACCGAAGCACGGCCGGTCTCTTCTAACTGAGCTTCCTGTTCCTTTGGGAAGGTACATCCCGGCTGGCCTGCTGGAACGCCTGCCGCAGCGGATCAACGAGAGGCCTCCGTACTACCTGGGCCGAGACTACCTGGAGACCCTGATGGCGAGCCAGAACGTGGGCGACTGGATTAAGATCAGGTCTGAGACGCTGGGGGCGCGGGCCGACTTGCGTTTGCTCGAGGGGGCGTCACTCCTGCGTTTGGTGCTGGATCTTGGCTCCTGAGGGCACCCATGCCGCACGTCCAGACTGCCCCAGTCACATAGGAGGAGGCTCAGATGGGAAGGTCCGGTTCTCAAAGGCAAAACAAAGGGATTGCTTTTGCCGCCACTGAGACTGTCACGCAACAAACTGTGTGGACGGGTCAGCCACCGTAACCTCTGTGCCAATTTGGTCTAGTGGTTTGGAGCACGGACTCTAAGGCTGCGGCCACACGGCCCCTTTAATCCGGGAGGGATCCCGGATGTAAAGGGGCCGCATTTTTCTTCCTGCGGGTTGGGATGTTTACACATCGACGCGGCTGCCGGGAACGGAGGCGGCTGCAGCAGCGGCAGAAGCAGCAGTGGCCTGGTGAGTTGGGGTTCCCCCCCCCTTTTACAAGTGTAAAAGGGGGGGGGGAATGGCGGGGGGGCCATCTGGACAGCCCTGCTCTCACAATGCTTGCGAGAGAGGGCTGTCCAGATACCTCAAATGCGGGTTCCTCCCGCAACACCCGGGAAAACACTTGATTTTCCCGGGGTCGGAAAATGCAGGAGGAACCTGCATTTGAGCCCGCTTCGGCGCGGGACTTGGGCCGGGCCGTGTGGTCGGCCCCTTTAAATGCGGGAGGAAATAGCCCTTCCTCCCGCATTTAAGGCCCAAGTGACTGCAGCCTGATCTGGGAGAACCGGGTTCGATCTCCCACTCCTTCACATGTAGCCTCTGCTGTGACCTTGGGTCAGTCACAAGTTCTCTCAGAGCTGTTCTCTCACGAGCAGTCCTCGAAAGAGCTCTCTCAGCCCCACCTACCTCACAACGGTGTCTGTCGTGGGGAGGGGAAGGGAAAGGAGATTGTAAGCCGCTCCGAGTCTCCTTCGGGTGGTGACGGGCCGGGTATAAATCCTCTCTCTTTTCTTCTTCCATGCTGGTTCCTGAATGGGTTTGATGTCATATCTGGAAGCATAGATCCAGGTGGGTAGCCGTGTTGGCCGGAAGCAGAACAACTTTAGAGTCCAGTGGCACCTTTAAGACCAACGAAGTTTTATCCAGGTTATGAGTGTTCATAATTGGTGCTTGAATAAAACTTTGCTGGTCTTAAAAGGTGCCACTGGACTCTAAATTTGTTATATCTGGGAGCAGTTGTTTCTCAGCCTCACCTGCCTTGCAGTCTCATTCGAAGGGAGGAGAAAAGATTAAGAGTCCAATAGTGCCTTAAAGACTAACAACATTTGTGGCAGGGTATGAGCTTTCATGCCACCTGTTTTGTTAGTCTTTGTGGCAGGGTATGAGCTTTTGTGGGGCTGCAGTGGCTCAAGCGGTTAAGACGCTGCACTGCAGACCGGAAGCCTGGTAGCCCAGCAGTTCGAGACCCGAGTGCTGCATTAGAGTGAGCTCCCGTCTCCGGTCCCAGCTCCTGCCAACCTAGCAGTTCGAAAGCAAGAAATTGCAAGTAGATAAATAGGTACCGCTTCGGTGGGAAGGTAGCAGCGTTCTGTGCGCCTCGGCATCTAGTCACGCCGGCCACACGACCATGGAAACATCTTCGGGCAGCGCTGGCTCTTCAGCTTGGAAACGGAGATGAGCACTGCATCCCTAGAGTCGTATTCGACTGGCTTTCAAGCAAGGGAAACCTTTACCTATGGACTTTCCTGAGTCACTGCTCACTTCTTCAGAAAGCTCACAAAAACTCCTACCCTGCCACAAATTCTGTTAGTCTTTAAGCTGCTACTGGACTCTTGTCTCTCTTCTGCTGCTAGACTAACACAGCTACCCCGTCTTGATGCTTCTAAGGGAAGAGCCCGGTCCCAGCTGAAGGAGATGCAGTTGCCAAATGCGTGGCAATCGGTCACAGCCTGTTCACACACCCCTTTCTTGCCTAAGCCAGTGGTTCTTAAACGATAGATTGGGACCCAAAAGTGGGTCACGTGGCTAGGAAGATGACCAGGGTGAGCTAGGAGAGGCGGCTTAATGGGTTTGCCTTCAGAGAATGTGCAGAACTGGCCATTGAAAGTCAGCCTCATACATTTAGAAACGTCAGACAAAAATAGAATGGATGCTGGTTCATTGATAAGTGATATGAGATTCCCGCATTTTTAAGCTAGGGAGGGTGGAAAGCAGGATGAAGTTACTGTGTAAGTGGGTCCCCAAATGTACAGAAACAAAAAAGAGGACTTCCCGGCTTATAAATAAAAGAAAAGCTGTGGGGTGGGATGCTAAACAAGGCAAAAAGCCTATTATTGCTGTGAAACAGTTTAAATAATCAGTAAATGCAAATTACCGTATTTTTCGCTCCATAAGACGCACTTTTGCTCCCCAAAAACGGGGGGGGGGGAGTGTGTGCGTCTTATGGAGCGAATATGGAGCTTTTCTTACCTGTAACAGGGCTCGTTCTTCAGCAGGAACGCAGGGGAACGCCATTCAGGCTGGCATCCCAGCCTTCCCCGCCCCTCCCTGCTGGGCCTGAGCTGTTAAGACTTAAAAGGGAAACGGCAGGAAAAACCCCACCAGGCTAAGTACTCTTTCCCTTTAAGTGCTTTTCCCCTTTAAGACAGCCAGCAGCAGAAAGCCCCGCCCACAGATTAAGCTCCGTGGCTACTTTGCACAGAAAGGCCTGGCTTTGCATGGCATGCCGACGTCTCTCTTCTTTCCTTTCTCTATCTTCCTTCCTTCCTTTCCTTTTTTCTGTCTGTCTGTCTTTCTGTCTCTCTCTCTGTCCCCACCTTTCTTTCTTCCTTTCTCTTTCTCTCTCTCTCCTCCTCCTTCCTTCCTTTATCTCTCTCTCTCTCTCTCTTTCTTTCTGTTTCATTTTTTCCTGTTTTCCTCCTCTAAAAACAAGGTGCGTCTTATGATCAGGTGCGTCTTATGGAGCAAAAAATACAGTACAATATGCAAAGAATACAAAATAGAGTAACTATACAATACAACATTGTGAATAAATGTACCATGAAGATCCTGGGTATTAGCTTCATTTTGAGTCTCTTCTTCACGGATTGACCTGTCTAAAACCTGTGACTGGTTGCCCGTCTGAAAATCTACGCTCTTATTAAGAATAATACTGAATTCTAACTGACGAGAAACACAGAAAACACAAGCGCATTTGTATAAAAACGTCCGTGAAGATATCCAGGACCTTCGTTGTATGTTTATTTTGTATTGTATATTTACTCGATTTTGTGTTCTTTGCATATTGTAATTTGCATTTACTGATGATTTCAACCGTTTCGCAGCCTAATGGGCCTTTTGCCTTGTTTAGCGTCCCACCCCACAGCTTTTCCTTTGTTAGCTAGTTCGGCTGCAGGTAGGTCCTCCTTCAAAACGTTTTGAGAGCTACTGGCCTAAGTTAAAACATCCTAAAAGTGTAGGCCTCCTCTCCATCAGGTCTCTACGGCACTCGATAGCCTGATTTTAGATGCAGTGGCCTCAGGAGCCTCCCCATTTGGCGAAGGTTGTCTTTCTGTATCCCAGCAGAAAGCTGGGGAGCCAGTTGTTCCTGTAGATGTCCGGGCCCAGGAGGTGCCCTCAACCCAGTCTGTGTTCAAAACGTTTCTCTTTCTCTTCCGCAGTGAGATGCTTTTGGGTCCTGTCCCGGCCAACTTCACTTTCCTGCCAAAACACAAGGCAAATTCGTACAAATAGGCCCGAGGGACAAGGCGACCGAACTCCCATCTCTGCCAGGGAGGCGAACGAACGCTCTGCAGCTCTCCTTGCTGTAAATTAAACCAAAACGTCTATTTTTCATTTGGCTGCTCTCTGAGGTCGACTCATTTCCAGCATCTCTTGAGCCTTTGGGGCGTTAAGTGGTCGCCACAGCTCTATTGTACCAGCGTGCTGACACGGCTGAGATCTTGGAAGGTCCTCGTTGGCTGGGGGATTTTGAAGCTCGCCCGCTGGCAGGTTGCGCGTTGCCTTTTTCCTGAACTGTTCCCGGAGGATCAAGACGCCTCAGTTGTGGTCCTCAAAGGCCCTGCGTTTCAGATCCAGAGATCTCTTAGGTACGCCAAGTTACGAGGCCTCGTTGGCAGCTCTTTTGCTCCTCCCACTCCTCTTGCGGCTATCCTGCCTTCCTCACGGCATCCTCTGAGACCAAAGAGTAAAACGAAGGAGCCACTCCCATTTTTACACAGACCTGCCCCAAATCCCCGGCGGTGTCTTTAGGCCACCTCCTCTCTGCTAGATTGCCCTTCCACCTTTTTCTATCGTTTCAGTTAAAAGAATCTCAGGCAACAGGGTTGGAAAAGGGGTCCCCATCTTACCCTGGAGAGCCACTGCCAGCTTGGCTCTGTTTTGAGTATTAGACCTGAATTCACACACGGTCCATGGATTGGCCTGATCCAACATTGGCTTCTCTTATGTTACCCAACAGATTGAAATTTAATCAGAAGAGCTTTTGGCTAAACACTAGGAACAGCTTCCTGACAGAGCGGTTCCTCAGTGGCGGGCTCTCCTCCTGTGGAGGTTTCCAAGCAGAGGGTAGATGGCCATCTGCCAGTCGTGCTGATTCTGTGAACTTAGGCAGATCGTGAGCAGGAGGGCGGGGAGGGGGTTGCCTCAATTCTCGTGGCCCTTTCTTACACGCCCAAGGAAACGATCGCCACTTTGGGGTCAGGAAGCCATTTTTCTCCAGGCCAGTTTGGCTGGAGATCCTGGAGGGTTTCTTGTTTTCTGGGTTTGGGACAGCAGTCACTGGGGGTGGGAGGTCTTTGTGAGTTTCCTGCATTGTGCAGGGGGTTGGACTAGATAACCATGGCGGTCCCTTCCAACTCTATGATTCTCGGTTTTCTATGATTCCACACAAGTTGCGACTGCCAAATGGCCAATTAATGTAAATGTTGGGGCAGCTGAGCTAGGAAGAGGACGGCAAGGTACAACCAACCACTGAATGGATGGGAGCTGGTCTTCCATCATCCCGTCCCCCTTTTTGAAACTGGGGTGCATGTGGAAACAGCTTCAGGACCCCCGGGGGGGGGGGTAAGCTACCTTTTCTTGCAATTGAAATGCAGCCCAAAGCAGAATTTGGGAATAGGTGGGTGGGAAAGCTTTTGGGAAATGTGTTAAGCAAGGGTGCCTACAATCAAAGAAGCTTAACACATTCCCAAACGCCTCGTTTCGCAGCACGGGTTAGCTGGGTAAACATTCAAGATTACACATAATGAGGGAGATAGGATACCTTTATTTCAGGGAAGGTGGCCCTGCCCCCCCCCATTCTCTCCCCCCCCAGGCAGTTATCAGTTAATACAGTCAAAAAATGGGTGCAATTAAAAAATAAATCCAGACTCTACTGCGGGAGAAAGGTTGAAAATCTTTTAACAAAGCGCCACAGTCGTTGTAGGAAAAGCCTCCGCAGAGGAGAAACGTTTGCTCCAACCCGCTGGGCGGCGTTCCCCTCCCTTCAGAACGGTTCCCCCTTCAGCCATGTCCATGAGGCTACAAGGGAGGGCGTCACGTGGTGCCCGTCCTTTGCGCAGTTCGAGGGGTTGGATCCTGTGGATGCGTAGGGGGCAGCTTTTTAACCAGAGGAAAGGTGCCACGAGGAGGTGCGGGCTCTGGACCCACTATGGCTGTAAAGTTTACAAAAAGGCAAGAGGCAGAAAGCCGCAGCGACAGGTCCCTGGGTTGTGAAGAGCAGCGCGAACACGTTCTGAATGCGGCTTCGGGCCTCGCCCTCTCTTTGCAAGGCACTCGAGGTAACGCATGCCTGGTGTGGGAGATGCAAACGGCCACCCGGCCACTGGGCTTGTCACCCCGATTACTGCCCCCCCCCCAAAAAAAATGTTATGACCTTCAGAACGACCCTGTCCTGTTCGAAGAGGCTGGGGGCAGCCTGTGTCCCCCCAAGGGAGAAGAAAACCAGCAAATTTCTCTCTCTCCCCCTTGGGTGCTGAAGCATTTGCTCCTGCCTGCTGCATTATCCCCCCCCCGCCCAAATGCCTTCCCAGCTGCACCCGAGGATGGGTGGGGAGAGAACATACTTAAGTAACAGCGATGGGGAGGGTGCAGACTGAGGCTGGGGTCATCCTTCCCAGTGGAAGCCCCGCGATCCTTTAAAATTGCTACTTCTGCCTGCCTTCCAGTGAGGAATCCTGCCTGATTCCGGTTTGCCAGCAGAAAGCAGTGTTCCTTTCGGAACCCGCCAAGATATTTTTGAGAGCTCAGGTCCGATGCTAGCGGGGTGAGCCGTTCCCTTAAAGGATGCCAAAACAGCTGGGAGGAGGGCATCTTTTGCTCTGTGTGTGTGTGTGTGTGTGTGTGTGTGTGTGTGTGTGTGTGTGTGTGTGAGATCGTGGGATCAGAGAGGCGGGGGGGGCGTTGTGCTGTTGCGGCATGATGGAATCCCTCACTCTTGCGGCATGATGGAATCCCTTTAATGATTCAAGCACAGTAAAACAAGATCTACAGCATGTCCGTTCCAAGGGGCTGGGGGGGGGGGGGGAGAAGGAGAAAAAACACTCAAATTACCAAATTTTTAGACTAAACAGCAACATAATATATTTTCATATATATTTATATATATATAAAAAGTCAGGTCAACACCGGCTCGTCCTCTTTCTTATCCTTCTTCCCGTCCCCTTCGCCTGCCGTCTCCTCGTCTGTCTCCAGTCGCCTTTTCCGGCTGTGCGTGCCAGACCTGCTTTTGGGCGAGGGTAAGGGCTCCATGCCGAGCACTTTGTGGATCTGGCGGAAAGCCAGCATCCGCAGGGCGTGCTGTGGGAGGAGAGGAAGACACAAATGGGTTTTGGAAATAAATTTTTTTCTCAAAAAAAAAGAAAGCCTGTGGTGACAATCGGCGTTCCCTCTCTCAGCTGAGTCAGTGTGAGCTCGCACACAGTATCTTAGCCTCCAGCTCACACCTTTTTGTCCTAGCTCAGGAAGGACGGCTCCAGAGCAAACTAATTCATGCAGCGGCCACATCGCTCACTCACAAGACTCCACAGCTTAGGGGGAGCATTGGAGTGTTAACAAGCGCTGCAGATGACATTCTCAAAAATGGAACTTGCTCTGTTCGCAGCGCTCTTCTCTCTGTGTGTGTAAACTGCTGTCAAGTCACAGCCGACTTATGGCGACCCTGTAGAATTCCCAAGGCAAGAGACGAACAGAGGCATAGCGACCCTGGGCTTCCTTGGTGGTCTCCCATCCAAGTACTAACCAAGGCCGGCCCTGCTTAGCTTCCAAGGTCTGATGAGATCAACCCAGCCTCTTGCTTCCCTAAAAAAATAAGTAGCGTTCCAAGTGTATTTGCAACTGTCGAATTGACAGCACTGCTCTGCCAGCCAAATTCAGCCGGGAGACTAGAGTTCCGATCGACCCCAGCAGGAAGCTGGAGAAGATGCCTTAATTTCTGGGATGGGCGCCAACAAGGCACACACCCTCTGAAGAGCCGCACCTGTGTGCATGAGATTACTCTTCCCATCACAGTTCAGAAAAGCACAGTTCGGAGACAAAAAGAGTAACGGTGCTGGGAAAGAACTAGCGAGCACACAGGCCCGTCTTCATCTACACGTTCCCAGTGCGCCCTGGACATTTGTGGATGCAAATACTGAAGCAGTTTTGGGTCCCACCACAAGGGGCATTTTACCTGACACGAACACCAGTTCACTAGTTTTCTGGCTCTTTGAAGCATGGTCAAAAACAGAGCCCAGCGAACTTACAACCCGGGGTCCGTTGGGGCCGGAGCAAGGCGGAGCAAAGCTCCGCCAGCTCAGGAGTGGCCACTAGAGCAGCCACGGGCTGAATCAGATTCTCTAATCTGATTCAGCCCACTGCCGAATTGCCGCCAAAATTCGGCGGCAATTTTAAAAGCAACTGGAGGGGAGGGGGTTTGAGGGAGAGGCTCCAAACTTGCAGGTTAGCTGCTGGGGCCTCTCCTTGAAATACCAAGTTTCAAGAAGATTGGACCAGGGGGTCCAATTCTACGGGCCCCCAAACAGGCTGCCCCCATTCCCTCCATTGTTCTCTATGGGAGGAAAAAAGTTAACATTTTTCCCCACCATAGAGAACAATGGAGGGGATGGGGCAACCTGTTTGGGGGCCCGTAGAATTGGACCCCCTGGTCCAATCTTCTTGAAACTTGGTGGGTATTTCAAGGAGAGGCCCCAGCAGCTAACCTGCAAGTTTGGAGCCTCTCCCTCAAACCCCCTTTCCTCCAGCCCCTCATATACCCTATGAGTTTTTGCCATTGATTTCAATGGCCCATAGAGTATAATGGGGCTGAAACTGACATTCCCTTTCTGACACACTTCTGGTGATGTCAGGGGACGTGGCATATGCTAATGAGGTATGCTAATGAGCTCCTGCACCTCTTTTTCTACGAAAGGACCCCTGCTTACAACTATCCCCAAGCAAAGCAGCTGCAGAAAGCTACCCAAGGGGGAGAGGGGGGGAAAGCAGGAAGGGTTGTACATTTCAACCTTCCTGGGCAAAATGGCCTGTCATGGCTGAGAATGGAACACCCAGCACTGCCCAGAGCCAAGTGGGGGAAACACAAGACCACCCAGAACAGAGGAAGGCCAAGAAATCTCTTGCCTGCACTGTAATCATTTGGGGGAGGGGGTTCAGCGATCCCCCGAAGAAGTTTTGTCTCCGGAAAGTCCCGACTCCAATCCCCGGCACCTCCGCATCAAGAATCTCAGAAACTGGCAGTGTAGGAGCTTCCGTGAGCCACTGCTCACTTCTTCAGATACCCTGCTGAAGAAGCGAGCGGCGACTCACGGAAGCGCCGACACTGCCACGTATTTTGTTAGTCTTTAAGGTGCTCCTGGACTCTGGCTCTTTTCTGCTGATAAAGACAGACTTGTTCTCGGAGACAGACTTGTTCTCGCTCTGAGAACCCAGCGAACCACTGCCGGTCACAGGGGAGACTTCTGGGGTCGGCAGACCGAGCGTCTGACTTGCTGTGAAGCTGGTTCCCATAGGTACTTTCGGGCAAGATGGTCCCTCTTGTTAAGGGAGGGGGGGGGGGGTACCGTGGCCGGACCCACCTGGCTGCTGGCTGTGATGTCTTCCCGATCCTGCCGGCTCATGCTCTGCAAGACGTCTGCCGCGTCCTTCTCGCAGGGGTCCTGAAGCCCGGGGCCATCTGAAGGCAAGGAGGAAGGGCGGCACCAATTACATGACCCAAACAGGAGGGACCATGGGGAGGTAAAGGCATGTTTGGGCAGCCGGAGGCCGCTCCCAGCCTGCAAGGAACAGTCCTGGGGCTTGTTCACCCCATTCGTTTACTTTGGCCACAATCATTGTCCCATCACACGCCCCCACCCCACCCCACCCCCAAAGAATACCCTCAAGAAGAAGAAGAAGAAGGAGATTGGATTTATACCCCGCCCTCCACTCCCCAAGGGAGTCTCAGAGCGGCTTACAAACACCTTTTCCCTTCCCCTCCCCACGACGGACCCTCTGAAGTTATAGACGATTGTCATCAGGGTCCCCCTGCTGCATGTACCCGGCTTTCTGGTACAGCTCCACTACTAGGTGCTGTGCCCACACATTCTCTGCCCTGTCCCCAGGACTAGAATCTTGTCCTTTCAAACCCGTAGGGGAGAGATACGGCTGAACCCACAGCCCTGAGCAAATCTAAGGAGGCCGTGTCAGAACGCCGGGAGAACACTCAAAAGCTTTGTCAACAAGGGGGCATAACAGCAGCAGCGACAACGGAGGTGGCTACTGGAATCTGCACGCCCTTGGGATCGAGGGGTCAATGGCTCGAGCCTGGTCACGGCCCAGCCAACCAACCCTTGCCTGCAGGTATTCAGCTGGGCATGTTACCAAAACGCGTACAGCTGCCTTGCAGACACTGCGCCAGTTTAACAGGAAGTGCAGCCCATGCAAAAATTGCAAGGAGGAGTCCTTTGGTCTCACCTGCTCATGTTTTTCGGAGCAGGACGGAGGACCGAAGGGAGGAGGGGGGCTTCGGGTTGGATCCAGACTAAATTCTCCAGTGGCCAAAATGGAACTCTCCTGCCTCCCTCCGCCCAACTGCAGCCTGCTGCTCTCCGTGGAACGCTGGTCCTGGGGGGAACGGGGAACCGTGAGGGCTGACATGAGGCCAGTTTGGCCAGGGACCCTGGAGGATTTAGAGGTTTTTATGCCATCTTCTGGGTCACTGGGTGTGTGTGTGGGCGAGGTTTGTGAATTCCCTGCATTGTGCAGGGGGTTAGATTCTATGATCTGCAGAGGGGAGGGGGAACTGGTGCAAACTGCCAGTTTAGTCTGGAGAGTACCCACTGTCCTGTTGCAGGCAAACACACACACACACCTGGCAAGGTGTTCGGTATAGGAATAATTTGGACAGCACCTTCTAGGAACAGATAAAATATATGGCTTATAAGGAGTGCAGGAGCTAAAATTCAGGCTTCTGGATTTCAAGTGGCGGCAAGATTCACAGGTCAACACGGCAACCGAGGGGGAAATGCTGCAGTGATATTTGTGCGGAACTGACCTGGCAGGAGCATTCCGGCGGCGATGCGCTCGAAGACGCGCCGGATAGCCTCGCCGGGACCCAGCGGCCCCTTAGCGCTACTCAGGGCCCTTTCGACCAAGAGCTCCATGGCCTGGGGGGGGGGGGGGAGAGAGAGAGAGAGATTTAAGACAAGTAGAAATTTTGAAAAGAGAGAGGCTGCCTGTTACCATTCATGCTCTGGTGATCTCTGGGTGGAAGCTGACTTTGAAAGTGGAACAAAAACGGGCGGGTGAGAATGCCACCCAGTTGTTGGGCGGTTTTGGGGGGGGGGGGGTTTGTGTGTGTATCTGCACCTGGAAGTCATGGCCGCCTCTGGTGACTGACCCCTACTGGGGGCCTGGAGGATATTCAGAGAGGGGGCTGAGTAGGGCCTGCCCCCGCCTCCTGCCTCTGGTATTCCAAAGAGTATTTGCCAGAGTCGGCCCTGCTTAGCTTTCGAGATCTGACGAGATCAGGCTTGCCTGGGCTATCCCCGGTCAGGGCGACACCCCTTTGTTCACAGGCATCGCCACATCGGTTCAGAAACTGGCATCGCCACATCAGCAATGGCAAGTGGTTTGCCCCCTGTTCTGTGATCCTGGAACTCAGGATAAGCCCCCTTGAACTGGTCCGAAGAATGGGGAAAAAGGAAGCCCTTTACGGAAGTCGCCACTGAAAGATGAGATGGTGGCCACCAGCTTCAAGAGGGTGGGGACTAGCCACATTAATTGAGGATTATCACAACCAGTGTTCCCTCTAAGCTGAGTTAGTGTGAGCTAGCTCACAGTTTTTTAGCCTCCAGCTCACACCTTTTCATCTTCGCTCAGGAAGGATGGCTCCAGAGCAAACTAATTGATGCGGTAGCCAAATCGCTCACTCACGACTTTAATGCCAGTGGCTCACAAAGTGGAATTTTTGCTCACAAGACTCCACAACTTAGAGGGAACATTGATCACAACATTCATGAAACCTCCATTCTCAGAAGCAGGCCAGCTTTGAATACAAGATGTGGGGGAGTGGAGGGCTCTCGCCTTCAAGGGCCCCTCCTTAGTGGGTTTCATAGAGGCATTTGGCTGGCCAGTGTTGGGACACAAGAAACCAGGTTTTAGACAGAGCTTCATCCTGGTCCGGCAAGGCTCCTCTTACGTTTGTTATGGTATCCTCGATAGCCGTTCTTTCCTGGCTTTAAACCAGAGTGAAATAAATTCAGAGAAGAGGATACAGGACAACCAGTGGCTACGACCTACAGAATCTAAACATGGAACCTCCATGTAGCCAGGGAGTCTACCTCTGAATATCAACCATCAGGGCTTCCTGACACACCTTGCATAAGTCGACTGCCGTCATGGCTTGCTTGAAGCCTGCCCTGAAGTATTTCAGCTGCCTGTTGTGGCAAACATGATGCTGGGCTAGATAAGCCCCTGGGGTCTGATCCTGTGGGAGTGAAGTGACTGAGATGGAGCCCACAGATCAGTTCTGCTAGCGAGGCGACATCCTCCTGGGGCAAGGAGCCTTCCCACAATGCAAGAGGCTCCTCCTTTCTCCTCCTTCCACCAGAGGAGAGTGGAACAGATTGGGAAGACCCAGCACATTTTCTGTTCTTCCAGGCAGTTGGGTTTTAACGGGAAAGCTGCTCTGACGCATTCTGTTCGCTCCTCAAAATCATTTCGTCAGTTAAGGACTGCGTGGATTCAATGACTAAACTGCTCTCTGTACATAAAACAACCCGCGCAGTATTTGCATTCAGAGTTGATACGTGAACGTTGCAGAGAAACACAAACATTGCAAAGAAACTCAGAATTCACAAACAGGACCCCTTACAGACGATACTTTCTCTTGCTAAAAAGAAGACGCTCGAATCGTTGCAATGGGATGAAAATTTCATCTCTGGATGACGTCAGGAATCCCCAACAGGGGTGAGCGACTTCCCAATAGTCATCCAGACCTTTGTCTCTTGCATGACCCACCGGAGGACCAGCAGGAGTTCACTGTCAACTCTGCTGGGATGCTTGGTGTAGAGCATTACACAAGAGGAGGAGTTGAAGAGGAGCTGGTTTTTATACCCCACTCTTCACTACCGGCTTACAATCTCTTTCCCTTCCTCTGCCCACAACAGACACCCTGTGAGACAGGAGGGGCTGAGAGAACGGCGCGTGACCCGAGGGCACCCAGCTGGCTGCATGTGAAACAGTGGGGAATGAAACCCGCGTCTCCATATTAGCATCCTGCCACTCTTAACCTCTACACTAAACTGGCGGTCACTTCCGTCCTCAAGACGGTGGTTGTAGAATCGCTACAGAAGCAAAGGGCTTTCTCGCTGTTTCGCAACGGCTTCCTTAATGCTGAACCTCACGAGCTGTTTGGGAAGACTGGCCCGAGACAACCTCCTTACCCAATCTGGAAGAGCGCCCCACGTCGGCACGCGCTGGCACAGGTCCCGCAACACCCTGATGATGATCACACACGACTGCAGACCGTTCGCTCGGGCCTTGGGGAACAAAACAGCGGAGGCTAGTGAACGTTATGTCTCAGCAGACGCTGGGGTGTGTGGTGGTGGTGGTGGTGGGGGGAGCTTTAAGTGCAGTATCTACAGCAACAATGCCCAAACAGTGCGCCATGAGAAATAAAGCAGATGTGCGTGGGAACCCAGCGTCGCCATCTTCCGCACAGTCTGGCCACAGCATCTTCTGTAAGGGTTCCCATTCTGGGTTTGTCCCATGCCTATGGGGTTCCGTGGGTCTGATTTGGTGGTCAGAACTGAAATTACATACAAGTCACCTCCGAAACCAATCTTAACATGGGCCTGGCTGTCCTTCTTTGTTAACGAAGCGGGGAGGAGATTCACATAAGGGACCTGCCCTCTGCTGGCCTGGCCGGCCAGAAAAACCAAAGAACTAACTGCGTGCCCAGACCGTCTCGGAGAAGCTTGCGTTCTCTACCTGGAACCATTTGGCATGGCGAAGAGCAGCCAGCGACTCCAGGCATTTCTGCTTGTCCAGAAAATCAGACGACTCGGGCGGAGGTTCTGATGACGCCTCTGAAGAATACCAAGACAGAAAATTGGGATCAGTGCTCCCTCTAAGCCAGGGGTGGCCAACCTTGCTTAACGTAAGAGCCACATAGAATAAACGTCAGATGTCTGAGAGCCGCAAGACAGGAACAAATATCACACACACGTTTTTATTTTTAAAAATATGCAAATTGCCTTTTTATTAACGTTAAATGGGACTGCCAAAAATAAAAACAAACGAGGAAAACCGGTTATTGACAATGATATTACTTGTTTGCTAATGATATTGAGAGAGAGAGAGAGAAAGAGAGAGATGGAAAGAAAGAATTAAAGAAGTGGAAAGAAAGAGAGAGAGAGAAACTAGGAAAGCAAATAGATGGGAGGGAGGAGGGAAGGAAGGAAGGAAGGAAGGGAGAAAGAGAGAAAAAGCATGCCTCCCCTTTGCTTCCCCAGCCGCCCTGCCAGGAGCCGCACAATATGTGTGAAAGAGCCGCATGTGGCTCCCGAGCCACAGGTTGGCCACCCCTGCTCTAAGCTGTCGAGTCTTGTGAGCAAGAATTGTACTTTGTGAGCCTGCTGGCATTAAAGTTGTGAGCGAGAGATTTGGCTGCTGCATAAATGAGTTTGCTCTGGAGCCACCCTTCCTGAGCTGAGACAAGAATGTGTCAGCGGGAGGCTAAAAAACTGTGAGCTAGCTCACACTAGCTCAGCTTAGAGGGAACACTGAGTCAGGACAGAATACAGCACATCCGCCTATGCGCGGACAATGGCTTCGAAGCCCAGGCTGAAGAGGATGCACGCTCAACTGTGGTTTAATCAGACCCCAGCTAGTCATGATGTCTGGAGGCAGATGGCCCAACAAGTTGGGGCGGGGAAATCATCCGTTAGCACTAAGCCGGGATTTCAAAGTCAGCCTTATGAACCGCCGCTTATCAAGATCTGGGTTTGTTACGACACCTGAATTCTACGACCACTGGGGTTTTGTCAGCTAGGGCGGAGCCCCACAAACCAACCTCGGCTTGAGGAGCTGTCATGATCCTGGGCCTGTAGTGGTGTGGCCTACAGGCTCTGGGGAGGCCTGATGGCTCCAGGGAGGCCTGTATTGGAGTAGCTATCGGGGCCTACATTTTCCAGGTTACCCTTCGGACCCTGCGATTGGGTAACAGGGGATTTTGGAGGGGAAAACTACACCAGCAGGGGAGCAGAGGGGGGGTGCCTGGGAAGAAGAGATAAGAGTTAAGTGGGAGGGGGTTCGCTCCCAGGGAGCAGAGCTGGTGAGGCGGCTGCAGGCAGCGGGATCCCTCATCCAGAGTTAGTCTGATACCATGTACCTAGAGAGGGCTCTGCCTGGGTCCTCACACCTCCATTTGGTCACGTATAAAGGGAAACGTACTGAAAAAGGAATGTATAAAGGGGTGGTAGGGTGGGCGCTCTGGGCCCTCCTGAGGAGATCCATACCAGAGTGGTGGCAGCCACTAGAGAGCCTTTCTAGCAGCTACCTGTGACCAATGCTCCCTCCAAGCCTTGGAGTCTTGTGAGCAAAAATTCTGCTTTTGTGAGCTACTGGCATTAAAGTTATGAGCAAGCAATTTGGCTACTGCATAAATTAGTGTGCTCTGGAGCCACCCTTCCTGAGCTAAGACAAGAATGTGTGAGCCGGAGGCTAAAAAACTGTGAGCTAGCTCACACTAACTCAGCTTAGAGGGAACACTGCCTGTGACAGGAGCCAATGAACCTTTGAGACTGCCTTCTGTGGGCAGTCAGTCCAACTACACCACCCTGACGTGCTGTGGTTCTTCGAGCTCTCAGACTGAGACGGGCCTTTCCCGGTCCCTCTACCTAAGATGCTGGAGTCTGAACCTGGGATCTCTGGCAAGTGAAGCGGCCGCTCTGCCGCACGGCTTCCACCTCTCCCTTGAACCACTACGAGCCACCATTTGTCTGGTCAGGGAACAGATGAGTTTGCAAACCGGCTTTGGCCCAAAGCGTTCAAGTCCTGTAGGTTCGGGCACTGCGTGCAACTCAGACCATAGCTAATCTTTTAAGGGTGATACCTGAAGCAACCTCCACTCGGAGCTGGAGGACTTCATTGCAAGCTGCCGCTGCTGCTAGATGAGCCGGGTGTGCCCAAACACCAGCCCGTGTGTTTTCGAGGAGGGGAAAGTGACGAAGGCTGAGATTCGGTGGTCCGCTCGGAAACGGGGTCCGTTGGGGCGCCTGAGCTCCGTGCCCAGAAACTCACCTGGGTCAGCAGGGTCAGCAGCAGGGGCCTCTTCTCTCACCAGAGGAGAGGTGAGCGACACTGTCACTTGCATTTTGGGCTCCTTGGATGAGGCAATGACGATGCTGGCTTCCTTCTCGTTGGAGAAAACTTCGTAACCGTCCTTGCTCACCTTCTGGGAGATGACACAAGACAGCAGATGCCATCACCCTCGGTGTGCTGTCTCTCTGTCTGCCGCCCCCCCACCCACCCCCCGGTCCTCGGCTCATAAGAACATCAGAGAAGCCAGTGTTGGATCAGGCCAGTGGGCCCGTCCGGTCCAACACACGGTGTCATGCAGTGGCCAAAAACACCAGGGGCCCTCAGGAGGTCCACCGGTGGGGCCGGGACACTAGAAGCCCTCCCACGGTTGCCCCCGCCCCCAAACACCAAGAATACAGAGCATCCCTTGCCCCAGACCGAGACCAGCCCCAGACTGGCTCCTCCAGTCTCCGTTCTCTCAAGGTCCGCCCCTCTCTAAAATCATCCCTTTCTCCTGTTGCTCTGACCCAGTGACTCCCTGGTTCAAATCTCCACATGGACTTGCCGCCTCCCCTCCACCACCAGGACGAGCTCCTTGTCCTGGCCTTCGGGGCCCTCCGCGGGCTTGAGGAAAGGCAGGCAACTAGACTGGACACAGCTTCCCCAGCTGCGGCCCTGGACCTCCCAGCCCTGGATTCGCCCAGTCTCCTTTGTTTGGGCCTTCCGGGGGCTTTGAACTATCCTTTTCCAGAGGGCTTTGGGAGAGATTTGGGAGGGATCCCGGATGTAAAGGGGCCGCGTTTTTCCTCCTGCGGGTTGGGATGTTTACACATCCCAACCCCGGTGGCAGCATCGGCGGCCGCGGCAGCCGTGGGGTTGGCAGCCGCGGGAACGGTGGCCGCGGCCGCTGAAGAGGCAGCCGCAGCGGGAACAATGGCCGCGGCAGAAGCAGTGGTGGCGGCCGCAGCGGCAACGGCGAAAACGGCTGCGGCGGCCGCTGAAGAGGCGGCGGCTGGAAAGGCAGCCGGAATGTCGGCGGAGGTGGCCGCAGCGGCGGCAGCCTGGTAAGTTGGGGGTATTTTTTTCCCCCCTTTTACACTTGGGCGCATGAGTGGCCATGCGCCCAAGTGTAAAAAGGGGGGGGGAATGGCGGGGGGGGCGTCTGGACAGCCCTGCTCTCGCAATGCTTGCGAGAGAGGACTGTCCAGAAGGCTGGAATGCGGGTTCCTCCCGCAACTCCCGGGAAAACACTCGTTTTTCCCGGGGTCGGTAAATGCGGGAGCAACCCGCATTGGAGCCCGCTTCGCCGCGGGACTCGCTGCGAGCCTATGTAGACGGCCCCTTTAAATGCAGGAGGAAACAGCCCTTGGCTGGTTTTCAGTACCGACTGCTTGGCCTTGGCTGGTTTTCAGTACCGACTGCTGTACCGACTGCAGTACCGACTGCTGTACCGACTGCTGGCTTTAATGGCTTTGCTGCTGGATGACTGCTGGATGGGGGGGGGGGTTTCCTCTAACTTTTTAAACTGTTGTTATATTACTACTTTTAACAGCATTTGCAATTGGCACTCGTACTGATTGGATGTTTTAGCTTTTGAACACCAATAATTTGTGCTGCTTTATATATGCTGCCCTGAAGAACTACTATTGGGGGGGGGGAACGGAGGCTACGCATTTTAAAAACAAGCTACCATCGGTCGACATTCAAAGTTCTTCTGCTAAGCCTCCACGCACTCCTTGCTGCCCCTCTGTGCCGGGAACTCCCTCCCGCCCCACTGATGTGGTGCCACCTCCGCTATTATTTAAATCCCTCTTCAAATCCTACATTTTTGGCAGTGGCTTTGGTATTCCCCTCTTCCCTCAAGCCTGCGTGACTCACTGTAACCAACAGAGCAAAGTCAAGAGTCCAGGGGCACCTTTAAGACCGACAAAGTTTTATTCAACGTGTGAGCTTGTGCAGGCACACTTCCACAGACAATGAAATGGAATGACAGATCACAGTCATATATATAGAGGGTGGCTTGCTGAATTAGCGTGCAAAATAGCAAAGATGTTTTCTAACAGATCAAAAGAATGACAACCAGAAACCAAGCTTGTCTGATGAAGTGTTGCGTACACACCGAAGTACCTTGAATAGAACTTTGCTGGTATTTTGAGGTGCCACTGGACTCTTAGCTTTGTTCCATTGCTTCAGACCAACACGGCTGCCCACCTGGATCTAACTGTAACGAAGCCGGTTCAGTGATGTTTGCTCACTTGCTTCCCGAGTTACCCTCACCTGGTCTCTTCTGCGGGGTCTACTTCAGACCGAGAAGCTCTTTGGGAGAGACAGGGCCTTGTTGATCTGCTCATGGAATTCTATTCGGGGCCACAGATGCTGATGGAGCTGCGCACGCGCACACACGCCCCCCCTCTGCAGAGTTTACCAGTGCAAATCTTACCCCCAGCTGTTCAGGCAGCTGCTCAGCAATGTTCCGGAAGAGAGTCAGAGTCGGCTTCCGGGCTGACAGCAGGATGAGGTGCACACTCCTGTCCCCACGGAGGAGCAGCCCTTTTGCCAAGATGCCAACTCTCATGACCCCTTTCAGCACCCGGGGCAAGCCTTCGGTCTTCCTGTCGGAGGAACACATGAACGCAAGAAACTGAAGACTCCTCAGGAGTCGAGGAGCCATACGTAGCCAGCTCTGAACAAGCTAAACTTATTGAATTAGAGATACAGGAATCTCGAGATTCGTTGCCGGCAGCCGACCTTGACTCACCCACCCACCACCCTGAAGTAGCCAACGGAGCACAGCTGCAGGAAAGTAGCCCCCCCATGCCCCCCTCCCCCGGGTTTATCGGAGGGAGAAGCTCCGGCAAGAATTAAGGACACGGAGACGGAGTGCTCGCCTCTTGGCTCGGCGCCAACTGCTTGATGATAGCAGTTCTGAGTAAGTGCAGGAGCACCTCCCAGCGGATAGCTGGAAATCAGGCTTGTTAAGGAATGCCTATATAAATCAGATCCTGGGGGAACTGCGGATTATGGGAGCAACACGTCACAACCCTGTGAACTTTGCGACCACAGCTCCGGACTCTGCCTGCCACCTGCGACCTTTGGACTGACCCTCGACTCTGCTTATCGGACCTGCCTGATCCTTGCCAATCAACGACCTCAGACCGCCTTGACTCTGCTTTCCTGAACAGCCCATGAACCCCGCCTGCTGCTAAACCGGTATTTGATCTCTGGACTGAGAAGCAGTCTGGTGTAGTGGTTAAGTGCGCGGACTCTAATCCGGGAGAACCGGGTTTGATTCCCCACGCCTCCACTTGCAGCTGCTGGATGACCTTGGGCAAGCCATAGTTCTGTCAGAGCTGTCCTTGAAAGAGCAGTCTGTGTCAGCGCTCTCTCGGCCCCACCTACCTCACAGGGTGACTGTTGTGGGGAGGGGAAGGGAAAGGAGATTGTAAGCCGCTCTGAGACTCCGAGTGAAGGGCGGGGTATAAATCCAATCTCTTCTTCCTCTTCTTCTCTTGACTGTGATCAAACTCTGTTGTCTTGCCCTACGATCTAGCTCTGTTGTCTTGCCCTACCTATATTCCAGGACATATACTGAATCAGATCCTTGGTCCATCAAAGCCACTCTTGTATACTCAGACTCACACTGGCTCTCCAGGGCCCTAGAGAGAGGTCTTGCACCCCACCTACTGCCAGATCCTTTAACCGGAGATGCTGGGGATTGAACCTGGGACCTTCTGCCTGCCAAGCACACGCTTGCCACTGAGCCACGGCCCCTCACGGGAGGGCTCATGAGGTCTGACAACACGGCACAGGTGATTTGAAAAGCATTTGCAGGACTGCCGAGAGGCCTCTGGATTTTCTGCGTACGAGAGGACTGGGTGGCACGCCAGCTGCTTGAGCGCCAAACAACTGCATTTAGATGCTAAAACTGGGACATCGCCCTTGCTCTCTCTTGCACGAGGGGGGACCCTCGAGTGCCACCCTGAGCTCCTTGGAAGGTGAGATAAAAACATAATGCATGGAGACAGCCGAGAAGAACAGATGGATTCCCAGCAACGCAAGTGATGCCCACCACCACTAAATGCCTTGGGACAGAAGGGAAGATTACCTAACTCTACCTGCAACCCACCCACCCCACCTTCTCTCCGCCTCACCTACCTCACAGGTGAGTTATGAGGATAAAACAGAACTGCCCTCTGAAGAAGGGTGGGACAAAAGTGCAATGGACTGACAGGTAAAAGCATTACCCTGGCTCTTTAGTCCCCTCCTCGTTCCCCGCTTCCCGTTCCGTCAGCCAGTCGGAGACGAGCCTCAGGGCGCGCTCAGAGTGCGACACCACTGTCTGAATAGCCTGCAGCTCTTCCTCCGTTGGATAGATGCTGGAGTGCTTCGTCATGATGTGCCGGTCGTCGGAAGAGTCTGGCCGCCGGGTGGGCTGCGGGAGATAAAATGGCAGGCTTTAACTAGCAATCTGGAAGGAGGGGAGAAAAAACACAAAAGACAGGTTTCAAGCTTGGCAAGAGAACAGACTAATACTTTGGGGGGGGGGAGGAGAGAGATGAGATAAAGCCCTTAAGAGACAGAGGCAGAGTCAAGGGTCATTTCGTAGAAAAAGAGGTGCAGGAGCTCATTAGCATAACTCATTTGCATATGCCACAACCCCTAACATACCGGAAGTGTGTCAGAAGGCAACACCCACCCCTCAGGCTCCACTCCACAGCTGAGTGAAACTGACCTGCTCTTCCTCCATTCCCTTCCCCATCCAATACTTGGTGCAATAAAAATAAGTGTCAAGAACACACCTTCATTCTCTTCCTGCTCCCTTGAAACCACCAGGTTTCAAGTAGACTTGAGATACCCAGGACATGTGCACCACCCATCCCTTCCCCTTCCCCTCCCCACAACAAGACACCCTGTGAGGTAGGTGGGGCTGAGAGAGGTCTTTTGAGAACTGCTCATGAGAGAACAGCTCTGAGAGCACTTGTGACTGGCCCAAGGTCACACCAGCAGCTGCATGTGGAGGAGTGGGGAATCAAACCCGGTTCTCCCAGATTAGAGTCCAACTCCTGACCACTACACCAAACTGATGGGGTGGAAGCTGCTGATGGGTTGGTGAAATTTCTCCAGTACTTGTGTGCCATGTGCCCAGATAAAAAATGGTATACTTAGAAAATTTATATGCCACCTTGAGCAAGTCTCTGGAAAAGCAGCACACAGTCATAAAAGGAACAATGATAAAATTATCAATATTAAAACAAAACATTAAAATCAATAAAGACCCTAGCAGGGCTTTCCCCGGGGCGCTGCGCCTCTGCACTGCTCGGGGAAGCTGAGGAGGGGGCGGGGCTTGGTCATGTGCCCGCCCCCTGGGCTCCTCACTCCCGGAGCTGCGCTCCTGTGCGCTCCTGCTCCAACGGACCCCTGAGAGTTAAGATGGAGCACACCCATGACCAATGCTCCCTCTAAGCTGTGGAGTCTTGTGAGGAAAACTTCTACTTTGTGAGCTACTGGCATTAAAGTTGTGAGCGAGCAATGTGGCTGCTGCGTAAATTAATTTGCTCTCGAGCCATCCCTTCCGAGCTAAGACAAAAATGTGTGAGCCGGAGGCTAAAGAACTGTGACTGACATAGCTTAGAGGGTACACTGCCCTTGACACCCTCCCTTCTTGCTACAGGAAGCCAACCGGCCTCTTCAGCTTAAGCCCTCAATATACACGAAAACCACGAGGACTCCAAGCTTGCTTTCCCTGTCCCCCTCCCCGGATAACACTACTGCTCCACTACTGCAAATCTTCTGCCAGTTGAAAGATGGTGAAGTCTAGCCTAAAAGCGGGGGATCCGTGCGCCGCCTGGGCGCTAGAGAGAAGGTCCTGAACACCCCCTTGCATCGACACAATACGTGCTGCGGCACAGCCCGGTGCCCACACAGCCTGCCCTGAAATTTACTTCTTTTGAGATTTCTATTCCGCCCTCCCCAAACTGGGCTCGGGGCGGATCAACAGAAACAAGAGTTCGAGACTCGTTTCAGTAAAATCGCATTAAAATAATGAGAACGGTAAACCGTAAAACAAAAAAAAACAGGCCAAACTCGGCAAAGCAGGGCAGCTCCCAGTACAGCCGCTCATTGCGGGCAGCTCTGCAGAACTTACGCACACCATTTGTGAACCGAGCTACCTCCTTCCTTCCCAGAGTCCAGCCGCACACGTGGGCCCTTTGGGCATCAGGAAGGCGTCTGCTGTGGTCTGGGCTTTTGCTGGAACAGCTGCAGCACCCAATCAGTACACCAGACGAGGGGAACCCGATTCCTCCTGAAACTGCCTCTGTCCAGAAAAGCCTGAGCCTCGCCTGGAGGGTGGGATAGGGAAAGAGCGCGCGACATACGACCCCTGGGAGTCTGAGCTTCGAAGTCGCCACAATCCCAAAGCGAAAGCACTCACCAAGAGAGGGGGCACTGGCACCCCGGGTCTGCCCATGAGGGGCGGGGGGCGCCAGTCTGCAGCCAGGCGCCGCCGCTGCTGCTCCTCCCAGTACAGCTGCTCTTCCTCCACTCTCCGCCAGTACATCTCCTCTTCGTAGCGCCTGGAGGAGACCGGGGTGGGGGAGAAACGGCAAGCAGAGACCATGTTAGGTCATCCCCTGGGCAAGAAGCGCACACGGCCACCGGCAGGATTTGCGAGAGCCTTTTCCCGCGGTGTGGAACGAAAGCTGCGGGGGGGGGAGGACGGGGGGGGGGACGGAACCCACTGGGAAAAACTACTGTGGACTTTCCCCCTTCAGCCCCACGCAGAGCAAAATGCTAAGGGATGAAGGGAGAACCACAGAAACGCTCACAAGCCCATTAAATAACAACTGTGTGCCATCAAGCCGCAACGGCCTCGTGGCGAGCCCACACCACGGGGTTTTCAAGGCAAGAGATGAGCAAAGGTAGTGGCTTTTGCTGTTGCCTTCCTCCGCGCGGCACCCCCAGCAATGCTCCAAAATGCAGAGTCTTGTGAGCAGAAATTCCACTTTGTGCGCTACTGGCATTAAAGTTGTGAGCGAGCGATTGGGCCGCCGCATAAATTAGTTTGCTCTGGAGCCACACTTCCTGAGCTAAGACAAAAATGTGTGCGCCAGAGGCTAAAATACTGTGAGCTAGCTCACACTAACTCAGCTTAGAGGGAACACTGACCCCCCCCCCTTTCCTTGGCAGTCTCCCATCGATGTAATAAGCAGGCCTGATATACTGCCGCTCCTGCAAACCATGGCCTGCAACCCACTTCAGACCAGTGTTCCCTCTAAGCTGAGTTGGTGTGAGCCAGCTCACAGCTTTTTTAGCCTCCGGCTCACACATCTTTGTCTCAGCTCAGGAAGGAGGGCTCCAGGGCAAGCCAATCTGCGCAGGAGCCAGATCGCTCGCTCACAACTTGTAACGCCAGTCGCTCACAAAGTAGAATTTTTGCTCACCAGACTCCACAGTTTAGGGGGAGCGCTGGTTCAGACCCTGGCATGCCAGCCGACTGTACGCCACGGGTGGGTCTTTTTGGGACGCTGCTCTGCCAGACGGCTTCCTGAGCCCCGGGGGGGGGGGGGGCGGGACACCTGACTCGAGCTGGCTGCCGGCTCGGCCGTGGAAAAAGCAGCCCGGAGGGGCGGCGTCCTGTTCCTGGCCCGCCACCCACCGGTGTCTCCCAGGCACTCACCTCAGCTCCAGGTGCCAGCGCTGCTCTTCCTCTCGGCGCCTCCTCACCAGGGCCTTCAGCTGCAGCCTCTTCAGGAGCTTCTCCTCGTGCAGCTTCCGGAGACGGTTGCTGGGCTTGATCTCCACGGGGAGGTCGGGGTTGACCTTCTTCTGCAAGGCAGTTGCCGAGGCACAATAGTTGAAGAAAAGAGATCCCCTACGGGGCGGCCGTTGCTAAGGAACACCTGGGGAAAGGGGCTGGTGCGTGTCCGTGGGGAGGGGGGGCACCGTATATATATGCTGACGTCCCCAGCGGCAGCTATGGCCGCCCTGGGCCAGTCGCGCGGCGTGGTGCCGTCTAAACAAATGCCAGGAAAAGGCCCATGCTGGTGAATTGGTTTCTACGCTTTTTTTAAAGGGTACTCAATTAATTAGGGGCGTCTTTGGGGGGGGTGGGGAATGGAGCACTGCAATCCCGCTGAACTTGATGTCCTCTGTTATGGCCTGCAAAAAAGTAAAACCAAGGGTCCAACAAAGTCAATACTGCTTACTCTTACTTTTTTTGCAGGCCAGAGTTGTGCAACAGTGGAATCAGTGGCCCAGGGAGGTGGTGAGCTCCCCCTCACTGGCAGACTTCAAGCAGCGGAAGGACAAGCATTTGTCAGGGATGCTCTAGTTAATCCTGCATCGAGCAGGGGGTTGGACTAGATGGCCTGTAGGGTCCCTTCCAACTCTGTGATTCTATGACTGGCAGCGGCTCTCTAGGGTCTCCGGCTGAGGTCTTTCATGCCACCTACTGAAGAAGCTTGGGAACTGAACCTGGAACCTTCTGCATGCCAAGCCCATGCTCTGCCACTGAGCCACAGCACTGCAGTAGGCTTCAGAACAGGTGAGATCTACCTAGGCCAGGGGTGGGCAATTGTTTTGGCTTGGGAGGGCCACTTTGTGGGAGCGGAGGTTAGCGGAGGGCCGCACCTTTTAAAATGACTGCATTCGTTAGTTAACTTGGCATTTCAGAAAAGGTAGAAATTGTATCATAAAAAGCAATAAATATAAATTAAATAAAATAGTGGTAGTTTTATTTTATTCAGTTTATTGTGCTAATTTCATATCATCTATAGCTGCAAGCACATTTCATTTTAGAATCACTTTAATGAGACAAATGCACCCTATCACACCACGTGGCCGACTGTCTTGGCGGGCCACAAAAAACTCTGTGGCGGGCCGCATGTGGCCCCCGGGCCGCAATTTGCCCACCCCTGACCTAGGCCAACCCCCCCCCCCCAGCCACTTCACTTTCTGCAGGTAGGGAAGAGCCCCTGGAGCACAAGCCGAACAGCCTTTGTCTCTTAGTTTGGGACCTGTAGAAACAAGCTTGCCAGAACGAAATTAGGGTTGAGGGCAGTGTTCCCTCTAAGCTGAGTTAGTGTGAGCCAGCTCACAGTTTTTCAGCCTCCAGCTCACACATTTTTGTCTTCGCTCAGGACAGGAGGCTCCAGAGCAAACTAATTTATGCAGCAGACAAATGGCTTGCTCACAACTTTAATGCCGGTAGCTCACAAAGTAGAATTTTTGCACACAAGGCTCCACAGCTTTAGAGGGAACATTGGCTGTGGGGGGTTTTGGTAATGTGGAACCTTTTTGTAAACTGCACTGGCTCCCTCCGGAGGAAAAAAAAAACACCTCAAAATAATTTAATTACACCTAAATTTAAAAAATGAAATAGCCCTGACCTGGATAGCCCAGACAAGCCCGATTTCATCAGATACTGGAAGCCAAGCAGGCAAGTAGTTGGATGGGAGACCTCCTTGGAATACCAGAGGCAGGGGGTGGGGGCAGGCTTTTATCCAGCCACCTCTCTGAATATCCTCCAGGCCCCCAGTAGGAGTCAGTCACCAGAGGTCGCCATAGGCTTCCAGATGCACACACGCTCACACACACATGCATATATGAAAAATACAACCCGATCCCCCCCAAAATGAAACAAATTAGCCGGGGTGGGGGGTGCTACGACTCAGAGGCAGAGCCCCCCCTTCCTTGCGTGCAGAAGACCTCCAGTCCAATCTCTTGGGTCCTGCCCAAGACCTGCTGCAGTCGGGGAGACGATGCTAAGCTGGGTGGGGCTGTGGATCTGACTCTGAAGGGTTCCATGGGAGGGCACCACTTGTCAATAAGGCTCGAGGTGGGATAGTAGCAGAGCCCCCGTCTGGCGTGCAGAAGACCCTCGGTCCAATCCCCAACGGCATCTCAAGGAGGCGGGATCTACCAAGTACTGGAAAAGCGTCTCCTCTGCCGGAGGCCCTGGAGAGCTGCTGGCAGAGGACGCAGGGCCGGGCTAGATGGACTGGCTGCCTGACTCTGTGCAACAGCAGCCTCGCGCTTTCATATCATGGTCTGCATTAGAACGGCATAGGCAGGCCGGGGGGGACGAGGCCACCAGACAGTACCTTGTACTGGATCCTGTGCCGCCGCCCCTTCAGGTGCATGTCCTTGGCATTGGGATCGTTGAAGCTGCACTCGCAGAGCTTGCAGTGGAAACGGATCATCTTCCCTTCTTCGTTGTGTACCTGGAAGGGGGAGGAAGCATCATCAACTCCGGGCAGAGGCGGGAAAGCCCTGCTCCGGCAAGCTCCAGAGTTTTGTTTCTTTAGGGGATTTTTATGCCCCCTCTCCAGAGTCCTGCTTGAGTTGGCTTAAAAGTAAAAATACCGTAACTTCATAAATTATAAGATCGTAAGAGAAGCCAGTGTTGGATCAGGCCAACAGCCCATCCAGTCCAACACAGTGGCCAAAAATACCAGGTGCCCTCAGGAGGTCCAGCGGTGGGGCCAGGACACTGGAAGCCCTCCCGCTGTTGCCCCCCCCCCCCAAGCACCAAGAATACAGAGCATCCCTTGCCCCATAGCTCCTATCTGTAGGTAAAGGTAAAGGTTTCCCTTACTCGAAAACCAGTCGAATACAACTCTAGGGATGTGGTGCTCATCTCTGTTTCCAAGCCAAAGAGCCAGCGCTGTCGGAAGAATTTTTCCGTGGTCATGTGGCCAGAACGCTGTTACCTTCCCACTAAAGAAGAATCTATCTACTTGCAGTTTCTTGCTTTCAGACTGCTAGGTTGGCAGGAGCTGGGGCCAGAGACGGGAGCTCACTCCGTCACACGGCACTCGGGTCTCAAACTGCCGAACTGCCGGCCTTCCAGCCTGCAGCTTCAGCGTCTTAACCACTTGAGCCACTGCAGCCCCCCTAACTCCTATCTGTACCTTGTGGCTAATAGCTACTGAGGGATCTCAATATTTATAAAAGCCAAGCAAGCCATAAAAAACAAGAGACAGCAAAAAAGACTTTTATAAAACTGAACTCGGACCAAAACAAGCCATTAAAAACGAGAGCATAAAGATAATGTGTAAAACGGACCTCAGACCAAAAGCAGACCGTACAACAGCTAAAGAGGGGGTTTTTAAACTTATTTTACTTCATTTATGCCCCACCTTTCTCCCCAACGGGGACCCAAAAGAGCTTACATTTTTTTTCCTCCTCTCCTCCACTGTATCCTCACAACACCCCTGCAGGGTAGGTTAGGCTGAGAATGTGCAACTGGCCTAAGGTCACCCATGGGAAGTGGGGATCTCAAGCTGGGGCTCTTAGGTCCTAGTTCGACGCTCTAGCCCACCAAGTAATTTTAGAACATGGGTGGGTCCCAGGTGGAGCTTCTGCCCAGCAAGCCTTCTGTCTGGCTGTGTGGATTTTTTTAAAACATTTCCTCAGCAGTAGCTGCCACCACAGCACAAGACTCTTCAGATGCTTGACTGAAGGTAAGCGTTGGCAGCCATTTTGTGGCTGGCTCCACTCCCTTGGGCAGCCATTTTGGCCCTGCGTCCACCACACCGCGTCAGAATTCAACATGTGCCCACCGGTTCAAAAAGGTTGGGGACCCCTGCACCGTGCTGGCTTAGTTGAAAGCCTGGGTAAAAAGAAATGGCACCTAGAGGAGAGGAAGGCAGTCACCAGGTGCCCTCAAAGGGAGGATATTTTAAAGGCAAGGTGCCACCACTGAAGATGCCCTGTCTCCAGTCACGGCCTGCCTCACCTCTGCAGCTGGAGGCGCACAGAGAGTGGCGCCTGGGAGGAAGATTTCCCATAATGTTTTGTTCTCCAGTTAAGGAGATGGTCCTTCAGGTACCCTGGGCCTGAACCACTCTGTCTTTTCACATTATTTATAAAGCACCCACAATTGTTAAGCATTGCACAAAATTCTGACCCTCAGGAGCTCATACCAACTTCCCAGGCCCAGTTGTAGCCACTACAACCACCATAGTTTTTTCTTATACCTGCTGTGCTATTAAGTTTGCTCCTGATATAAATATTAATACAGCGTTAAGGGAGAGCACTTAAGCCAGCAAAATTAAGACGGCTTTTGCATCTAGGTAGAGAAGACAAGATTGGCTTGCTCCTAATATAAACACTTTAAATGGAACAAGAGGTATGTTCTAAACAATATCAAATAACATTCCATTCAGCTTCACGCTGTTTTTCATTTTAAATAACCATGTTTTTTTTCCAGGAAAATCAGTTGAAGAATATAAACTCCTGAGGCTTGTGGAGAGCGGTTTGCCAGCCTAATTCAGAAGGGTTTCACATCTGTGTAGAGAAAAAGTTAAGCACTGGCTTGCTCCCAACATAACACTGAGCTGTATCAAGAGGCTGACACCTTTGAAGATCACAGGATTACTCCTGAGGAAGATTGGGACGAAATGAGCCTCTATCCAGGTGCTCATTGAGATGGATGGACTTTTCCTTCAAATATAATAAAAATTTATTTATCTATAATGTAATACAGTGGCTCAGAGGTTAAGATGCTGAGCTGCAGACCGGAAGGTCGGTAGCTCAGCAGTTCGAGACCCGAGTGCCGTGTGACAGAGTGAGCTCCCGTCTCTGTTCCTGCCAACATAGCAGTTCGAAAGAAATTGCAAGTAGATAAATAGGTACCGCTTCGGTGGGACGGTAACAACGTTCCGTGCGCCTCGGCATTTAGTCATGTTGGCCACATGACCACAGAAAGTCTTCAGACAGCGCTGGCTCTTCGGCTTGGAAACGGAGATGAGCACCGCCACCCTAGAGTTGGATTCGACTGGCTTTTGAGCAAGGAAGACCTTTACTAATACGACGTTTAACATGCAAAGATAAGTCATGGTTTCTTACAACATCAAGGACTGGATTAGATCTGGTCCCGTTCCAATGGGGCGAGAGTTGAGACTGACCCCCAGCCTTACCTCTTCCACGTAATCATAACCTACAGGGTGCACATCGAGCAGTTCTCCCGGACTGTCCCCGTCGCGGGCCGGCTGTTCCGCTGGAAGCCCCGCTTTGGGAGATGCCCCTTTTGCCGCCACCTCCTGTTTTGCGCTAGTCGCCGGCGGCTTGCTGGCCCCTGAAACAGAAAAGGGCAAAATGGTTTTGAGGGAGGGGCTCGAGAAGGAGCATCCTTCCGATAGCACAAACGGAGATCTCCCGCTCATCTCCAGCCTCGGTGGTGAAAAGTGCTGCCCGGTTGCGGCCGGTTTATGGTGACCCCTCGTGGGGTTCTCAAGGTAAGAGACGTCCAGAGGTGGTTTTGCCACTGCCTTCCTCGGCGTTGTGACCTGGGACTTCCTTGCTGGTCTCCCATCCAATTCCTAACCAGAGCCGACTCTGCTCAGCTTCTGAGAGCTGACGACAGCTGACGAGCTCTCCGGGTCAGAGCAGCCGCCAGTCTTAAACCAAGCCCCTCTCTTCAGCAGAAAGAGCCGGCCGAAGAGACTGAATCCTTTCGGACTGATTCCCCCACGGAGAGATTTTCAAAGAGTCCTCCTCTCCCCCACCGCCCCACGTTCTCGACAAAGGGAGAAAAACCGCCCTGCAAACCAGAATGTGGAAAGAAGGCAGGCCTGGAGTTGCCTCGCTCCCCCATTTGTGGGAGCGGAGGTTAGCGGAGGGCCGCACCTTTTAAAACGACTGCATTCGTTAGTAAACTCGGCATTTCAGGAAAGGTATAAATTGTATCATAAAAATCAATCAATATAAATGAAATAAAATAGTGGTAGTTCATTCAATTGGGCTAATTTCATATCGTCTATAGCTGCAAGCACATTTATTTGTTTGTTTGTTTGTTTGTTCTATTTCTATCCCGCCTTGCCAGTTTTTAGACCGGCTCAAGGCGGCTTACAACATAAAAGACCAGCAAGGTTTACAATAAAAACAGTTGAAACAACACTACATTATAAATACAGAAGATGGCGACTTCAGAGCACTCAGGTAGACAGAGGCAGCAGGGCTGCGACCAGCAGGGCCAGGGCGATGTTATAATCGGCTCTCTCCCCGATTTAATTTTAGAATGAGTTTAATGAGACAAATGTACCCTATCACACTTTTCGACAAGCTTTTTTTGAAATCAGGAGTGAGATGGCTTGTTGAGATTCCCAACGGAGGCCTGACTGAAACCACGTGGCCGACTGTCTTGGTGGGCCGCAAAAAACTCTGTGGCGGGCCGTATGTGGCCACATGTGGCGGGCCACCCCTGCCCGAAAGATTTTGTTTTCATTTGCACATGGGAGAAGTAGGCAAAAAATCCCACCCACCTGCACTATTCTCCCACAGGCACACATTCGGGTCTCTCCAGAGCCAGGATGACCTGTCTGGCTTGGATGCTCCAAGTGGGGCTGTAAACAGCAGTCTGTTGCGCGGCACGGTTTGGACTCCATGCCTGGCCACAACCAGTGTTCCCTCTACGCGGAGTTAGTGTGAGCCAGCTCACCGTTTTTTTAGCCTCCGGCTCATACATTTTTGTCTTCGCTCAGGAAGGATGGCTCCAGAGCACACTAATCTATGCAGCGGCCAAATCGCTCACTCACAACTTCGATGCCAGCAGCTCACAAAGTAGAATTTTGGCTCACAAGACTCCACAGCTTAGAGGGAGCATTGCAACCCCAGTGGCCCCAGGGAAAAAAAAATATTGAATTGTATTTACAAACCTTCCTGAGCCCCAATGGGGGGGGGGGGGGGGGAGGGTGGTATAGAAAGCAAATAAACAATAATAACAACAACGTCCTCACAGTGGAGGGGAGTAAGCAGTGGGATCCCACAAGGATCAGTATTGGGGCCGGGACGGTACTATTTAATTTATTCAAAAATGATCTGGAACTAGGGGGGAGTAGTGTATTGGCCAAGTTTGCAGATGACACAATTATTCGGGATAGTGAAAAGCAAGGCTGACGGTGAAGAGCTCCGCAAACTGGGTGGGTGGGCGACAAGGTAACAAATAGGGTTCAGTGTTGGTAAGTTTAAGGTGATGCACGTTAGGGCAAAAAATCCCAACTTCAAGCATAGGCTAACGGCAGGGGTCCGTTGGAGCGGGAGCGCACAGGAGCGCAGCTCCGGGAGTGAGGAGCCCAGGGGGCGGGCACGTGACCAAGCCCCACCCCCTCCTCAGCTCCCCCGAGCAGTGCAGAGGCGCAGCGCCCCGGGGAAAGCCCTGCTAGGGTCTTTATTGTTTTTAACGTTTTGTTTTAATACTGATAATGTTATCATTGTTCCTTTTATGACTGTGTGCTGCTTTTCCAGAGACTTGCTCAAGGTGGCATATACATTTTCTAAGTATACCATTTTTTATCTGGGCACATGGCACATAAGTACTGGAGACATTTCACCAACCCTTCAGCAGCTTCCACCCCATCAGTTTGGTGTAGTGGTCAGGAGTTGGATTCTAATCTGGGAGAACCGGGTTTGATTCCCCACGCCTCCACATGCAGCTGCTGGTGTGACCTTGGGCCAGTTACAAGTTCTCTCAGAGCTGTTCTCTCATGAGCAGTTCTCAAAAGACCTCTCTCAGCCCCACCTACCTCACTGGGTGTCTTGTTGTGGGGAGGGGAAGGGGAAGGGATGGGTGGTACACATGTCCTGGGTATCTCAAGTCTACTTGGAACCTGGTGGTTTCAAGGGAGCAGGAAGAGAATGAGGGTGTGTTCTTGACGCTTATTTTTATTGCCCAAAGTATTGGATGGGGAAGGGAATGGAGGAAGAGCAGGTCAGTTTCACTCACCTGTGGAGTGGAGCCTGAGGGGTGGGTGTTGCCTTCGGACACACTTCCGGCATGTTAGGGGGCGTGGCGTATGCAAATGAGTTATGCTAATGAGTTATGCTAATGAGCTCCTGCACCTCTTTTTCTACGAAATGACCCCTGGCTAACAGGGTCTGAACTTGCTGAGATGGAGAGGGAAAAAGACCTTGGGGTCAATGCTCCCTCTAAACTTTGGAGTGTTGCGAGCTGAAATTCTGCTCTGTGAGCCACTGCCATTAAAGTTGTGGTTAAGCGATTTGGCTGCTGCATAAATTAGTTTGCTCGGGAGCCATAAATCAGTTTGCTCCCGAGCTGAGACAAAAATGTGTGAACAAGAGGCTGCAAAACTGTAAGCTAGCTAAATAAAAGGACGCTGATGTGGTATATGGTAACAACCGCAAGAATGGTATATGCCCAAAACTGGAAGAGCGAGAGAATTCCTGAACTTTGGGAGTGGTTAAGAAAATTGCTGTTTATGGCGGAAATGGACAAATGGACAAGAAAATTGAACAATCAAGACTCAAGAGAATTTTATGGAGGAATGGAAGGATTTGAAAGATTATTTAGAACAATACTGGGTAATGAAAGATAATATTTTTACACTAACTATTGAATGATTGAATGGTCCGTTAATAATAATAATTTTTTGATATATAGATACAAATATACTAACACTATTAGAAATAAGTGAGTTACCTGTAAGAGGAAAATAATATAGAATTATATTATATTTGGTGGACGTATAACGGTGTAGGTGAGGTGGGAAGTCACTGGGAGGGGGAGAAGAAAGGGGAAAAGGGGTCTTTGTAATAGAGTGACAATGTAATGTGTGTAAGTTAAGTTTTGACTCCAATAAAAAAATTAATGTTAAAAAACAAACTGTAAGCTAGCTCACACTAACTCAGCTTAGAGGGAACACTGCTTGGGGTCTTAGCGGACGGCTCAATGAAAGTCTCGACCCAGTGTGCAGTAGCAGTGAAAAAGGCAAACTGTGTTAGGGATTATTAGCTGAAAGAGTCTCAGAGTCTTCTATGCAGACCCCTGAAGATAGCCAGTGAGGTGTAGTGGTTAAGAGTGGCGGACTCTAATCTGGAGAACCAGGTTTGATTCCCCACTCCTGCTGGGTGACCTTGGGGCAGTCAACAGTTCTCTCAGAGCTCTCTCATCCCCATCTACCTCACAAGGTGTCTGTTGTGGGGAGAGGAAGGGAAGGAGATTGTAAGCCACTCTGAGACTCCTTCGGGTAGTGAAGAGTGGGGTATAAAAACCAACTCTTTTTCTTCTTCTTGTAATCATTTCGTTTGCCTGATTGGGTCTCCGAGCACAGAAATTGCCAGCCCGGATGCTTCAAGTGGGGCTGTAAACAACGGTTTGTTGCTCGGCACAGTTTGGACCCCGTGCCTGGCCATAACCCCAGTGGTCCCAGGGGGAAAAGAAATATTGAATTGTATTTACAAACTGTTGTAAACCATCCTACGCCCCATTGGGGGGAGGGTGGTACAGAAATCAAATAAATAACAACAACAACAACTCACCTTTCCAGGTCCTCCCAACCACTAATGTTATTTTAGAAATGAAGCCGAGAAGCAACAGATGCCGATGCGGGTCCTTGAAAACCTGAAGCTCTCTCGCCCTGATCCATCTGTCTCAGTTAGGCCTACTCTGATTGGTGGTAGCTCTCCAGGACCTCAAGCACAGAAAGGTCTTTTCTAATACCTACAACCCTCGATCCTTTTGGCTGGAGAAACTCGGATTTCCTGCCATGGCTTCGGGGTCTCCCCAAGGTGGTTCGGCAACGTGTCCTCTCGTATGCCCTTCTGAAACTCAGGGCAAGCCCTCTTTCTCTCAAAGGAGAAGCGATTATGCTGAACTGCTGCCGAGCCTTTCAAATTATATTCAGCGGCTGTTGGGTTTTAACTTGGATTGTGTGTTGAGGTAGACGGCTTATTTTTTCCCCCCTTTTCAAATAGAGCTTAAGGTGCCTTTTGGAATTGAGGACATGAGAAGAGCCCTGCTGGATCCGGCCGGCCGTCTATCTAGCCCCGCAGCCCTGTTCCACACAGTGGCCAAACCGGTCACCCTGGAGGGCCAAACCAACGGGGCACGGAGGCTGAGGCCTTTCCCGATTCTGCCTCCTAGCACTGCCATTCAGAGGTCTGCTGCCTCTGTACATTAACAAAACGCTACAGACTAAAGCGGCTTCGCTTCCGGAGTTTGTACCTGTAGGTGTCGGCTTGGTTGCGACGACGGGTTTCTTTGCCGGCGTCGCCTTGTTTGAGCCAGGAGTGCTGTTCGTTACCCCTGGAGCTTGCTTGGCCGGCGCGGCGGTGTGGAGAGCTGACTTGCTGGCTGAGCCGTTGGCCGGACCCGACGAGGAGTTGCCCGCCACGGGCTCGATGGAAGGGATGGGCTTCCCCAGTTTCGTGTGCAGCTTGACCACCTGGAACACACCGGTGGGGGTCACCTTGGAGAAAAGGGGCAGTGCGGGACAGGCCCTCGGGCTTCATTTACAATGGGACGCGGGCTGAGACAAGAGAAAGCGCCCATGAGTGCTTTGCACTCAGCCTTGTTTGAAGTGGGTCGCTCTCTGAGCAAAGCTGCTCTGTGCAAGTAAGCAGGCCAGGCTAAAGAGCCAATGTAGCGTAGTGATTAGTGTCAGACTAGGCTCTGGGAGACCAGATTCGAATCCCCACTCTGCCATGGAAGTGACCTTGGGCCAGTCATATACTCTCAGGCCTAACCTACCTCACTGGGTTGTTGTGAGGATAAAACGGAAGAAGGGAGGATATTGCAAGCTACTGGGGGGGGGGGGGGGGAAAGTGGGGTATAAAGAAGCAGAGATTGGCTTTATACCCCGCCCTTCACCTGGAGTTTCGGAGCGGCTTACAATCTCCCTTCCCTTCCCCTCCCCACAACAGGCAACCTGTGAGGTAGGTAGGACTGAGAGAGCTGCTCTTGAGAGAACTGCGACTGACCCAAGGTCACCCGGCAGCTGCACGTGGAGGAGTGGGGAATCAAACCCCGTTCTCCCAGATTAGAGTCTGCGCGCTTAACCGCTACACCAAACTGACCAGCAAATGAGATGCAGAGCAAGCACATTTTGCCACGGTAACGTTGTTCTTGTCTCAGCCAGGGTCACGTTCAGACCAGGCCTGCAACTGCAGAAGTCAGAACAAGGGTACACTGGCCTCTGTCAACACGCGTAGGAGGAAGAGGTACCCAGCAGTTGTAGCACCTCTGTCCAAGCGAGAGCGCTGGTGGGGGGAGATCAGCTTGGCTCTCTCAATGATCACTTTTGTTGGACCAGTGTCATCTCCCCCTCCATCCCTCCCTCTTCTGTTGAGTGTTTTTAGGTGAGATTTTGAAGTGATGGCGGAGGGCAGGGGAGAGCTTCCATGTCTGGTGTTGCAGCTGCCCAAGAACAGCCAGTGCTCTGGGCTAACACCAGTGCAACATCTGCCTGCCAGAAAGCCAATGGGGAGGAGTTGCGGACACTACCACTCAGGTGCATTGCTTAATGCAAGGGCCTAGCCACAGTCCACACGGGAGGCGCATGGTGCAGGCTCCCATCTTCTTATTTAAAATGGACTACGCACAAAAGTTTGCACAGGGTAGGCCTTCTCACCTCCTGGCATCTTCGAGGCATTTGAGCTGCAGGGGTTTGGGGGAAAGGGTAGCTAACGGGGTTGCGCTGCATTATTTGTAGTTTTGTTTTTAGAACTTCAGGAACCACAAGGGAAAGGGCAGGGCGTATTTTAAAACGTGCGTAAACGGGTAAGCCCAACGGCAAGGGCCTGGGCCTCTTTATATATATATATATATATATATATATATATATATATATATATATATATATATATATATATATATATATATATATATTTATATTTATATTTATATTTATATTTATATTTATTTTTCTAACATAAGAGATTTATGTACAAGGTTATGTTTCATCATACATATTTTCGGAGTCATACATATGTTTCAATCCATACATAAAATTTTGACCAAATTTTTAGAAATTGCTCTTCATTTCTTCCATGGATATGGTAGCTAATCTTATCTAATTCTGCAAGTTCCATCACTTTCTCTAGGAAAAGTTCTGGGAATAGTGATTCCTTCTCTTTCCAGCGACTTGCCCAGCATAGTCTTGCAGCAGTAAGGATGTAAACTATTAACTTTTGTTTTTCTTTCTTTAGACCATCAGGTATTATATTCAGTAAGTAAATTTCTGGGCAGTTTGGCAAGTTTACATTCAATATTTCTTCTATCATCAATTTAACATTTGTCCAATATTTTTGAGCCTTTCCACATTTCCACCACATATGGTAGAAAGTTCCCACTTCTCTATCACATTTCCAGCATGCATTAGACAAATTTCCATAACACTTTGCAAGTCTATCCGGTGACCAGTGCCATCTATAGAACATCTTATATAGGTTTTCTTTATAAGAGACTGCACTGGTAAATTTTAATGTTCTCCACATTTTTAACCAGTCTTCTATAGATATGGAATATCCAAAGTCCCGCATCCAGGCCACCATTACACTCTTAAAGCCTCTTGATTAAAAAGAGGCTTTCGGAGGCGCCTGCCTGAAGAGTGTGATGGAAACAGAAACGGATGCTTGATAAACAGTTTTCGAGGTGCCGGGGGCGAGGGAGCCCTGAGGGACAGGAAGGAAGGGAGCCGCGTGCAGTCAGGAAACCAGACAAACCCAGAGATCGGAGCCATGGACGTTCCTACAGGGCTTGGATTCCAGAAGCAAGGGTGAATTTGTGTTTCGGGATCCTCCATTTCTTCACACAATGCCCCAAACAGGGCCGTGTGGACTTTCTGACTGGGGATGATTAAGAACAACAGGTAGCAATGCCCGGCTCAAGCCTCAGTTCTTTTAAAGATGAGAGGTGTACCGGGAACTGCCTGTTTCAGGCAGCAGGCATTTCCAAGAGCAAACCCACCTTCCGACGCCTTCTAGATAAACCCTCCAACCGGAGTCCTGGCTCTGGATTTGCCGGGCTGCCCTCGTCGCCCTTACCTTCTGGTGTTTGGCTCCTCGGATGTGGGCCGCGTAAGCGTCTGCTCCAGTGCAAGATACGTCACAGAGCTCGCAATAGAGTTGGGTCTGGACCCCGCGAGGGCCGCTGCCGGCCTGGTTCCCCGTCTTCAACGCCACCTCCTTCTTTTTGTGCTTTTGTCCTTCTAAATGCTCCCGATAGGTCTGCCGGCGAGAAAGAGAGACTCGAGCAATGCCTGGTGAGGGAGATCGTGTTTCGAATACTCCTCTTCATTTAGGGCTCCCTGAACCCAAGGGAAAGGGGGATGGCAGAGAACCATATCCCTTCCAGATGGGGGACAATTACTGTCAGCCTGTATGCTGTAGCAGTTAGATGGTCAGACTAGGACCTGGAAGACCCAGGTTTGAAACCCCACTAGGACACCAAGATCTGTGGGTGGCCTTGGACTGGGCACAGACAGCTTAACCACAGCCACTCTGTGGAACAGGAGAGTGAGGATGGGAATCATAGAGTGGGAAGGGACCTCCAGGGTCATCTAGTCCAACCCCCATCACAATGCAGGAAATTCACAACTACTTCCCCCCCATACACCCCCAGCGACCGCTGTTCCACACCCAGAAGATGACAAAAAAAAACCTCCGGTATCTCCAGGCAAAGTGGCCTGGGGAAAAATTGCTTCCAGACCCCACCGTGCGTGGCCAGAACTCCTTGGAGGAAAGGCGGGATTAAAAACAAAGTGATTAGAGGGGAAAGGATGCAGTCAGAGCACCAGCCAAAGCCACTGAAAGGCATTCGTCGGCAGAGGTGTGTTTTGAGCACCTGGGGGGCAGCAAAGGATCTAGGAGCGCTCTGGAGGTACACAGCTCAACGTACGAAGCTGGAGAGCCAGTTTGGTGTAGTGGTTAAGTGCGCAGACTCTAATCTGGGAGAACCAGGTTTGATTCCCCACTTCTCCACTTGCACCTGGCTGGATGACCTTGGGCAAGCCATAGCTCTGTACCAGCTGTTCCCTCAAGGACAGATTGGGAAAGAGCTCTCTCAGCCCCACCTACCTCACAGGGTGCCTGTTGTGGGGAGGGGAAGGGAAAGGAGTTTGTAAGCCGCTCTGAGACTCCCTTGGGGAGTGGAGGGCGGGGTATAAATCCAATCTCTTCTTCTTCTTCTTCAGACCACTGGTCCGTAGAGATCAGCATCGACTAGTCGCCCCGGCAGTGTCTCTGGCCTTACACATCACTGACCACTTGGTCCTTTCAGCGGGAGACCCCAGGGATTATACCTAGAACCTTCTGCCCATCGTGCAGGGGCTGTTACCACTAAGCGGTGGCCCCTCCCCAATTGCCTTTAGCACAAGGACGCATTCACAACAACGGTAGAGACAAGCACATGGTTCAAAGGAGCCGGGCAGGGAAGGCCCGGACACAGTGGCTCACCTGGGGGCCGGCGCAGCTGATCTTGCATATCTCACAGTAGTGAAGCTGAGGCTGCTTGGGAGGCCCTTTGAGTTTCAGCAGCCTGGGCGGAAACGGCGGCTTCTTGCTGTAGCTGCCGCCGCTCGGGGTGGAGTTCCCGCTGCTGCCGCCGCCGCCGCCACCGCTCCACAGAGAGCCCTGCATAGGCTTCGGCGGCTGCGTCGGAGGGGGCTGCTGCTGTGTCGGCGGCGGCGGCTGCTGCAAGGGCTGCACGAGAGGCTGCTGGGCGGGCTGGTAGTAAGAAGCGTTGGCCGCCGTGTACCCGGCGGCTGCGTCGTAGGTGGAGTAGTTTGACCCTGGAGAGACAGGGCGAGAACGCGCCACCCCCATTTATGTGGTCTTCCCTCTTTCCGGCCGAAGCACGTTAAGGGGAAAAAGAGGAGGGTGGGTTGGAGGAGCAGCCCTTACCGGAGTAAGAAACGGGAGAGGAGTTGTACGAGGAAGAGGTGTACGAGGAGGAGGCAGGGGGGTATGACTGGATGGAGGCGGCGGAGGCGTTCTGCTGGCCCGTCGTCGCCGTCGGGTACGTGCTGTAGGCGGACGATGGCGCGTTCACAGTCTGCACCGGCTTAATGGGAGTCACTTGCCTCTGGGGCTGGCTTTGGCCGTACATTGCGGTAGGCTGGCTGTAGGTGCTCTGGGAATCTGGAGGGAGGGCAGAGAAAGGCTTATGCTGGGCATCGAGATGCTGGGGGAAACGCCACGGAGGACAGGGCTGGGAAGCCTCCGGGCGGCACAAAGGGGACCGACTTCAAACCCAGGTGATCGGAGCAGGCTGACCAGACATTTGGGAAGGAGGGGAGGGACACGGCTCGGAGAGATGGAATGTGTTGGAGGGTGTGTGTTTGAACAGTTCCCCGCTGCGACCCCCTTCCCCACAACCAGAGGACGGTGCTGTGTTCGCCAGGTCATGGGGAAAAGCTGGGAGGAAACAGAGCTGAGTGGCAGAGGGCGGGATTCGCAGACGGAAGCCCAGGCGCCCACTCCCATGGACCCTTTGTCCAGAAAGGCCAGGGACAGAACCTGGGGCATTCTGCCCTGCAAGGCGGCACTACTTCATTAAGCGAGTTAAGTTTAAACATTTGTACCCCAACTTCCCTCATGGGTCAAGGCGGCTTACAAACCGCAAATGAAAACACACCAGATAAAATCAAGCCTTCCCCCTGGCAGTCTACATTTTGTTTAAAACCCTGGCAGATAAAACGGCCTTGCAGAGCCTCCGTAAAATTTCTAGAGATAACCCCCACACGCACCCCTCCCTCCTCGAGGAGTCCCGTTCCCAAGGGTGGGAGCTAAGCTAGAAAAGGCACAGGCTTCAGTTGGTGCCAGACTGGCTCCCTTACATGGGGGGACAACCGGCAGGCAGCAGCCTGAGGATTATACTTGGTGCACAGGCATGTAAGGTCAAAAAAATGTTCCTTTCGGTTAAAATAAATTGTGGGATTCACTGCCTGTGGACGCAATGATGGCCCCAAGCATAGATAGCTTTAAAAAGCGGTTAGATCACAGAGGACAAGTTCGTCACTTGCTACCAGATACAATGAGTAAAGGGAACCTCCATATTCAGAGGCAGTCAACCTCTGAGTACCAGTGCTAGGAGGCAACAATTAAGGCGACAGGCCTCTATGCCCTGTTTATCAGTCCTTCAGCTGCACACTGCACAGTACAGGATACAGGACTAGATGGGACTGCTGGGCAGATTCTTGTGGCACATGCATTACCTCCAAGACACAGTTCCTTCATTTGTACACACACACAGAAGACTGAGTCACCTGTACAATGAATCGGGGACAAATTTGTCCACATGTCTCAGCTTCGCTGGCCAGCCCCACCTATATGGAGACTGAGAAAGACAGAGGCCAGTGATCGTGACTGCTCCCTACTAAAGCCCCAAGAGGCATTTCCCACATCCCACGTTGACATTTGATTGTTCCCGTGACAACAGAATGCACCTGCCTTTAACTGTTTTCTGGAGAACGCATTGCTGCCACAAGGTTTACCTGGGATTACCAGATTTTGATGTGCAGTGCCGTTATGACTCGCTGCTGGCAGTCACAAATGACGGAACTGAGCCACCTGGGCTGGGAGAAAGAACCCAGGAGCTGCTCAACTACTGGGGAGCGTTGACTAAGGTTGCTTTGCGAGAGGACAGAGTTTGAGGGCGAGTGGGTGTTTGTAGCCTGGTGGAGAGCGGTGTTTTTGTCTGGGTCCGTTTGGGTCTTTTGTCTGGTCTGTCGCTCACTGAGCAAGGTCCGTTTCCCTGGGGCTGATCGCAGGCCCCGCCCTCTGCTGTTGCTGCTGGGAGGCGGGGGCTGTGGACCTCTGAACGGTGCCACCTCCTCCTAGGCAGAAGCGCAAGTCTAGGCAAAAGCGCGAACTGACCGGTGCGAGTCAACGGTCTCTTGGCCTGTGGCTCTTAGCCTGGGAATCAGGGCTGAGGACCCTGCATCACTCTAGATACCTTGAACCAGTTACCAAGACAGAAAGCCAGCAGGGGAGCAGCATTTTGCAGAGAGTGCCACATCTACCCACTGGGTGGAAATCGTGGGTATGTGAGCTTGCTGCACGGAGCTCGTGGCTCCCAGGGAGCAGGTTCATTCCCTTGAGGCTAGGGTTGCCGACCTGGAGAATCTGAGGCAGAGAGAGAAAGCTTTCAGGAAGAGACCCTCGGGGACTTATCAGGACAGCCCCACTCCTGTGCCGACAGCTCTTCTGCTGTTGTGGAGAGAGAGTCTCGAGGTTGGAAGGCGTCAGTCTGAAGAGGAGGGATGTGATACCTTACAAGGGACTCCTCCCTTGGGCAACAAACCGATATCCTCTCATACCCTTGGTGGGCTGGGGGAGGTGGGCTTGTGGTAGTGGGGGATTCAGTCATTAGGAGTACAGAGAGTGGGGTCTGTGACAGGTGTTTGGACCACACGATGACTTGCCTGCCTGGTGCAAAGGCTGCAGACATCGTGCTGTCTAGATAGGCTGAGAGAGAGTGCTGGGGAGGAGTCAGCAGTCCTGGCGCGTGTTGGGACCAATGACTTTAGGGAATGTCGCCATGTGGTCCTGGAGGAAAAAATTAAGTTACCAAGCAGAAAGTTAAAGGCCAGGACCTCAAAGGCCGCATTCTCAGAAGTGCTACTGGTTCCACACGCAGTGCCAGCTGGACAGGCGCAGACCAGGGGTCTCGATGCACAGATGGGAAACTGGTGCCGGGACGAAGGGTTTAGATTTTTCAGGCGCCGGGGAACTTTCTGGGACAAGCTGAACCTTTACAAAAGAGACAAACTTCACTTGAACCAAAAGGGAACTGGGCTGTGGGCGATCAATATCAAAAGGATGGCCGAGCAGCTTTTATACTAATCTCGGGGGAGGGGGGGGCACAAGAGCTGGGGAGCCTCCAGTGCAGGACAAGTCAGTCCAAATGGATGATTGCGTAAATACTCAGGGTGATATTGATAGGAGCTCAATAGAACTTGGAGTGAGGGCGCAATGGCAACCGAGGGGCCTGTGTGGCAACTAAGAGGCCGAGAGAGGTGAGGGTTACTGGAGAGGGAAACACATTATAGGTGTCTATATGCCATTGCTAGAAGCCTCCAACCCAAGATGGGGGAGCTGGAGTGCTTGGTGCTCAGAGACAATTTAAATATAGTAGGTATCTCAGAAACATGGTGGAATGGGGAAAATGTATGGGATACAGTCATTCCTGGGTATAAGCTCTATAGGCAGGACAGGAAAGGATGGGTTGGGGAGGTGTTGCAGTGTACATCAAGGAATCCAGTAAGTTAGAAAATGTTAGGGGAATTAACACCCCAACAAAAGCAAAATGGGTGGAAATACCGGTCCCTAAGGGTTACTTAAAACAGGGTGGATAAAAATCAATGATTTAAAAAAAAAAAAACCCCACCAAAAATCAGACTTTTAAATTATTTAAATTGGATTCTTGTAATAAAATGCTTTTTGAGGAAAAATCTATCTATAGTTTTCTATTTAAGATACATTATAGTCCAAGATTTACTCATCATGAAATAAGGATTCGTTTTTAATTATGTAGCATGAGGCTGTATATTCATGCAAGGTTTAATTTTTGGGGTAAATGAATTCCATTAATCCATTCGCAATGTCGCGCTCTTTCAGAGGTTTCTGTAGAATTATTGAGCAGTTTTCTTATCTAGAATATTTTATCACAGAAGCTTGGTTTTACAGTTCTCAGAGCGGTGAATTTGTGACTGCAGAGACCACATGCCTCTTCTTCACAGCAAAAACGTTACAAAATAAACATACAAAGTAGGGCTGCCAAGTCCCCCTGGGGGGGCAGGGATTCCCTCGCTAAAAGGGTCTCGAATCCGCCGGTCCAGATCCAGCCGGCAGGGGGAACCCCACCCCGAAGCGGCCAGATCAGGCCGACGTGCCCGGCGTGATGACGTTGCCCAGAAGTGACATCATCACAGCACGCGCACAGAGACTCCCAGGGAGGGCTTAGGGCTCTCCTGTGGTTAATTCGGTAAGACTTGGCAACCCTAGTGTTAAGAGACTTCAGTCCTATTGGTCCTCTGCAAGTTTATGCATGCAGAGTTAACCTCTTATCTCTTAAGTGCTAAGTTTCAAGTTCAATGAATATAAGATTGTTTGGGGTGGAATAGGTCTGGATAACGAGGGGATGTTAAGAGCTAAGTGTGAGGAGGAAGGAGCAAGCAGTACAAACGAAAGTAAAACTTTTTGAGCAGAATACTCCAGAAATCTTGAGATGCTTGTGAGTATATCCTCATGGATGTTTAAGCAAATGCAAGAATACATATGCTATATAATGTTATTGTTTTGGTTAAATAAAACAATTTAAACGGTTATTATTAATGATTATTTTTCTCCTTCCAATAAAGCACAGCAGAAAAGTTGTCCAGATATGAATGATTAACAACCCATCAAATTGGAGTTGGTTCACCTTGCAATTATTTCATAATCATCTATTTCAAGTGGTAAATGACCAATCATTAATTCTCTGCTATAACTAGAACTAACCTGAAAAGTTATTATACTAAAATGAAGCCTTCAAATGAGTTGCAAATATTAAGGCCAGCAAGAATGAGCCTTTATGTAGAAAACTATGATTTAAACCGAGTCTTACTAACTAGTGATTTAAATCACATCCACCCTGGGGTGTACAACTGCCCACCTGATCAAACCCTTGAGGATGATCTTGAGATGGAGGAGAAAATAAGGGAGGTGACTAAAGTGGATATTGTTATACTGGGAGACTTTAACTATCCTCACATTGACTGGGTAAACATGTGCTTCAGTCATGTTGTAGAAATGAGATTCCTGGACATCATAAATAACTGTGTACAGGAACTGTTGGTCACAGAGCCAACCGAAGAGTTAGAGATCTTGAACTTAGTTCTGAGCAGGTCTCAAGAGCCAGTGAGAGATTTATAGGTTGTTACACGAATTGGGAACAGTGACCACAACTTCTTCTCTATAACAGCTATAATTTCTGTGAGACGACTGCAGGGCTTCCTGGATTCTCTCACCCCCCCCCAACAATGCAAGGAGGTCAAGAGTTTCCTGCTCCTTCCAAGCTACCCCCTCATCCTTCTCTAGGGTTGCCAACCTCCAAGTGGCACCTAAAGATCTCCCGCTATTACAATCGATCTCCAAACGACCAAGATCAGTTCCCCTGGAGAAAATGGCTGCTTTGGAAGATGAACTCTGTGGCATTATACTGCAATGAGGTCCTTCCCCTCCTCAAACCCCGCCTTCCCCAGACTCCACTCCCCAAATCTTCAGGCGTTTCCCTCCCCAGAATTGGCAACCCTATCCTTCTCACAGCTGACCAACAAGACTAGCTTCACAGATATCCAAACAAACCACTCGCCAACTTCAACCCACAAAGAGATGAAGTCTGCCTCCCTGAGATATGTATCTGCAACCCACTTGGCAACGAGTCACTTACCAGCCAATCGCACGTGGGCATGGATGGGTGAACATCAGGAAGTTTGCTACAGACACTTTCTTAGGTTAGCAACATCTGTCACACCAATCACGGATGCCCTAAGCACCCGCTGCCCAATAAGCTTTTCCCCTCCTCTTGTTTCCAGGTGGCAACAGCAGCGATCTTACTGAATGTTAGCGTATCTCAATGGAGTCCAGGCATCTCAATGGCACCGCTATAATGCTAAACTGTTTTAGCACTATAGCACTCATTGTAGAACGTTAAAAAAAACCCAAGGAAGGAAGATCACACACAGGGCAAAAAAGGCTGGGGGGGGGGGGGGGGGAAGCAGTGTTTTTTGGAATTACCATAGTGCTTCAGAGACGGCTCATTAACGGAAGGCAGTTAGCTGTATGAAACTCCCGTCCCTGTGTCTTTACTCAAAATCAGGCCAATGATGAATAAAATCCTGTTCAGAATGGTAATGTGACAAGGGCCTATGTAACCTATCACTAAATTTAGCCACTGTACCAGAAGACTGGAGAGTATCAAATGGGAAACCAGTGTATAAAAAGAAATCGGGCGGTGGGTGATTACAGGCCAATCAGCCTAACATCTATCCCAGACAACTTAGTAGAAAAGGCACACAGAGGGACAAAGCCTGCTGAGGGGAAATCAGCATGGCTTCTGCAAAGGAAAATCCTGCCTCACTAACCTTTTGGAGTTCTCTGAGAAAGTGAACAAGCATGTAGACCACAGTGACCCGGTAGAGATTATATAACTGGACTTTAAAAACTGATTAAATGACAGGAAACAAAGAGCAGGAATCAATGGACAGTCCTCACAAAGGAGGGAAGTAAGCAGTGGGATCCCACAAGGATCAGTATTGGGGCCAGTACTATTTAATTTATTCAAAAATGATCTGGAACTAGGGGGGAGCAGTATAATGGCCAAGTATGCAGATGACACAGTTATTCAGGACAGTGAAAACCAAGGCTGACGGTGAAGGACTCCAAGGGGACCTCCACAAACTGGGTGGGTGGGTGACAAGGTAACAAAGTTCAGTGTTGGTAAGTTTAAGGTGATACACGTTAGGACAAAAAATCCCAGCTTCAAGCATAGGCTAACGAGGTCTGAACTTGCTGGGATGGAGAGGAAAAAAGACCTTGGGGTCAATGCTCCCTCTAAACTTTGGAGTGTTGCGAGCTGAAATTCTGCTCTGTGAGCTACTGCCGTTAAAGCTGTGGCTGAGCAATTTGGCTGCTGCATAAATTAGTTTGCTCGGGAGCCCTCCTTCCCGAGCTGAGACAAAAGTGTGTGAGCCGGAGGCTACAAAACTGTAAGCTAGCTCACACTAACTCAGCTTAGAGGGAACACTGCTTGGGGTCTTAGCGGACGGCTCAATGAAAGTCTCGACCCAGTGTGCTGTCGCGGTGAAGAAGGCAAACTCTGTGTTGGGGATTATTAGCTGAAGGAGTCTCAGAGTCTTCTGTGCAGACCCCTGAAGACAGCCAGTGAGGTGTAGTGGTTAAGAGCGGTGGACTCTAATCTGGAGAACCAGGTTTGATTCCCCACTCCTGCACTTGAAACCTGCTGGGTGACCTTGGGGCAGTTCTCTCAGAGCTCTCTCATCCCCACCTACCTCACAAGGTGTCTGTTGTGGGGATAGGAAGGGAAGGAGATTGTAAGCCATTCTGAGACTCCTTCAACTAGTGAAGAGTGGGGTATAAAAACAAGCTCTTTTTCTTCTTCTTGTAATCATTTCATTCGCCTGATCGGGGCTCCAAGCACAGTAACTGCCAGCACAAACGCCTACGGACATATCTGAGCTTAATTGCTCAGAGGGCTTACTTGGAAGCCACAGTAGAACAATTTTAGAGTCCAGTGGCACCTTCAAGAGCAACAAAAGTTTATTCAAGGAATGAGCTTTCGTGTGCATGCACACCTTTTTCAAATACGTTGGAAAGGAAGCTAGAGTTCAAACTTACAGACAGAGCCTGAAGAGCAAATTAACATGTAACGTAATGAAGATGTTTTAAGATATGTGAAGACAAAACTAAATAACAAGCTAAGGTTATAACGTCAACAGTTGTTTTGATTGTTTGCTGTTCAGCCTCTGTCTATACGTTTGAACCCTTACCTTCCACTCCAATGTATTTGAAGAAGTGTGCCTTGCACACGAAAACTCAGACCTTGAATAAACCTTTGGTCTTGAAGGTGCCACTGGACTCTAAATTTGTTCTACTGCTTCAGACCAATGCAGCTGACCACCTGGAAGCCCCAGCAGATAGAGTTCAGATCCCTGGAAAAATAAGCAGGAGTTTTGCAGCATCTTAAAGATGAGCAAGGTTATTCATTTTTAAGGGTGCCGCAAGACTTCTGTATATTTTGGGTGCGACAGATTAACGTGGCTAATCCTCTGGGACAATTCCATGTCTCCTGGGGAAGCTGAGATGGTTACGCCAACCTGGAGACCAGCCTAATAGGCGGTGCAGAAGTGGCCCCTAGCCAGCCGCCCTCCAAGGGCTCAAAAGCTGGCTTAGGGAAATCTTTGGTACTGTCGGAAGAGCTTCTCTTCATGTCAGCTTCATTTCCCGTCTCTTCCCAGGGGCCTCTCTATCGTTGCAGAAAAGCTCCTGCAAGCCTTTAGCGCCGTACGTATTAGCCACTACATTTTACCTACCGCCATATCTGAATCTGCAGGTAACTCACTTGAGTGGTAGTAAGAGTCCGTGGCTGGATGCTGGGACTGCGTGACCACCGCCGGGTAGTAGGGTTTGGTCTCGTAGCTGCTCGCGGATGCGGAACGGCCGTAACTGTAGCCATCCTGCTTAAAGAAAACCCAACAGAAAACAAGGCCAGGAATTAACCAGTCTGCCCGATAAAAGTGCACTGGCATAGAATCTGTAGCCATCGGATTCGTTTTTGTTAGATAAAAGAGATCCCCGGCTGTGGTTTAGTCAAGACAGATAACAGGCTACGACTCCCACATTAAGCTGGGACTACAGATGGACAGAAAGAGGCATTTTCACATAATGCCAACTTGGTTAAATAGGAAAGAGATATTTTTGGGAGCCCCCCTGCAATCAATGGAACATACCCCTGCAATCAATGGGACATACCCCTGAACAAATACAATTAATCTTAAAAGCACTTCAAGCGACTGCTTGTGGAGTGGTGCAGAGTTTGAGAGCTGGCCTGCTGCACAGAAGGTACAACTAGGCCAGGATCTTGTTTCCCACCGATGGCTAACAAGAGCCCCAGACCCAGACCAACAAGAGACAGGTCCAAACCCAGACTAAGTTCCCCCCCGCCAGCCACAGTTCACTCCCAGCTGCATGGGAGCAAGGTAAGTCATGCAGCTCCTCCCACCCACCCCCACCCCTGCTGCAGGCTCCCCACATCTCAGACCTGCCTGAAGTTAGGAAAGACGGGCTTCAAATGGTGGTCGCCACAGATTGGCTGAGCTCTCCTTTTAAGGATTTATGAGCCTCGTGTGACAGTGGACTCTTGGGGAGCCCCCTGAAGGGTTGCTGCCACACAGTCCGCAAACCAAGAATAAAGGTATATCCATGGGAACCTTTCCCGGAACTTGATAGGACGACTGAGCTGCCCCCATACTGGACTGCTGCACTGCTGTACGGCCTGGAGCTTCACCACCTCAAAGCACTTTTCAGCACGCGCAAAGTTTTACACTTGGCTCAGCCTCCTGAATAACTTGTCCTAGAGACATAATCCATATTCCTCTCCCTCCAGGTAATGGGGTTTTCAAACGGCAGCACGCACTCAGCCCTCAGCAACTTGGGAGGAAGGGAGGAAGGGATTTTTTAAAAATCAAATAAACCTAAGTGGATGGCTTCTGCCCAGGGCTTTTTTTGGAGAAAAAGCCCAGCAGGAACTCGTTTGCATAATAGGCCACACCAACAGCAGTAACTCATTAGCATATTAGGCCACACCACTGACAGCACAGCTGATTAGCATATTAGGCAACACCCCCCCATGTTACCAGAGGAGTGGTCCTCCAGCCACACCCACCTTTTGCTTCTTATTCTGTTTGCCTTGCTTGTTGTCAAAACCCAAGGCTCTTTTTGTAGCAGGAATTAATTAGCATGTTAGGCCACATACCCCTAATGTAGCCAATCCTAATGAGTTTCTGCTGTGGGGTGTGGCCTATTATGTTAATGAGTCCCAGCTGGGTGTGGCCAACTCAGGAGCCAGCCGGAACTCCGTTCCGGTGCGTTCCTGCCCAAAAATAGCCCTGCTTCTGCCAGTCTCAGGGGTCGGGTCATCCACAGACAAGGTCTACGTAGTTGGGGGAATCTCTGGGCATATGGGAAAATATGACTGTACGTTGACCAGAGCAAATCAGTACACTATTTTACACAGTGTGGTTGGATTAAGTTAGCTTTCTCAACAAAACCAAAAAACCAACACATGCTAGTTAGTTACCTGATAGTTCTGTGCTGCAGTGGGCTGAGGGGCAGGCTCTGGCTGCCGCGCCCCATAGCCGTAATCCTGCGTGGCGTGTGCCTGGTAGCCCCCGTATGCTGCTGAAGCCATGGGCCGGGCAGCCTGCACAGCTGGAGCGTAGGTGGGCGCCACGGTGTGGTCCACTCCTGGCGTCTGCTGGACTGTGTAGCTCGCTACGGTGGGCGGGTGGGTATAAGCTGGAGCAGGCTGGGCACTGGAAGGGAAGAGAAGCAGAGAGTGAGAACGACGGTCCAGCTATAGAGCTGAACGTGGCCTAATCCAGATAGTTTAATTATGAGCATCTAAAAAGGCTGTGTGGTCTCAAACACAGATTGCCTCTAACCAAGGCAGAGTTAATGGGAGAGGAAGCCTTCTATCTAAGGGGCTGGTTTAGATGTTATGACCCACAGTACAATCTCAACAGCCGAGGGCAGTCAGGAACATACCACTTATGCCAGTTCTTCACCTCCTTGTGTACAGTGACCACCCCCTTGCACCAAAGTGGCCTAGAAAAAGTCCATATTTTTGGTTCAAAGCCCAAACTACAGTTCACTGTAAGCACAGTGTGCCCAGCATGGGTGCCACAAGCAATGATGGTTAACATAAACCAGGAAGTGGAGAAGCCAAACTGGCAAATGTAGGGACGGAAGAAGACCAACAGAAGTAGGCAAACACATGGTTCTGTTCAGGGGTCTACAAACTGCACCTGGTCTCTGCTAGCCAACCATTCTCTGCCACTGAAGCTTTCTGAGTGACCTTGAGCAAGTCACGTACTCTCAGCCTAGCCCACCTTGCAGCGTTGTTGCAAGGATACAATGGAGGAGGGGAGAACTATGTAAGCTGCTTTGGGTCCCCACCGGCGAGAAAGGTGGGGTATAAATGAAGTAAATAAAATAAATTTCTCATAGCCATCTAAAAAGTACAACCCCGCCACTCTTTTACCAGCAATCAGTGACACACAAACTCTGGGTCACAACGGAGGAAAAAGAACAGGATGACTTGGGAAAGGGGCGTGGAGTTATTTTACAAATCCATAAGCGCAGTAAGTTTGGAAGTGGACTTAACTGGGACCCAGGTCTGATCCCCCCTCTCAGCCATGGATCTCACTGGGTAACCTTGAGCCGGTGCCAGTCATACTCACTCAGCTTTAACCAACCTCGCAAGATTGTTGTGAGAATAAAAAGGAAGAGGACAGGCCATGTATACCGTACAGAGCTCCCTAGTAAAAAGGTAGAATAAACATGTCATAGATTAAAAAAAAAACCATGGAATAAGCCCTGAACTGGAAAGCCCAGGCAAGCCCAATCTTATCAAATCTTGGAAGCGAAGCAGGATCGACTCTTGCAAGTGCTTGGATGGGAGACCTCCTTGGAAAACCAGAAGTTGGGAGGACAGGGGCAGGCGTTATTCAGCCACCTCCATGAATATCCTCCAGGCCCCCAGTAGGGGCCAGTCACCAGAGGTCCCCATGACTTCCAGGTACGCACATAGTCAGTCACCAGAGGTCGCCATGACTTCCAGGTGCCCACACACTCACACACATGCACATATTTTAAAAATAGGGGGAAGCAGCCATGAAATGACAGGGCCTTCTAATGGGAAATTCAGCCAGAGCCACTGATAAGCAACAGTTCTCGTCGCAGGAAGATGACTCCAAAACAAGGCAAGAAGGAAACGAGAGTGGAGTGAAAAGAGGACTGAGGCGGCTACTTGTTCATGCTCATGGGAGGTTTCAAAAGATTCCACGCGCACAGAGGCTATGCAACGGTGGCAGGGATGAAGTAGAAAGTATTGAGCGTGTCTGTTTGCACTGTACCTACCATTAGGACATTCATACTATGTATTTAGATCGGTTACAAGGGGGGCCGCGATATTCGCGGGGGGGAGAAGCTGACAGCTGCTCCTCCTTCCTCCACCCCCCCCCCGAGACTCCCGGCGGGCCTTGGTGCCTCTCGCCGGGCCCGCCGCTCGCCCCCTTCCCCCCCCAGAGACTCCCGGCGGGCCTCGGCGCCTCTCGCCGGGCCCACCACTCGCCCCCTTCCCCCTCCTCTGCGGGCTGTCGGCTGGCCTCGGCGACTCTCGCCGGGCCGCTGCCGTTCCAAGAGCGTTCCCCGCGCATGCGCAGGGGACGCTCTTTTACTTTTCGGGAGATTTAAAGATCCCCCGAAAAGTTTTTGATAGATTTCGGATTTTTCTGCAAGCGGGGGGGGGGTTACCCCCCACCTGCAGAACCCCCCCTCTGTCCTCCAAGTGCCCCCCCACGCGGATTTAAGTATCTGCACGTGGGGGGGGGGCACTTGGGAATTAGATATATAGATTATTGGATCTAATAGACCAGTCTGATGAACAGAAGACCCTCTGCTTTCTTTCCTCCCAAAGTGCTGCAATTATTGAAACGGTGGTGAATTTTCTGCACCTGGCTTGTAAAAAGGAGAGAGATGTAGTAGGATTTCATTGTCTTGCTGTTTGTTTTTCTTCCCTCTGATATGCCAATAAAGGTCCTCGCTGCGCTTGTTCGTGTGAGCCCACCAACATGGTTGAACTGCACCAACGCACGCTTAAAAGCTACTGCCAGTAGGTATACTTTGCGGACTTCTCTACACGGGTGAACAGATGGGGGAGGATTCTCTGTGGGGATTTGCCCAAAGTCTTCAAAAGCTGTTAAGGTTCACAGGAAGGGGCCTGGGGCCAGTTTGCTTCTGGGGAGTCCCCTCTGCAAACTGGGTCCCTTTTCAAAAATGAAACTGGCACCTTGTGAGAAGCTCATCAGGGTCATTCGCTGGGGGGGGGGGGGGCTCGCTTTGAGTTGGTGCTGCCGGTAAAGGGCTCCGCTTGCTGGGGCTGGGAGGGGGACGTAAGCCGCCCCGGCATCCCTCAGCCTTCGGAACGCAATGGGACCCTTCGAACTGGGAGCAAGCGAGACAGGGAGGCCGATTCATGGTGACGGAACAGGCTGTTCTCGGATTAGCAGGGTGCTGCCAAATCTCTGACACGGGCCGGGACGAAAAGTGGCGAGTGTTCCACTTATACGAAAAACAGTAGCAAAACGCAGGTGCCCCAAGAACTCGACTACATCGGCTTGCTTCATGAACTGCCAGCCCCTTCTCAAACTAGTGGACAAAACCTATTAAGAAAGACTCTCCAAACAGTTCAAGATGGGTAGCTGTGCTAGTGTCTGTAGCGGTAGAAAAGAGCGAGAGTCCAGGAGCACCTTAAAGAGTGACAGCGTTTGTGGCAGGGGAGGAGCTTTCATGAGTCGCTGCTCGCTTCACTGCTCCCTCCAAACGGCTGACAAATAACAACATCAGAACTACTAGGAGACTGACAAAATAAAATAAAAGCTTTGCAGGGGCACTCCCAAGGTCTGTCAAAGCTATCATCCTGCTAGCTGGATTCACCTAGGAAGTTCCATGTGCAAAGCGTGAAGGCAACAGCCTCCTTTTGCAGATACTCCCCACACCCGCATCTGGTGATCAGAGGTTAACCGGCTTTGAACATGAAGTTTCCATTTAGAATCACAGAGTTGGAAGAAGCCGTACAGGCCATCTAGTCCAACCCCCTGCTCAACGCAGGATCAGCCTAGAGCAGGGGTGGGCAAATGGCGGCCCGGGGGCCACATGCGGCCCGCCACAGAGTTTTTTGCGGCCCGCCAAGATTTCAGGACCTCAAGAAAATTGAGCCTAAATTCAATTTGCTTTCTTATCCCATCACTGCTGATATTGATACAGCACCTGAGGAGCTGCAGCTTGAACTTATTGGCATGCAGTCAGATCACACTGGGAAAGAAATGTTTAATGCCGTGACATTAGTTGACTTTTACAAATCTTTGTCTGCTGAAAAAAATTCCATGTATGAAGAAATTTGCTGGGAAAATGTTCTCTATGTTTGGGTCTACCTATATTTGTGAGCAAAGTTTTTCTTGCAGGAAGATCAACAAGAGTAAATATAGATGCTCTTTGACAGACATTAACTTGCAGGCTGTGATGAGAATCTCAACAAGCAATCTCACTCCTGATTTCAAAAAAATTGTAGAAAAGTGTGATAGGGTACATTTGTCTCATTAAATTGATTCTAAAATTAAATGTGCTTGCAGCTATAGATGATATGAAATTAGCACAATAAATAAATGGAACAAAACTACCACTATTTTATTTAATTTATATTTATTGATTTTTATGATACAATTTATACCTTCTCTGAAATGCAAAGTTAACTAACGAATGCAATCATTTAAAAAGGTGCGGCCCTCCGCTAACCTCTGCTCCCACAAAGTGGCCCCCGAGCCAAAACAATTGCCCACCCCTGGCCTAGAGCATCCCTGACAAGGGTTTGTCCAGCCGCTGCTTAGAGACTGCCAGTGAGGGGGAGCTCACCACCTCCGCAAGCAGCCCATTCCACTGTTGCACAACTCTTACTGTAAGAAAAGTTTTTCCTAATATCCTGCTGGTACCTTCCTGCCCTTATTTTAAACCCATGATTGTGAGTCCTCTCCTCTGCTTCCAACAGGAACAGCCCCCTACCCTCCTCTAAGTGACAGCCCTTCAAATACTTCAAGAGGGCAATCATGTCCCCCCTCAACCTCCTCTTCTCCGCATCATGACAAACAGACATTGGCTGAGGACAGACTGGCAATCTGGAGCGGGAGGAATCCGGAGGCAAAAGCTGCAGGGGAAAAATTCCCTGTGGCTGGCTGTTCACACTGGCCAGTGTATTGCGCAAGGATGCTGTTACGGAGCGTTCAGACTGCTGCGGAGCGGCCCCAGGTGGGGCGGCCTCCACAGCTTGTGGCAGGGCTGTTTCGGCAATGTGCGTATGTGCGCATGAGCGCTCATGCGCAAATTGCCGAAACGGCACGTTCACACAGCCGCCTCTGCTTGAATCCCACCTTCTTCCGGTTCACACTGCCTGAAAGCGGGAGGCATGCGGAAGACAGCCCCTGGACACCGGTTTCTCCTGGTGTCCTTCTACAGCGAGAGGAAACCAACTTCAAAGTGCGGAAGGGAGCCGAGGGACAGCTGTGGATGTCTGAACGGGCTCCCTTCCCCCGCTTCCCAAGCGGAGCTCTCCCGGGGCAGATTGCCAGTCGGTCCTCGGCCATTGATAGACCTTTCCTCCTTCGTGAATTTACCCTTTTATTTTTTTTATTTTTCAAATTTTATAGTCCACCCTCCCCGCGAACAGCCTCAGGGCAGATCACAACACCATCTGAAATAGTAACAATCAACTACATCTTCTGGCATTGAATCCTATTAGCTAATTATGAACTGTAGAAGCACTTTCTTTTGTTTTGTCCTGAAATCTTCTGTCCTATTTCAACAGGTGACCTCTGCAATTAGGAAGGAGAACTCTAGACCCACTTTCTCCACCCAAGCATAATTTCATGAACTTCTATCTCACCACCCCCATCATCTTTTCTGTAAACCCAGCGGTCCCAGAACTGTATGTGGTATTCCAAATGTAGCCACTCCACAGATCTAGCCAATGGCATTAGGATACTGGCTGTTTTGTTTTCAGTTACCCTTTCCCATAATCCCTAGAATAGATTTTGCCCATTCCACTAATGTTGCTAATCCAGTCCACATTTCCATGCAGCTATCCATCATGACCCAAAGACTCTTTCCTGGTTAGTCACTGCTTGTTCAAACCCCATCAGCATATCTGCGAAGTGGGGCTTAATGAACGAAAGGGACACAGGCAATATTGTGAGTTTCCCAGGAAAATCTCAATCAAAAACATTTCCAGTCCAAATTTACATTAATAATTTCAGCAAAAAAGGCAAAACACGCCATGTACAAGTCTGGCACATGAACAAGCACTGGGGTTTTCCATGCTTCATTTCTGACATTTAGCCCACCTAACGCGATTGACTTGCAGCTCAAGAGCCCTGACAACTATAGATAGACTACATTGACTTATGTGGGGTGGAAAATTTTCCATGCAAAAAATACAGCCATCAGAAAAATTTCCAGAAACATTTCTGGAAAATTCTCCATTTTGGAAATTGAATGTCTGCTGAAAAATCAAGGTGCAACTCAGGAAAGACCCATAACTGAAGGCAGAGAGATGCAATTAACTAGATAAGGTGGTTTTCACTGGAGCCAAGACTCACCAGACCTTTGTCACAAACCAGTTTTTGATGCGGAATTAAGGCCTGTGACATCAATAACTCAGTTTATTTCAACGTTAGATCATGTGCCCACCTGCCACAAATCCACAGATAGGATAGACAGGTGAGCCGACACACCAGAAAGCAATTTACAGAGATTTCAGACAGCCAACTAATTGATATCGTAAGACCACTAATACAATAGTAGGTTTTTATTGTCGTATTTTGCTACATTTCATGGAGATAACAAGAGTGTTGAAATGAGTTGCAAATATATTTTGTATATTGGGGGGGATATCCCTACCATGTGTTGCTTTTGACATCTTCCAACGCTGCTGTTAGTTGATGGGGGGTGTTGCTGTTTTTTAATCTGCTGGTTTGCATCCTTTTGGATGCCCTGATCACAACAACTTATCTGCTTTTCTTAAATGGATTTATCTGCTTTTATATATTTATCTGGTTTTATATCTGTGTGTGCCCGCAAGCATGTGTGGGGAAGGGAATCATGTATTCCGTAAGGTACTCAAGCGCTTTTTTGGAGAAAGACAACATACCCGTAATTAAATGAACAAAGTGCTGGGACTCGTCCATATTGATCTCCCCGATTAAAATGAAAAGTCTAAGCCGCTGCTCGCATATGAATTAAACACCTATTTCATAAAGAGGAAGGAAGAAAAAATTATGCGTTGGCGAGGAATTCCGTCCTGCAGGTCAGCTGAACAAGGCAGGGCCCAAGAGCAGAGGGTCATTTGGAAGGTGCCCTTCTCAGACACTTATTGAGAGGGGCAGAAGACAGGATGGACATAGCCTCATTCAGAAGAAGGAGTGAGTAAGGGGGAGTGAAAGGGACATGGGGGAAATGCCCCAGGGTGTCAGAAGAGGAGGAGACGGGGATGGGTGCAACACCACTTTAAAAGGGAGCTATGATTACTGGGGGGTGGTTAGGAGAAGACCAGGGAGTCAGTCAAGAAGAGGAAAGAGAATGCTACCCTTCAGTGCACCTACACTCAAGAGCTCCAGCTCTCTACTTTATCTCCCTCCCCCCTATTCCAGGTACAATGTGGGGGTCAAGCCTTCCTTGCAGGGCAGTGGTTAAGGACAGCTGACACAAACACACACAGACTGCTCTGAATTCCTGCTATTTGCCACTTAAATGTTAAATATTAGGAGCAGGGGCAAAGCGGTTCAAGGCACGAGAGTTGAACCGTGAAGCTCCACCACATCCCTGGTCACGGCCCCCATTTGCTGAATGCCGTAAAAACGCCCCACCCCACCCCCAAACGTTATCCAAACTCAATACAGAAAAACTAAAACTAGAAAAAGAAAAGGGGAATCTCACCTGCTGCCAACAGCCTCGGCAACCAAATTCTAATTTATTGATTTAAAACATTTATTGTCTGCCTTGCTGCTTTGCAGAACTCAAGGCAGCTTTACACTACAAATAAAACAATGATTATAAAAACACAGAAAATACCGCAATTTAAAATCACCAATCAGGATGACCAATGAATAAAAAGCTAAATTAGTCCAAAGCAGTCCTAAATAAAACTGTCTTCAGCTGCCTCCTGAAGACTGAAAGTGAGCAGGCCAGGAGCACCTCCCTGGAGAAGTTGTTCCATACCCTTGCTGCTGCCACCGAAAAAGCCCTCTCTCATGTGCCCACCAAATGAGCTTCTTTGTTCAGTGGGCAGTAAATCAAGCCATAGATGCTCTTTGTCAGCCCACTAGCTGCTATACTGGGGGGATGATATTCGTGTATCCAATGGGGTCACCATAATCATTAATGAAGTAACATCCATGAAACACTCTCGATGCTCAGAAGCCCCTGATTAAATGCCAGGTTGGCCAAGACTTTTAGAGAAACAGGACAGAAATATTCAGACTAAACATTCAGTGTTTGTACTATTCAAATATTCATCAGGATGAGGTGGTATAGGGCTGCAAGAAAGAGAGCGGAATCCACATCATTCCTTGGAGGTCTCCCATCCAAAAACTCATGAGGGCCAACCCTCCTTAGCTTTCGAGATCTGGTGAAATCAGGCTAGTCTGGGTCGGTCAAGGCCATCCTACTTCAGCCATAAACTCACCCAAGCAGACAAGCCCTGCTTCTCAGCATCGCTGACCCTAGCAGTCAAATCTGAGCTACCTTTCAGAGAAAGATTAAGAGATCACATACACAAAGCCTTCTAAACATGTGAGAGATATGGGAAGACTTATTCTCTCAGCACCTTCCCCATTCCCTCTTGCAATGCAGGGGGGTTTAGCAGATACACAAGCTAACCTTGCTCATCTGTTATGAGGACTACAAGCTAATCTATTTGTTCAAAAACATAAATATACACAAGACATTTGAAAACTTTAAAAACTTGCTTTATATGGGATTGTTTGTCCTTTCTGCTTCAGCTCAGTCCATGTGAAAAGGTTTATCATAATGCTGGACTACATCAGAGGGCTGGTTGTGAGGATATTCAGAATAATGTATGCGAACATTTTACAACCCATGAAGTGTTCAGAGGTTCATTCATTCATCATCATCCCATGCGTAATCTGCAAAGGGTGTTACCTCTAACCCTGGCCTTCCTTTCAAGGGAGTTAAAAGGAGAACATACGCAAAGCATCCAGCATGCTACTAGGATTATATGGCGTTATCTACAGAAGACTGCTTTTCAGTTTAATCCACTACCCACAACCAGGAAGGGATGTTCCCCACTATTTGGCTATCATTGCAATCTTGGGACTACCTTACAGGGCTGACATAATGATGCCGACCGGACTAGGTAAGGTCCTCTGAGCTCCTGAAACATGCCTTATCAGACTTACAAACTTGTCCTTGACTCAGCATCCTCCTAACAGTGTCAGGTACAGTGAAGATTATCAAAGTGCAAACCAACCCAGAAGGGCCGTTGTCAGGATTACAGTAAGGTAACATCAGCAGAACTCCTCCTAGGTACCCACCCCCCAGACAGGATGGAGGAGCAATGCAAATTACTAATATAATATCTTGCCTTTGTCATGACAACCCACGTAACAACATGTGAGAGCACTCCTTAAACTACCACATAAGCTTATCTCTTGCTGTCTGCTGAGGACTGGGCATATGCTCAACTACACATACCTTACAGAGGGTCACCACTGTGAAGAGAGGCAGGATAAAACGAAGCAAATGGAAGAAGAATTGTAACACGCAGGTAATCCTGCGATGTGGAAGACAAGCCAAGGGGAATGCTTCAGACCTCAAAAACCTCAAAAACGGGCCGCTTGAACTCATTTCACGAAACCTTACCCGGGACTGCTTCTAAATTTAGGCAGGTGATGAAGACAAACCGGGGTCTTCCTCGCAGAAGCTACAGCACAAGCACAGGCTCGTGTGCTCGAAAGGTGCCACAGATCTGACGGCTCGCCGTCTCGGCCCCGCCCTCACGTGCCACAGAAATGGGGAGGGAGGGGGGAGACTGATTCTAGAAGCAGCCTACCTCGCAGGGCTGTTGTCGCGGCAGCCCAGGCCAGGCCAGCCCCTTTCTCCCCGCCCCCCCCCTCCTCCCGACCCACCCACCTTGTGAGCCTCTGAAGCCCCTCCTGGCCTCACGGACTTAGGGCGACCGCCTCCCTCGTACCTGTATTGAGGGCCGGCGACTGCACCGGCTGCAAACCCGTAGTAGTTACTGGCCGCCATTTTGGCGTCTTCACAGGGAGACCGGCTAGGTGAGGGGGGGGGGGGAGTGCTGTGGGGGGGGGGGGGTCGAGCGAAGGAGGGAGCGCGCGGGGGAGGCCGGGAACTGCAGGATGCACGCGACACGCACGCGCCGCCCGCCCGCGCGCTCTCGCGTTGACAAGCCCACGCCCCGCCGCTCCCGTAGCGTCACACGAGATCTGACAGGAAGGCGCGGCCTATCCCCCGGCTCCCCACCCTTGAGGGGGAAAGGACAGACGAGTCGAGGCCGGGCAGAGCGGCTTCGGCTTAGAGCGTTTGAATCCAAGACTCACGCGCCGCTCTGGTTTCCTTCGGTCTCTATGGTCCGGCTCTTCGAAGGCTCCCCGTCGGCTTCCCAAAGCGGCGCTTCGTTTCACGGGACTTCCCACGAGGCATCGCGAGATTGTGGTGGGCGGGGGGGGTGGAAAGTGAGGAGAATCCCCCCCCCGAGTGAGTTTGACGAGAAGGGGGGGGGTGCCGTTTTGTGTCACGTGGCGCCCGCCCGACTTCAAGAACGGCCCTTGTGTTTGTTTATTTACGTGTTTATTTTATTAGGGGGCGCCAACTGGATGAAAGGGTGGTTGGGTTTCAATGCCGAATCGCCATGACAACAGCGAGGGGGGGGGGAAACCCCGGCGTGAGGAAAATGCTTTCCTGGTAGAGGGGAGCATTGGGTTGCCAGCCTCCAGGTGGGGCCTGGGGATCCCCCGCTTTTACAACTGATCCCCAGCTGACAGAGATCGGCTCCCCTGGAAAAAATGGCTGCTTTGGAGGGTGGACTTGATGGCATTGTACCCTGCTGAGGCCCCTCCCCTCCCCAAACCCCACCCTCTCCTGGCTCCACCCCCAAAGTCCCCAGGTATTTTCTAACCCGGAGTTGGCAACCCTACCTGGGGATCTCCCGCTTTTACAACTGATCTCCCGCTGAGAGAGAACAGCTCCCCTGGAGAAAATGGCTGCTTTGGAGGGTGGACTCTGTGGCATGGTACCCTGCTGAAGCCCCTCCCCTGCCGGAACTCCACCCTCTCCCGGATCCACCCCCCAAAGTCTCCAGGTACTTCCCAACCCAGACCTGGCAACCCTATCTCCTACTGACAGAGATCAGCTCCCCTGGAGAAAATGGCTGCTTTGGAGGATGGACTCTATGGCATTGTACTATGCTGAGGCCCCTCCCCTCCCCAAACCCTGCCCTCTCCCGGATCCACCCCCCCAAAGTCTCCAGGTACTTCCCAACCCAGACCTGGCAACCCTATCTCCTACTGACAGAGATCAGCTCTCCTGGAGAAAATGGCTGCTTTGGAGGGTGGACTCCGTGGCATTGTACCATGTTGAGGCTTTTCCCCTCCCCAAACCTCGCCCTCTCTCAGATCCACCCCCAAAGTCTCCAGGTATTTTCCAACCCCAGGGGAGCAAACCAATAGAGTGTGACGCCAGGGTGGTGATGTCATTTCGTGCCTGGAATCTGTTAAGATTTATTGCTGTGTGTTCAGGCCTTGCAAGCTGTACAGGGTTCCCATCAATCAGCAGAGAGACTTGACTGCACTTTCCACTACCAAGGATACTTTTCCACACTGGTGGGACAAAGTGAATGCACATGAAGCTGCCTTACACTGAATCAGATTAGTGGCCCACCATCAGAGTCGGGATTGTCTACTCAGATGGGCAGCAGATCTCCAAAGTCAGGCTGAGGTCTTTCCCATCACCTCCTACTTGGTCCTTTCAACAGGAGATGCCAGAGATTGAACCTGGGACCTTCTGCATGCCAAGCAGATGCTTTTATTTGTAAATGTCTTATCACTTCCCAGAGTAGTCCACAAGAAATATTTCAAGAAGACAATTTTATAAAGGGGTTAGAGAACTACAGCAGCGTAGAATAGGTGAGAAGGTCACTTTTATAAAGGAGTAGGAACGTAGCAATGTTTATTGCATGTATCGCCATGCTTATACTACATTGTCTTCTCCTTTTGTAAATGAGACACTAAACAAGAAATAAAGAAAAGCGGGTTGCCAGTTCCCCTAGCATTGCCATCTGTAGTTTAGGAAATTCCTGGGTATTTGAGGACAGAGCCTGGAGACTATGGCGTTTGTGGGTGGGGAAGACAAAGAAGAAGATTTATACCCCGCCTTTCACTACCCAAAGGAGTCTCAGAGCGGCTTACAATCTCCTTTCCCTTCCCCTCCCCACAACAGACGCCCTGTGAGGGAGGTGGGGCTGAGAGAGCTCTGACAGAAACTGCTCTTTTTCAAGAACAGCTGTGCCAGAACTATGGCTTGCCCAAGGTCATCCAGCAGCTGCATGTGGAGGAGCGGGGAATCAAACCCGGTTCTCCCAGATTAGAGTCTGCACACTTAAGCACTACACCAGGCTCTGTGAGGATGTGATGTGATTCTAGAACTTCTGTTTCTCCTAGACTCCATAGTATACCATAGAGTCTGACCTCCAAAGCTTCCATTTTCTCCAGAGAACGTGCTCTGCAGTCTGGAGATGAGCTGTAATGTGGGAAGATCTCCAGGTGCAACCTGGAGGCTGGCAACGGCCTCTGAGAGGGGGCAACAGGGCCAGTTTGCCCCAGGCTTCACATTCTCGGTGTGCCTCAAATTTGCACTTTTTGTATTAAATCACATGTTAAATATAAATAGGAACATTTACGACAAGGTCTTACAATATTATTTTTCTTATTGTATTAAATGCAAACGTTTAAAATATACTACTAATTTTGTAGCGTTGTTTTCACAGCTCTTCATTTTTTTATTTACTGGGGGGGGGGGGCTCAAAAATGGAAGTGGCCCAGGCCTCTCTTGACCTCTGTGAGGGCCTGGCTGGTAGGGTTGCCAAGTCCTACTTACCTAATGGCGGGGGGGAGTCCTCCTTGGCCCGGGAGCTCCCTTGGCGCGCGCGCAAAGCGCGCGTGCCTGGTGACGTCACCACGTTGGGGGCGTTGCCAGGGTGACGCTCTGGCAATCGCCCCAAAACTCTATGGTGCCATAGAGTTTTGGGGTGATTGCCAGAGCGTTGCCCCGGCAACACCCCCAACGTGATGATGTCACTTCCGGGCGACGTCATTATGTTGGGGAAAGTTGTCCTGGCAGGACGACTTCAGGGGTGGGGTTCCCCCCGCCGGCCGAATGCTGGCCGGCGGATCGGGAACCCCTGTAGCGGGGGATCCCCCGCCCCCCGGGCTGACTTGGCAGCCCTACTGGCTGGCAACCCTATGTGGTGGGGGGGGGGGGCGCTCGCTGGCAATGTACTGACATCACTTCCTGTATGCACTTATCTGCATTATGGTATGTCACACCTTAGGGCTTTTTGTTTATATTGCTTCCTGGTTTTGCAATCGAAGCCCTACGCCTACTGCATTGTTTATTGGGTGTCTTACACTGATAGAATTTTAAAAATATATTTTATAATCTGCCTTGAGTCTCAGAGAGAAAGGCGGGCTATAAATGAAGTAAATAAACTATATTCATTACTGGGGGGGGGCACAGCCTGCCTCCAAGGATCTGAGCTTGATGTGTGCCCTGTTTTGTCACAGCAGCCTTATGAGATCCGATTCAGATAAATATGATCTTAAACAACAAAAGGAATAGCATAAAAGTAGTGGTGCCCTTCGCTGCCAAAGAGGAGAGGCTGTTTGGTATTACCCCTTGGGTGGCAAGCCGCCACCACATCCCAAGGACCCCTGAGGGTCATGGCTCTGAATTGTTTCATTTTGTACCTTCAGATGGAACACTGCTTCATTTAAATCTTCCACCACAGAAGGCAAAAGTGGGTGGACACGAGTTGGAAGGTGTCCTCTCAGCTACTAGATTCAGAAAATACAAGAGGAAATACTTCTTTACACAGAGTGATTAAAATGTGGAATTCTTTCTCAGAGGATGTCGGGATGGCCATAGGCATAGATAGCTGTAAAAGGGGATTAGATAGATTCATAAAGGATAGGTTTATCGGGGGCTGCTAGCCATGGTGACTTAAGGGAACCTCACATACAGAGGCAGTCAACCTCTGGATCCCATTTCCAGGAATCACCATCAATGGAAGGCCCTCAGCCTTTATGCCCTGTTGCTGGCCCTCCAAAGGAACTAGTTGGCCACTAAGACAGGATGCTGGACTAGACAGACCACTGATCCAGCAGGGTTCTTGTTATGTTCTTAATTATCCCAAAGCAGTCTTGGTGTACCTTCTAGGGCCATCTCGGGCTTGGTTCCACTCGTGCATCATTTGTTTGATGTACCAGTGGCTGGCATGCTTGTGAATGACCTCTCGGCATGTCTCTGACACAACAGTACATTTTCCATGTCTTCTCAACAACAGTGCTATTTGATAGCATTACCTCGTGCCCACATCATCAGTTAAAATACAGGCCATAGACAGCTCTCTTTAAACCGCAGTTCAGCTTGACACATTGGCAATTTTTTACAGAGTGACGGGGAACTTGGGATAGGAGAGGGGGTACACGTCTGCTCAACATAAAATGCGAGACTTCCCATCACCAGTGTTCCCTCTAAGCTGAGTTAGTGTGAGCTAGCCCACAGTTTTTTAGCCTCTGGCTCACACGTTTGTCTTTGCTCAGGGAGGATGGCTCCGGAGCAAACTGATTTTATGCGGCTGCCAAATTGCTTTCTCACAACTTTAACGCCAGCAGCTCACAAAGTAGAATTGTTGCTCACAAGACTCCACAGCTTAGAGGGAGCATTGCCCATCGCCCATCAAAGTTAGCTGGAATGCATGAAAACTTCAAGGTGAGGAAGAAATCTCTCACTTTGTGGTGGGCGTCCAGACATCAGAATAGGTTTCTTATCACCACTGACAGCAGCATTTGTTGAACTTCGCACCTGGAAGTCAGCAGCATGCCCTTCTCACCCCCCAGTCAGTGATTTCCCTCCACGTATCTTTTATTTTAAATATTTTTTTTCAATAATAATTCTTTATTAATTATTAAGTCCCCTCCACATATCTGAGACTGAATCAGGTCTTCCAAATAAAGATCAGAGGGAGTGCAGGAGGCAACCAAGGAGACGTCCATCATGTCTGGATCCAGGTTGGCTGAGATTCCCTCCTGAAAGCGCATATGCATAGTAGATTTTGATTCCCGAGTGCCACTTGTTGGATTGAAAAGCAGAATAAATAAATAAAACCAGGGCCACAGAACTTTAAGGATTGAGTCATATCCCACATGGCTTGATTTTCGATCATCAGTGCTCAGCCAGTGTATTAAAGTCCCAAGTCCAGGTCAGTCCTCCCTCCAGAATGGGAGCTGAGAGCAGTAATGTATATGGCAGCGTTCGGGTCATGGGTGCCAGCCAGGACCAGGGATAATAACGACGGAAGATCCAAGGATCGATTCTATGCTCACAGTAATCGAGCAGAAACCAAGCCCAAGAGGATAGAGGACGAAGCAATGATGCACAGCAGGATAAGAATGTGGCGATAGACAGACACCCCCCACACACACACTGAATCATCAAGAAGGATCCAGAATCAGAAGAAAGCCTAAAGTTCCGTATTGTAAAAGCAGAAGCGCCTGAGACTATGCCAGATTGGTACATGGGAGCCACAAGCACAGGTGCAGCTAGAAAGACAGGAAGGAAGCTCATCCCACCAGGATAAAGCACTGAATTGTCATCCTTGGGGCTTTTATAGTGCTTCCTACTGCAGTGACCAATGGTCCTAGTACAGTGGTGGGCAAACTGTGGTTCGGGAGCCGCATGTGGCTCTTTCACATATATTATGTGGCTCCCAGCGGGGCGGCTGGGGAAGCTAAATATCATTAGCAAACAAATATCATTTGACAAATTAATATCGTTATCAATATCTGCTTTTACCCCTTTTGTTCTTATTTTTGGCAGTCTCATTTAATGTTAATAAAAAGCACATTTGCTTATTTTCCAGTAAAAGCAGGAAATATTTGTTCATGTCTTGTGGCTCTCAAACATCTGATGTTTATTCTATGCGGCTCTCACGTTAAGCAAGCTTGGCCACCCCTGTTCTAGTACATGGATGGAGCCTCTTGACGCTTAAGTTTCTTCATACCATCTAAAAATGATCAATGTTTCACTGGCTGTTGTCTCCATACCCGCTACCCCCTCTGCACATCACACCTAATCCAATCACGCCTGCTACTGTTATCCACTTGCTGTTGTCATTTGGCATCTGAAATCACTCTGCTCTCCAATTATAAGGACAGATGGACCCAAATTCCAGCTGTATCTGAAGAAGTGAGCAGTGACTCATACCGTGCCACAGATTTTGCTGGTCCTTAAGGTACAACTGGACTCTTGTTCTTTTCTACTGCTACAGACAGACTAACATGGCTACCCGTCTTGGAACGTCTCCAGTTGTATGCCACAGTGAGCAACAGATCTTCTCCTCCAAAGGCTGCTGGTTCAGACCTCAGCGGCTCCCAACTGAACGCGAGGGCCTGGACTCATCCATTCTACTGATGTGGCTCTGTTTTGCCTTAACGCGTAACTTTACTCATCATAGCAAAGAAATCGGAGCGAAGCTTCAGCACGAGGGTAAAGCAAAATGAAGCAGTAAAAAGAGAGAGCCCCCCCGTCACCTGTCAAGCTCGGTCACTGTGACTTTCGATTCTGGTTGTCTGTTCTTCATCCCCTTTCCCTCACTTGTCATATTTGCATTCCTAAGGGGGGGGAGAGTATGTGTTGAGAGTGCATGGGAGTAGCCAGCTTTGTAACTCTTCTTCAAGTGTACCCCAAGGAGTTCCCGTGAGATTCGTCCTTGGAGAACTAGGTACTAGTCTTGGGCTGATAGGGCATCACGTATCTTTCACATTGCCATAGAAACGCTAAGGAGTAGAGGTAATGTGTGTGTGTGTGTGAATTCCATGGGTTGATCTATGTATTGTGTTTCCCGCCTTGCTCCCCGGTCCTAACAAAGGATTTGGTACCCACAGCATTATTGTTGTTGTTCAGTCACACAGTCGAGTCCTGTTGGAAAAATGAGTATGTAACACAAGGCCTGAGAATTTTAGTCATTATACATGCATACACAAACATTATTCAACATTAGCATCAAGCATATTCAACATTCAAACTGGGGGGCGGAGCTAGCGACACATGGCGGACGCCTAAATTTTGAGCTCCCTTCTCCCCTTCCCAAAAGTCGTCTGGAACACGCTTATTCCATCACTAATGCCGAGAAAAAGCTTGAGGAGGCAGTTGGGAACCACACCGGAAAATAGTGGACCAGGAAAAACCTCCGTAAAAAGCTATTTTTAGCCGGTAATTGCCTCGAAATCGCCGACAGCAGAGACTGCGGAACCCGACAAAATGGCGACCTCACCATCTCCGGTAGACAACAATGAGGCCCAAATCACACGACAGGACTTTAGAGCCTTTAAAGAAGAAATCCTTACCTCGATGTCAACTTTAGTTTGCGGATCTTCTTAAGCCGGTACAACTCTCAATAGAAGACCTCCGGAAAGAAATCAGAGAAGCATCTAAGCTTGCTGAAACCACCTCACAGATGGCTCTGAACTTACAGGAGGAGGTAAGAGCTTTACAAACTTCTGAACAATCAACTTCAACAAGACTGGCAATATTGGAAAGTAAATGGCGCCAGAATAACCTTAAACTTCGGGGCTTTAAGGAGGGGGCTAAGCATATTCAACATTCCACGAAGTCTTTCAAACTTGTCTTTGGTCAGTGGCTTGGTCAGGATATCAGCCGCCATCTTGTATAACAATATGTAAGGAAGAGAGCCCGACTGCTAGAAGTAGATCTATTGGTATTAAATGTGCATTAGTTAAAGATTTGTACCAGAAAAGGCTGATAGAGATTAAGCATTGTCGTACAGAAGAGGTGGTGGCTGATATCCTGACCAAGCCACTGACCAAAGACAAGTTTGAAAGACTTCGTGGAATGTTGAATATGCTTGATGCTAATGTTGAATAATGTTTGTGTATGCATGTATAATGACTAAAATTCTCAGGCCTTGTGTTACATACTCATTTTTCCAACAAGTCCGACTCTTTGCGACCCCCATGGACCACATCACGCCAGGCCCTCCTGTCTTCCGTCATGCTCCAGAGTTTGCTCAATTTCATGTTTCTATCATCGATGGTCTGACCATCTCACCCTTTGACGTCCCCTTTTTCTTTGACCTTCAACCTTTCCCATCATCAGGGTCTTCTCCAGTGGGTGCTCCCTTCTCATTTGGTGGCCAAAGTATTTGAGTTTCCGCTTCAGGATCTGGCCTTCCAGGGAACAGTCAGGGTTGATCTCTTCTAAGATTGACTGATTTGATCTCCTTGCAATTCAAGGGACTCTCAAGAGTCTTCTCCAGCACCATAATCCAAAAGAATCTATTCTTCGGCACTCAGCCTTCCTTATAGTCCAAGTCTCACAGCCATACATTACTACTGGGAATACCATTGCTTTGACCATACGGACTTTTGTTGGCAGGGTGATGTCTCTGCTTTTTGTTATGCTGTTATTACTTCTTCAGTAAAGTTATTATTAATTAATGCTTCAATAAAGCATTATTACTTCTTCAATAAAGTACAGCTTTTTTATTTTGAAAGTGTGTGGAGACTAACTTGACTGGGGATCCTGACAGTACCGTATCGTAGGTAATCCAACCTGTATCTCCACAGCTGCAGTGTACAAAATGACAAGAATGCACACCGTGGGTCCCTTCGTCTTCATGCATGTGCCGTATTTGTTGAACCTGCACTGTCCTGATGTTATACGGAAGCTTCCTCGGAGAATGTTGGCCAAAAAGGTCTTTTAAAATAAATACATATATAATGCACAATCAGGGGAGGAGGGTTTCAGAAATGAGAGGAAGTGGGGGTAGGAGAAGCAGAAAGACCTTTAAAAAATGATAAAAAGGCAGCCTGAAGAATATCAAGTTCAGTTAAAACATTCTCCAGTTGACTAAAAGGAACAGTTCTGCATTATAACAACAATTCAAAAGAGAAAAGGGATGCATGGCATATACTACTATTATGCATTATCTGTTGCTGTATGCTGTATGTTGCTGTATGCTCTCACTATATGATATTTCTGTTTACGTAATACCATTTCCTGCATTGTCCAACACATCATGTTTAATGATTATGCCTTGTTTCAGATTTCTGGTTATCCGCCCTGAGTCGCAATGAGAAAGGTGGACAATAATAATTGCACCCCATGAGCTAAATGGGAGGTACATCTGTGGTAGTAACAAGCCTGGGGTAGATGGTGTGTGCATAGCAAAACTTTTATCAAAAGCTGGGATATACATTTATTTTTTATGTAAATTTGGGAATTTTCAAATTCTTGTCTACATTGCCCTGTTACGAAATCCTAGTTCTGCTGTGTGGTTTATTGGAGGCCTTTGTTGTCTGATTGTATTGTCTTCTGTATTTTGTAATGCACCTGTGAGTGCCAGCTAGAAAGGCAGGCTATAAATGAAGTAAAATAAAATTTTAAAATAAATACAAACTCACATTAATTTTACTGGTTATCTATGCCTGATGTCTGATGGGGTTAGGCTTCTACGGTAGCCGATTAGCCAAAATGAACCACCTGCAATGGCCACAATTTATGAGAGACCACATTACAAAAGCTTGGTCTACTGCTAAATGTACCTAAAGTTTGTATTGTATAAAAAGATTGTATTGTATAAACACAGATGCATTAATTTATTCCTGCTGTCTAATAAGAAAAGCAAGTAATGCATATAATGCAAAAGAAAACCAGAGTTCCAGGTAATTTATTTTCATACATAGACTTACAGATATAGAGGGACAAGCCCCATCATGGAAGACAGATTCTTACTTTTCTTTCCTTCCAGTGAGAATGCTTCTCGTAAGAGGGCTCCTACTTCAACAACAGCTATGCCAGCAAAAAAGGTATTATTGAAAAGCAGATATTTGCAGATTTAAAGCAGGACATTTGCCCCTTAGCTTTCTTGAATGTCCATGAACCTGGCTATTCTGGTTGGCTTTTTGCTGACCAAGGATCGAGGGATTTTAAAAAATCAAAATACTGTTAATGACAGCAGTTGATCTCTACAACTATAATATGATGGTGGTAAACAGACAAAACAGATGTACCCATCACCCCTTGTCAGAATTCCAAAGGGTTCAAAAAGGGTTGAGACCCCTGAGTTAATGGATTAATGCTCAAAAAAATGAGATGTCCAATGGATTGGTCCATTTATTTATTTAGTTTATACCACGCCCTACCCCCAAAAAATGGGCCCATTGCGGCTTACAACAAAAATCATAAAACGATAAAACAATTGATGGCAGCAATCGATGACAAAAACCCATGCCTTGTGTCAGGCAGGGATAGTAGGGCGGCTAGGTCCCCCAACCCGCCGGTCCAGATCTGGCTGGCGGGGGGGGGGGAACCCTGCCCCCAAAGTCCCCGGATCGAGCTGATGTGCCCTGTGTGACAACGTCACCCAGAGGTGACATCGCGCTGGGCACGTTGCCGGAGAGACGCTCTAGCATTCGGCCTGGCAACTCTATGGTATCATAGTTTTCAAGGCGAATGCTAGAGTGTCCAGCGGTGGCGTGCCTAGCATGACATCACTTCTGAGTGATGTCATCACGGCACGCACCCATAGCACACACACCAATGTCCCAGACTGGGACCTACTCCCCCTCACCGCAAAAGGCAAGGGACCTGGCAACCCTAAGGGATAGTTACATCAAGAAACTCCAGTGCCCAAGCAGTATCCAGAACAGAGAAGGTGCTGGGAAAGGGCCCATGGACAGGGGAGGCCAGACTGATTGAATCTCCACAGCCTCCACCAAAGGCCTGGCAGAACAGGCCTTGCAAAAGTGTAACAAGCACCGCAAGGCCCCGATCTCAAATGGGAGCATGTTCCGCCAGGGCAAAGGCTGAAAAAGCCCTCGGCAGCCATCCCCCGGGCCAGGAACCACCAAGAAGGGCGTAAAGGTCTCCAGGGCTCATATGAGGAGAGGCGGTTTCATGGTTTGTTCGTTTGTTTATTTCCTGGGATTTATATCCCGCCCTCCCCGCCAAACGGCAGGCTCAGGGCGGCTCACAACAAGAGTTAAAAATACAATCAATTTAAAATAACCCATATTCCAAACAAGATCGGCAGCATTACAATATGCCCACAGGTGGGTCCGAACAGCATTCATATATAATCCCTGTGTAAACATACACAGGCTGGCAGATCGAATTGCTGGCAGATGGAACTGGACCAGGGCTAAGATGTTTACCCTAGGCGGCCCCTACCCGAAAGCCTGGCGGAAGAGCTCCGTTTTACAGGCCCTGCGGAACTGCATCAAATCCCACAGGGCCCTGATGTTCTCCTGGAGCTCGTTCCACCAGTGCGGGGCCGCCACTGAAAAAGCCCCGTCCCGTGTTGATGCCAGCCGCGCCGCCTTCAGTCCAGGTAGGACCAGTCGGTTTTGGGATCCAGACCGTAGTGCTCGCTGGGGAACATATGGAGAGAGATGGTCCTTCAGGTAGGCAGGTCCCAGGCCATATAGGGCTTTATAGGTAAGCACCAGCACCTTGAACCTTATCCGGTATGCTATAGGCAGCCAGTGCAGTGCCTTTAAGGCGGGCTGTATATGTTCCCGTATAGGGAGACCCAACAACAGCCGCGCCGCGGCATTCTGCACTAGCTGCAGCTTCCGGATTTGGCACAAGGGCAGCCCCATGTAGAGGGCATTACAGTAGTCCAGTCTTGAGGTGACCAATGCATGGATCACTGTCGCCAGTTCGTTGCGTTCAAGGAAGGGGACCAACTGCTCGATTGTTTAAACCAGGGGTGGCCAATCTGTGGCTCGGGAGCCACACACGGCTCTTTCACACATATTGTGCGGCTCCTGGCAGGGCGGCTGGGGAAGCAAAGGGGAAGCATGCTTTTTCTCTCTTTCTCCCTTCCTTCCCTCCTCCCTCCCATCTATTTGCTTTCCTAGTTTCTCTCTCTCTCTTTCTTTCCACTTCTTTAATTCTTTCTTTCCATCTCTCTCTTTTTCTCTCTCTCTCTCAATATCATTAGCAAACAAGTAATATCATTATCAATAACCGGTTTTCCTTGTTTGTTTTTATTTTTGGCAGTCCCATTTAACGTTAATAAAAAGCAAATTTGCATATTTTTAAAAATAAAAACGTGTGTGTGATATTTGTTCCTGTCTTGCGGCTCTCAGACATCTGACGTTTATTCTATGTGGCTCTTACGTTAAGCAAGGTTGGCCACCCCTGGTTTAAACAATCCATCAATTCTTCAAAAATTAGGAAGGGAAATAACGTGGCTCATCATGGCTCCTAAAGGTGGATTCACTAACTGGTTAGTTATGGGCCGCTTTTAATAGGTTTGGTCTGCCACCCTAACAGTTCAACGAACTGGTGAGATAGTAACTGTGGTCAGCCGGGGTGCCAAAGGAAAGACGCCTAATTATTGTTCGATATTAAATTTTGGCAGATAACCTTAACTGAACAGTTTATTGTGCTCCTAATTCGGTTATTCCGTGGGTTAAAAAAAATGCCAGGCCGTGAATTCACAGATTTGCCATTCAACTGATGGGTCGGTCCCAGACGAAACCGGTAATTATCCCATTGACGCAGATTATCTTAATTGTCCATCTCCCTGAAGAATCGACCAATTAACTGGAACCGGAACGAATTAACCCTCCTGGCGAAGAACCAGCCAGTTAACTGACTAATTTACTGTCCCGCTAAATTCTTCACCTAATTAGGCACACCCCTCCTAGAAGACAAAACACTTCAAGGCGGCAAAAGCCCCACGTCGCCTTTCTCAAGCAGCGACAGCCGGCATTGAAACAGCCAGCGCTCTTCGGGGCAAGCCCGGCTCCACCCACCGAGCCCAAAGAGCAGGCCGATGCCGAGCGCCACTGCGCAGGCGCCACGGGTAGAGCCGCAAGCAGGCCCTCCCTCCACTCTCCCCCCCCTCCTCCACCACCACCGATGCGCGGACCCACAAGCCCCCGCGCCCGCGCGCCTCCCCCTTGACGGGCGCGGCCGCTTCCCAATGGCCGCCTCCAGCGACGCCGGCCGCGGCCAATAGGCGACGGCGGGCGGGCTCAGCGAAGGGGCGTGGACCAGTCGGCGCCTCAGCCCTCCCTCCTCCTCCTCCTACTGCTGTTGCTTGAGGGAGCGGAGCGGCTCGTTTTGTGCAGGCGGACGGCGGAGCACCGATTCCTCTTCCCCCTCCCGGCCAGCCGCCCCCGTCCCTCCCCGCCCGCCTTCCTCCTTCTCCCCCCCCTCCCTTTGCCGGAGCTCCAGCCTATCGTCAGGTGAGGCCGCGAGGCGCCGCCGAGGCCGTTGGACAAGGCCGCTAACCGCCGAGAGCCACAGAGGCCGCCTGCGGCCTGCCGGGCCTGTGACGCAGGGAGGGGGGTGTGGCCGGAGCGGGGCGCGCGCGCCGAGGGGCGGGGCGCGCGCGGGGGCTCTGGAGGGGGTGGGGCCAGGGCCTTTGTTGGTCGGGGGCGGGGGGGGGGCGAGGAGGAGAGGGCGGAGGGAGGAGGCGAATGGGAGCCATTGAGGATGCTGAGCGTCGGCCTGAGAGCTAGGGAGGTGCCCCCCCCCCCGCCCGGGGAGGGGGTCGATCAAAGGTTTGACCAACAGCCCTCTAAGGTGGGCCGAGGCCCCCTCTTCCTAGTAGATGCGGAAAAGATGGACACGTCGGTCTAACAGCGTCTCTGGATTCACAGGGGAGGCCGAACTTAACATAACAGCCGCACAGAATAAACGGTCAAATTTTTGAGAGCGAGCAAATATTACACGCACGTTTTTATTATTAAAAAAAACGATGCCAATTTGCTGTTTATTAACGTTAAATTAGACTGTGCGAAATTAGACTCAAATTAGACTGTGCGAAAGAGCCGCCATGCGGCTCCTGAGCTGCAGTTTGGCCACCCCTGGAACATCCTCCTTCCCTCCTCCTCCTCCTCCTCGTGTCTGAATAATTCAATTGTCAGTATTCTGTCAGCCTTCTGAAGTCGGCTCTCTGGAGAGATGGGTTCTGCGTTTGCTAGGCAACAGATCCACGGCTCTTTTTTTTGGGGTGGGGGGAGTTCAAAGGGTATCACGTGTAGGCCGAGGCGATCACTATATATATATAGGGGGGGGGGCGGTTAGGCTTCCCATAGATGCAGCAGAGGCAGGAGCCGGCGACCCAGCTCTTCGATCCGATCGTCAGTAGAGAGTTCACATCGCATCCTTGTGTGGGTTATCGAAAAAGTGGGTCAGATTTGTGTGCGGAGGTGACCGTTTACAGCAGCTTCCCTGTGAGGTAAGCCCGGCCTGCTGTAAGTAGGAGGTAGGGGGAAAGGCTGAGGCTTAAGTGGCTTCTACCACTACTGCTAACCAGTGTTCCCTCTAAGCTGAGTTAGTGTGCGCTAGCTCACAGGTTTTTAACCTCTGGCTCACACATTTTTGCCTTGGCTCAGGAAGGATGGCTCCAGAGCAAACTCATTTATGCAGTAGCCAAATCGCTCGCTCACAACTTTAATGCCGGTGACTCACAAAGTAGAATTTTTGCTCACAAGACTCCACAGCTTAGAGGGAACATTGCTTCTAACAGTACTTGGCGTTCATGTCACTTTACTGGAGGATTCAGTCGTCGTTAGGCGGATACACTCTATTGAACAGCAGGACATATTGCCTTTTTATTTCTGGGACAGAGGGAAGTGTCCCTTTGAGAAAGGCTCCCAGGCTGTCATTGCTAATAATAATTAGGTCTTAAACACAGTTGTCATAGAGCAGTGATGGTGAACCTTTTAGAGACCGAGGGCCCAAACTGCAACCCAAAACCCACTTATTTATCGCAAAGTGCCAACACGGCAATTTCACCTGAATACTGAGGTTTTCATTTTAGAAAAAACAACTCATACATTAACATCTTCTGTCTTAAAAGAAAAACACAATAACAGAGCTTTCAATGATACAAACAACTTTTTGTTGAAAGGTAAAAGTTTGCATTTGGCCTGCTTTTGAACAATTAATGTGATTTTTGCTGTCCAATCTTGCGAACTCTGTGCTGGGGCGATGCCGTGCGTGCCCACAGAGAGGGCTCTGAGTGCCACCTCTGGCACGCGTGCCATAGGTTTGCCACCACTGTCATAGAGTGTTCAAAGAACATCAGGATGTGCACTGCAGCACATTAAAGGTGCACTCGTGATGGAAGTGGATGCTGGGTCGTATAAATATCTGCCATAGTAAAGCCGTTGTTCTTCGAAAGCGTGCCAGTCTTCTTTGTTTTGATGGCGACAGGCTAAGATACCTGGCAACTTTACTCCTCTGATCCTTATAGGAGCCCTGTAAGGTAGGCCAGTATTCCTACATTAGGGGAAGAGCGACATCTTGCATAACAGTGAATTGCTCATTGTTACTGTTATGTCTTAGCAAATTATCATTAACACATGTTCACCTTTTCTCCAGGGAGCTGCAACTGACATGGTTCTATACCCCTCCTCCCATTTTATTTTCACAACCAATCTCTGAGGTAGGTTATGTTATGAGAGATTGCATTGGTCCATGGTCATGCCCAGTGCAGTCCTAAACAGACTCGGTGAATTTTGGAAGGCGTGACTTTGCTTAGAAATGGCACACTCCGTGAGCTAGCTTGCGTGGTCCTCTCAGTCTTCATGTGATATGCTGACTGTTACACCACTAACTGACTCTTGGATTAATTATTATTAGTTATTTATATTTGTACCATTATTTCTGGTAGGTACGAAACCATTAACTTCTCTTATCAGCAGGTCAGTGAACCGACAGAGACCAGGTAGTATTTTCTGTTTGCCTGGGGTTCTTCCAGGTATGTAGGGAAATCAGTTTTGTGAGCGTAAAAAAACCCCCCACGCACACAGACACACTAAATGAAATGGTCTATGGAGAAAATGAGCATTTTTTCACCACTTCTAAAAGATTTTTGCTGGTTGGCCCTTTGCGTGAAAGTACAGTGTTTTAATTTGTTTAGAACAATTCACATTATTCTTCCGTCATCAACCAGCTTAATACAATGCTTTTAATAGTTGGAACAGTTGCCTGTGATGGTGCAACAATTGTGTTAGAATTACTACTGAATTAGAATTACAGTAGTTCTAATTACTGTCGCCTGCAACAATGTTAGGGAAGGCACCAACTCTCATTCTGAAACTCCAGGATCAGCCGGCAGCTACAGTTTGTAGCAGTAAAACAAAGTGGGAAAAATTGCAAACAAAAGCATGTTTAGCGGTAAAAGGTAAAGGTTTCCCTTGCTCGAAAGCCAGTCAGATTTAACTCTAGGGGGCAGTGCTCATCTTTTCCAAGCCAAAGAACCAGCGCTGTCCAAAGACTTTTCCATGGTCATGTGGCCGGCATGACTAGACACTGAGGCACACGGAACACTTGTTACCTTCCCACTGAAGAGGTATCTATTTATCTACTTGCAATTTCGTGTTTCCGAACTGCTAGGTTGGCAGGAGCTGGAGCCAGAGATGGGAGCTCACTCTGTGACACAGCACTCAGATGCTGCTGAACTACTGATCTTCTGGTCTGCAGTTCAGCGTCTTAACCACTGAGCCACCATAGCCCTCTTGTTTAGAGGTACCTGCACTCAAAACAGGAAGGCAGTAGGAGAAGCCTTGCTCCTAAGAGATCTCTCTCCCTCACTGCTCCAGAGCTATGGGGCAAGCTGCCCGCAACACCGTAGTCTTCTTGCTTTTGTGGACTATTTCACCACAGTGCCAGGTGTTCGGTGGATTCACACACACACACACACACACCCCAGGAGGCACAGAACCCTTTAAAAACTTGTATTCCATCTGTTCCAATTTTAGCTGAAGGCAAGTTACAGTATAATAGAGCTGTAAGGCCTTATTTCAGATTTTGTTCATTTTTAGAGGGAAGGGGCAAGGAATTTGTATACTTAAGCTCCCCGTCGTGGCGGGAGGGGGTTTGGTTCTGGGGGAACTTGCGCATGTGTTCATTTCTCTGCCCCCCCACCCCCACAATTGCTTACAGGTCCTCAGCTCATTCGTTATCAGGGTTTCAGCCAAAAGAGCTGTCAGAGTGGAAATCCCAAGCCCAGTAGGGGCGCCAATTAAAATCCAGTCTGAAATGCTGCTTGCTGAGTGGTTTGTCAGCTGGATCTGGATCCAGGCACAGTGTGGAGGGTTGCCTGCCTTCCTCAGGGGGAGGGAGACGAGTTCTCAGCTGGGGCCGGATTCAGCCATAAGGGGAGGAGGCTTGGCTGCTTCCTGCCCCACCCCACCCCGTTCCCATTCAACAGCAGTTTGAGAGTCTCTCCCTCCATCTTCCATCTGGAGTTGGATTCCAGCAGGATCAAGGAGCCTCTTCAGAGAGTTCAAAAGCACGTCATGCAGAGAGTCTCCCCATCCATTCAGTTTTCTCCTGCCTTTCCTCAAAGGAGTTCAGGGCAGCGTACATGGTTTTCCCCGCCACGTATCCTCTCCCATCTTTGCAACAATCTTGTGCGGCAGGGCAGGCTGTGTTCCCTCTAAGCTGAGTTAGTGCGAGCTAATTCACATTTTTTTAGCCTCTGGCTCACACCTTTTTGTCTTAGCTCAGGAAGGATGGCTCCAGAGCAGACTTAGTTTGTGCAGTTAGCCAAATCACCTGCTCACAACTTGAACGCCAGTCGCTCACAGAGTAGAATTTTTGCTCACAGCTTAGAGGGAGCCTTGGCCAGCAGTCATCCATGCTTCACAACTGAATGAGGATTTGAACCCAGGTCTCCTGGGCCATAATCCAGTACTCTAACTGCTACACCACACTGACTCTCTTTTGTTAATTTTTACTGCAGCTGTCCTTTAAAAGAGGTCATTATTGCTCATCCTATTTATGGAGGACGGTCAGGGGAAGTGCTGCATTAACATGGCATTTAGCTTTCTGGAGAATTTATTCAGATGGTGATCAAAGAAATATTAAACACCATGTGTATAAACCATCCCTTGACATGACCCCTTTCATTGTTCCCATTGATTGCTGATCGCAGAAGACTACCAGAGGGTTGTTCATCTCGGCCTGGGAGGTCATACTGAACATGTCAATCCAGGTTTCCGAGCTTCTCAGCTGACAGTGTTGACAGAGAACTTGAGCTTCATGACAGAAGCATAATTGGTAGATCTTACACTCTTAAGAATGCTAAGCATCGGGCTAATTTGGGACGTGCAGAAGGTATTCAGTAGCCAAGGGTAAGAATCCAGCTTGGAGTAACGATATGCTGGTTGGATGGCACATTGTTAAAGGGCAGCCTTTAGTTTTAAATCCACTCTGGAAGGCTGCGCAGACCTGTTTTTTTCAAATGGAACAAAATACCAGGACCCGAATGCGATTGCGGTGCAGCCCACCAAACTATTTTCCACCCGTCACAGGAACGTGAGCATCGTGCTTTCCAGGGAGATGTGACTTAGAGTTCTTTGAAAATCTCCCCTGTGATTGAGTGGATTGAAAATGTAGATATTTGTATTTAGGGGGATTGTCCAATTGGTCTGCATATCCATTGTATCTACTTAGTTCCGTATTTTGTATTATTATACGCTTCCTGTGTGTAACACTGCCATACGATAAATAAAATAATCTGGAAGGCATAATATGAAAATCTGTTAAAAACAGGGGTCCACTCTGTGGAGGGTTGTTCAGCTTGCAATATAAATGGCTACAGGATCTTTTCTAGCACAAGCCCTTCCACATCCATTTCTTGCTGGTGTTTACTGGCTGGAGTCCAGACGCTGGGTGAGTTGGACACCTTAAAATCAGCAGGATGCCACCCACCTGTCTGAGACTCTTTCCACATCCCAGCCCTGATGGCAACCAAACTCTGCTGCCCCAAGACTGACAACTGAGGCTGCAGTCTTCTTGGCCTCAAGGTTGTATATATAGCCCTGTGGAGGTCCAAATTCGTGTGGATGACGGATTGGTGACTTTAGAGCCAGCGAAGGCCTCTTTGAAGCAGCCGGCTGTCTCGCAGCAGAGAAGGGTTTGGGAGAGTGCATTATGTGTGTTTGCGTGGGATGTGTGGAACGATCGTGAACTCAAAAGTATCTTCTTGTGGATACTGTGTGAGTTTCCTCAAAGTGCAAACACTGTTAAACGTTAACATTGTTTGCTTGAAGGGGCTGGGTTGTCAGTTTAGGCCCATCCGTGTCTCCGTAAACCCTTCTGTTTGCAGAAAGGAATATTGCGCCTGATGTTTCACCTGCTCAGTGTGGTGGTTAAGAGGGCCAGATTCTGATCTGGAGAACCGGGTTCGATCCCCCACTCCTCCTCCACATGAAGCCTGCTGGGTGAACTTGGGCCAGTCACAGTTCTCTGCAAAGTCTCTTTGCCACAACTGCCTCACAAGGTGGGGAGAGGAAGGGAAGGCGATTGTAAGCTACTTTGCGACTTATTAGGGTAGAAAAAAGTGGGTAGAAAACCCAACTCGTCTTCTCCTGCCTCCCTCCAGTGGCTTTCTTTCCTTTTGCTCTTAAATTGGTTAGTAAAAAAGAGGAGGGGAGGTTCATGCCAAATGTCTCGTGTCGCTCTTGGCATTATTTCATATAACCACCTCGCTTTCCCTAAGCCAGTATGCTGGTTGTCCTTCCCATAGGTCTGCAGAATTATTTTCAGGTCTTGGTAACCAGATTACAATTTTATTCATCTGCGCAGGATGGACATGACCCACGGAAGGAGTTTCCCAGCTGGGAAAGGCATCTTCCCGCCCTTCCTTCCATAACCATGCATAATCATGCCCTTATTTATGATTTACGTAGAACATTTTTATGCCGCCAAGGCAGCTTCCAAAACAATAAAAATTTTACATGTTGTTAATTGAAACCCAACGTTAAAAGCCTGGCCTGGGCATGAAAACACCGAGCAGCTTAAAGTTAATTTAACAGTTTTTGGTCTAAAAGCACACTATAAAAATGGTGTTGAAAGATCAAGTCCACAGTTGAAAGCCAGGGTAAATGGGACTATCTTGGCCTGGTACCTTAGGGAGAGTTGTATAGGTTTAAGGGAAGGGCATAGGTTTAAGGGAAGGGAGAGCCAGTTTGGTGTAGTGGTTAAGTGCGCGGACTCTAATCTGGGAGAACCGGGTTTGATTCCCCACTCCTCCACTTGCACCTGGCTGGATGACCTTGGGCAAGCCATAGCTCTGGACCAGCTGTTCCCTCAAGGACAGCTTGGGAAAGAGCTCTCTCAGCCCCACCTACCTCACAAGGTGTCTGTTGTGGGGAGGGGAAGGGAAAGGAGTTTGTAAGCCGCTCTGAGACTCCCTTGGGGAGTGGAGGGCGGGGTATAAATCCAATCTCTCCTTCTTCTTCTTCTTCATTCCATTGACAAGGTGCCACTTAACTGGAAATGCCCCGTCTCTGCTTGCCACCCACCTCACCTCTGAAGACGGGGCATAAAGAGCACAGCTTGCGAGGCTGGCCTTAACTGGCAGGCTGGACAACGTGGAGCTTAATTTTCAAACTGCTGTGAGGTGGGTTAGGCTGAGAAACACTGACGGTCCCAAGGAAACCTAGTTTCCTGGAAGAGCGTGGTGTGGCGGTTACCGTATCGGACTAGGACTGGGGCCCGGGTTCAAATTCCCCCTCTGCCCTGAAGCTTACCGGAAGTAGTCTGAAGTGATCCTCGCATAGGAAACAAAATATCTCGCGAATAGTCTGGTGTCTTTAATTTGTTCGAGCAGTCAAAGTCTTCTGCAGGTTCCGCGGAGCAGTTTTTGAGAGATTTGCACCGTCTTGTTGAGGTGGCAACCGCAGTCCCTCCGGTATGTTGAGCTTTCTCTGTCCTGAGAGTGCCGTTTTGTTTCTCCCCCCCCCTTCCCCTTCCTTTTCAGGCCACAAATGAGTAACACTGTAGCTTAGAAGAAGAGCATCAGGTTGACACGCAGAAGGTCCCAGGTTCACTCCCCGGCATCTCCAGTTAAAAGGCTGAGGAAGTAGGTGATGTGAAAGACCTTTGCCTGAGACCCCGGGGAGCCGCTGCCAGTCTGAGTAGACAATTCTGACCTGGATGGACCATCGGTCTATTTCTGTAGAAGGCAGCTTCGTGTGTTAACATAGGTATATGAGAGCAGGTTGGTGTTTTCTGCGAAACGATATCTTCGAGGGACTAGCTGGTGAGGTTTCTCAGGAGGCTTTCCCATTTTTATTATGTGGGGCTTCATAAGGATGATAATAGCAGGAATACCAGAGAGCGGAGGAGAATCTCCAGGCCCTGTTCTTCCCCTCACCCCCAGCATCTCGTTGCCGCCCCGCTGCTAAGAATCCAGCTGGGAGCGGCTCTCTGTCTGGCCCAGCTGAGAAGACCCACCTGTTTCAGAATGTGCTTCCGGTGTTCTCTGAGAGCCTGCTTTCCAACCAAATGACGTCCGCGTCGACTTCTGCGGAGGAAAATTGCCCCACGCCGAAAGTAGAGCATAAATTCTGAATAATGAAGAGCACACCGGATCTAACTCCAGCTTCATCCCAAGAATCTTTTCGCTTCATGAGAGGTTGGTAAAGGTAAACGTTTCCCTTGCTCGAAAGCCTGTCAAACCAGGCTGTAGGGGGTGGTGCTCATCTCTGTTTCCAAGCCGAAGAGCCAGTGCTGTCAGAAGACTTTTTCCGTGGTCGTGTGGCCGGCATGACTAGACACTGAGGCGCACGGAACACTGTTACCTTCCCCCCCCCCCCAATCGGTACCTATTTATCTCCTTGCAGTTTCTTGCTTTTGAACTGCTAGGTTGGCAGGAGCTGGGGCCAGAGACAGGAGCTCGCTCCGTCAGACAGCACTCGGGCCTCAAACTGCCAAGCTACTGACCTTCTGGTCTGCAGCTCAGCATCTTAACCTCTGAGCCACCGCGGCCCCTGAGAGGTTGGTACTTCTGAGTTAATCAAAGATCCGGGTGCCTGTCCTCCAGTAAGTAGATAGCAGCCCAGGTTGGGTGGTTTGGCTGACATTGCTAGGTTGGTTGCCCATGGTCATTAAGACTCAGGAGCTGTTAAATAAAATGGTAGGACTATTTTTCTCCTGCCAGGTCTTGTTGGTACGCTTCCTGCTAATTCTATTTTTGTCCCATGATTAGCTAGAACAATAAACATATTCATCAGGGTTTGCCTTCTGTTACAGTCTCCCCTTTCTCTTTCTGTTTTTCCTCTGGTTGAATGGCGTTGCAAGAAATGTAACCGCCTTCCCCTCCTTTTGGAATATGTCTTGAAATCTTGGGACTCCATTAGAATTCCAAATTCTTGCTTCAGGCTCAATTTTACAGAGAGCTGGAATGCACAAGCAGCAGTCTCAGAATTGCTGGACTGTAGAATCCAACGTCTCTAGCATTATTGTCATTCTCCCCGCTGAAAGACCTCTTCTGTTTTAACTTAGCAATGCATTTTTTGTCCCTCTACAGCCCTAGTGAAATTCACTTCCTCCTCTCCATGGAGCATGAAATGGGCTTTTGTACACGGAAAGATTGATGTCAATTAGGGCTGGTTCTGTATTGTGTGTGTGTGTTGAATGGAGCAGGAGAGCCAGTGATACGACTTCCCAAGCGATGTCTGAGACTGGAAGGAAACCTTCATGCCGGCACTATCCGTTCTTTGGGTACACCCAGCTAGATTGAAACTCGGGCGACCTTGCCTTCTCACTCGTGTCTCCTGGGTGCCAGAGAGCATGAATGTTGTGTCGACGGAGGCAACATGGTACCTGCTCCCACGCTTTCTTGGTACGCACCAAGAGTCGCCCACTGGCAGCTAAGCAAGTCTGCAGAAGAAGCATCAAGCGACAGAGGCGGTATTTCTTCAGGCTCTCAAATTGCCCCGGTTTGCCCCAGGCAGAGCTGAAAATCCCTTCTCCCATCAGTTCCAGATGGGTAGTGATGTTAGCGTACTGGTACCTTGAAAGCGAACGAGTTTTTATTCCAGCAGAAGCTTTCGTGAGCTAGACCCGCTTGGTCAGGTGCATGCGGGCGGATCATCACTAGGCAGGTGAACACACACAAACGTGTAAATGGTGAAGAAAATTATAAACAGGCTCGGAGAGCCATTGGAATGCAGGAAGTCCGTGGCGGGAAATGCTCGTGCGAATGTTCAGATGTGTTCAGGAAAGGTACAGAGCCCCCCAGTCGCAAGAACACAAGCATTCCTCTCCAGTGGGTATTTGGTACGGGAGACGCGTTTCCACCCCTCTCAGCATCAAGTCCAGGTGTGAGCTCTCCCAGGTGTGGGGGGGGGGAGCTGTCGCCCAGCAAAAGAGGCCTGTCTAGACTCTTGGTCTCCAGCCTGCCTCTGCTGAAAGCCCGCTCATGTACTCGTGGGTTATTGCAGCAGTTAGTGTGCTGGGCCAAGGTCCGGAAGACCCAGATTCAAGTCTTTGGTCTGCCATGAAGCCCACCGGCTGAACTTCGGACAGACACTCTCACTGTCTAATTCGCCTTGCAAGGTTACAGAGGACAAAACGAAGGGAGGAACAGCCACTTGCACTGTTACATAGGAGAGGCCGGACGGAAGCGCGCTAAACAGAAACCGGAATTGGAATCCTGTTTAGACCAACTTGTTGCCATGGCGCCAGCGTCCCCGTAGACATGCCTCCCATACCGGCCGCAGCACTCCTCCTCTTGCGCTGGCCGCATCCTCTGTGCTGGAGGTGACCCAGGTATGGGTGCTGCTGCTTATAGAATTGCGCTGTTCGCTCCCCATAGCTGCTGGAACGCTTCCAGAACCAGTCACTCTGAGATGGGAGAGCATGGTATGCACAGCCTTCACACAGCTGGTTGGAGGTATCGTGGCTAGCCACGGTTGAGGGACTGATCTTTCTAACACGCTGTCGCCACAGCCTTCCACTGTCATTCAGCGACGTGTCTTGTTACCAGCTCTAGTGAAAGGCACTCCTAAACCCGCACCCCTTGTAGCCATTCAAGGGACATTGCCTCTGCCGTTTGGGAGTGTGGCCGTGGGGTGCCAGTGCTGTAAGGAGTGAAACCATAACCCCAAGGTCTTTGCGTGAAACTGGATGCCTGAGCGGCATACTGGGGACAGGCGTAAAGACCTGTCTTCTCAAACACAGCGGGGCTCTTTCCAAGGTGGCTTTTGAATATGTGACATGACAATTTCAGTTTAACTGCCGGTCTGTGTGTGTGTGTTGTACTTGAAACAGGGAAACTTCTGGTTTTAAAACGCAGAGTGCGGTGGCTGGTGCCTTCCCACGAGGGCATTCTCATTTGCCCGCCCACCCATAATTCCCCTGAGATCTGGGTGGCTTTTTCAAGATCACGATGGCCTTTCCCGTGCTGAAGTTGTCTGGGGTGGGAGTCCCTTTCAGCCGCTGCACTTCTTAGGCTGGGAAAGGGGCTTGGCTGGAATCAAGGGCTAAGTTAAGGCCATTAGGTGTTTAAGAGCGGTGTTCATTATAAGTACCCAGAAGCTATAATATTTAGGCTTCTCATAGTTTCTGGCACTCAGACGCTAAAAGAAATACAGCCACTTAGTCTGGGCAAGAGGGCTGTTGAAGAGTGTGTGGGTGACAAGGAAGCGGTTGAGTTTTCTGTTTATTTCTTTGAAGCTTAGAAACGTGGTGGCTCCCAGCCTGGCTATAGGTCCAGAAAGCTGGCCAACAGACTAGGGCCAGCCTGCTTTCTCTGACAAGCGCCAGCCTCTCAAACGAGGCTTTCCAGCCTTGCTGATGCCCTTTATCCAGAGATGCCAGGGATTAGGCCTGGGACCTTCTCCATGGCAAGAAGAGAGAAGAGATTGGATTTATACCCCACCCACCAGTATCCAAAGGAGTCTTAGAGCGGCTTACAGTCTCCTTTCCCTCCCCACAACAGACACCCTGTGAGGCAGGCGGGAGAACTCCTCCTGAGAGAACTTGTGACTGACCCAAGGTCACACCAGCAGCTGCATAGGGAGGAGTGGGGAATCAAACCCGGCTCTCCCAGAGTAGAGTCCGCACTCCTAACCACTACAAACTGGCTGTGCCCCTTCTCTTGTGCAGAAAGCGCATACTGCCATCACAAGTGCATCTAGAGAAGGCGGGGAACCCTGGAGTATATTGGGCTGGATGGAAAGGCTGCAGCCAGCAAGGAGAGTAACTTTGGCGCATGGGTGTATGCTCCCACCCCATGTTTGCGCAGTGATCCTAATGATAAATATTTTTGCACCTCTGGTGGTGACCCGTGTGTTTGTTGCGTCATGTGGTAACAGGGCTTTGCTTCTCGCCCAAAGGAGAAAAGGGATGTAAAAATAGAGTTCTCGTTGCCATTTGTATTGAGGGTGGGTTGGAGTTTTTTTGGCACCCTTAACGAGTTACAGCTTTTTCTGCCGCCCTTTTCATTTGCTGAAAGAACACTGTGCATCGAGTTTACAAACATGTGATACAGAACACTGGCCTCTCTTCCAGCAACCACCTCTACCTTGCAGTAGTCCCAAGATGGGCACTCAGCTTAGTAACTACAAAACAGCTACTTTACACTGATGCGTGTATTAGTGCGCTTACTTTCTCACCTCACCGAAAAGAAAAATGCGGTTAATTTTATGAGGTCGGGAGCTTGACGCTGGTATCTTGAGAAGACGGGGTATGCAATAGTTCTGTGGGCCTTGGATCTTTTTAAAAAAAAATTCCTTGTAATTTCATATTTTGTCACACAGCGAATCTTGTGAGCAGTGCTAGGGTGAAATCGATAGTGGGCGTGGCCAACCTGACAGTTGCAGGACAATTCCTTATGGTGTGAGTTGCATACGCAGTTGGAAAAATTTGTAGTGGCCAGACACATTGCAGCCTCAGTTTGTAGGAAAGAGAGCCCTATTAACGGAAGGAGCGTGCAAACGAATTCATGTTTTGTGTTCTGTGCTCTTTTTGGTCCTGTAGACCTCATTTCTGTCATTCAGCTCTGAAGTGCGCAGCGCATTGTTCAGGCAATCTGTTTCCCCTTAGCAGGCACATTATCGGGAACGCTGCTCTTTACTTTGTTTTTGGCTTTTCGGCTTCAGCGGTACTTATTTGGTCAAATTAAAATCCCAGAACTCCCAAGAGCTCTCTCTTTTGCCTCCCGACAGGCTTCTTTTTCTAAATAAAATGTCTAATGGTTATGAAGATCACATGGCTGAAGACTGCAGGGACGATATCGGGAGGACAAACTTAATTGTCAACTACCTCCCTCAAAACATGACCCAGGATGAGTTGCGGAGCCTGTTCAGCAGCATTGGAGAAGTTGAATCTGCGAAGCTGATCCGTGACAAAGTTGCAGGTAAATTATGCGTGTCTTTAACAACAAACAAACCCAAGGGAACACATTGCGTTGCAAGAGGTTGGACTGTATTTTTTAAAGTGCCAGATTGCCGTGGAAGAATGAACATTCTCTGTGTGGGCTGGAGCTGGTGGATCTGTTCCGGTAGCACTGGCTCTTTCCTCTTGTGCAAGGGGCCTCTTCCACCAAAGTACCACCACTAATGGAACAGTTCCATCGGACGCAGCCAGTTAGGTGGAGCGTGTCCGTGGGTGTTATTGCAGCCAAGTTTTAATGTGACAGTAAAAATAACTTTAAATATTTATTTTGTCACTGAATTCGAGATGTGGGGCTTGCCTACTTTTTAAAGTTCAGCCCTATGTTTGAGAGGCAGTTGATTGGTCAGGGGTTTCTCGTGACCAGTTACCTGCTTCTGTCTCACATAAAGCGTAGAGGCAAGCCTTATTCTATAGAAACGGCCTTCCTAGAGTACCAAAACCCCATCTAGTCCAGCATTCTGGTTCCAGTCTTTTGCTCTGGGAAACCTGTAAGTAGGGCACGAAGATTTTCCTTGGTGGTTCATTGGTCTCTAGCAGTTGGAGACAATTGCCTCTGAACACAAAGATGCAGTTTAACCATTGTGGTTAATAGCCATTGATAGAACTCTCGCATGAATTTGCCTGACTCCTCAACCCTTTAAAGCCATCTAAACCGTTGGCTGTTTTCTAGTAACACTACCAGATTCTTACGTGCAAGGGACTTTTAAAAACTCTGAATGTACTGTCCACCAATTTAATAAATAATGGCTAGCTGTTAATGTCACATATCATATCTCTTTAAATTCTGGGTTTTTTAAAAAACTTGATGCACTTTATTTATTGGTTTAGGGCAGGGGTGGGCAAATTGCGGCCCGTGGGCCACATGTGGCCCGCCACATGTGCAGCCCTCCGCTAACCTCCACTCCCATAAAGTGGCCCCCGAGCCAAAACAATTGCCCACCCCTGGTTTAGGGGATGGGGAGGGAGGCGCCTAGTCTGGTCATTGTGTTATGCTGGCTGTCTCCCGAGCCAGCTGTCCTCTGGCCAGGTTTGCTCAGTGTAGTGGAAAACCGCGGAAGACCATTGCGAGGCGAGGAGGCAGGTGGTGAGCCACCCAGTCCTTCTCTATGTGGATAGCAGTCTCAGGGCAGCAGGGGGTTAAATCCCACCCAGACGAAGAGTACCTGGTGGTAGGACTACAATATAGGAACGGGCGAAGTCTCTGAGAGAAGGAGAAGAGAAGGCAGCAAGCCACCGGAAAGGCTTCTGGGCTCCAGCTCCGTGTTTTTGTGGACAGCCTAACATCTGGAGGAGACCTTCCCATCCACTACAGGTCACAGGGTGGGTGGGAATTGTTTATTTTTGTGCGCCGAATAAAAGCCTGTATCCTTAGTACTCGCAAATCCAATCGATTTGTTCTCGCGTAAATTTATCATCTCTTTTAAAACAACCCTTAACGTTGTCTGAGCTATATATAAATCAGCATGGGCTTCCCCACTCCATCTTATCTCAAAAAATGTATTTGGCTTTGAATTCCATTGAAAATAACAAACTTTTACCCTATCAAGTTAAATGGCAATCTGTGACAATCTTTTTGTTAGATTGTGACAACTGGAATAAGATTGGGAGGTCCTCTCCCTTTAAAAATAATATTGTTGATATAAAACTTCAAACTTTTAAAATGTTATCTTTTTGGTATTTATCCCCTCATAAGCTTTCTCACATTGTTAAATCAATGAAACCTGATTGTTGGAGAGACTGGACAAAGGGGAACATATCTTCACTGTTGGCTAGAATGCCCTATATTGGAAACTTTTTGGAAAGACGTATTATATCAAATTAAAAAAATTACTGGAATAGAATTACAGCTTACTTTGGAACATATTATTTTGAACTCTTGGATTTTAGAGGTTCCATCAGGGAGCACTCTCAAAGCTGCTGCTATTTTACTTTCAGCGGCAAAAAGTGTAGTAGCTGTGAAATGGAAATCAAAATTGAGCCCGAATAGACAGAATTGGCATGCTAAGATTTGGAATCTCTACATTATGGCTAAAATTTCTGACAATATTAATACTACTACAACATCCGTAGTTGAATCTGAATTTCTTGCTGTATGGTTTTCTATATTACAATATTTGGTACAACAAAACGAAACCCCAGAAATTTATAATCTATTACATTTATGGTGAAGCGGTTAATCCGTGGTATGTTTATCTTTACTGTAATTTTAATTGTATGTTTAATATTAATGCTTGTAATTATTGTTCGTCTATATCAGGGGTGGGCAATTGTTTTGGCTCGGGGGCCACTTTGTGGGAGCGGAGGTTAGCGGAGGGCCGCACCTTTTAAAATGATTGCATTCATTAGTTAACTTTGCATTTCAGAAAAGGTATAAGTTGTATCATAAAAATCAATAAATATAAATTAAATAAAATAGTGGTGGTTTTATTCAATTTATTTATTGTGCTAATTTCATATCATCTATAGCTGCAAGCACATTTAATTTTAGAATCAGTTTAATGAGACAAATGCACCCTATCACACTTTTCTACAATTTTGAAATCAGATTGCTTGTTGAGATTCTCATCACAGCCTGCAAGTTAATGTCTGTCAAAGAGCATCTATATTTACTCTTGTTGATCTTCATGCAAGAAAAACTTTGCTCACAAATATATGTAGACCCAAATATAGAGAACATTTTCCCAGCAAATTTCTTCATACATGGAAATTTTTTCAGCAGACAAAGATTTGTAAAAGTCAACTAACGTCACAGCATTAGACATTTCTTTCACAGTGTGATCTGACTGCATGCCAATAAGTTCAAGCTGCAGCTCCTCAGGTGCTGTATCAATATCTGCAGTGATGGGATAAGAGAGCAAATTGAATTTAGGCTCAATTTTCTTGAAGTCCTGAAATCTTCTTGGCGGGCCGCAAAAAACTCTGTGGCGGGCCGCATGTGGCCCCTAGGCCGCCATTTGCCCACCCCTGGTCTATATAATGGTTAGACTTAGTTTCTTTCTACCTGCATTCTATTAGAAATTTATATGGTTTGTGTATAAAAACAAAAAAATTGTATTTAAAGAAAAAGAAACTGGCACTCCAGCTGTTAAATAAATCTGGCCAGATTCTACATCCTTAAAAAAAAAAAAAAAAAAAGCCTGTATCTTTTGTCCCAATTGCTTGTTGGAATCCATCTGAACAATGGGTAATAGACGCAGGCCTTTGCCAGGATTCCTTAGCCAGGGTGGGGGCAGGAGACGCCTCTCAGCTGTCCAAAATGGTAGCTGGTGTCTCGCGTGGCGTGTGGGCAAGGTGACTCAGAGTCCCCCGACTTTGCCCAGTCCTCATCCACCCCTGGCATGGTTTGGAACAGCAGCACAAAAAGTATGGCTCTTCTCTCCCCACCTCCGTTCATCTCCTCAAGCAGGCCTCTTCCACGGCCTCCCCAAAGGTCCTGACGTATCTGACAGCTCTCCATTCCAGAGGTTGGTCGGCTTTGCGGGCGATAGCGGATCGTGAGACGACCTGTGAAGAATCGTGCGGTCCTCGCCTGGGACCCAAAGAACCGCGCGCCTCTAAAATGCCTTTTTTTCCCCCTCACAGGGCACAGCTTGGGCTACGGCTTTGTGAATTATGTGACAGCGAAGGATGCAGAGCGAGCAATAAACACACTGAACGGCCTGAGACTGCAGTCCAAGACCATCAAGGTAAAAAGCGTGTGGATGTGACTCGGCTGGCCAAGGCCATCGGGAGTCGTCATCCTCTCAGAGTTTCTGTGCGTCCTGCTTCTCTGAAGCTTTCCAGACCCCTTTGTTTCTCGGCAGCTGGGTGGCAAGCCTCCTCGAGCCCTCAAAGCCTCTCCCTTTCCAGTTCCCCCTCCACCCCAGTCCTTTCTGCATGGTGTTGCAGTTTTGTGGCTGTATTTGTTGCAGAGATCCTGCCTTTATGCCACCAGGGCACCACTTGGTGGTATGTGGCTGGAGGGTAGAGCCCAGAAGGGGTCTCACCCGGACCTAGACCTACACTTCCTTAGTTTTAGCAAGGCTGTGCCCTCTAGTCATGCCACGGTCCTCTTGGCTTTGTGATGCGAACAGGGCTGGGGAAGGCACAGCTGCTTTGGAAGGAAGACCACTGAGGGCTGTGCATGCCTACATCAAGGGATTCTCTGCTTTCTCCCCCCCCCGCTCCCCCCCCTTTCCAGGTGTCATACGCCCGCCCAAGCTCTGAGGTTATCAAAGACGCAAACCTGTACATCAGTGGACTGCCAAGGACGATGACGCAAAAAGACGTAGAAGACATGTTTTCACGGTTTGGCCGCATTATCAACTCACGCGTGCTGGTTGACCAGACTACAGGTGCGCATGGCAGCTCTGCTGCTACCGGGCGGGGGGGGAGCTTTCCACTGTCCGAGCGGGCTCCGGTTTATGTTTATGCGCCCAGAGTGCAAATCGGGTTGCGCCTCTTTCTGTCTCTCCCAGGCTGTGCCCCAGGGTAGCAGGATGACCTGAATGAGGAGGTGTGAATGGGCTGAGTTGGGGTGGGTGAGGAACCCTTCATCATATGGAATTCTAGCACGGAGAAAAGAAGCTTGTGGGATTCGGCCCTTTTGTCTCTGCTGATCCCAAATCAAAAGATGGGCCTCGTCATTGAAGTCCCACGTGGAACACACAAAAACACTTCTAGAGTTGTCTTCTGTCTGCGAGAGGGTAGCAGTAATGATCTGAAATGCAATGCTCTTGGGACAACGTGTATAGTTTGGGAGATCTGGTACAATAAGGCTGACGACTGAAAAGAGTTCTTAGTTATTCCCATAAACATTTTTTTTAAAAGCAACTTTGGCCCACTTTGGAAGCGTCTGACAAGCTTCAGTAATTGCTGAAACAGATGTACGTTGTCCTGAGTGTGTCCCCCTCCCCAATTTTATCCTCACAAACATCTTTAGGATTAGTTAAGATAAGGGTCACCAACCTTTCTGAGCCGGCAGGCACCTTTGGATTCTGACCCGAGTTGGTGGCCACAAAATGGCAGCCACAAAATGGTGGCTCAAAATAGCTGCCATGGGAGATGGAATCAACAGCAAAATAGCTGCTGCAGGTGGTGAAATTGACCTCAAAATTCAACTTTAACGGGATGCCTTTTTAAATGAACATATTGTTTCAAAATATTTTCTGACATGCACACAGATTATCTTGTGCTGTAGCGGCAGTTGCTGCCAAAGGCATTTTTAAAAAAAAAAACTGTGAAGCCAATCAGAGTCCCTGCTGAGCCGGAGCCCCATCTGGCCCCTCCTACCTTCTAAAAACATTTGGTAGGCACCATGTTGGGGACTCCTGAGGTAAGAGACAGCGTGATTGGCCCAAGAGCACGCAGTTCCTTCATGTGTGAGCAAGGAGTTGAACGTGGCTCCAGGGTGATAGACGCGCACGGCCTGAGGAAGGAACTTGCCCTGATACTTAAAAGGATAGAAGGCCTCTTTAGGAATCTGGTAAAGGACTTCCTGTGATTCCAAGTCAAGCAAATAAGGTTAATGAGAAATGTAGCTGTTGTGGGAAGCCCTAGCCTGAGATTTATGCTGTTGGCCTGGGCCAACGGGCATCATGCTGGCTGCTTGCGTACTCTCCTATGAGACCAAAATGAGATAGGTGGGCAACTTGTCTCTTATGCCCCCAGAGCAACCTGGGCAGCGTGAATCTTGCACCCCTGCAGGCCCTCGTCTCTCGGCTGCGTGTGCCGAACTTCTGCCTACTGAAATCCTTGAGCCTAAGCCAGGGGTGGGCAAACTGTGGCTCGGGAGCCGCATGCGGCTCTTTCACATATATTATGTGGCTCCCGGCAGGGGGGCTGGGGAAGCTAAATATCATGAGCAAACCAATATCATTGGACAAATTAATACCATTATCAATATCTGCTTTTACCCCTTTTGTTATTATTTTTGGCAGTCTCATTTAATGCTAATAAAAAGCAAATCTGCTTATTTTCCAATAAAAGCAGGGAATATTTGTTCATGTCTTTTGGCTCTCAAACATCTGATGTTTATTCTATGCGGCTCTTCAGTTAAGCAAGTTTGGCCACCCCTGTTCTAGGCGGCTCTTACGCTGAGCAAGTTTGCCCACCCCTGGCCTAAGCAGTGCATCACACCAGATTTTATGTTTGTTTCTTCTTTAGAGTTTCTTCTTTAGATTTTATGTTTGTTTCTTCTCTTCTCTGCTGTTTATAATGTGCCTGGGCAAGAGGACACGCCTCGGGTGGGGTGGGCAAAGGGGGGGAAATGGCTTATCCTGTCTTCCTTCCTTACTGGTTTTAAGGCCTCTCCAGAGGGGTGGCCTTCATCCGGTTCGACAAGCGGTCCGAGGCCGAAGAGGCCATCTCGAGCTTCAACGGCCACAAGCCGCCGGGTTCCTCTGAGCCGATCACCGTGAAGTTCGCCGCCAATCCCAACCAGAACAAGAACGCGGCGCTGCTCTCGCAGCTGTACCACTCGCCAGCGAGACGGTTCGGGGGACCCGTCCACCACCAGGCTCAGAGATTCAGGTAGGTTAGGAAGGACACACCAAAAAAAAAAAATGGTCAGAGTTCTGTGTCGCGTGTGTGCCTCTCTCTTTCTCTTCCTCTCTCGCCTCTTTTTTTTATTTTTAAATCATCGCCACTCATCATCAGGCACCCCGCCCCCGATTAAAAAAAAGAAAAAGCCCCTTCCAGTAGTTAGATAAAAGCGAGAGAAGAAAGCGAAGTGTAAACCTGCTACATGTCTAAATACCTAGGATTAACATTCTGTGAGCCTCTTACATCCCAGTCATTTAGGGAATGGAGACTGCTTCCCTTTGGTCGATTTCCCGTCATTGTCTCCTCTCCTTCCGCCTAACCGTGTGTGTGAACTGAGCCCCGATTAGGGTCCTCTATCCCCTCTAAAGCCATGCATCAGTCACAGGTGCCACGCTTGTTAAATATATCCCCCCCCCCAAAGGTCACGCTAGGATTCAATGTAAGTTTTGTATCCAGTGATTTCCGGTATTCCTTTAACCACTTTTTCCCCATGTTTCTCGACAGCTCACGTGGAAACCATCACCTCGGCCCCAATTGCACCTCCAACATCCTCCATTAGATTTCTTTTTTTTCTTTTTTCTTTATTTTTAAAGTGCATTTTTTTTGTGTCATTCTAGAGGTGCCGTCTATAACTTAGCTTTTGGGATAATTTTTTTTTTTCCTTTCCAACTTAATCGCCGTTTGAGTTACTATTATCTCCCAAATGAAATATGTATCCCCCAGCTTGTGTCAGTAATCATTGTTGATGTCCATTTCTGTTCTGTTCCATAAGCTTTTCTCTCCTTTCCCCCCCCCCTCTTGCCCCCCAGTAGAAGATTAAAAAGCCCTCCAGACCACCTTTCCTCCCATGAATAAAGATTGAAACATTTGTCTGTGTGATGCTTCCTAATGCAGGGTGGATTCTGTAGCTCTCTTCAACTGGTGGCAGCACTTTTTAAGCCTCTCGTACTAGAAGAGGCACTGTCATTAGTGGAACGGATCCACGGACTCCAGCCCATGGTCCATCAAACGACAATGTCACTTTAAGATAACAGGCAGAATGGGTGCCCGACTCTCATTCTGACTCCAGTTTGGTTCATCAATTCCAGCTCGTTTTAACCAATTCCAGTTTGGCTGAAACAACCTGCCTTCAGCCTGTATAGAAGCGATTTGCGTTTCTTTTTAAAACCGCTTTTCATATTTAAAACTCTGCCGAAAGCAGCTTAGACATTCAGATTGTAACGCCCCGCCCCTGAAAGAGGCAAGCATCACGAAGGCAGCAGTTAAAGCCTTTAAAATTTCCTGAAAGCGTTTTGTATTTATCGGAAGCGATTTTAAGCCCACCTTTCTTGTAAGGGGCTCTTACACCAAACAACAGAGTAGTGTAAGCGACAGCCATCCTGGTCCAAGATTTAAACAGCCAGCCAGTTCCAAAATTGCCATTTGCTGCCAGCGTTCATTACTTTAAATCACATATTTGCTGTTGCAGCTCGAAGCCCTCTGAATGCAGCAACCGGTTTACAAACCATGGTTGTGATTTTTGCTCTAATCAGCCAGGTCTCTCCTCTCCCCCCCCCCCCCCCGCTTCTTTTTTCTTTAACATCTGGCCCGAAGAAGACCTCTGTGGCCCTACTGTTACGCACTGTCCTCCCGGTACCCTCTGCTATTGGCTGATCTATTATTATTATTTGTAAAGCTGTTGGGTCATATAACGGGAACGATGCCCTCCAGCACCTTCTATGTCCATTACGCATTCCTATTGATGCTCTTTTTGACAAAGATCATTGCCTCTTTCTCACTTCAGTGTTTTGCACGAGGCTTTAGCAGCCCTGTCCTTGGCTGCACACGCCCGCCGTCTGCTCCCAGGCTCCCACCGCAACAGGTCACGAGATTGGCTGATGTGGAATCCCCTGTCTTGGGGATTAACTGACTCCTCCAGTTGGGCCTTGCCGATTCCTCACGCGAGCTGCAAGGGTACACAGCCCTTCCCTCCATGGGGAACAATCCGTAAAGGAGGGCATGCAAACACACGGCGCTGCCTTCAACCAAACCAGTCCATTGGTCCGTCTAGCCTGGCATGGTCCGTTTCCACATGGCAGCAGCTCTCTAGTGTCATCCACCTCCTTTAGGCCACCCTCCCTCCTTTAGTTGGAGGTGCTCGGGGATTGAACCTGCAAAACCTATTCTTGCCAAGTGCGTGCTGTGCCATTGCCCTGGCCCTTTCAGGAGAAGCTCTCTGCCGTCACTAATCATGAGGAGGCCCCCCGGCAATTTTCAGAGAACATCACAGTTCCTGAGAACGTAGTTTTGACAACCACAGCTTTGCCCAATTTATAAAAAAAAGTATTACTCAAAAGCTTATTCAAAATAGTGCTGATTTATCTACAGTTAATCATCCTGTATTAATCAGTAAGTAGCAGACACTAAAGCAATGTGTGTGCATGCTCCATTAGTTTGTCGCCAGAACGACTGCAGTCTAATAAATAATAATCCTGATAAAGTAATCATTTAGTCGCTGTTTCTAAGCATAGTCAAACAGGCTAGAAAAATCTCTTGACTCGCGCTCTCTCTCCAGTTACTCTGCATTGTAACTAGTTGACTTTCTGTTGACTAAAGTATTCATAATCAGGCTACAGATCATTTAATCGTTCAGCAGCCACTTAATTAGCGGTTCGTTTTGAGACGGCGAGTCCATTAATCCATAGCAGTTCAGGGTCCAAGAGGTTTACTCAGCAGTTCTTGCTTAGGAGCTGCCAAATCCGTTTGGGTCTAGCAGGGTTTTCCCAGAAGCTCCATGTTATACTTCTGCTATGTATCCCATGTGGACAGCTGCTGGCATGATTCAGATGTAAGGCATGGTTCCCTGGGGGACCTCCGACTGATGGGCTCCTTCCCCACCATCAAGCCGCTGTTGGGATCTTGGCACCGGGGGAGCGCAAGCCACAGTTTGCTGGCTCGGATGTGCGCCTGTCATTTCCGGCTTGCTGCAAAAGTAGCTAGTTGTCCGTAGCTGAACAGAGATGGGGACGCATTAGCCTCAGTTACCCGCCCTCTCCTGCACCCCACTCCTTCACGCAGTGGCAAGCTGTGGCAAGCCGTGCCATCTGAACCATGCCTTTTGAGAATCTAAATTCACTGTGTACATACACATCTGAAAACTTCAGCCCTGTCTTTGCAAGGTAGCCCCCTTCCGACTTCCTGTTTCTCTGGTTTTGGCTTCTTACTCCATTGGCTTATGTCTTCTTTTTTTTTCTTTTCCCTCCCCCCTCCTTTCAAGTCCTTGCTCATTTTCACATAATGCTTGTTGTAAATTCCTTCTAATAGTCGCCTCTTCCGTGGAAACCCTTGCATGTTTTTTTTTTTTAATTTTTCATTCTCCAGAAGTGTAGAGTCAGATGGGTATTTTCAGAATTCTTGTCCTAGAATTCTTGTTACATGTTAAATAAATACATGTTCTTCTATCTGCCTGTACTCAGCCTCTTCCATGTAGATGGTTTTCCCCGCTGTGTTACCTTACTGAAAGGATTTTGGCCAGGGTACGAGACCTGCAGCCCCAAAACGTTGCCTTGAACAGGGCCAGAGTTGGAGTTAACGGCTGGGTTCAGATAGCCCTCCCAACCATCACCCGGAGGCTTGTGAACAAGCCGTAGACTCGCCTCCCCTTTCCTGTCTGCTGGTTTGCTGCAGCATCTGAATCGGCAAGCCGCGGTTAGCACCGGCCCTCCAAACCTGATTGGCAAGCCATGGTTTGAAGTGAGGATCCAGTTCTTGTCCGGAGAGCGACCCCTTCCTTATTCAGACAGGCGCAGCAAACTGTGGTGAGGTCTAAATAGGAAACCAAAAGAGAAGCCGCACAGAGGAGATGAAGAGGGAATATATTCCGGTGGCTTGTCCATGGTTCCCCCAAACCAGGGTCTGGAGGCTCATTTGAACTCTGAAGGTTGATCTGGTCCTATAACAGGTCTGGCGCCCCCTTGTACGACACTTGGTTTACCAGTTCAGGCCTGCTGCTCTTCCTGGTTGAGAGAACACTCTATGGCGATGCCCTGATAAGCTGGCGTATCAACAGCCGGAGAATTATGAGCCATTCAGCTTTTGGCCCCTCTGGTTCCGCTTGGTAGAGATGCTGTTTCATCAGTCTGAAGGACTAGCCTTAGTTCGCCTGGTTTTTTTAAATGCCCAGGAACGATCCTCTTGCCTTTCCCTGGCAGAAGGTCTGCCGCATTCCCCCAGCCGCAGCAGTGACGCCCGAGCACCGACATTTGTCACATTGCCGTGTGCCAGAACGGGAGTCAGGTCTGGACGACCAATCTCAGTGGGACACACTGCTGGGAACTGGAAGGGCAGGACAGTGGATGTTGCTAGGGAGGAATGCCTGTACGCTGGTGGAGATACGTTTCCTGGGGACACTTTGAGCCAAGAGTCCACCCAGCCCTGAAGGCAGGCTTAAGTTACGGAACCTGGGAAGGGCCACACGAAAAGTCACCTGACGCGCTCCCCAAAGTCAGCCCGACCAAGGAGGCAGGTCCCCATGGTTCAGGAACGAACGGGGCGTGGAGATGTGTTAGAATCGGCACTTCCCCCAGTCTTGCTGACGATGACAGTGCCTGTTGTTTAAGGTAGGAAGGCAGTCTGCTGGCAACTTCTCCTACACCCATAACAGATTGGCGTGGGTACGAGCAGCATGTGCCCTGTATCTGCTTGTACCCACTTCGCCGGGCCTTGTGGAGGAGGAGTTCTTGGTAGACGCTCTCAGCCTGGCAAATGCCAGAGGGGTAGTGATATCAGGCCGTTGCCTCCAGGACGGCACTTAGACCCAGCGTATTCATTTTATTGTCATAAGCTTTTGTGGGCTTGAGCCGGCTTTGCCAGGTGCGTGAACAGCTGACCCCCCCCCCCTTCCCGAGCCATCCTGCTCCCAGAAGAGGGGGACAGAAAACTAAATGGTGAGGCCTCGGGGCTGTGCGATGTAAGAGGCTATGCTCAAGGATGTACAGGATATAAAGAGGCACTTGTGCCCAGGAAGAATCGTAGGGAGGAAAACTCTGCCTTTATAGCTTTGTTCTGCTACTCAGAACCCCGTAGGCTTTCGTCATGCAAGTATCCACGTCAGCCTTGTGTCATAGATCCCTCTCGCATTATAGCAGGTGTTGCAGATGGGCAGAGTCTCTTGTATACATTAGAACTTGCCTAGAAATGTTGCGTGCCCGAGCCCTTGCGTTCCATAGCCTTTTGGCCCCACTTTTTAAATTCTCTCTCTCTCTGCCTGTCCCTATACGTACATACGCATTTGCTGACCGAAGTTGACTCTTCACGCATCTTACGAGATGGGCGCTCAGCCCACAAAAGCTGTTCCCATAAGGTGCCCCCAAGACCCCTTGAAAGTTTGATGGCTGATCCTACTCACCAGGGGCCCACCAAAGCTCTTGCTTCCCCACCAACCACGGAGGTCCCCCTTCAGTGTCCCTTGAATCTCGATTCCGTGTCAAGTTTGCTTGATTGAACTGACTTCTTTTTTTTTTATTTTGTTGTTTTGTTTACATGAACTATTGTGTGCTTTTTATTTGCTAGGTTCTCTCCTATGGGTGTAGATCACATGAGTGGGCTTTCTGGTGTAAATGTCCCAGGAAACTCCTCTTCGGGCTGGTGTATCTTCATCTACAACCTCGGCCAAGATGCCGATGAGGGAATCCTCTGGCAGATGTTTGGCCCCTTTGGCGCGGTGACTAACGTCAAAGTCATCCGCGACTTCAACACCAACAAGTGTAAAGGCTTTGGCTTTGTGACAATGACAAACTATGAAGAAGCCGCCATGGCCATAGCGAGTCTTAACGGCTACCGCTTGGGGGACAAAATCTTGCAGGTTTCCTTCAAAACCAACAAGTCCCACAAATAACTTCGCTCGTGGCTTCTTCTTCTTTTTTTTTTTTTTTTTTGTATGGAATAGATAATTGAGTGACGGAAAAGTTTGAAACCTTTTTTTTTTTGTTTAGCATACGACTCATTTCTGCGCCAATTTTCACAAAAGTTGTGTGTCTTTAGTCTAAACAAGTGGGAAAAAAGGGGGGGGGTTTATATTCTGGGATGCCACCGACATGTTCAAATGTTTGTTTTTTTTTAAAAGAGTCTTGCAATGTTCTATTGGTTTCAGATACCCCTTAAGAGGTTCCCTTCACTCTCTGCCCTCGAGCCCCGACCTTTAAACTGATGGCACCAGCTAGATCTCAGGGGCAGCAGTGAAACCAAATCCAAGATACTTTCCCTCAAGAGACCAGTTGTGGGTTCCGCTGAAGGGAGGCTGCCGAGGCCCAGACTGAATCGAGCATCCTCCCCCCTCCTCCAGTAAGATTTAAATTGATGATAGCTACTAGACTTAATGGGATGGCAGGGAAAGTCGGGATGGCCAAAGCCTGGACCTGACCTAGATTTAGTGCAACTAAGCCCAGCAAAGAACGGAAGCAGGAGCTTCTGCCACCTGTCTCCCAAGTTACAATTAATTTTGTAGAAAGACAGTCTGAATACAAAAGTGCCAGTGTTTAAGAACACCGTTGGCCAAGTTGGTTGATCGATGGACAAAACATCAAACCGGAAAAACTTTTAAAAGTTTTCTGCCTCTTTTCCTTTTTTTTTCCCCTTCAACCCCCCCCCCCCCCCCCCAAAGAATTAAAAGCCCAATTCCAATAACCATGGACCAAAGAGTTTCAGAGAGACTCGGGGGAGATAGCAGAGTATAAAGAAACTGATGAAACTCCAAAACCAGGGGTGAACTCCCTCAAGAGTTCCCATCTCCAAACAGTACACCCTGGTGCATTGCTTTCTGTTATCAGAAACATGGCAAGATGTAACCTCCTTTCAAATATAATTTTTAGTATGGGTTCTCGAGTTTAGGTTTCTTTTATAAAACCTTGTTATGAACATTTGAGCACTGTAACTTTTTTGCATCCCTGCTAAGAAGTGATAGCTTTTTTGTTTTGTTTTGTATCTTAATAGGAGGTTTGTTCTACTTTACATACTGAACATTCTGCAGAAGAGGATGGTAAAACATGCAAGTTAGAGATTTTAACAAACAAAATTTTGATTATTTTTTTTTAGTAGACTTAAAGATTTTAATTAATCCCCCAGATTTTCTGCAGACTGCCTTGAAACTTTGAGTTCTGTTTTCTGTTTAATTTTCTTTTGCTTTTTTGTGTTTTCATTTGTTTTTACTTTTGCATCTGAAAGCCGATTAAATTTGATTTGGTTTTGCTCAAGTTTTGTTTTGGTTTGTTATTTTAATTTTCCCCCCTCTACTCAAAACTGCACAGCATCTGACATATCAATATACAAACCTCCTCAACGTAGAAGGAATTGGTGTTCAGATAGTACGACTCACCCGTGTGCAAAATCTGACATAGCACGGGTGAGGATCTGAGGCTGGCGGCTGCAGCTGGTCTCCGCTTGACAGGGCTTAGTCTGACTTTGCTGCTTGCACAAGGTTTCGGCAAGGTAGGTAGTGAAGTCCATAGTATGCAAACTGCAACAGCATTTTGCTCAAGGAAAAGCTATTTCAGCCCCAAAGAAAGATCTTAACATCTGTCATCTTGTGCTAGAAGCTGTTTTGTGCAAAGTGCAACAGCATTGTGCTTAAAGAAAAGCGATTTCAGCCCCAAAGAAAGATCTTGAAATCTGTTATCTCATGCCGGAAGCTGTTCTGGGCAGTTTGGGGTCTGAGCCGCTCCCACCCCACTTCTGTGGGTGTTCATTTCCCTGGGATCATTCAGTTTCCTCCCCTTTCTTGAGCCACCTTTAAAAATGCCGATTGAGTTGCACAATGGAACATCTTGGGCTCCACCAGCCTCCATTTCATTACCTCTTCAGCAGCCACATCACCAAACAGGAAGGCGCTCAGATGAACTTCTGCCACCCTCAACCTGCCTTCTGCGGTTTTCATGGAGATTCCAACCGCTTTGCTGGCTTGGAGCGGTAACCTTTGATGGATGCTTTGCCAGAGTGCTCACGGTGCGTTCCGGCTAACTATCCCTTAGCCTCTTCTCAAGAACCTCTTGCATCTGGCATCTTTCTTCAGCCGCCAAGGTCTAAAACACGAGCAGAGATTTTTATTTACCAAACCCTGAGCCTGAATCCTTTCGGACAGGCGTGACCATCGCTCCAGTACCTGCCCTGTTTTATTGTGTTGCGCTGGTGGTCGTGTCAAAGCACTGACCAGTGACCAGTTTGGCAAGTAGCAGGTTCAGGGTTGTGTATCCTCTGTGGATGTTCTCAGTTCTGTCCCCTGGATCCCAGCTTTGGAAATTTTCTAAGAAAGCGCCTCCTGATCAAAGAGACAGTTGCTTTTGACACTTCGGTTCTCACGAGTCAATCTGTCGAATGGCTTGAGTTGCCCATTTCTCTAGTTTGCCGAATCAATGTGGACTCCTCCGCCTTGGCCCTTGTAGGCCGTTTCACTGTTGCCCAATACCAGCGGACCGTAAAACTGCCCTTGTTCAATTCTGCTATCTTTTCCCATTGAGAAGCCGTCGGGACCCAAGGCTGTGGCCTGTGAGACCAATCACTGCAGACAGGAACAGTCTTTCTCAGTCTCCAGCAGTTTCCGAGCCATACCATAATGGGACACACTGTCATATGGAGTCACCGAGCCCACTGCCGCCTTCTCAGACTCTTCTTCATCACGGGCATAGGAAAACTCACCAATAAGAGGGTCTGGTCTTGTAGGAGGTCCTCCAATGGGGACCCCCGCTGAAGGACCTTGCAAAGAACTTTTCCTTCAGATCATGACGGTCATAATACGACCATAGGTTTTTATGCATCCTGAGGCCTAGCACTAAGTCAGACTTTGGGGGCACAGTCTTCAACTCACTACATGTGTTTTCTCCCCCCCCCCCCCCCAAGAGTTCTCACATAACGTGTGTCCCTACCAAGGCCATCGCGGCCTCCTCAGCATCTCTTAAAGAGCTCTTCCTTCGTCTCCACCGGTCAGTTTTAGCAACACAGTCTGCAGAACAGTTGAGTGCTTTGCGCTTTTGCCGCTTCTGTCTTTCACGTTTCAGGAACAATGGGTGTGGCTTTATTCTTCCGGCCACACCCGGTTCCTCTCTGTTCTGCCCCACTTTATTTTTTTGCAGGGGGTGCTTTGCCAGATCTTGATTTCACCACGCACTGGGAGGGAGGGAGGGAGGGAGTATTCAAGCTAGTGAATAAACCGGATTTGGCGCTCCTCAGCAGTCTTGCTTATCGTGCACTCTTTGCTTGAGTCCAGTCTTGGTTTTTGAGGAGGTTTCATCAGCCTGGTCCTACATCTCGGGGCCCTCACACCCTTTTTCAGTGACGGTGTTTAACTCCTGAATGCTTCTTAGGGCTCGCCGAGCTCACCTCTCAGTCTTGCACCTCTCAACTCCGGCAGAGTTGGCTTCACAGGCGCCAGAACAGTCTGTTCTGGTGCAGAGCAGCTGCAGGACTTCCATCCAAGAATGTGACACAAGTCTTGTTTTGAAGAGTCAAGAGTTCGCAAAGAGTTGCCACACGGGGTTCACAAAACGTGTGCTCAGTTTTGCTCTGGGTCAATTTATTTATTTATTTATTTTTGTCACGATCTGGATTAAAACACACACTCGCGCAGAAAGGTAACGGGATGTAGTAGTTTTGAATAAAATGCGGCATTTTTGAAATGGAAGCCGGTTTAGGAGGGGGGCACAAAAGACAAAAGATTCTCCCGGTGCCTCTCTCTCTCCTTCCCGGTTTGTTCATTTTCCACTTCAGGAATGGATTCTCCTGTGTGATGGTCGTCCTAAAACAGCCCCACCTCTCTGTCTAGCAGAGCTGGCTTCACACAGACCTGTAGGCAATGCCAGAAACCCAGGTACGCTGTTGCATGTCATTGTGTACAGTGCAAAACCAGACAGATGCCCAGTTGGCGGTGAGCTGGCATCAGGGGAAGAAGCACGTTGAGAGGCATTCTTGATACACGGGTCTGTCAGTTTTCATTTCTGCACCCATCCCCCTCCTGGCAAAACCTGCTGCTTAATCAGAGTGCAAAGACATGTTTATCCACCAAGCTCTGTCAGAAAACTGGATTTTGTCGGGTAGGCCACAGGGTGGTGTTGGTCGATCCCCACCTCTGTGCTCCTACATCTCAAGAGCATATTGGATTCTCTGGTCTCCGGAGCACGCTGGATGGGATGAGAGGCAGGAAGATCCAGCTGTCTTAAGATAACTGCTCTTGCCTCAGTCTCCCTGACTGATGTGACTATTCCCCCCCCCCCTTCACCACACAATGTGAAAGTGCCTTGGCACAGCAAGGCCACATTTCTGGAATGAGCTGCATATTTCTGTCAGTTGGTGGCCGGGTGCGGCAGTCCCTCTCCAACTCTTTTTTTGTTGTTGCTCTTTCAAAATCTTTTCGGATCTGTGCACATCCCCTTTGGTTTTTTGTTTAAAACAAAAGTGAAAGATTTCACTCCTCTTTTTTATTATTTTGGGGGGGGGGGTAGCAATATTAAGGTTTGCAAATCATTGCAGTGCTTTGTGGGAGGAGGTGGGGAGGCAGGAGAGCTTACGAAGAATCTGGCTGAAAGACAAAAGCCAAGTCCTGTTTCCGGAGGACAAGAGAATCCAACATGGCTGGGTTTTAAAAAAGGCAAAGCCTCTTCAGATGTGCGCGCTCTCCCTGCCCGTGTATGAAAACCACAGTATCCTGTCCTTGGGCATCAGAGCCTTGTTCTTTCCTGTGCTTGTTGGGTTTCATTGCGACTTTTATCGTTGCGTGTACCATTTCCCCACCTTTGGGAAGGGAGGATGTCCCCAAATTACACAGAAGGGGGAGTTGGTTTCTGGAAATTCAGTGACAGGCTAGGTACGACTGGCTACATGCTTTTTGGGGAAGGTTTTTATAATTTTTTATATATAGCGTATAATCTTAAGAGGGAAGTACGGGCAATCGTTTCCATGTTTCCCGTATATCTGGGTTTCTCCCTGTCTCCTGTGTCTCTTTTTTCAAATTAACTTCCTTTTAGAAGTACGGTGATTGCATCAAAGCCCAAACCCGGAGGCGTGCATGTTGTTCCTTCTTCCCAATTCTTCCCTCCCCCCCACACCTTCCCACCACTGATTTAGTCAGAGGGGCAGAGTTTTGCCACCTGGGACGCTGCATGGGTCCCAGGGTTACCACCTGGGATGCTGCGTGGAGTCCCCCCCCTCCCCCAAACAAGCCTCCAGCCGTGAGAGTGCTTTCCGCTAGAGAAAAAAACCTCATCGCCTCCCGGCATCTTTGGTGTCAGGATCCCGGGTCTGCAAGGCAGTTGGACCGAAAAGTCAAGAAGCAAAACGTTTTCGTGTGTGTAGAAGGACGCGCTGCCTATCTTGCCCCTGAAATTAAAAACATCCACACCTTGTCCCTTTGGTCCTTGTTTGTTTTGTTTTGCTATTAATGAAAATGAAGGTACTTTTGATGTAGCTTTTTGTTGTTGTTGTTTTTACAAGCGTACCGACTGCAGCTCCTGAAGGGTTCTCCCCACCGTTCACTAAAGGGTTGAGTTTAAAACAAGGTTACACGATACTCTTGCCTGTTTTTTTTTTTTAAATTTTTGTAGCACTTTACATGTATTGAAAGAATCCTCCTTCGGGGTAAATAACCTGTATATTTCTCCCAGTGCATGGTGGTTGGTGGTGGGGTATTTTTTCCCCAGTTGCAACGCCCAGGTTTTGAACCTGCATCACACACTGTTTGCTTTGCCCCCATGCGCTCATGCGCATTCACTCGCACACAGAGCCCCGACCTCTGTGGTCCACTGTGGTGTCCACCCTTGCTCCCCTCCACGAACGACTACCATGCACAGGTTTTCTGGAACCTTTCCCCCTTCTTTATTCTTATCGAGTGGGATTTCTACACTGTCAGTTAAATGCTTGTTTATGTTTTTTCTTTTAACGGCAAACCTGATGATAGCGTAGCCGCCGCCTCCCACCCCCCCACCCGTATCTTGAAACGTTGCTTCTTTTATGTTCGCGAGATATTTTTTCCCTCGAATCGGTTTAACCCCTTCGCGACGTTTTGCAGCTTCTGTCACTAGATCATCTTGGAGAAGGAAAACTGTTTTGGATGCTCTAGAGACAGACTTTTATTTTAACCCATAACGTTTAGTAGCACTTGTGTGGGTTGGCGGGCGCCAGCCACAACGATCCATGCCGATGCGTCTTTCTCCCCCCCACCCCCCCCCCTGGATTTCAATGTGGGCTGTAAACAGCACCTCTAGCCTCACTTGACTTCCTTTTCTTAACGTGTGTAACTCCCCTCCCTTTTTTTCTTTTTATAAAGTCGTCTGTCTGTGCAACAGAGGGCTTTTATCGGTTTTTCCCCTCCATACTGTACAGTATATATGCTTAAAGCCTTTTTTTTGTATATTCAGCGTGTTTTTAAGTTATGGATTTTGTTTTATATCAAAATAATTTATTTTTCAGGTACCACGGTTTTTGTTTTTTCCATTTTGAACTTTGTTTTTTACATGGGTTTTACTTTTAAATAAAGTATGACGCTGCTATCCAGATGTCTGAACCGCAGTTGAATCACCTTGTGTTTGTGAGTGCCTACGTATTTTCAGAAATGTGGTCCTCCGGCACCCTTTCAGGGCAACGGAGGGCCCTCTCAACCAGACGTCGATTCATACGGCTGACCATGCGACTTGGGATGCCAGGTACGCTTCCTCAAGGGGCATCTCTTGGGCAGCAGAATGGGAAACAGACCTTGATTTGTGGGGCACACTGCGCCTGGAAGCTACTTCGTAGCCATGGTGATTGAGGGGAACCTCCACATTCAGAGGCAGTTAGCCTCTGAATCCCAGAGCCAACACCAGGAAGGTCTCAGCCTCTGGGCCCTATTGTCAGCTGTCCAGAGGAACTGGTTGGCCCCTGTGTGAGACAGGATGCTGGACTAGGTGGACCGCTGGTCTGATCCAGCAGGGCTCTCCTGATGTTCTTAAGCCCCATTGGAAAGCACAGAGATTGTACCAACGGTTGAGGGCCCGGCAGCAACCTGAATTCAGGCTGGATTGTGAAATCGCTCTCTACTGACTGACAGGCCAAATGTGCATTTTCCCAGGTTTGCTGGAGAGGGGTAAAGGCACTGAAACTGCATCCCTAATCACTGTTAAAAAACCACATTCTTTGTTTTCCGATGTATTTCAACAGGCTTTACTTGTCTGCTGGCCCAGCACAGAGAATATATGCAGTGTATGCAAAATGACAAAAGGTACCTTTAAGATTTGGGGAGCGCTGGTTGGTGTGGTCTTGTTGCCTATTACAGCATCAATCAGGTGACCTTTTTTCACTCACCCATTGGTGAACTCCTGCTGGCTTCCGGTGGCTGTTTTTGCGGGCTTGCCGGCACTACTCCTCTTGTTAGCTTTGTACAACTCGCAGTTTAAGCTGCACCTCCAGGAGAAAGCATCATCCTTCTACCAGACCCTTCCACCCATCTTTTATATGGACTCTGTGTAGAGACTTTGTATTGTTTACATACCTAACTATATTCTCTCTGTTGGAGCAGCATAGCTTGAGCTATATCCAACTTAAGGAAGCAGTCACAAGAAACTGCCATTTAATTCCAGAAGGGTAGCCATGTCAGTCCATTGCAGCGAAAAGAAACCGGAGTCCAGTGTCACCTCGAACTCATAAAATGTGCTTCCAGCATCAGTTTTGGGAGGTGAGAATCGGTAGAGGTGGGGCCGCGGTTCCACGCCAGGCGGGTTTTTTTTATATATAGGTGGGAGCAGCAAGGATGTGGGACCATGAAATAAATGTAGGAAGTACAGAGTGAAGTGGAAACGTATGCACAACCCAAATCGGAGGTGTCAGACTCATTTGTCAACGAGGGCCGGGTCTGACAAAAATGTGGCTTTGTCGGGCGGGGCCATGTGTGCCATCAAATGTAACGACAGGTACTGGAGAGATAAACTTTGTAAAGGACACAGGAAAACCCGATTAATGGTATTCTTTTTACTCAAAATGCAAACAAAAGCAATTGATTCCTAGCAGTGAAAGCAATTGATTTACTGGGGCGTCCATAAAAGCCCCAATAAATGTATTTAATCATGCAAGACTAGGTTTTTTCCAAGGGATATCATAAAAGGGGGAGTACCTTATATTTCCATACATACCGGTTGCTTATGGGCCGGATAGGAGCTTTGGACGGGCCGGTTCTGGCCCCCGGGCCTTATGTCTGATGCCCCTGACCTAAATCTTAATTTTAAAAGTCCCGCTCGCCAGCTTTGCGTGAAGCTTGTTAGCACCTATAGAGTGGGCGACACCTAACGCCAAGGTAGCAAGACCTGGGACGTCACCCATTTCCTGTGCTGATCAGCGTGGCAAAACAAATAGCCTCTCTTGTTTTTAGACTGGCGTTAGAACTTCCTTTCACTCTGTACTTCCTGCATTGCATGGCTGCTTGACCCTGATACATATCTCACTTTTTATACCTCTTCTATTTTTGTTTAAAAAACAAACCACTTGACCCGTTGGCGGAGCCCCGATATTGCATCTGCAGAAGCGAGCTCCAGTTTTCAAGAATCTTTTGCTGGGATATGATTTCATTGTCTTCAACTGCCGGGGGGGGGGGGTGTCCCCCCCCCCCGACAACTACTCTCATTTTTTAATGAAAGCGGTTTCTGTGCCCTCTACTAGATGGCGATAGACCTGGGTGGTCTTGATTATACCCCATATTGGGCAGTGGGGGTGGGGTGGGAGGTAATTGTAGATTGAATTTCCTTTTCAGGAACCGGTCTCGATCAACCCCGACCGAGCTCGTGACGCTGAAAGATTTGGGATCACAACAGAAGAACCTCCCGCAAGGTGTCCGCTAGCACTGCCGAAGCCGAGGCACTTGGGTCTTCTGAGCTGAATCTATTTGCGGCCGCCCTGCAGGCGGGTAGCCCAACTGCATGTAGGATTTTGACCATTGCATAGCTGCGTTTGGGTCGTTTTGCTTAACCCCATCTGTGTTTTGGTTTTTCTGAGCAGCTGCATAGACAACAGCTATGTTTCCTTTGCATTCTGAATCATGCTCCTTAAGAAAAGCATCCCTTTTTCCCGCTGTTTGGAAGGGCACCCGGGCAGTGTTTGGATGGGAGACCTCCAAGGAAGTCCTGGGTCACTATGCAGAGGCAGGCAAAGGCAAACCACCTCCGAACGTGTCTTGCCCTGAAAACCCTGCGGGGTTGCCATAAGTCAGGCAAACCTCGAAAAAGTTGAGCCGTGGCCCCGCCCCTATACAGACCGTCCAATTTGTACGTGCAAAATGGGTTTTGGTTTGGCTAGGTGGGAGATGAAGTGGGCCCAAGAGATGTAGCGATATCAGTGCTAGAACCCCGGCTTTGGCTGATGGAAAGCCCCCGCCTTAGATACCTGGCATCTCCGCTCAAAGGATCTCTGAGATTGGGTGTCAGGAAGGCTCTTTCTCGGCCTGAGACCTTGGAGTAGCACTGCCCATCAGAAGAGACGGTACTAAACTAGTTGAGCCAAAGGTCCGACTCGGTCCAAGGCAACTTTATGGGTGCGCGGTGATGCTCCTGCCAGACTAGATAGTATTGTGCTGGGAGAGGCCGGCAGTCTGTAATAGTACAGGACAGGTTGAGACATCCTTGAGCAACAAGTGCGGCATCCGCTGTTCAGAGTTCAGCCTAAGCAGGCAAAATTTTGTGGTGGGACATCTGACCCGCATGCAGAAGATCCCAAGTGCAGGCCCTGGCTTGTTCAGTTGAATGCTGAGAAAGGCCCTTCCCACCCATCCTGGTGGGAGAGCTGTTACTGCTCGCCAAGGGAGCCTCTCATGAACTGCAGCCACATAAACTGCTCCCCTTTCCATGCATGATTCGGAAGTCTTCCTTGTATAGCATGCATTGGGCAGCGCGAATTGACATGTGTGTGAGTTTTTACTTTCAACTGAGTCTCAAGCAAGAAGCGGGAGGGGTTTGAGGGACTATTTTCAAACAACCATGGGGTGTACGCTCGAGGGGTGTTAAACCCTGCAGCCCAGAGCCCTTACCTTGCTGTGTTTAAATGCTTCTTTGCTGTACTTGCTCCCCCCCCCCCCCCCACATCTCTCTTTCTTGGAAAGTTATATGATCCAAAGAAAAGCCAGAGTTGGAAAGTTAAAACCAGACAGCGAGGCGCCAGAATGCCCGTAGGCACTGGGAATAATTTTGTTCCAAGCTCAGGACTATTTCTGATGCTTACAAATGGACGTTATTTGGGTCAGATCTCGATAAGCTGAGTTTTCGGAGTGACAACAGCCCTAATCTTCCATTTACAATGACGCCGAATGGATGTTCCTCAGAAATGCATATTGCTTAAGCCCTGAGTGTTTGAGATGGTGGCTCTTGGGCAGATTCCCCAAAGCGTGAATGGAACTCTTGCCAAGAAACTGAGACATTCAGATTTCTGGGAGACCCCCTAAAAAGTTACAGCAGTGGAGAAAGACCAATACCCATCGCCCAGAAGATCTTTTGGCCTGAAATAGTAATCTTTCAGTTGAAACGTCCAGGAGATAATGTAGCTGATGCTCACCATTTTGGGGGGAAGGGGGGTGGCTTGAGGTAGCAGCCAGAACATGAATGGCACAACAGAAGAACGTAAGAGAAGCCAATGTTGGATCAGGCCAGTGGCCCATCCAGTCCAACACTCTGTCACACAGTGGCCAAAAACACCAGGTGCCATCAGGAGGTCCACCAGTGGGGCCAGGACACTAGAAGCCCTCCCACTTGCCCGCCCCCCAGCACCAAGAATACAGAGTTTCACTTGCCCCCGACCGAGAGCTCCTATCTATACCTTGTGGCTAATAGCCAGTGATAGACCTCTGTTCCATATGTTTATCCAATTCCCTCTTGAAGTCGTCCATGCTTGTAGCCGCCACCACCTCCCGTGGCAGTGAATTCCATGTCTTAATCACTCTTTGGGTGAAGAAGTATCTATACCTTGTGGCTAATAGCCACTGATGGACCTCTGCTCCATATGTTTATCCAATTCCCTCTTGAAGCCGTCCATGCTTGTAGCCGCCGCCCCCTCCTGTGGCAGTGAATTCCACATGTTAATCACTCTTTGGGTGAAGAAGGACTCCCTTTTATCCATTCTGACCCGACTGCTCAGCAATTTCATGGAGTGCCCACGAGTTCTTGTATTGTGAGAAAGGGAGAAAAGGACCTCTTTCTCGACCTGCTCTATCCTGTGCATAATCTTGTAAATCTCTAACATGTCACCCCTCAGCCGTCGTTTCTCCAAGCTAAAGAGCCCCAAGCTGTAAACCAGTGTTTACAGGCTGAAGAAGCTGGCACCTAATTGGATGGGAGGCCAACCAGGCATGGTCCAACCCAGCATTTAGATGGTGAGGCTTAGTTCTCAGGCCGCAAGGCCCACACTTCCCATTCTGGCTCCACTTGAAAGGGCCCTGCATATATATCCCCCCCCCCTTCCTGGTTTTCTTTATTCGTGGGTGGCAGGCTCACCAACTCTCCAGGAGTTTAGCAAGAAATCAGTTTTGTTACAGTTCAAGGGTGGAGAGGGGAACCATCCCAACCTTGAATCCCCCTCGCGGGCATACAATTTGAATGTTTTGCCCTGAAGGAGCTGTGGGTCAGGAAACGGGGGGCGATGGGGAGATGAGTGTTCGACCCCCACCTGCCGACCCCTCATGCGCTGAGCCCCGATTGTGTTTCCTCGTGGCTGCTATTTTGTAATTTTAAAAAAATCCACTTCGGAGGTTCGAGTGTGAGATCTTCCCTGGTTTTTTTTTTTTTTTACATCGACACGCACACACGGCCCAATTGTATCCGTGGAGCGATTTGGTAGTAGAGACGCGTATGGTACAAAAGTGTGGGGAAGTGCTGCTTTGATCCCAGCCGGCAGAGGGCAGCCAAAGGGTGCATTTGCTGAATTAGAAGCAGGAGTTTCTCGGGGGGGGGGGGGGGGGGGGGGAGAGAGGAAATCCTGACCAGTCTGAGCAGAGCTGTCTTCATGTTGCAGGCGGGCCTGACCCGTCTAGGCCTCTGAGGCTTTACCTTCTCCCTGCTCGCTCTCTCCATGAAGGCTTGAACTGATATAACTAGATGTAGCTCCCCCCCCCCTTTGCCGTTTTGCTCTTAGCACAGCTTGTGCAAGTCCGGTCCCGAAGGGCTCCCTCCCCTGGCCCCCTAGCCGATCCCTCCCCTGGCCCCCGAAAGCGTACGCTGCTGGAGATTCTCCCTTGAGCTTGCTGTGCAGTGTCTTCATTTCCCTTTCCAAATCGCCTGTCCCAGACTGCATTCCGGCCCATTAGTGGCTTTGTGCATCTGGCACACTAGCTTATTTGTTAAAGGTGAACTTTGGAACGTAATGTTTAATCCTACAGCAGCTCCAGTTGTACTAGAACAGTTGAATCACAGTCCTATATATCAGAAGTGAGTGGATGGGGAGGGGCAAAGTAACAGCACTGCTGGATCAAACTAGTTCAGAATCTGGTCCAGAATCCTGTTTTATTGCAGTGGCTACTCAGATTTTCCCTCCCCAAAGAAAGGGACACGACGGACTATTATTCATGTTATTTGCGTGAGCTACTGATGTTCAGGGATGTACTGCCTCTGAGCACCAAGCTGTTGTTTAGTTACCATGGCAAACATGCAATAGTGGATATTTCTGCCCTGAATGCGTCTGATTCCTTTTTAAACTGGCGGTCAGCCCAGGGTACTGAGTTTCCTCTTTCCCGTGCACCGCACAAAGCCATAGTCCTGCGTTAACTACTAATGAACTTCATTCATAGATTCATAGAGTTGGAAGGGACCTCCAGGGTCATTTAGACAGGGGTCATTTCGTAGAAAAAGAGGTGCAGGAGCTCATTTGCATAACTCATTGGCATATGCCACACCCCCTAACATACCGGAAGTGTGTCCGAAGGCAACACCCACCCCTCAGGCTCCACTCCACAGGTGAGTGAAACTGACCTGCTCTTCCTCCGTTCCCTTCCCCATCCAATACTTTGGGCAATAAAAAGAAGCATCAAGAACACACCCTCATTCTCTTCCTGCTCCCTTGAAACCACCAGGTTTCAAGTAGACTTGAGATACCCAGGACATGTGCACCACCCATCCCTTCCCCTTCCCCTCCCCACAACAAGACACCTGTGAGGTAGGTGGGGCTGAGAGAGGTCTTTTGAGAACTGCTCATGAGAGAACAGCTCTGAGAGCACTTGTGACTGGCCCAAGGTCACCCCAGCAGCTGCATGTGGAGGAGTGGGGAATCAAACCCGGTTCTCCCAGATTAGAGTCCAACTCCTGACCACTACACCAAACTGATGGGGTGGAAGCTGCTGAAGGGTTGGTGAAATATCTCCAGTACTTATGTGCCATGTGCCCAGATAAAAAGTGGTATACTTAGAAAATTTATATGCCACCTTGAGCAAGTCTCTGGAAAAGCAGCATACAGTCATAAAAGGAACAATGATAACATTATCAATATTAAAACAAAACATTAAAAACAATAAAGACCCCAGCAGGGCTTTCCCCGGGGTGCTGCGCCTCTGCACTGCTCGGGGAAGCTGAGGAGGGAGTGGGGCTTGGTCATGTGCCCGCCCCCTGGTCTCCTCACTCCTGGAGCTGCGCTCCTGTGCGCTCCCGCTCCAACGGACCCCTGTATTTAGAGAAGAAGAAGGAGAGATTGGATTTATACCCCGGCCTTCACTCACTTGGAGTCTCAGAGCGGTTTACAAACTCCTTTCCCTTCCCCTCCCCACAACAGACACCCTGTGAGGTAGGTGGGGCTGAGAGAGCTCTTTCCCAAGCTGTCCTTGAGGGAACAGCTGGTACAGAGCTATGGCTTGCCCAGGTTCATCCAGCCAGGTGCAAGTGGAGGAGTGGGGAATCAAACCCAGTTCTCCCAGATTAGAGTCCACGTACACTTAGCCACGACACCAAACTGGCTCTCCAGTTTAGTCCAACCCCCCCCCCCTGCACAATGCAGTAAATTCACAAATACCTCCCCCACCCCACGCCTAGTGACCCCTGCTCTATGCCCAGAAGGGGGCAAAAAACCCCACAATCCTCCAGGATCCCCGGGCAAACTGCCCTGGAGAACAACTGCTTCCTGACCCCAAAGTGGTGATCAGAATTTCCCTGGGCGTGTAAGAAAGGGCCACAAGAACTAAGCACGGAGGCAACCCTTCCTGCCCTCCCTTCTCGTGATCTGCCCAAGTGCACAGAATCAGCATTGCTGTCAGATGGCCATCTAGCCTCTGTTTGAAAACCCCAAAAGAAGGCGAGCCCACCACCTCCTGAGGAAGCCTGTTCAACTGAGGAACCGCTTTAACTGTCAGGAAGTTCTTCCTAGTGTTTAGCTGAAAACTCGTTTGATTTAATTTCAACCCACTGGTTCTGGTCCGACCTTCTGAGGCACTGGCTACTCATGATTTCTAGTATTCACGAAAGAGGGAGAAATCTTCGGCATTTATCTCAGAAACTCTTATCTGCTGCCTCTCCAGAGACCTGCTTGAGGTGGCTTGCAAAATAACAAGCAACACAGCAATAAAATGATAAAAAATGACAAACCGATTGTCTATATTAAAACAACCCACCCAGGGTGTATAGAAAGAGCAGAAAAGGATGCACAGCGGCTTAAAAGGGTGCCCTCAAGATAACCCTCTGGCTAGAAGCCAGCCATAAAAGAAAACATTAAACCGTTGGAACCCTTTGAGTAAAAGTTTGGACAAAAAACAGTGTTTTGAAAGGGAAGGAGGGACCTGTGCATGGACGTTCTCACGTTCAATTCATCTCCACTTCAGATTTCCATGAAGCGTGGGTACCAGATTTCTACGGTTGTACGAAACAGTCTCCAATACCTCTCGGAAGACAACATCAGGACAATGGCTTAGGATGTGCAGGTCCTAGAGAGTATGGGCCATTGCTCTGAAATCGGACCAGCCATGCATAACTCTCGTTTCGCTCTAACAAACAGACTCACAGGAGCGCCTTCCTCTCCAACTTGCACCAGCCGTGGTTTCCACAGCACCTGGGCAGCTTAGAAGGCCTTGGCTAAAGAGCAAAAACAGAGGCCACCGAGCCTCCTTGACATGCTTATTTCTCAGGTACCACCCGGCTTAAGGACGAGCTCACCGCAGGAGGTTGACGGCTGTTAAGATTCCTAATACCTGCCTATTTTAGCAAGGTCTAATCTGCCGAGATCTTCTGGCCCCACTGGGCTAATCTAGCTGAACCTTTTCAAAATATATGGTCAGATCTGGGAACAGATGCCTTTCCTTGTGGCCAGAAGGAAGCGTGCTATTTAGGGTGGGAAACAGCAGTTCTGGGTGTCTCCTGAGAACAATTAAGACCCTCCCCCCAAAAAAACCCCACTTTGATACGTGGATGGACCATGGAGAACCTGGTGGCTTGCAACAAGAAGAGAGCATATTAGATTTGACATGTGTGGAGATGGCCAGTTTTGAGCCCATTCAAGCATTTGGAGCTACTTAATGTGGGAGTGTCTCACATTGTGGGTCTTCTGTAGGACCCCAAATACATCAGTGGGAATGTAGACAATAAATCACCCCCTTACATGGATTGTTTCGATTGGCCGGCTGTGGTGGCCTCCCAAAAACCACTATCAAGGATTGGCATGTTTTGAGACATGACAGAACTTGGGTTGCTGGACCTCATCATCTGATTTGGAATTTCAGATGTTGCGCCTCTTTCGTAAGGCTCTCCGGAGGAAGGAGTCAGAAAGGGAGAGGCCAGAATGCCGAGGTTTTCTCTTAGGAGTGAGAGCTTTCGCTGTTAGCTGTGCCCCCCACATCCATCCAGCTGTTCCCTGGTACCTTTTACTCAGTCTGGCCTCCCTCACAGGGCTTGTGATAAGAATGACATGGGAAGAGGGAAACCACGTATGCCACCCTGAGACCCCCCTGATGAGGGTATAGAAAAAAATATTAAAGACATCTGTTGTATCAGAAGGTCTTGTGAGATACAGCCCACTCTGTGGCCCAGTCTGCATCTAGCATTTGCTCCGCTATTTTACGAAACCCACGTTGGAACGGAAATTCCCCTCTGTGTTGCACGCCACTTTCACTTTGATTGACTGTTGGATTTTACGGCAGTGTCCATACTGCATGCCTTATAGAACTGTCTGCATAGATTTGTGGCCATTTTATGGTCGTTCAGGGGTGACTGCAGTCAGTATGGCGTTGGCTCTGGGAGGTATTTGAATGTGGTTTTGAGCCGCATCTTTTTCTGTTCCGGTGTGGGTTTGGTAAAGCAACGGAGCGAACGCTAGATGCAGAATGGGCCTGCGAGATTTGGGAACTAGATGGCGGCTATAAGCAAAGGTATGAAGAGATGGGAAGGTGGGGAAAAGCTAACTGCAAAATGAGGACAGGAGGTTAAGTAACCCAACAAAAACAGACGAGTGACATTATTATGCAGAGCATAAAGATCCAGTCAAATGAGCAAATGATCCCATTTGAGCAAGCGTGGACTGGTCCTGACGGGGGGGGGTGGGGGGTGGAATGTGTATAAATCCTCAATGCGGGATCACTTCCTTTTTCTGTTAAGCCCACCGCTCCCACTTGCTATTTAACCCACGTTTGGTGATCTCAAATGTGCCAGTGAATCCCAGCTCAGCAACTGCACATTGGAGTCCCCCTTTGCAATTTCTTTCTTGCAGTTTGACAAGGTTTGTTAACTGAATATCCAGGGGTGGTTAGAATGCGTGAGGATTAAAATACGGATTTCTTCAGAAAGCAAAGTGTTTAACCACTGGCTTCCATTAAAGATAGGGAGGGATTTCTGGATGATCCTCATTCCTGATTTCACATAACACATCTTTTCCCATCATGAATCTCTTGTATCTTGTCCGCTAAGGGTTTTGCCCCTGGGGGGGACAGCAGTCTCTCGTTTCCTTTAGGGAGGGGTGCCTAGGGGCAACATGCCCTCCTTCTCTGCTGCTTTTAGGTGTTTCTCCATTGGGGAACTGGGAAGAAGAAGAAGAAGAGATTGGATTTATACCCCGCCCGCCACTCCCCAAGGGAGTCTCAGAGTGGCTTACAAACTCCCTTTCCCTTCCCCTCCCCACAACAGACACCCTGTACGGTAGGTGGGGCTGAGAGAGCGCTTTCCCAAGCTGTCCTTGAGGGAACAGCTGGTACAGAGCTATGGCTTGCCCAAGGTCATCCAGCCAGGTGCAAGTGGAGGAGTGGGGAATCAAACCCGGTTCTCCCAGATTAGAGTCCGCGCACTTAACCACTACACCAAACTGGCTCCAAACTGGGAAATCAACCTGGTGTCTCCAGTCCCAGAAGTGGGCCCTCCGCTGAGTCATGGGTAGGGTTGCCAGCCTCCAGGTGGGGCCTGGGGATCTCCCGCTTTTACAGCTGATCCCCAGCTGACAGAGGTCAGCTGCCCTGGAGAAAATGGCTGCTTTGGAGGTAGACTCTATGGCATTGTACCATGCTGAGGCCCCTCCCCTCCCCTAACCCTCCCCTCTCCTGGCTCCGCTCCCAAAGTCCCCAGGTATTTTCCAACCCACATTTGGCAACCCTAGTCATGGGCCTTGTTGTCAGATGCCCGGTCATGCTGTCGCTGATGCCAACCTCGGTTAAATGGAAAAGCGAGAGCTAAGAATCTTGAAATGGGAGGGGGCAGCTTCTTGAGTTGCTCTCTGAGGACCAAATGCCTATTTTCAGAAGCTGCCATTTGCTACCGAGAAGGGTCAGCTTATATATCGGCAAATCAGATGTTGCAAAAGCATCCCAAGATTCTAGTCCTCTCTGTCATACAAAGAATGACACGGAAAGCGCTTTCTATCCGTTTCCCCTACCCATGCTTAACTATATGCGTCTCTACCTTGTCGTCGCCCCCCCAGTAATCTTCTCTCTAAACCGAAACCCACAAACTCTTTTGACTTCCTCGTAGGGAAGGTATGCCAACCCCTCCATCATCTAGACCGGCCAGCTCTGCATCTCTCAGCACTAAGGCTCTCTTTCGGACGCAGCAGCCAGAAGGGTTGTTAAGCCTGCAGCACTGCTCTTGAAAATCCTCCCTCCTTGAAAAGAGAATATGACGCTTCATGCCGGAGCTGTGATCGTTTCAAAGGGTCAAGCCTCTCTGGTGTCTTTCTTCTTCTGAGCCTCACAAATCAGGCTGATAAGATTTGCATCTGAGGCGCACTGAATGGTCCAGGCCTCTGAATCTCTGGTTTCGCATGTCAACCTAACTCAGCCTGCTGAATGGTCCTGCAGAATATGTAGGCATAAGGCAGCCGTGGTGACCCCTCTGGTGAGCTGTCCCTCGGTACTTGGAGCAGTTGATCTTCCCCTGGAGACCTCAGCTGCCTTGTAACACTGCTGATGGTTCACTCCCAGCCCCTCTGCATTTCTAGAGAGCTGTGGCCAATCGACTCAATTCCGTTGTTCCCGGTGCTTCCTCCAGAAGAAGAGTGGCCCCTGCCCTCTCGGATTGTTCCTTCCTCGTCTCCCCTGACCTCCTTTTATCGCCCTCTCTGCCTCTCCCTCTCTCCTCTTCTTCACCAAGGCCCCAAGATTAAGAATCGTAATGAAGCAGTGAGCTTGATAATAAGGCCTGATGGGATTCATTACGGAGAACGGAATATTGAACTAAACGAATCACCCCGGCCCACTTCGTCCAAAGATCCCAAAAGCACGTCAGCAGTACATTAATTAATGGCCTTAGCCCCGTAATTTGGTCAGAACACAAGCACCGTGAGGGGCCGCGAGGGTTCAGGTTGCCGAGGAACACGGAGCTCGGAGGTAACGGCTGGGCAAAGGAGCCGAGGGACAGCAGTGTGCCACAACGGGGAGCGGGGCTGGCATGGGACAGTCCACCCCGTCCTGGCCGAGAAGAGTCAGAACGGTGCACGCCGCCTGGGCCTTACAGGCACGCCTGTTTGGGGGTTTGGTGAAACCAATCAGGGCATCTGCTTGTTTCCTTGGGATTATTTCAGCTGGTAACAGAACTCAGCCAGAAGAGGATAGGCCTGTGGGGATGCTTTGGGGGGGGGGGGGGATTTGCCATAATGTCGCATTTTGGGGCTGGGATTCCAAATCGGCAATCTCAGAGTTGCCTCTCACCAAGGCCTCCAAGACAGTGCCCGTACCTGATCTGGAAAGATAGCTGATGGCTGCACAATATTGGCTTTACCCCTGGAAATAGCCGGAAGGGTGCTTGGGGTTGTGACTGAACTCTGCTCTGCAGGACGAGTCTGCATACCTGGCATGTCTGAACGTGAGCACCAGTGTCTGCTGCCTCCGGAGCCGGGGCCTTCCCCCCCCCCCCCCCGGTGTTCTGACCTGAGGATCTCTGGTGTCGCCACCTCTGGAATATTGTGTGCAGTTCCGGCTGCCGCGTGAGAGAGATGCAGAGCTGGGCGGTCTAGATGACGGAGGGGTTGGCATACCTTCCCTACAAGGAAAGTCAAAAGGGTTTGTGGGTTTCGGCTTGGAGAGAAGATTACCATGGAGGGACGAGGTAGAGGCTTGTGAAATCAGACATGGGTAGGGGAAACAGATCGAAAGCACTTTCCGTGTCATTCTGTCTCCTCAACAGGAATCTCATCGCCTGTTGAATTTCCCCGTCTTACGAACTTCTGAAAGACTCCTGTCTGGATTGGGAATGAGGGGAACGCGATCTTGCATTTCACTGAGATCGACCCTCCTGTCCTCAAGTGTTTCAGCTTCTTTGCACTGATTGTCGCGTGACTCTGAAAGCCAGCTCTAAGGGTTAAAGAGAGTTGCAAAAGATGAGAGCGAGAGAGAGAGACCAGTTGTGTCAGAAAGGCTGGGAAATGTGGAGGACACAGAGGGGCTTGGTGGAACCCCTGCTTTGTTCCTTTATAGTTCTAGAATTTGTTACACGCCACTCCTCATTAATTCCAATGTAACTAGCGGGATTTCTAGAATTAATTCTGGAGTTTGGGCATCTGCTGTAGGCTGCAGAAGCCAGATCCTCCGGCTCATTTGTATTCCCACTGTGTTATTGCTACGCACGGGTGCTTTGATGTAGTGTTGGGGAAATATAACGCGATAGCACGAAGGACTGAATCAAGGTGTTTTTTTTGCGCATGTGTGGTGTTTTACTCATGCATGCATGCATATCTGCGTACATATAAAACACCACACCAGACAGTTATAAACCTCACATACGCCTGTAGCCAGATTGCTTTTTTGCAGTGTTTTATCAGGACACCAGTGCATATCCAGTAGAGACGGAAGGACGCAGATGAATGGGAGGAACCAGGAGGTATGCCACATCCCACCTGTGCCATGCTCTTTATCAAATCCAGTAATAAAAACGGAGGGTTCTAGTGCACTGATTCCGCTTCAGAAACAAGACTTGGAGCTACAGAATCCCGGGAGAAGTTTAAATAAGGAGAATTTTGGAATCCTCCCAGGAAGGCGTGACTGAGGCTCCCCCCCACCCACCCCAGGTGATGGCTCCCTTGCTTTTTTGCGTGCTTCAGGTGCTTTAATCAGCTGTTTTTTGTGCAGAAATCCCACTGGTGAAGACTTTCCTGGCAAGACAGTTCAATGGCGGGGGAAGGTCCGCCTGTCAGATTGCTGGCTGACATACAGTTGTCAAATATATGTTTCTCAGGGATAACCAACCAAAGGATGGGCAAAAAACCCCTCCCCATATCATCAAGGAGCAGGATCTTTGTTAAAAACACATACTTTTATGATGAGATTCTGCACCGTATCATTACAGCACAGTCTCGCACTGCCAAGAGGCATTATCAATGATGTCATTTCTGATTGACTGAATGTCACTTAGATTAGTAGTCTGGACTCCTGGCAACCGTCTCTCTCCCAGACAAGTATTGGAGGTTCAGGAGCCTGTCCTTTTTGGCCTCTGATCACCTTCCTAATTGTTTGCAGTAATCGAACAGGACCCTGTTCCTCTTCTGAGCATTCATCAAGTGCTTTCTCTTTTCTGTTGAGTAGCCACAGTTACCCCCCCCCTTTTTTTCCCCAGCACTCCCGCAAGCCTGGCATAGGGAGATGGATCTCCCAGCACCCTACTACCTTTTTGGGGGGAGAAATGGATGACTGTGGAGCACGGTGGTGGAGGCAGACTGGAAAGTCCGCCCAATTCCCCTGGATTGTTTTCCTCTGAAATCATTGCAGATGTTTCTCCCCACCCACCCTTCGATGTTACCACCTGTCAGTCCACTACCCTTCCCTGGAATCTTTCGGGTCATTTCTATCCCCCAACCTTTTGCCCCATCTCACAAAGTCCTCTTAATGAACTAAAAAAGCACTAAGTCCTTCTAAGAGCTGGTCACATGACATCCCCCTCTTCACTGGCCTCAGTCTAGAGTCCCCCCCCCCCGCCCCCGTCCTTGCACCCATCCCAGTAAGCTGACACAGCGTCTCTAAGTGTTAGCAGCTTTGGGTGTCTAATAGGATTAGCCAAGTTTAAAACTGTCATTTGAGTGAACTAAACCCCCTTGATACTCTGCCTTGCACCTTCTTAACCAATTTGCCATCAATTAGGGTAATTGGGAAACTAGCAAAGGAGTATAGAATTAATATTTTAAAGTGATGAAGTGATTATGGGCCCCGGCCTAGGAAGGAAATCAATTTGCTATCCGCACTCGGAAAGGCAATCATCATTTGCCAAATGATTGCGCGCCACCCCACCCGCCTGCCGCCACCTCCTTCTCGAGCACCGTCTCTGACGATATCTTAAGGAGGTTAGGTGGGGAAACTGGAGGAGGAGTGCCCAGCCGGGGTATGGAAAAATTAAATCCTCATGCTGCCAAGGCAGGCAGAGGGCATTTGAGTTGGCCTCTTTCCTTTTGTCCTTCCTGGTGCCCCAGGGCACCTAAATTTAGGCTGATTTTCAACTGCAGAAAGTTGGCGACTTTGCTCCCCAGCAGCCCAAACCCGCCCATTTATCTTGCCAGGTTGGCCCATACAAGCCTGTTGTACCCCCTCACAGCAAGAAAATCAAGCTTGCCAACCTCCAGGTGGCTCCTGGAGGTCCCCCGCTACTACAGTTGACCTCCAGATGACCAAGATCAGTTCCACTGGAGAAAATGGCTGGCTTGGAGGGAGGACTCTCTGGCCTTGTACCCCGGTGAGGTTCCTCCCCTCCCCAAACCCTGCCCTCCCCAGGCTCCATCCCCAAAATCTCCAGGAATCTCCCAACCCAGAGCTGGCAACCCTAGGTAGAATCCCAATTGGATGGCACCATTGCAGGTGTTAGTCTGGGGGTGCCGTTTTTACATGTTTTAAAAATAACACCATGCCTTTTAAAAAAAAGTAGTTCGCAGGAAGAAGAGACTACCGAAGGAGTCTCAGAGCGGTTTACCATCTCCTTCTCCTCCTCCTCTCCACAACAAACACCCTGTGAGGTAGGTGGGGCTGAGAGAGCTGTTTTGAGAACTGCCCTTGAGAGAACAGCTCTGAGAGAACTTGCAAATGGCCGAAGGTCACACAAGCAGCTGCACGTGGAGGAGTGGGGGAATCAAACCTGGTTCTCCCAGATTAGAGTCTGCACTTCTAACCACTACACCAAACTGGTTCTCATTTCTTCTATGGAAGAAATCATCTCCCCCCCCCTTTTTTTTTTGACTGGGCTCTATTTTCCCGGCAGGGAGGGGGGCAGGGCTGGCATCAGCCTACCCTGAGGTGAGGCAGCTGCCGGGGCCCGCTCCCACCTCCTCAGGTGCCTGCACTTCCACCCCCAGCCGCACGTGCTGCCCAGCACTTCTGGAGAAGGGCTCACGGGCGGTACACAAAGCATCAGCGTTTCTGGTGGCCATGACAGCAGTACTTCTAGCACCATCGGGGAAAGAGTGTGCAAGCAGTGTGGGTGACTGTGACTGCAGGTGGTGGGATAGCTGGCACATGGGTAGAGGAAGAATGCACAGGCAAGTGGCACACAGGTTGGTGGGCAAGAGAGGCCTAGTATTGGGGGGCTGGGCTGGGCTCTCTGCCCAGGACATCCTAAAAGCTGGAACTGGCCTGGGGGTGGGTGGGGGGCATTCAAAACTTCAATCCATACAGTACAATCAATTTTATCATCTCAGCACTCTACCAAGTTTTGTTTTGTTTTGCTCCATAGGTAGCCCCAGGTGCTGGACTCCTCCACCCTCCTCTAGGAATGCTTTCAGGATTCTCCTAATCAAAACTTCTCCTGGATGCATTAGGAATCCTCCAGGGTTTCATTTAAACTTTAAAAAAAAAAATTGTACAGGGTGCTGCACATGCACAGATCGCCGCCCCTTACTGTCCCTGAAATTCCTTTTGCCTCTTTTTCTCCCCTCTGATCATAGGATCATAGAGTTGGAAGGGACTTCAGGTCATCTATTCCAACCCCCTGCACAATGCAGGAAAATCTACAGCTACTTCCACACATGTGCACACTCCCAGTGACCCCTGCTCCATGCCCAGAAGATGGCAAAAAACCCCAAAACCCTCCAGGATCTCTGGCCAAACTGGCCTGGAGAACAATTGCTTCCTGACCCCAAAGTGGCAATCGGCGTTTCCCTGGGCGTGTAAGAAAAAGCCATGCGAACTAAGCACTGAGGCAACCCTTCCCACCCTCCTCCTCACGATCTGCCTAAGTTCACAACAGAATCCGCATTGCTGTCAGATGGCCATCTGGCCTCTGCTTGAAAACCTCCAAAGAAGGAGAGCCCACCACCTCCGAAGGAAGCCTTTTCCACGGAGGATCCCCCGCTAAAGGGGTTCCTGATCCGCTAGCCAGCAGAACCCCACCCCCGAAGTTGTCCAGCCCGGATGACGAAATGACGTCACCGGAAGTGACGTTAGCACGTTGGGGGCGTTGCCAGGGCGACGCTCTGGCAATCGCCCCAAAACTCTATGATACCACAGAGTTTTGGGGCGATTGCCAGAGCATCACCCTGGCAACGCCCCCAGTGTGCTGACGTCACTTCCGGTGATGTCGCCGGACGCGCGCACAGAGCGTGTGCGCCAGAGAAACTCCCGGACGGAGGAGGGCTCCCCCCCGCCGGTGAGTTCTGTAGACTTGGCAACCCTAGAGGAACCACTCTTAACAGTCAGGAAGTTCTTCCTCATGTTTAGCTGAAAACTCTTCTGATTTAATTTCAACCCGTTGGTTCTGGTCCGACTTTCTGAGGCAACAGAAAACTACTCTGCATCGCCCTCTATATGACAGCCCTTCAAGTACCCGGAGACGGGTTATCCTATCACCTCTCAGTCATCTCCAGGTTAAATATACCCGGCTCCTTCAGCCTTTCCTCACAGGACCAACTGACAGAACACAGCACAGAAATGGGATTCTTGATGTGATTGTACGTCTGGTGGTATCAAGTTTCCTGGGATGTTTTACCATGTGGAAAAGCACATGCCTGAATCAATAAAACACTGTTTATAAAATGACACGTGCTATGGTATGAAGTAGTATACCATAGCTTTCCCCCCCTCTACTTTCCCCCCTTCTGTTGGGTGGAGAACGAAGGAAATGACAGGGCACAAAACATTTGCAGTACAATTTAGGACTATTGCAAGAGTTTGGTAGAACATGAGCCTTTTTTAAAGCATTCATGGATTCGGTTTTCAGTTTGCCCTCCAGTTATGATTTGAACATTATCTTCTCATCATTGCTTGTAACCATCTCAGAGCCAAGTACAGTCAGTGTGGTTAAAGCACAGACAGGAATACCAGTTTTTGGGGGGTGGGCGAAGAAGAGGAGGAGGAGGAGACTGGATTTATACCCCACTCTTCACTCGGAGTCTTCACACAAAGGGCAAGTGGACAGAGACCTTCAACGAGTCCCCAGGAAGAAGCAAAACTGAACTGGGGATCTTTGAGAGCAAGGATGGAAATGCCAAAGTCATCCATATTCACACTTCAACCCTGAGAGAGGCTTGATGAACATTTCACCTTTTCCCATTTTACTCCAAAAACGGTTGACTGTCAAATGTTCGGCTCAAACTACAGTTGTAAGGTGATCCTAAGTATAGATTCTCTTTTTACCCATTTAACATAAAACTGAAGTCTGTCTCTTGCACACTGTCAGATCCAATATACCCCCCACACCCACGTCAGCGCTGGGCCCCAGTATTACTATGACAACTAGGGCTGCCAAGTCAGCCCGGGGGGCGGGGGATCCCCCGCTACAGGGGTTCCTGATCCACCGGCCAGCATTCGGCCAGTGGGGGAAACCCCGCCCCTGAAGTCATCCAACCTGGACGACTTCCCTCACGTAATGACGCTTCATGATACCATAGAGTTTAGGGGCAATTGCCAGAGCGTTGCCCTGGCAACGCCCCCAACGTACTGTCGTCACTTCCGATGACATCAGCCGGTGTGCGCGCTTTGCGAGCACACCGATGAAGCTCCCGGCCAGCAGAGGACTCCCCCCCGCCGGTAAGCTCGAGGGACTTGGAAACCCTAATGACAACCCCGACAGATATATGGTGTCTTATCTATGGTAGCTTGGTGAAAGAGTCTCCAAGGCCACTCTCAGGAGAAATGCTTAGGGGCACGACTTGAAGGAAACAGTTATGGCTACAAGAAGCAGGCACCCACACACACTCCGCTCAGGAATTCCCTCCCACCACAGTATGGTAAGGTGAACAGTGAACTAACATAGCCAGAAGAAACGAAACTGAACGGAACCGTAGTGAACTGGGAACCTTCATGGACTGCTTTCGGCTTTTGCAAACAGCAATTCTCTCTTTCTCCAGGATCCAAAATCTAATGAACTGACACTACTGATAAGAAATGTAAGTGGAAAGTGCCATGATGTCACAGCTGACAAGACAATGCTATGGGGTTTTCACAGGGATCCCAGCCTTCAGGTGGGGCCTGGAGACCCCACCCCACCCCGGAATCACAGCCCATCTCCAGACTTATAGAGATCAGTTCCCCTGGAGAAAATGGATGCTTTGGAGGGTGGATCCTATGGCATTGTACCCCAGTGAGGTCCCTGCCCTCTCCAGGCTCCAAACCCAAATCTCCAGGAGTTTCCTGACTTGGAGCTGGCAACCTAACCCCCCCCCACCACTCCCCGTCGGTAGTCAGGGAGGGCCTGGCAACCCAAGGTTTTCAAGGCAAGAGATAAACAGAGATGGTTTGCCCTTGCCTGGCCATGCATAGCAATTCTCATCTTCCTGGATGGTCTGCCATCAAAGTACTACTCAGGAGCGACCCTGCATAGCTCCCAAGATCAGGCTAGCCTGGACCATCCCAGTCAGGGCCCGATTAGAAATAACAGGAAGAAAATGCTTGACTACACTGAAGAAAATCTAGCCCTTCTCCTCAACAGATCAGTTTCCCTGCCCCTTCTCTATAAGGTGAGTTATGGAAAGAGTCAGTGTTTGGGCCAAAGTCTGCGGCTGAGGAGAGGTTTTAACTCAGACACCGCCGGTCTAGGCCCAGCAATCTGAGGCCTAATCTAGACATCTGCCATGAGTTGAGGGTAGGGTTGCCAGCCTCCAGGTGGGGCCTGGGGATTTCCTGCTTTCACAACTGATCTCCAGCTGACAGAGATCAGCTCCCCTGGAGAAAATGGCTGCTTTGAAGGATGGACTCTGTGGCATTGTACCCTGCTGAGGCCCCTCCCCTCCCCAAACTCCTCCCTCTCCTGGCTCCACCCCCAAAGTCCCCAGGTATTTTCCAACCCGGACTTGGCAACTCTAGTCGAGGGCCCCTAGGGTCACCAGCTCCAGGGTGGGAAATACCTGGAGATCTTGGGGGTGGAGCCTGAGGAGAGGGGGTTTGGGGAGGGCGGGACTCGAATGCCATAGAATCCGTCTTCCAAAGTGGCCATTGTCTCCAGAAGAACTGATCTCTCACCTGGAGATCAGTTGTAAAAGCAGATCTCTAGCCATCACCTGGAAGTTAGCAACCCCAGGGCCCCTATTTGCCCCACTGTGGGGGTCCATGTGCAGTGACTGCAGTATGTGGAGCCCCACGGTAGGTAGGGTTGCCAAGTCTGGGTTGGAAAATACCTGGGAACTTTGGGGGTGGAGCCGGGAGAGGGCGGGGTTTGGGGAGGAGAGAAGCGTCAGCATGGTACAATGCCATAGAGTCCACCTTTCAAAGCAGCCATTTTCTCCAGGGGAGCTGATCTCTCTCAGCTGGAGATGAGTTGTAAAAGCGGGGGATCCCCAGGCCCCACCTGGAGGCTGGCAACCCTAACGGTAGGGCACATAGGGACCCTCCATCACAGACATTGTGGCTTGGGGGAAATTGTGGGTGGTTTTTTTTTTAAGCTTCCCTTCCCACCTCACTGGTCTCCCGATCCAAACCAGGCCCTGGAGCGCTTGGGAAAGTTAGTTCCCCGATGTCTCTTCTGCTTGTCATATGGGTTTGAGAACCCCAACCTGACTCGGGGCAGTCGCGATGTCTAATTTGGCCCTCAGTGCTACACTTGGAGGTGAGCGGATAAAATGAGATTTCCTCCACTCTATCCCTTGATCTCCCTGACCTGGATAGCCCAGGTGAGGCTGATTTTGTCAGATCACAGAAGCTTAGTAGGGTAGTATTTGGACGGGAGACCTCCAAGGAACGCCAGGGCTGTGACAAGGAATACCAGGGTTGCGACACAGAGGCAGGCAGTGGCCAACCACCTCTGCAACGTCTCTGGCCTTGAAAGCCCTACTAGGTTGCCATAAGTCAGCCATGACTTGAGGGCACGTTTCTCCACCACCACCCCTTCATCATCATCATCATCATTTATTTATTCAATTTACACCCTGCCCTATCCCACAAGTGGGCTCAGGCCGGTTTACAAGGTAAAATCCATAAAACAATAAAACCAATGAAACAACAAACGGCTCAGTAAACAATAAGAATCCCATGCCTCATATCAGGTGGAATCTCTCTCTACCCCGGATCTCACTCCTCCTTAATTCTGGTTTAAAGTCCAAGCAACATCTAAAATTAATTGAGGGACAAGAGCATGTTCAGTTCCTCACTGTTCAATGCCTCTCGGTCTTTTCCTCATCGACGTTACTGATGTGCAATCGCTCCTAGATCACAGGCTGCCAGAGGACCACACGGAGGTTCTTTTTTTTCTGCAGTGTTTCACTTATGCGCACATGTGCATGAGTCAGAACATCGGGCAGAAAGAACCTTGACGCATCCCTTTGAAGAACACAGGTTTTCCCCACTTCTGGGGTTCTACAGATGCATCTTTCGTCAGCATAGCGCCCAGCCTTTACACGCCGCCGTTAGCATCTGTGCTGCCAGCGAGAAACAACCCCTCTCCCCCTACCCACCCCCCCTGTTCCTAGGGAGGGGCTTATTCCTAAATGGTTAATTTAATGGGCATGTAATTGAATTAGTTAAATGAATTTAAAGGGAGCCCTGTCCCTTGGTGTGGCTCCGGACAGATGGCGGAAACCCCTCGGGTGGTGACAAAATCGCCTTCTCCTTGAAAGGATGCCAGCAGTATGGCTTGGTGAGGAAGCTGTCCACTGGCACCGTGAATTTATCATGCTGAGAAATACATACTGTGCGTATGCTCAGAAGCACTGTCCTTTCCAGCCACCCTTAAGGCACAGAGTCGAAATGCCTCCAGAAAGGTCAGGATATAGGACAGCAAGAGACCAGGGCCAGCAGCAAGATTTGTAGTTAAGCATATTCATGCCAGGGGCCATGGTGGCTCAGTGGTTAAGATGCTGAACTGCAGACCGGGTGAGCTCCCGTCTCTGGCCCCAGCTCCTGCCAACCTAGCAAGAAATTGCAAGTAGGGAAGCAAGAAATTGCTTCGGTGGGAAGGTAACAGCGTTCTGTGCGCCTCGGCATCTAGTCATGCCGGCCACATAACCGTGGAAAGGTCTTCGGACAGCGCTGGCTCTTCGGCTTGGAAACAAAAATGAGCACCACCCCCTAGAGTCAGAGTCCACTGGCTTTCAAGGAAAGGAAACCGTATTCATGACATTTCAGCACCGAACCTTAATGTTCACAAGCAGTATACCAGTTTTTATTGTCCCGGAGCTCGATACCCTTTTGGTTTATAATCTACTGTGGAGTTACGCTGCCCTGTGGTTTTGTAAGGACTGTTTCCTTCGTTTATATACAATTTGAATATTGGTTTGGGGTTAATTCTTCTATCTGGATGGATATTGTTGCTGTTAATTCAATTTTAAACTACCCTGCCCTGGAAAAACCAGGCTCAGGGCGGTGTACAAGATAACAAATACATCATTAAACAAATTAAAGCAGATAAGTTGGGGGGAGGGTTTCCATTTACTGTATGCCATCCTTCACATTTGGAAAAAAACACACATTTCTGAAATGATGGAATCTTTCATGCCCCTCCTGTGGGCTTCTTAGAACTATTTGGTTGTTCACTGTTAGAAACCAGATGCTGGACCAGATCCCTCAAGAGTTCTCCCTATTAAACAGAGAAGAGATAAACTTGTAGAAGCGAGTTCTAATGATGGCGGTTAGCCCTAATGGCTAAACAGAGCCTCCCCTGGGGGTGGCAATTGGGGCATTGCCTTTACGCCGTGCTTGTGGGCAGGGCTTTTTTTTGTAGAAAAAGCTCCCAGCAGGAACTCATTAGCATAATAGGCCACACCCAACAGCAGAAACTCATTAGCATATTAGGCCACACCACTGACAGCACTGCTTATTAGCATATTAGGCCACACCCCCATGTTACCAGAAGAGTGGTCATCCAGCCACACCCACCTTTTGCTTCTTATTCTGTTTACCTTGTTTGTTGTCAAAACCCTGGGGGGTTTTTTGTAGCAGGAATTAATTTGCATGTTAGGCCACATACCCCTAACCTAGCCAATCCTAATGAGTTGCTGCTGTTGGGTGTGGCCTATTATGCTAATGAGTTCCTGCTGGGTGTGGCCAACTCAGGAGCCAGCCGGGACTCCGTTCCTGTGCGTTCCTGGCCAAAAATAGCCCTGCTTGTGGGCTATGTAGGAATATCAGTCTGGCTGTTGTAGGGAGTGGGACACTACACTGGAAGGACCTTCAGCCTGATCCAGCCCTAAGGTTCTTCTTATGGAGGAGAAATTTAGCAGTGACCCGTTGCTCAGTGGAACCTTCATGGTCAGAGGCAGTCTGCCTCTGGGTACCAGATGCTGGGGAGAGGAAACAGAAGGAGAAGGTAGCTTCCATGCTTTGCTTATGGCCGCTCCTGAAGGCCGCTGTGGAAAACAAGATGTTGGACTTGATGGACTATGCGTCTAATCTAGCAAGCCCTTTGGATGTTCTTGTGGAGAAGTCGATCAAAGGCTTTCAGCCAGATATAAACAGAAACCTGAAAGGGAAACCTTGAAATACTGAGGCAGGCTATCTCTGAACACCAGAGAGTGAGGACACTCCGTCTGCTTCATGTTCTTCTTGTGGGCTTCCTTGAAGGCACCTTGTTGACCGTTATTGGAAAATGGATGCTGGTCTGATCCAACAGGGCTCTGCTACTTATGTTTTTAATTTTGAACGTTTTATCACGTGGGGCACTCCATGTGTTTATGGAAGGCTCCGTAGGTAAGAGCACTTGCTTTGCTCGCAGAAAGTCTCCAGTTTAGTCCCCAGTTCCATTCTGAACCACTGCCACTCAAGAGAAGACAGTGCTAAGTTAGGCGAACTCCAGGTCTCACTCCGTAAGAGGCAGCTTCACATCTTCAAGGGACAGCTCCTAACTCCATAGAAGAGCACTTACCAGGCATGCCAAAAAAACTGGTTAAAAAAATCTTCAGTGAAATAGGGCTGGAGATGGATCCCTAACAGTGTTGACAGCCTCCGCAAGTCAGAATAGACCAGAGGTCCCCAACTTTTTTGAGCCTGTGGCCCACGTTCCCTCTAAGCTACCCAGTGTTGTCAGCAGAAATTCTACCTCGTGAGCAAAAAAAAAGCTAGTAGCACTGAAGTTGTGACCGAGTACACATTTGACTACCGTGTAAATTAGTTTTTTAGATTACCTTGTAAAAATCTCAGAATAAGTCCTTTTAAATTATGTTTAAACTATATTTTAAGAATAATTTAAATATTATGAGAGAAAACAGAATCAAGTCAAATTTCACCCACCCCTTTCCACTATATTGCTAGACCTGGCCTCCAGAGAACAGGTCTACCTTCCCCTTTCCTCTCTATCAGTAGACCTGGCCTCCAGAGAACAGGTCTACCCACCTCGGTCCACTATATTGTTAGACCTGGCTTTGGACTGTTGCCTTGAGCTGAGCCTTAGAAAACATACCAGCATGGGGCGGGGCGGGGACACCCTTACAGTCTGCTTTGGGTTTTTTTTAGAGAAATATGACAATGAGCGTTACAGGTCCAGTATAACAGAGGAGGAACAATCACTGTCAGAACCCTGCCTAACCTAACAAACAGGAAGCTGCTTAAATGTTATCAGCCTGCCCAAACTACTTATTTATTCAAATATTTATATCCCACTTTTCTCTGTGACTCAAGGCAGCTTAGAAATCCTACTGAAAAGCATAATAGTAAAGGTGGAGGTTTCCCTTACTCAAAAGCCAGTCAAATCCGACTCGAGGGGGCAGTGCTCATCTCCGTTTCCAAGCTGAAGAACCAGCGCTGTCCAAAGACGTTTCCATGGTCATGTGGCCGGCATGACTAGATGCGGAGGCGCACGGAACGCTGCTACCTTCCTACCGAAGTGGTACCGATTTATCAACATGCAATTTCTTGCTTTCGAACTGCTAGGTTGGCAGGAGCTGGGACTAGAGATGGGAGCTCACTCTGTCACGCGGCACTCAGGTCTCGAACTGCCAAACTACTGACCTTCATAGAGGTGTGCAAAAAACCAAAAAAAACTCCTGGCTCCATTATAGCCTATGCCTGGGGACCATTATAGTCAATAGGCCCTATAGGCTATAATGGAGAATCGATCTGAGGCTCTGGGAGGCTGGGTTTTTTTTAGAGGCACCAAATTTGCAGCATAGCTGCTGGTGCCTCTCCTAACCCTCCCCCCAGTTTCAAAGAGACTGGCCCAGGGGGTACAATTCTATGGTTCCCGGAAGGAGGTGCCCCCATCCTCCATTGTTTCCAATGGAGGGGGGAAATGTCTTGTGAGCAGAACCTCACAACCCCTGAGCTGCCTGTTAAAATTTTCTGCACCAGCACCACCCTAGCGCAGTTTAGAGGGAATTGTGCCTGTGGGCACCTTTGGGATTCTGACACAGGGTGGTGGGCACAACCACAAAATGTCTGCTGCAGGAGGTGGAGCTACACACACAGAGGAAGACAGAGAGCAGGAGAAAAGAGGGGTAATTTTAAAAAGACACTGGGGAAAAGGAGTGAGACAGAATAAAACAAACACAATTACGGCCGCCGCCACTGAAACATTATTTTAATCCGCGTAGCCAATCAGATCTTCAGTGACCAATAGAGCAGCCCCATTTGGCCTCACCCGCTTTCTAGAAATGCTTGGTGGGTGCCAAGAGAGGTGCTCTTGGACACCACATTGGTGACCTCTGGAGCAGACAATACCAAATGGATGAAGAATCAACTACCTTTTAAGGCAGCTTCACATGTCCATGAATAAATCTGCAGCTGTATCTTTGGACTTTTTGCTAGAGAGGAGGAGGAGGAGGAGGAGGAGGAGGAGGAGAAGAGTTGGATTTATATCCCACCCTTCACTCAGAGTCCCGGAGCTGCTTACCATCTCCTTTCCCTTCCTCTCCCCACAACAGACACCCTGTGAGGTCGGTGGGGCTGAGAGAGCTCTGGGAGAACTGCTCTTGCGAAAACAGCTCTGAGAGAACTTGTGACTGACTCCAGGTCACCCAGCTGGCTGCTTGTAAAGGAATGAGGAATCAAATCCGGTTATCCCAGATTAGAGTCTGTCGCTCTTCACCGCTACACCAAACTGGATCTCGAGAGAGATCAGTAACAGAGCACATAGTTTGCATGAAGAAAATGCCAGGTTCAGTCCCTAGTATCGGCAGCTAGAGGACACCATGTCGTAGGTGTTCGGGACACCCTCCCTCCTCAAGACCCTTGCCACTGGGAGTAATCACTTCTGGTCTACATGGTCGTTGGATCAGACTCGGTATATAGCAAATATGTGCATGGATTGTGGGGAACAGCTGTAGCCCAAGGAGCCCTCACTTTGCCTGCCACCCGTCTCAATCCTTGCCTAAAAGGATCTCAGGCTGCAGGCACTGGTAAAGGCCTCTCTCTACCTGAGATCCTGGCTGCCAGTCAAAGCAGACAATTCTCTGGGCTGGAAGGACCTAATGGTGTGATTCAACTGGCAGCTTCTCACGTTCACGCATCGGGGAGCAGCAAAAACATTTTGTTATCCCCAAAAGAAAACTTCCCATCAGGGGTACATGCGCCACGGCGAATTTGGACCCAAGGCCCCCAAAATGTCCTGAGACTGACTCAGTCAGGGTCTTCTTGCTAGGGACTGCCACCTCCAGGTTGAGAAATACCTGGAGATTTTGGAAGTGGAGCCCGAGAACGGCGGGGTTTGGGGAGGGGAGGGATTTCAATGGGGTATAAATGCCATAAAGTCCACCTTCCGAAGCGGCCATTTTCTCCAGGTGAACTGATCTCTGTCCCCTGGAGATTAGTTGCAATAGCGGGAGATCTCCACCCACCGCTTCGAAGCCGGCAACCCTACCTCTGGCCCTTACTATAACGATTCCGTGAGATTTCTGGCAGCCCATGTACCTCTGGAGCCCCTCAACTTTTCTACTGTCCCTTCAGCCTTGTACAGAAGACAAAAGCCATTGTGTTGCTTTGGCCTCCCCTTCCAGCGCTGTCCTGGCCCGCCCTCTCTTGTCCACCCTACCCCCCCCCCTCTCTTTCTAATTCTTTCCCTCCCCTGTAATGAGGGGATTACAAAGAAAAACTACAGCAGGATTCTTTTGTGTGGGAGACAATCAGTGTTTGGGGGGAATCTTGCTTGGCCCATCATTAGAGAGCCCTTCCACGGCCCCCCCCCCCATCCCCAACCCCACCCCACCCTGGTCCTTCTGCTGGGTGGACACTTAGAGCAATTACTTCTCCGGAGAGTGGCTGTCAATCATTCTTAAAGGGGGAGGCCACCAATTAATAACCTCGTCTTAATCCCGTGGACTCATTTCCAATCTGCAGGGCCTGTAGACATCTGTATCTGATTCTAAATAAAGAATCTCTTGGGCTTTAAGCAAAGTTGGGTCCGTGAGAAATAAGGGCGACTGCCGAGAACTTTGGCAGCCAAGTCACAAGATTGGCGCCGTGGAACTGCCTGTTGGCCTTCCGGGAGGAACCCGGCACAGAGTTAAATAATCTTCTGCCTGGGACAAGTTGGGTCCGTGCAGGTAACAGAGGTAGATAGATAGACAGACAGACAGACAGACAGACTTCTTGCATTGATGAATTGTTTCTCCACCACCGATCCAAGCGACATTTATTACCAAGCAGGTAACAGAGGTCTTTTTTTAAAAAATTGATAATTCCTTAGTTGTAGAATTGCTTCTTCACCGATAATTGTAATGACTGGGTTGTATTCCTAAGTAGGGAATGGAGTGTTTTGTATTTATGTGATAATTTACTTGTTGCGTCAGTGATCTGCTTCTCCGCCAATAGCTGAAGCAACTTAAATCTATCTTACTGAGCAGATCATGTTTTTTAAATATGTATATCTGGGTAAGTCATGTATTTGTTGTGGTCGTGAGTGACTCGCTTCTCCACCATGGACTGAGGTCACGTAAATACATATATCATCAAACAGGTGATAGAGTTCTGGGGGAAAAAACTATAGATAACTCATTAATTTGGTGGATCAATGAGTTACGTACATCCGTCTACCAAATTAATTCACCCCGAATTGCAGTAGAGGGATGTGGACTGGGGGGGACTTTCCCCTCCCAAAAAGGTATTTTCTTTTTGAAAAGGTGTAAATGCATATAGGAAGATGAAATGTGACTCTGAAAGGCCAGAAGTAGCAGCCTGCACTATCAAATTGCTCTTAGTCATCCTATAGTTTAAATAACCTCCAAATTTGCCACCAAAAAGTTGCAATGTAGCAGTGGACACCAATGGCCTAGGGCAGGGGTGGGCAAACTGTGGCTGGGGAGCTGCATGCAGCTCTTTCACATATATTATGTGGCTCCCAGCAGGGCGGCTGGGGAAGCTAAATATCATTAGCAAACAAATATCACTGGACAAATTAATATCATTATCAATATCTGCTTTTACCCCTTTTGTTATTATTTTTGGCAGTCTCATTTAATGCTAGTAAAAAGCAAATTTGCTTATTCTCCAACAAAAGCAGGTAATATTTGTTCATGTCTTGTGGCTCTCAAACATCTGATGTTTATTCTATGCGGCTCTTACGTTAAGCAAGTTTGGCCACCCCTGTTCTAGGTGGCTCTTACGCTGAGCAAGTTTGCCCACCCCTGGGCTAGGGTACAGTAATCATTTCTGTTGGGTGGCTGATTCTGACCGGCTGAAGGCAGAGAATCACCCAGCATTCAGCCTGATTGGCCCAATTATAACCCAGCAAAAACTGCAGCCCCCAATAAGATACTCTTCTTCAATAAATACAACTGACAGCGCTATGCTTTCCCCCGGGATCTTTTCTAGTCTCCTTCTTCCTTCAGATTATTAAAGAACTTGGGGGAATCTACCATCTGCTCAGTTGATTCTGATGCATCCAGCATAGGCCATGCCTTCCCTTGTGGCATAACATTTTGAGGAAATGAAATGTGTATTTAAGAAATGGGGTTTTTTAAAAACAAAAGAAGAAGAAGTAAGAAAACAAATCCTCCGAGAGATTGCTTGTTTCTGCTACCTCTTTCCTTCCAAGCGCTCAGCTTAAGCACTTAAAATGAAAAAAGAAATTTCAAAAATTCCGAGGCGAGTGTGGAGTTTAGTATCCCAAATGAGAACGTTAACTGGAGGCAGTAGTCTGGAAAGGAACAAAACTGATAAACCGGCGGTTTGTGTGGAATGAATTCAGCGAGCCCCCTTAATGCTCTAAAAAGAATGAGTGCATATTGTGGACTTGTTGCTCTCTTCTTCGGCATGACTTTGATCTAACAACGGGGTCAGGAGTCGTTTATGGATAAGAAAGGGTCACCACTGGCCCTGATGATTTCTTACAGGGCTTTAACTTTCTAATTGGGGGACAGTTCCGGAGAGATAGGATGTGGATTCTCAGAGGAATGCAAAAGAACGCAACCAACACTTTTACGGAAATGGGAGCGAGGCTACAAAACCATGAACCCTGATGCAACTTTAAAATAAAATTATCGAGGTGTGAGTTTCCATGCTCAGCGATCAGAGGTAGCCTAATCATGATGCAAGGTTAACGGCAGACATTGGGTATTGTTAAAACGAGCATTCTGAAAAAGAAACGCATCTGACTTATGGGTGGAGGTGCAAAAGAGCGACAAATTTCCCTCTGAAAGATCCATGGAAATGAATAGGTGTTGTATGAAAGCTCTGACCTGGATAGTCCAGGCTGGCCTGATCTCGTCAGACCTCAGAAGCTAAGCGTGGAGCAGTCCTGGTCAGTATTTGGATGGGAGACCACCAAGGAAGTCCAGGGTCGCTATGCAGAGGCAGGCAGTGGCAAATCACCTCTGTTTGTCTCTCGCCTTGAAAATTTTACAGGGTGACCATAAGTTGGCTGCAACTTGATGGCCAAAAAAAAAAAAAAGCTATGGTGTTGGGTTGTGTCCACTTTAAATAGGATCTGTTGCTGGATTGTGTCAACACAAATTAGTGACAAAAGGTTGTCATTTGTATTATAGTTAGGGATTATTATTATCATTATTATGATTACAATTTGCTAGATTTTTATTTTGCCCATTTGCCTAGGAGCTTATTGACATTTTATCCTCACAACACCTCAGTGAGGTAGGTGATACTGAGAGAGAGGGGGGGAGGGCGAGAGGGAGAGAGAGATTGGCCCAAAAGTCATTCCGTGAGCTTTATGGCAGTGGGTGGATTTGAACGCAGGTCTCGCTAATCATAGTCTGACAACCAACACCACACTCTCTCTCCATCTCACAAACTAAAATACCTCTAACCAAAGTTAAGCAAACCCTACAACATGTCACCTACCATCAGGCTGACCTGCCTTACAGGGTTGTGAAGAGAAGAAAATGGAAGAGCAAGTATTGTAAGCTGCTTTGGATCCCCATGGGGAGGGGGGAGAGGCGGGGTATAAATGAAGTTAAATAATTAATTAAAATACTGGCGCCCTTGTATACTTCGAACACCCCTCGTCTCCTATCAAGGGTCACTTTGGCTCCCCCCCCACGCCCATCATTACATATTACGAACTGCAGAAACCTCATTCCTGCTGGCCTTGCGGTTGTGTTTTTAACTGGGGTATGAGCCCAACTTGGAGAGGAATGCTGGTTGCTGCAAGCTGAAAATTTGGCAAGGCAGTCAAAAATTCGGCAAGCCTAGCTGGTGGGCTCCTTTTTGTCTTCACTGGCCTGGTAGGCACAAGCTGCTGAAACTGGGACAAGGGGGCTTGCAAACTGATCGTGGCTTTCCTTTCGATGGTCGTAGCAAAAGGCGATTTGGTGCACCCTATTTTTTTTTTAAAGGTACTCCCTGAAGCAAAAAAATTATAAAGTTCAAAAAGTGATTGATGAGGGACCAGAATCCGAAAATCCTGGTAAAAAGGAAGCGCCCAAGAATGTCTTTATGAAGCAGTAAACATGTCAGGCCAGGATCTAAAAAGTTAGTTTAGAAGTGCCAAGTTTCGGCACATGCCCAATCAGTGTTTGTCTTTTCCTTGGAATGATAGATCTCCTCCACACGCACACAGGCACACAGCTGCTTCTTAGAATGTGTTTGCGAAACATCTTAAGTTTGAAAAATAGTTTGCTGAGTACGGGAGGTAGGGGGGGAGGGAAGGCTGGTTTTGGGGAAGTCTAATTTCATTTGTGTAATTCTCTGCAATCTGGTCTTTGTCCTGAAGGCATCAATAGAACTATTGTGGATGTTTGGAATTTGTGTGTATGAGACACACGTGCGCACGCATGCCTGGGGAGTGTAGAACCAGAACCAGGAGAACATGACATGCCACTGAGGTCCAAAGAAGGGGCTAGAATATTTAGAACAGGCCAAAGAAAATCCTCCTTCATGCAATGACTTGCTAACCGGTGGAACTCTCAGCCACGGGACACGGCGATGGTTGCTAGCTGGAATGGCTTTAAAAAGGGGATTCGATGAATTCATGGAGAGGTGATCTGTCAGTTGGTATTAGCCGTGAGGGATTTGGGGGACCCCCCCCCCCCAGCATTACAGCTCATCTCCAGAATACAAAGATCAGTTCTCCTGGAGAAAATAGATGCTTTGGAGAGTCAACTCTATGGCATTGTACCCCACTGAGGTCTCTATCCTCCCCAGGCTCCATTCCCAGATATCTTAGAGTTTCATAGTCTGGAACTGGCAGTCCTACCCCCCCCCCCCCAACGCTTGCTGGTGGCCAGGGGGGACCTGGCAGCTCTGGGCCAACCTGTCTTTGAATACCAGCAGCTGGGTGTGGAGGCAACAACAGAGGGAGGTGTTGGCCAATTTGTCCTGCCTCTAGGTCTCCTCGGAACATCTGGCTGGCTACGGTGGAAATGATGGGTGCTGGGTGAGATGGACCTTAGGTCTGATTCAGCAAGGTTCTGGTTATGTCCTTATGAGAAGTACCCAAGATTCCAGCCAGACAACACAGAAGCTACAAACGGATTCCATGAACAGGACAGAGATGTGTTTCAAGTGTCCTGACTTCCTGGACAAATCTCTGTCCTTATTTCTGCTGCTTGGTGTTGCCTTGTCAAAAATTTGTGAGTGTGTATTGTTGGGAAGTCCCTGATGCTAGGAAAGATTGAAGGTCAAAGAAGAAGGGGATGGGCAAAGGATGAGATGGTTGGACAGTGTCATCGATGCAACAAACATGAAATTAAGCAAACTCCAGAGCAGGACAGAAGACAGGAGGGCCTGGCGTGATGTCCATGGGGTCGCGAAGAGTCAGACTCGACTGCGCGACTGAACAACAACAAATTGTTGGGGTGGTCATTTGTTGAATTTGGTCCCTTCACTAAGGTCTCTGGACAATACAATCCTAAGAATACTTTCCTGGGAGTACGTCCCACTGAGTAGACCCGAGTAGGATTCTAAGTAGACCTGTTTAGGATTGTCATCAGAATGTGAGTGTGGAATATATGCCTCTTGTCTCTAGCGAGCATCCATAATGAGCCAGCATGGTGTAGTAGTGAAGAGCAGCGGACTCTGATCTGGAGAACCAAGTTCAATTCCCTCCTCCTCCCCATGAAGCCTGCTGGGTGACCTTGGGCCAGTCATGGTTCTCTCAGAACTCTCTCTGCCCCACCTGCCTCACAAGGTGTTGGCTGTGTGGAGAGGAAGGGAAAGATGATTGCAAGCCGCTTTGATACTCCTTAAGGTAGAAAAAAGTGGGATATAAAAACCAACTCTTCATAATAATAATAATAATAACAACAGGTGTGCATGACCATTAAGGTGGCGTGTTGTGCATGGGCCTGCCATTTCATACACCTGCAGCTTTGAGGTAGATTTTGAATAACTAACATTATCTTCTTAAGACAATTATGTTTTTTCACGTTCATCTTTCAGCAAAAGAACAGGTCTCCCTCAGGGTTTAAATTCAGTGGAAGAATTGTAAATAACAGGTGCAGTCTCCTGGATCTCCTGATGGCACCTGTTATTTTTGGCCACTGTGTGACAGAGTGTCGGACTGGATGGGCCATTGGCCTGATCCAACATTGGCTTCTCTCTTGTTCTCTGAGAGCCAGTTTGGTGTAGTGGTTAAGTGTGCGGACTCTCATCTGGGAGAACCGGGTTTGATTCCCCACTCCTCCACTTGCCCCTGGCTGGATGACCTTGGGCAAGCCATAGCTCTGTACCAGCTGTTCCCTCAAGGATAGCTTGGGAAAGAGCTCTCTCAGCCCCACCTACCTCACAGGGTGTCTGTTGTGGGGAGGGGAAGGGAAAAGGAGTTTGTAAGCTGCTCTGAGACTCCCTTGGGGAGTGGAGGGCGGGGTATAAATCCAATCTCTTCTCTTCTCTCTTCTCTTATGTTCTTATGTGTCTTTAGCAATATGAAATCCAAATGGGGGGCAAGTTCAGGAAGCAGTCCTTGGAATGAGAATTAGGGTGTTACAAATGTGTCCCTGTTTTCCTTGGTGACATGTGGATGGTTGTGACTCATGGCTAGACGGGTCCGCAGAGCAAGTAATCCCGGGTTACTTGTGGAGGTGACCCGTGTTACCATAGAAAGCGACAGATTGGGGGGAAAGATCAAAATAAACCTTGTCAGTTCATTTTGGAAGCAGCTTCCTTCCCATCCTCTGATCACGGTGATCATTCAGTCCCCAAGGCATCCGAAAGAGCTGGCATCAAAGACTGGTTGCGGTCAGGCGGTGGTTTCATTCTACAGACTGGGCGGTCATTTTGTTCCTTAGTGTGGGGCATCCTGTGTTCACTGAGTGAGGGGCAATGTTTCAGATTTTAGCAGATCATGTTAAAAACATAAGAACGTGGGAGGAACATTGCTGGATCAGACCAGTGGTCCATCTAGTCCGACATCCTGTTTCACACAGTGGCTGACCAGTCATGATGGAGAGCTCACAACAAGGCATAGAGGTCAAGGCCTTCCCCAGTGTTGCCTCTTAGCACTAGTATTCAGAGGTAGACTGCTTTTGAATGTGGCGGTTCCCTTCCGTAACCATGGCTAATGGCCACTGATGGGCCTACCTTCCACAAATTTGTCCAATCCCCTTTTAAAACTAGTATCTCGGCGTGTCTCCTTGACACATTTGTTGGATGCCACCCATTACCTATGGATTAGGGATGCCAACTTTCAAGTGGGGCCTGGAGATCTCCCGGAATTACAACTGATCCCAAAACTGCGGAGATCAGTTCCCCTGGAGAAAATGGCTGAGGATGGGGGGCGGGGGGTGGACTTTAGGGCATTATACTCTGTTGGGATCTCTCCCCAGGCTCCACCCCCAAACCTCCAGGAATTTCCCAACCTGGAGTTGGTGACCCTTCCTATGGATATTTAGGCCACAAGAAACTGGTACCTTTGTATGACGGTGCCAGACAGTGTTCCCACTAAGCTCAGTCAGTGTGAGCTAGCTCACAGTCTTTTAGCCTCCAGCTCGCACATTTTTGTCTTGGCTCAGGAAGGATGGCTCCAGAGCAAACTAATTTATGTAGCAGCCAAATCACTCAAGCAGAACCTTAATGACAGTAGCTCTCAAAGTAGAATTTTTGCTCACGAGACTCCACAGCTTAGAGGGAGCATAGGTCGGGGGTGATACTGGCATGAGGGTTTTTTGAGTGGGGCATTGATCAAAATGTTTGTCAGAGTTGTGACCTGGATAGCCCAGGCAAGCCTGACCTCGTTAGATCTCAGAAGCTAAGCAGGGTTAACTCTGGCAAGTACTTGGATGGGAGACCTCCAAGGAATACCAGCAGTCAGGAGGCGGGGGCAGGCTTTATTCAGCCACTCTCTGAATATCCTCCAGGCCCCCGGTAGGGGTTACTCACCAGAGACTGCCATGACTTCCAGATGCGCATGCACACACATGGAAAGTCCATGGAAAGTCCCACTGAGAGCCAGTTTGGTGTAGTGGTTAAGAGCGCGGACTCTAATTTGGGAGAACCAGGCTTGATTTCCCACTCCTCCATGTGCAGCTGCTGGTGGGACCTTGGATCAGTCATAAGTTCTCTCAGAGCTGTTCTCAGCCCCACCTACCTCACAGGGTGTCTGTTGTGGGAAAGGAAAGGGATTGTAAGCCACTCTGAGACTCCTTCAGGTAGTGAAGGGCAGGGTATAAATCCAAGCTCTTCTCTCTCTCTTCTTGCTACTCACTTGTAAATATGCTGAGGACTGCTGCTTTAAAATTATGAAAAATGGGTTGGATTCTATAGTTGCGTGAGCAGAAGGTGCTGCCAGGGACAGATCTTTTCCTCTTCCCTGTAAGCACTGAAAAGCTAAGGCTGTGGATTGGCGGATCTGCATGAGCAAAATGTCACGCCACATGGTTGGTTGCAATGAAAAAGAGGAAGCATTTGAAATCGCCTGTCTTGCTCCGGCATAGCACAGGGTCCATCCCAATGTTTTATTTAATTTGTTTCTGCATGGATTATCACATGTGCCCCAGCGAGCACTTCGGTCTGGATCCCAAAACCGGCTGGCCCTCCCAGGGCCGAAGGAGGCGCGGTTGGCGGTTACTAGGGCCAGGGCCTTTTCTGTGGCGGCCCCGGGCTGGTGGAATGAGCTCCTGGATAACATCAGGGCCCTGCGGGACTTATTACAATTCCGCAGGGCCTGTAAGACGGAGCTCTTCCACCAGGCATTCATTTAGTGGCCGCCTAATGTTGTCAGTTCTGGCCCTGGCCCAGCTATTCGATCTTATCCGCCAACCTACTGTGACCATCTATAAGGATCTCATCTGGGCTCTGTTAGGATATATTGAGCCGTAGGTATGCCGTCATTACAGATAAGCGTTTTTATATTTAAATTGCTGTATGAATTTTGTATGGTGTTTTGTTGTGAGCCGCCCTGAGCCGCTGTTTGACGGGGAGGGCGGGATATAAATCCCAAAAGTAAATAAAAATAAATAAATGATTTTTCAGGGTTAGAAAGAACTCAGGTTTAGAACTACTCAATCCAGGGCCAAGCCACCCCTCTTGCATGATGCAAACACCCCATCTACATTAGACCCCCAAATACCACATTTTGTAGACGGGAGGAATATGGAACAGAATCTGACTGAATCTCTACACAAGATGGCAGTTTTTGAAACTCTCGAAATCTGAATTTCCTCCAGATTTTGTGATTAGGGATTACCCGATGACGTTTTCTGAAGTGGGAATGCCGCATTAGAAATCCACCTTTGCGGTGTTTTAAAATTTCTGAATTGCGCATGGAGCCCTGAGCAAGCACAATTTGCGACAATGTTCAGCTCCTTCATTACGTTGTTCTACTTCCCCTCATCCCTGGTGCATACAGGTGCATTGATAAAACACAGGCAAAGAACAATCCTGTTATGGCTATATGAACGGTTGTATCAAGGAGATTTTGTGTGGGAGAGAGAGATGTTTACTGCTGTGCAAGGGCAGATAGGCTAGAGTTCTCCAACCTTTCTGAGCCTGTGGGCACATTTGGAATTCTGACACAGGGTTGTGGGCACAACAACAAAATGGCTGCCGCAGGAGGTGGAGCGAGCCACAAAATGACTGCCGCAGGAGGAGGAGCGAGCCACAAAATGACTGCCACGGGAGACGGAACGAGCCACAAAATGGCTGCCACAGGAGGTGGAGCCACACATACAGAGGAAGGCCAAGTGCAGGGGAGAAGAGAATTCAAAAATTCAGTGGGGAAGAGAGGTAAGAAAATAAAACGAACACTATGGTGGCAGCAGCCACTGAAACAGTGTTATTTCAATCTGCACAGCCAGTCAAATCTTTCATGGCAAATCAGAAGTTCTAGGGCAACTGGCCCCTCCCATCTTCCCAAAGCACTTGGTGCGCAGCAAGGAAGGTGCCCACAAGCACCACGCTGGAAACCCCTGATATAGGTAGATAATCAAAACACTGCACCAAATGTATCCTGATGCAGCTATAGCTACAATCCCACTGATTTAGGCACAGTTTCATCAATGCACTCATGCACATCACTAATACTCAAAGAGGGGAGGTGCAAAAAATACCAAAGGAGGAGAAAGTTGTGTTAATTGCACATGTGCAGTCCTCTGTACAAGACATGGGTCCTTTCCACACTTGGATCTCATCCTTGGTTTTTATCAGAGTTCAAGCAACACAATACCTTGCCTTTATCCCTGGTTGTAACAGCATCCATTTATCCCGGGACAAGTTTGGGGCGAAACCAGGGTGACCTCAATGTAATGTGGAAACAAAAAATACCCCAAGATAATTACAGGGATGAACTCACGTGTCGTGTAGAATGTAAAAATACCCCGAGATAATTACAGGGGTGGACTCGTGTGTCGTGTAGAATGTAAAAATACCCCGAGATAATTACAGGGGTGGACTCGCGTGTCGTGTAGAATGTAAAAATACGCCGAGATAATTACAGGGGTGGACTCGCGTGTCATGTAGAATGTAAAAATACCCCGAGATAATTACAGGGGTGGACTCGCGTGTCGTGTAGAATGTAAAAATACGCCGAGATAATTACAGGGGTGGACTCGCGTGTCATGTAGAATGTAAAAATACGCCGAGATAATTACAGGGGTGGACTCGTGTGTCGTGTAGAATGTAAAAATACCCCGAGATAATTACAGGGGTGGACTCGCGTGTCGTGTAGAATGTAAAAATACGCCGAGATAATTACAGGGGTGGACTCGCGTGTCATGTAGAATGTAAAAATACCCCGAGATAATTACAGGGATGAACTCGCGTGTCGTGTAGAATGTAAAAATACCCCGAGATAATTACAGGGGTGGACTCGCGTGTCGTGTAGAATGTAAAAATACCCCGCAATAATTACAGGGGTGGACTCGCGTGTCGTGTAGAATGTAAAAATACCCCGCGATAATTACAGGGGTGGACTCGCGTGTCGTGTAGAATGTAAAAATACCCCGAGATAATTACAGGGGTGGACTCATGTGTAGTGTAGACTGTAAGCTTGGGGACAGGGTTGAACCAGGATTTAAGGTCTAGTGTGGAAAGGACCATGGACATAAAATTTGGAACAAAGAAAGGTTCATAATGCATCAGTTTTACTTCTGGGAAATATACAGGATGACATTCAGACGAGAATTTCAGAAGGCAGCCCCTAGCTAATGTGCAAGGATCAGGCTTATTCTCATTATCTCGACACAGATCCCTGTAATACGTCCCACATAACCAATGCTTGCCATTAACTTCTGTGAGGAAGAGTATACCTCAGCGTTTGGGACACTCAGGCCAAGGCCAAGTGCGTTATTTAGAAGCCACCAGCTATTGCGACCACCACAACAAAATGAGAGTGTGGTAAAAATAAAGGCAGTTTCCCTCCAAATACCATATGAAAGCCCAGACCTGGGCCGAGGACAGACTGAAGGTCTGCCCCGGAAAAGCCGCGAGGCCGAAAGCCCCACGGGAAAAGCAGCCCATGGCGCCATGTTCACACTGACTGCGAGGGGCAGAGGTGCGCGGCTGCCGGCTGCCTGGGCGAGCCGCGGCTATGCGCAGCGGCGGCTGCCATTCAGACTTCCGGCGGCGTGTGCGACGCGCCATCGGCACGTTCACACTCGCGGGAAGCACCGGGGACGCGCGCGGAAATGCCTGGGGACCAGTTCTCAGGCATCTCTGGCTGAAGCAGCACCAGGGCACCTCGTGGACGGGTGAGTCCGTGCCAGCAACGGGGGACGGCTGTGGCTGTCTGGACGCCCTCTCTGCCTCTGCTTTAGAAGTGGAGACAGGGCGCTCCAGATCCCCAGCCTGTCCTCGGCCCTGGATAGCCCAGGCAAGCCGGATCTTTTCAGATCTTGGAAGCGAAGCAGGGCCGGCTCTGGCAAGTACTTGGATGGGAGACCTCCAAGGAATACCAGGGCCGGGATGCAGAAGCAGGCAATAGTAAGCCACCTCTCTGAAATGTCCAAGCCCCACTAGGGGTCACCAGAAGTCAGCCATGACTTCCAGGCACACACACATACATACACACACACAACCCCCCCCCCCAGTACTTTACGAAGTAGACAGACGGATGTTCGTAAGTGTACATGTGGTCTGTGGTTTGTGGTTTGTGACAGCTTAGCTGACAGCTGTGTTATGCTGTCTCACTTAATCGTTTTCTGCATTTTGTAATGTGCCTCAAGTCTCAATGAGAAAGGTGAGCAACAAATGAAGTGAATACAGTAAATCAATCAGTCTTTGGTGCCACAAGGCCCTTTCCTTTTGGCTGCAACAGGCCCCCCTGTTCAATTGATGTACAGTATGGCACACAGGCAGAAACACATTTAACAAGGAGAAGGGGCAAAAAAAACGGGAGGGAACGCCTTATCAAGCTCTAAATTATATCCCATTGAACCCAGGAATGAACAAGTTTCCCTTTTTGTTGTTTTAAAATATCCACTCTGTGCTGAGTTCCATTCCTCCTTATTCCTAGTTCAGCTAAGAGAATTTCTGCAATGAATTCCAGAAGCTAAACATCCACATTTAGCTGCAGATTTCAGTTTCTTCTGTTGATTCACAGCTCTTTTCCCCTCTTGAAGTTCCCAATGCATTTATGCCCACGGATGCATGCAACATGGAGGGGACGGGGGGACGGGACTTTTCATAGCAATTCTGTGCGCATGAACTCTTTGCACTGGCAAAAACCACACGAAAAAAATCCTTATATGTGGCTCTTTTGCCATAATGCATGTACATGCATCTTGAACATTGCTCATACACGGCACTCTGTACAAAATTCAGAAATCAAAACAGAAAAATGGAACGATGGAAAATTCCTCAAGCTTCAGTTCCACTTTGGGAATAAGAAAGGGCAATTCTTAACTCCAAACGTTTGGGGCAAAATTGGATGAGAGGAATTTCACAAGAATCCCCCTGAAATCTCTTAAGTCCAATTAATATATTGTTAACGGCTGATCTTCAAGATTCAGAAATTGCCCGAGACTTAACTGTGGTGTGGACTATTAGTAAGCTGTTAATTTAATCACGCTTAATAACATCCAATGTATTCCTTCTCCATTCAAATATGTCGCATTTGGATTTCCTCCTCCTTAGTGCAATCAGCATGGACATAGAAAAGGATTCTTGTTTTGAAACTGGAATAATTTAAAAAACAACCAACCAACCAGGCAGCATCCATTGGACACAGAATCCTTTGGAAGTATCGATAAGATACTGAAACTGTCCATACTGAAAATGACAATGGATGCCCATACTGAAAATGACAACAGATAAGACAAATTCATGTATTTATTCAAAGATTTCATAGGTTGCTACGAAGTGGACTCTTGCGGCAGCTTCAGAAAATCACACATCCGTATAGCAGAATGCATCGAAATAATTCAAAGCGATCTGCCACAAGACACTGGATTACAATAATGACGACCAACTCGAACACCACGTCCAAAATTGTCAGAAAAGAAAGGAAGGAAAAAACAGGGAAACTAAATGAAGAGACATTCAATAGGCTCTGCAAAAACAATAAAAGATTGTAGGGATGGCCTAAAATAACCCGAGAAGACAATGGTATTATTCAGTAAACTCAGATTAATCAAAATAGAAAACATTCAGAAAAACGACAGGGCAAGCAACCAACATTTCAATCAGGCACCCAAATCTCAACAAAACAGGCGACATGCAAATCATTGTGCAGTGGGCGCCGCATCACTACCAGCACACCACAACAAAATTTTGCAAGCGGCAACTGCAAGGAGAAACTGGCGTGCCCTCTCGATGCAATTTGCATGCAGCTGTCCAAAAAAACCCCACCTCGTGTGATGGTGATCATTTCACGATAAAACTCAAGATAAACTTCTCTCCACTAGCAGCACACCACCTGCCTGTATCTTGACACAATCTGAATCCTCGGAAACTGGTCTGAACAAAGCCACAGCTTGGATCGCCATACGATTAGGGACGAGCAAATGTTTCCCATTCTGTAAAATTTATACATTCTTGACAAGTTCAGTTCTTCACCCTTCTTTCTTGGTTATGTAGATTTATTAGTTACTCCCCCCCCCAGAATGAAGGATGTGTAAAAATGCCCTTTCTCATTTCCATTTGCTTTCCTGCATTTTCGTTGGGAGCCATTCCTGTAACCCCTACACCACACTGCTTCACAGGTTTCTGCCTCTCAAGTGAAGTGTGGGTGCTTTAGGTCTACCTGAAATTCACTGTTTTGCTTTGCCGACTAGGCCACCATGCAGTCCCTTATCCCCTCCTTGGAAAGGCGCCATACAGATTTTGACATTATTCTCTATTTATATTAACTCACAGCATTTGTAACAGCTGACGTTTCCACCCAATGAGATGTGGGAAATTAATACATGCATGAGGTTGTACATGTCAGAGAGCAGCGACGGAAGTTTCCAGAGCCTCCCCTCCACTCTTTGCTCCTCACTGTGGCCACAGAGCCATGCTCAGTCCTGTTGGGACAGTATTTCAGAACTGGCATCCCATTTTTCACATCAGGGGTCAGAAGCACTGGGCAACTGCCAGGGGATTGGGGCCTAGGAGGACCCTCTGGTGCCAATCCCGGACTTTCCATGGCACACAAGACACAGCTCTTGGGGAGAAGCTAGAGAGGCTTGGGCGGCAATCTCCCATTTCCTGTGAGAGGGTGGCATCTAGGGAAATAGCAGAGCTAATAGGACTCAAAGTTGCACAGTTATTCAGCAATACGAGGAATAAATAATAGCAGTAACAACTGGAGTTCCTTCAACAGGCACAATTAGATTAGTGAGGATTTGTACACTAACACCATATAGAACCTGAGTTATCTATGCAGTGTTTAAAATTCGTAAGGTTTGGCTCCTTAATAAATTGGGACGGAGCCATGTTTGAAAGGATTTTTATGGATCTGCCATGTAGATTTTCCTGTGAATTCAAAAAAGGGTAGCTATCAATTCGTGAAGTTAGTTGTATCAGATGGACTGTTGATCATGTTGATGCTGAGAGGAAATTTTGCCCAACATCAAGAGGCCCCCAAACCCTAATCTTAAAATACTATTTTTAATTGATATATTTTAAAAAAAATACGAGCCCACAGTGGCTTTATTCCCTGCTGCACTCACACATGTGTACAATCTAGGTGAAAAGTCGAAATATGCCAGTACCACATTGGAGGTCAGCAAGTCTTTAACCACTTTGAAAGCGGCTGTGTGACGGGTCTCCCAGACCCAGGGTGTGTGCTTGTTCAGGAGGTGGCAGAGGGGCTTAGCTACGGCAGCCTTGTGGGGAAGGAAGGCATGATAGAAATTGAGCAGGCCGAGGAAAGCTTGGAGTTCTGTCTTAGATGACGGTGGGGGGGGGGGGGGGGGGCTCGGTGATGGCACGGATCTTGCCTGGAGTAGGGTGAATGCCTTGTGCATCGACCCGGAACCTGAGGAACTCCACTGACGAGATGTCCAGGGAGCATTTCTCCCGTTTCACCTTTAGGTCAGCCTCGTCAAAGCGTTGCAGGACTGCCCTCAGCCGGGATGCAAAGGTTGTCGGGTCCGGGGCCACAATTAAAACATCATCAAAGAAAGGCTGGACCCCCAGGATTCCTTTAAGTAAATAGTCCGTCAGGTTTTAGAATATTCCCGGGGTGACACTAACCCCCAATTGCAGACGCTTCACCCTGAACGCCCCTTTATGGGTGACTATTGTTTGGGCCTCTGTGGTGGCCTCATTTACTGGCAGTTGCTGGTAGGCCTGTGCCAGATCCAACTTGCTGAAAACCTTTGCCCCCGCCAGTCCTGCTAAGACATGGCTCACCATGGGTACCGGGTATGCATGGTCCTAGAGGGCCTTGTTAAAGGTACATTTATAGTCTACACAGATGCGGACTTCCCCGTTGAGTTTCACTGGAGGGTCTCCCACTTGGCGTGTGGCACAGGTTCCAGTATCCCCTGGGCCACCAAGCAGTCCAGCTCTGTGTCGATTCTGGGCAAAGTGCTAATGGGGGCTGCCGTGCGGTCATGCGAATGGGCCAGACTTGGGGGTCAAGGTCCAGGGTGACTTTCAGTCCCGTATAGCACCCGAGTGTGCCATTGAATATGGCGAGGAATTAGTTACAAATGGCGTCAAAATCTCCCTCCTGCACTTTGTTAACCCTGGTCACCCCCAGCCCCAAAAGTCTGAACCAGGAGAGTCCAAGTAGGCTGGCTAGCTTGCCCTCCACCACCAAGTGTCCATCAAAGTCTTTGTATTGGGCCCGGAACTTGCCCCAACCCCTTGATCGCTATCGGATTCTTTTGGAAATCCCATAGCTTGAGTCCCCTGAGTTTCTGTAATGGGGTCCCCCCTGCGGGCAAAGCTTATGCAAAGTGTCTGCTGAAATTATTGAGAATGAGGACCCTGTGTCCAGTTCCATATCGCAGGGGGACCCTTCCACCCGTATAGTTAAATGGATTTTGTTAGGGGTATCCTGGGGCAAGTTCATCACCCGGTAGAGGGAGGCTGAAGTGGAATGCAGGTCGGCCGCTTCTAGGTGCGCTGCTTGAATGCAGTGGGAGTTCTTGGAGCGACATACCTGGGTGATGTGTCCTGTCTTGCCGCAGGACCGGCAGGTCGCCTCTCGGAACCAACAGCTCCTATGCCTGTGGTTGTCTCCACAGCTAGCGCACGACGTCGGGGCAGTGGGGCACAGGTCAGTTTGTCCGTGTGCAGCGGCAGGCCAGGGTGAACGACGGCGATCAGGTAATTGTACCTGGCGAACATCATCCTTGTCTGAGGTCAAAGGGCTGGTGGTGGCTGCCATGCGGTGCGTGGTGGATCCATGGCGATCCTTCTGGGCCTTTTCAAATGTGGTGGCGATCATGAACACAGACTCGAGTTTGAGGTCCTCAATGGCCACCAGTTTGTGGCAGAGCTTCGGCTACCAGACACCCCAGACGAATTGGGTCAAGAGGGTGTCCTCAACCAATGGGCACTCGCACCCTACCACTATGCGGCATAGGACCGCCAAGAAGTCCGCGGCTGCTTCTCTGGACTTCTGCGAATGTGCACAAAAGTCCATGCGCCTTGACATCTTAGATGGTTTTGGCGTGAAGTAGCCATTTAATTCTCGGATGAGTTCTGCATAGGAAGACTCATTGAACATTTTTGGTGAGATAAGGCTCTGCACTAAGCGAAGCGTGTTGACCCCACACGTGCTTAGGAGCCAAGCCTTCTTCTTACCCATGTTGGTGACCTCTTGTACTTTGAAGAAGTATCCGAGTTGTTGCAACCATGCTTCCTAGAGCTCGGGGCGGGCTGGGTTGTATGCTGTGATCTGTCCCAGAGCAGCAGCCATGACTTGCACTGATTGAGCAATGTGGTGCAGAGAGCAATGCCCTTGAGATGGTGCTGGAGCATGGTGCAGTGCATGCTCGGAGCCAGCTGGAGAGTTGCTCGTCGGTATCCCACCTTCGTCGCCAGTGAAAAGTACTGAGGTTGGCGATGCGTTGAGTGAAAACAGCTCATAGTTTATTGATAGGTCCGAATGAGACTAACCTGCTGGACTTGCAGGTCCACATTTTATGCCTGTTCTTGACCACACCCATGCCCACACCCAACACCTGTGATTCACTATTTACAGTGTCCCTGCACCCTATTTGTCTATCCCAGGGTGCAAACTCGCTCATTTGTCCTTTTTAGGATCCGGGGGATCTACAGTCTCTGAAAGCAAAGCTCGACGTCTTCTCCTGGCCACGTGTTTGGCCGACCGCAAGTGCTGTTCCTCGGCCAGAACATAACACTAGGGTCCAGGGGTGTAGACTTTCTAAATCCCGGGGGGGGGGCAGGGGCTCTTTTGTGTGCGCGCGCAAAGCGTGTGCATGCGCACGGGACCATGTCCCCGCCGCTCCTCCCCCCCCGGACCCAGGGAGGCAGACCCGCGCAGTCACAGCGGCGGCGGCAGCCAGCTGGCCGGCTGACTGCCGCTGGCATGAAGGGCGGGACCATGTCCCCACTGCCTCTCTCCCCCCCCCGCCCCAGGGAGACAGGAGGGCAGGCCGGGGGTGGGGGGGAAGGAGAGGCAGCGACAGCCAGCTGGCCAGCTGACTGGCCACCGGCAAACTCTCCATTTTGCCGGGGGAGGCTGAGCCCCCCCCCCCCCGGGAAATTTCGGGGGAGGCTCGAGCCCTCGAACCCCCTCGTAGTTGACGCCCATGCTAGGGTCGCCAACCCTGGTTTGGGAAACTCCTGGAGATTTGGTGGGTGGCAAGAGGACGCTTGGGGGAGGGACTTCAGTGGGGTATAGTGCCATAGAGTCCACCCTCCAAAACAGCTATTTCTTCCTGGGGAACTGATCTCCGTAGTTTGGATATCAGTGTTGATTCAAGGAGATCTCTGGGTCCCACCTGGAGGACGGCAACCTTAGTGCGATGACATGTGAAAGAGGGGCTACAGGTAGGGCTGCCAATCTCCAGGCGGTGGCTGGAGATCTTCCACTATGACAGCTGATCTCCAGGCAACAGAGATCACCTGGAGAAAATGGCTGCTTCGGAAGGTGGACTCCTGCTGAAGACACTCCCCTCCCCAAATTCTGCCCTCCTCAGGCTCCACCCACAAAATCTCCAGATATTTCCCAACCCGGAGCTGGCAACCCTAGCTATAGGTAGTCATCTGGCCAGGGTCCCTGTAAACTAGAGCTGATCCAGCCTGTTTCCTTGCCCCACCTCCCAGGAACAGCCTTGCGAGAGAGTCGCAGTAAGGCAGATGTCCAATACCAGGATGATCCAGGGATTGAAACAGGATCACGGCTCCGGGCTGGCCGGTGGCCAACATCTAGCACATTCAGCAAAGCCAGCCTTGGAAGCGGCAGCTGAATTTAGACCCATGGATATTTCCAGAGGGCTCTGCTGGTGACCTGTGGCAGTGAACAGACCTGGGGCTCCTCTGAGACCCCAAGGGCCCTCGCCTCTTCCCTTTCCTTGTGACCCTATCACGGCTCAAAAAAAAAGAGTTAGTTTTGAAGGCTTTTACAATAATAATAAAAAAGAATTTCCAAAATTCAGGTGTGCCAAGACTTTAGCCTCCCCCCTCCCAAATTTTCCCAACATGAAATGGCTCCAGGAGGTGTTATTGTGAGCCAGCGTGGTGTAGTGGTTAAAATGTTGGGCTTGGGGTTTCCAGGTCTGGGTTAGAAAATGGGTGGAGCCAGGAGAGGGTGGGGTTTGGTCGAATAGCGGGAGAGGGGAAGGGTCTCCGCATGGTACAATGCCATAGAGTCCACCCTCCAAAGCAGGTATTTTCTCCGGGGGAGCTGATTTCCGTCAGCTGGAGATGAGTTCTAAAAGCAGCAGATCTCCAGTCCCCACCTGGAGGCTGGCAACGCTAGTTGGACTGGGATCTGGGAGACCCAGGTTCGAATCCCCACTCTTACTAATTGGTTACATCGTTACTTTCTGGACCACAATTGGAAGGTAATGTTTTTTTATATACAATCGATATTTTAGTTTTTGCATTTACATTTTAGAAGAAGAAGAGAAGAGATTGGATTTATATCCCGCCCTTCACTCACTTGGAGTCTCAGAGCGGCTTACAAACTCCTTTCCCTTCCCCTCCCCACAACAGGCATCCTGTGAGGTAGGTGGGGCTGAGAGAGCTCTTTCCCAAGCTGTCCTTGAGAGAACTGCTGGTACAGAGCTATGGCTTGCCCAAGGTCATCCAGCCAGGTGCAAGTGGAGGAGTGGGGAATCAAACCCGGTATTTACCTATATTATTTCACTAGATATTTTTCCTTATATTTTTAGATATACAAAAGTAACACCACTTACCACCTGTGCATATGCACTGGACAGAGGATTTAATCTTAAGAGGCCTTGTAAACATTCCTGTCTTGCGTTGCGTCTATTCATTTAGTTTTGGGAGTAAGTAATATAGGGGTTTGCGACCATGTTATAAGCAAAATTCCTCATATGACATTTTATAACAACTAAAACCCATTTCTCTCTCTCTCTCTCTCTCTCTCTCTCTCTCTCTCTTTCAACAGGATTCCTTTTTTGGCCCAGTATTGACATATTCTTTGTTATTTCTTTGTCACATGTACCTAATGTGCCTCACAGTGTTTGACCTTTGAAGAAGGCCCGATTGAGCCGAAACGCATAGGGTTGCCAGCCTCCAGGTGGGGCCTGGGGATCTCCCACTTTTACAACTGATCCCCAGCTGACAGAGATAAGCTCCCCTGGAGAAAATGGCTGCTTTGAAGGGCGGACTCTATGGCATTGCACTATGCTGAGGCCCCTCCCCTCCCCAAACCCCACCCTCTTCTGGATCCACCCCCAAAGTCTCCAGGTATTTCCCAACCCAGACTTGGCAACCCTAGAAACGCGTTAGGTCACACAATAATTGTTCCTTGTGCGCATGTCATTTGAATTTGTCAACGAGGCTTTCGTTGGGCCCTTATATGTTTAACTTTTCTCAAAATTAATACAAGCATTTGTACTTATAATAAGTTTACATGAGGTTTTAACTATTGGACCTCCACCGGGGTTTTTTTCTTTCCTTTTCGCTTCTTGATTTGATCAAATCCCCGCTCTGCTATGGAAACTTTCTGGGTAATCTTGGGTCAGTCACACACTCTCAGCCTAACCTACCTCAGAGGTGGGGTTGCCAGCTCCAGGTTGGGAAATGCCTGGAGATTTTGGGGTTGGAGCCTGAGAAGCTCGGGGTTTGGGGCATAATGTCTTAAGAATCCAACTTCCAAAGCGGCTATTTTTCTCCTGGGAAACTGATTTCTGTCGCCTGGAGATCAATTGTAATAGCGGGAGATCTCCAGCCACTGCCTGGAGATTGGCAACTGTACCCACAGGGTTGTTGTGAGGATAAAACAGAGGAGAGGGGAATGATGTAAGCTGTTCGAGTCCCCTTGGGGATAAAGGCAGGGTATAAATAAAGTAAATAAAATTGCCCCATGGGGATGGGTGCAAGTGCAGTATCCAGTCCATGTGAAGCCCCCAGTGGGGCAAATTACCGCCCAGGGCTTTTTGAGGGGTGGAAAAAATTGCAAAGGGTGGAACTGAAGCCTCTTCTGCCTCCCATCCCACAGTCCTGATCTGAATCAGGATCCTGCAGTGGTTGGCTGACTGAGATAATATGTGTATGAGCGGGAGGGTTGCCAGCTCCGGGTCAGGAAATACCTAGAGATTTCAGGTTAGGAGGCTGAGGAGGGTGGAGTTTGGGCGGAGAGGGACTTCAGTGGGGTATAACCTCCAAAGCGGCCATTTTCTCCAGGGAAACTGATCTCAAGTGCCCAGAGATCTGTTTTAATCCCAGGATATCTCCAGCCACTGCCTGGAGACTGGCAACCCTAAGGGGATGAGGGAACCCAGCACAGACCTGAGGGAAAATATCCTTCCTTAATGTGGCCCCTTAACAGCAACTCCGCCTGTCTTAGCCTCCGACTCTGAATAATCATCCAGTTGAGTATTTCCTGGCTCTCTCTTTGGGCCGGCCACTGAACAACAGAAAGAGATTTCAGATCCCTTTTCCAGCACTGTTTCCCTCAGATTTTACCATTTGTTTAAAAAATACTGCCACGACAAGCCTTGCTGGCCTATTATTCAAAGCCACCCTGGCTGAATTCTTATGTGAACACAGATGAGGCGGTCATGGCCTCTGAAACGGTCCCCTTTATTGTCTTCAGGTGCCTGGATGGTCCTCTAGTTATATATATATAGATATCCCTGCAGATAGGAGGAGGAGTTGGATTTTATACCCCGCTTTTCACTACCCGAAGGAGCCTCAGAGCGGCTTACAATCTCCTTTCCCTTCCTCTCCCCACAACAGACACCCTGTGAGGTAAGTGTAGCCGAGGGAGCTCTGAGAGAACGGCTTGCGAGAGAGCAGCTCTGAGAGAACTGTGACTGACCCAAGGTCATCCAGCTGGCTTCAGGTGGAGGAGTGGGGAATCAAACCCAGTTCTCCAGATTAGAGCCCGTCGCTCTTAACCATTACACCAAACTGGAAAGTGACAGTGGATACTTGAACCCTCCCTTATGTTGTAGAGGTTTTTGCAATGCAGATAGATGATGGATGGATAGATAGACAGACAGAGCTGCCCCTCTGGAATATGTCCATTTCTACGGACCCAAATCAATGGAATGAATACATTTACAAAGTCTGTAGCATACTTTCTTCTTCTGCAGTCTTGCAGGTCCTCCACCACTCAGGCCGTGGCCCTCTCCTATGGTTGCCAACCTCCAGGTGGAACCTGGCAATCTCCTGGAATTAGAACTGATCTCCAGACAGCGGAGATCAGGTCCCCCTTCCCAATTTATTTATTTATTTATTTATTTCATGTGATTTATATCCCGCCCTCCCCGCCATAAGGCGGGCTCAGGGCGGCTAACAACATATCCACAATATACATAATTTAAAACGTTTAAAACATTAAAACATATAAACCAACATAATATCATACGGATGGCGTATCATCAAATTCAGCACAGCACCCGAGTGCCACCTTAAAGCAGCTACAAACTGGCGAGTGAAATCGGTCCAGAGCCAGATGTAAATCTCAGTACTGGGCGGCCTCTACCCGAAAGCCTGGTGGAAGAGCTCCGTCTTGCAGGCCCTGCGGAACTGTAAACAGTCCCGCAGGGCCCTGATGTCATCCGGGAGCTCATTCCACCAGTACGGGGCCGCCACAGAAAAGGCCCTGGACCTTGTACCAGCCAGCCAAGCCTCCTTTGGCCCTGGGAGGGTCAGACGATTTTGGGAATAAAATGGCTGCTTTGGAGGATGGGCTCTATGGCCTTATACCCTGCTCAGGTCTTTCCCATCCTCAAACCCCACCTTCCCCTGGCGCCACCTCCAAATCTCCAGGCGTTTCCCAACCCTATGCCCCTTGCTAAGAAAATCATAATGCCAGCACGTGAGTCACATTTCTTTTTGCAGAAATACCCAGGGGGATTACATTTTCCTCTCTCTCTCATATCCTTTTTATTTAAAGGTTCCGGCTAGATCCCTACAGATAAAAACAATTGTGAGGGTTTCCCCCCCGCCTAATCCTGATCAAGCATTGCAGGAAGATTTCAGAGTCCGAGGATAAAAGGCTTAAAGGGAGAATGTTCCGAGGTTTGAAAATGCTTATCAAGGCCAGTCGTCTTGGCATCAGGACGGGCAGGGATACTCTTTCTCGCACACGTACACTGCCCCTCCATCTCAGCACTGCAGGGCAGAGTCTTGATCTAAAGGGGGAAACATGGCCGATCCTCTCCTTTGAAACCCCACGCCGGTTACCGATCAAGAGGTAAGGTGGTGTAGGAGGGCTGAGGATTGGATGAGGACGTAGGAGATGCGCGTTTAAATCCGCACTCGTGTCATGACGCCTCGGTCACGGGGGAGGGTGTTGGGCTGGTCTCTCTCAGACTAGTCTGCCTTGCACGGCTGTTGTGAAGAGAAGACAGAAAGGGGAGGACTGGAGCGCTGATCTGAGCGCCTTGGAGGAAGAGCAGGCTCTCTGTGGCGGCACTGTGTGTCACAATACAATAAGACGACCACAGTGTGTTTAGGTTAAGTATCAAAACTGCAGCATCGTGTATTAAACTATATACAGGGGTCCGTTGGAGCGGGAGTGCACAGGAGCGCAGCTCCAGGAGTGAGGAGCCCAGGGGGCGGGCACATGACCAAGCCCCGCCCCCTCCTCGGCTTCCCCGAGCAGCGCAGAGGCGCAGCGCCCCGGGGAAAGCCCTGCTAGGGTCTTTATTGTTTTTAATGTTTTGTTTTAATATTGATAATTTTATCATTGTTTCTTTTATGACTGTGTGCTGCTTTTCCAGAGACTTGCTCAAGGTGGCATATAAATTTTCTAAGTATACCATTGTTTATCTGGGCACATGGCACATAAGTACTGGAGAAATTTCACCAACCCTTCAGCAGCTTCCACCCCATCAGTTTGGTGTAGTGGTCAGGAGTTGGACTCTAATCTGGGAGAACCGGGTTTGATTCCCCACTCCTCCACATGCAGCTGCTGGGGTGACCTTGGGCCAGTCACAAGTTCTCTCAGAGCTGTTCTCTCATGAGCAGTTCTCAAAAGACCTCTCTCAGCCCCACCTACCTCACAGGGTGTCTTGTTGTGGGGAGGGGAAGGGAAGGGAAAGGGATGGGTGGTGCACATGTCCTGGGTATCTCAAGTCTACTGGAAACCTGGTGGTTTCGAGGGAGCAGGAAGAGAATGAGGGCGTGTTCTTGACGCTTATTTTTATGGCACAAAGTACTGGATGGGGAAGGGAACGGAGGAAGAGCAGGTCAGTTTCACTCACCTGTGGAGTGGAGCCTGAGGGGTGAGTGTTGCCTTCTGACACACTTCCGGTATGTTAGGGGGTGTGGCATATGCAAATGAGTTATGCAAATGAGTTGTGGTAATGAGCTCCTGCACCTCTTTTTCTACAAAATGACCCCTGACTATATATAAAGCATAAACTCTATTTCTTTTAACACTTTTTACAATCACTTATTTGTTTGTTTGTTTGATTTATTAATCACCCCATCCTGGCTCACGCCAGGCTTTGGGCGATGTACAAAACACAGTGGCATGAAATACAAAACATTAAATGTACACACAACATTAGTAAGATCTCAGTGTAAATAAAAATCCACGATGGCAATTTTCCTATATAATTATGGGTCCCGGTTTCGGATTACCGGTCCCTTATTCTTCTGGGCAGGGGGAAGGAAACTCAGAATATGGAGGGGAGAGGAATTTTATTACGATGTTTAAAGTATAAAGTAAATAGGATACAAAACATAAATTGATCCTCCTCACGCCAGCTGTGAATCTCGTTAGTCCGTAAAAATTTGATTGGCGATTCCCTCCATTAACTGAGTGCTGTTATCCGGTGAACTGTCAACAAACTGAAAACGACAATAGAGCTGCACATTTTTCTCTGTCAGACCTGACGAAGGCATCAGAAACGAGATTACGCCGGTTCTCGTAGTCTTGCAGTTCATTTTCATCTTGGTCATCTTGAGGCTTCTACGTCAGCTCGAAGCAGTGCCTGGGACGGCAGGCGGTGCACGGCATGATATAGTGGGGTTCATGCAGACGCATTGGCGCACGTATGTGCTAGAGCAGGGGGCCTCGACGTGGAGCCCGCCAGCACCTTTTCTGGCACCCACCAAATGTTTTTAAAAAGTGGGCGGGGCCAGGAGGCCTCCTGCCCAGTAGGGCCTCGAGCTACTTGAAGGACCGCCTCTCCCCATATGTTCCCCAGCGAGCACTTCGGTCTGGATCCCAAAACCGTCTGGTCCTTCCAGGGCCAAAAGAGGCTCGGTTGGCGGTGACAAGGGCCAGGGCCTTTTCTGTAGCGGCCCCGCACTGGCAGAATGAGCTCCCGGATAACATCAGGGCCCTGCGGGATCTTTTACAATTCCGCAGGGCCTGTAAAACGGAGCTCTTCCGCCAGGCGTTTAAGTAAGGGCCGGCCCACACTTCCGTCCTAGCCCTGGCCCGATCATTTGATTCGATCAGTCGACCTTATCCGCCAGCCACTGTGGCCGTCCATAAGGTTTACATCGGGATACTGCTATGATATATTGAGCTGAAGATAACGCCATCTGTACAGTGTTAATTGTTTTAAAAGTTTTAACATTTTATGATATTATCTGTTTTTTTGTATTTGTTGTGAGCCGCCCTGAGCCGCTGTATGGCGGGGAGGGTGGGATATAAATCTCAAAAATAAACAGGGGTCCGTTGGAGCGGGAGTGCACAGGAGCGCAGCTCCGGGAGTGAGGAGCCCAGGGGGCGGGCACATGACCAAGCCCCGCCCCCTCCCCGGCTTCCCCGAGCAGTGCAGAGGCGCAGTGCCCCGGGGAAAGCCCTGCTAGGGTCTTTATTGATTTTAATGTTTTGTTTTAATATTGATAATTTTATCATTGTTTCTTTTATGACTGTGTGCTGCTTTTCCAGAGACTTGCTCAAGGTGGCATATAAATTTCCTAAGTTTCCCATTTTTTATCTGGGCACATGGCACATAAGTACCGGAGAAATTTCACCAACCCTTCAGCAGCTTCCACCCCATCAGTTTGGTGTAGTGGTCAGGAGTTTGACTCTAATCTGGGAGAACCGGGTTTGATTCCCCACTCCTCCACATGCAGCTGCTGGGGTGACCTTGGGCCAGTCACAAGTTCTCTCAGAGCTGTTCTCTCATGAGCAGTTCTCCAAAGACCTCTCTCAGCCCCACCTACCTCACACGATGTCTTGTTGTGGGGAGGGGAAGGGGAAGGGATGGGTGGTGCACATGTCCTGGGTATCTCAAGTCTACTTGAAACCTGGTGGTTTCAAGGGAGCAGGAAGAGAATGAGGGTGTGTTCTTTACGCTTATTTTTATTGCACAAAGTATTGGATGGGGAAGGGAATGGAGGAAGAGCAGGTCAGTTTCACTCACCTGTGGAGTGGAGCCTGAGGGATGGGCATTGCCTTCTGACACACTTCCGGTATGTTAGGGTATGTGGGGCATATGCAAATGATTTATGCAAATGTGTTATGCTAATGAGCTCCTGCACCTCTTTTACTATGAAATGACCCCTGAAAATAAATAAATAAATAAATAAATAAATAAATAAATAATGGCCCATGTGGGATCCGAGAGGCTGTGCTGGTTCAAATAACATTTCAGCAAGAGCTGCCCCTATGGTGCTGGTTGACTCCTCTTTCCCAGTGTATTTTAAAAAATTTGCTCCTTCCTTGTATTTGCGCTTCCTCTCTGTGTGTGGCTGGCTCTGCTTCCCACGTGGCCATTTTGTGGTTGCCCTCACCACTCTGTGTCGGAACTCAAAAGGTGCCCACAGGTGCAAAGAGGACCCCGTGCCAGAGACCAGATGCACCCATACATATGTCCATCCACCTGCCCGCATGAGGTTTAACTTCTAGAGATCTGAACCATGAAGAATGACAACTCTAGCAGTTAACAACACTTGTAAATAAATCAAGATGGGTTGCTGTGCTAGTCTGTTTGTAGCAGCTGAAAAGAGTAAGAGTCCAGGAGCACCTTAAAGACTAACAAAATTTGTGGCAGGGTAGGAGCTTTCTTGAGTCACTGTTCACTTCTTCAGATACAGCTAGAACGGGAGCCCTTCTGTCCTATATACTGGAAAGTGCAGTGGTTTCAGATGCCAAATGACACTAGCAGGCAAATGACAATAGCAGGCGTGATTGGATTGGTTGTGATATGCAGGGACTAGTGGATGTGGAGAAATCACCACTGGTATTGAGACAGGAAACCTGGGTTTTGATTCAGTCCAGGAGAATGCATTGCCTTGAGCTCCATTATCGGTTGCAACTCAGCAGTGTCTTTCTAATCTGACTTTGAAATTCCTTTGTAAGAGAACACTCCACTTTCCAGTATAAAGGGCAGACGGACTCGCGTTCTAGCTGCATCTGAAGAAGTAAGCAGTGCCTCACGAACGCTCGTACCCTGCCACAAATTTTATTAGTCTTTAAGGTGCTACTGAAAATTTGTAAAGACCATCTCTCCCCCCCACAAAAAAAGCAAAGAAAAGGTCGGAGAAATACAAGAACAGTGATTTACCTGTGGTATGGACAGCAAAAAGGGTAAATCCTGTGTAAAAGGGACAACTCGAGCATATATTGCACTCAGTTGTGGAACACACTCTTGGGTCCAGATTTGGGGAGAAAAGCAGGTTAAACATATTTGCATGCATAGATAAATAACTCACTTCCAGCATTCTGGTTGAACAGTGACAAAGGAATTATGGGGCATGCCTTTCACCTCCTGAAGTTGATTGGTATCAGTTCCCCCTCTATGCTACTGATGTGTGCTGCACATGAATAAACACTGCCAAAAAGATCAGTCAGGATATGTTTGTGCACTGGGATTCTTTTTCTATGGGTGCCTGCATGGGGAAGGACTGTGGCTCAGTGGCAGAGCATCTGCTTGGCATGCAGAAGGTCCCAGGTTCAGTCTCCGGCATCTCCAGTTAAAAGGGACTGACAGTAGGTGATGTGAAAGACCTTTACCTGGAGACCCTGGAGAGCTGCTGTCAGTCTGAGTAGACAATACTGATTCAGTATTAGGCAGCTTTATCACGCATGCCCTGTACATATTTATTTTTATTTATTTAAATACCCATATTTAAATACCCAAATACCCATTTGCTCAGCAGTGGGGTTCCGAAGCGACATTGTTCTCACAGCTACAATCCTGTGAGGTAGGTTAGGCTGAGAATCAGTTCGTTAATTGTTGCATGGCATTGTGTGGTAGAATAGCCAGGAGATCCTAAGAGTGTCTGGCAGCCAGAAGTTCTAGCTCTTCTAGCATTACGCACCACTAGGTGGTGAGCTAGACTTGTTTGTGAGGCAAGAGACTTTTCAGAAGTGGTTTGCCATTCCCTGCCTCTGCATCACGACCCTGATATTCTCTGGAGGTCTCCCGCTTTCCTCCCCACAGTTGGGACTCAAAGAAGCTTAGAATATCGATCTCCCTTCCTCCATTCTCTCACAAGAACAACAGCCCTGTGAGGTAGGGCACACTGAGAGTGTGTGACAGGCTCAAGGTCACCCAGTGAGCTTCCATGGCAGAGTAGAGACCTGACCCTACGTCTCCCAGATCCTAGCCAGACTCTCGAAACGTGACGCCATGCTCGTACTCAGTTTGGTGTAGTAGTTAAGAGCGCAGACTCTAATCTGGGAGAATCAGGTTTGATTTCCCACTCCTCCACACGCAGCCAGCTGGGTGGCCTTGGGTCAGTCGCAAGTTCTTTCAGAGCTGTTCTCTCACAAGCAGTCCTCGAAAGAGCTCTCTCAGCCTCACCTACCTCCCAGGGTGTCTGTTGTGAAGAGGGGAAGGGAAAGGAGATTGTAAGCCGCTCTGAGATTCGGAGTGAAGGGCAGGGTATAAATCCAATCTTCTCCTCCTCCTCCTCCACCTCTGTAAGACACCGCACAAAAAGAATCACGATGTAACCTTCCTGAAATGTAGACTGCAGTGACTTTTGCACTGTGTTAATACACCTGTGGACAAATGCATTGCTAATGCCCAAGAGGGAAAAGGCACAGATAAATGGAAGGAACCAAGAACTGTGGCTGATCACGCGTGCACAAAATTCGGAAATAAAAAATGGAGTGGGGCTGGAGGTTCCTAAAAACTGGTTCCCCTTTGGAAGTATGACTATGTACTTTGGAACTCTGAAATCCAGGGAGAGGGAGGACGCCAGAAGTGTCTGACTGCTGCCTTCTCTGATCTCCAGAGGCCAAGATGTTCCTCAGTAAGTGCGAGGGGGAGCTGAGCGAGTTGCGGAAGAGCGTGGACAGTGAAGGCACGACGCCGGAGAACCAGGACGAGGAGCAGCCCAAGAAGAAGCACCGCCGTAATCGGACCACGTTCACCACCTACCAGCTGCACGAACTGGAGAGGGCCTTTGAGAAATCACACTACCCAGATGTCTACAGCCGCGAGGAGCTGGCCATGAAAGTCAACCTGCCAGAGGTCAGAGTTCAGGTGAGAACACATGATCACTATGACAAATCTCGTTTTTAAATACCCCGACTATTTAAGCTGTGATATTCCTAACCTTCCAACCCCAAAAGAGGACCTTTTCATCAGTTTGTTTGTTTGCTTAAAAAAAAGCCCAAACAAGGACGGACACCAAAAGGAGAAGTTGGAGTTATACTCTGCTCTTCACTACCCAAAGGAGTCTCAGAGCGGCTTGCGATCTCCTTTCCTTTCCTCTCCCCACAACAGACACCCTGGGAGGTAGGTGGGGCTGAGAGAGCTCTCCCGAGGACTGCCCTTGAGAGAACAGCTCTGAGAGAACTTGTGACTGATTCAAGGTCACAGCAGCAGCTGCATGTGAAGGAGGAGTGGGGAATCAAACCCGGTTCTCCCAGATTAGAGTCTGCGCTCCTAACCACTACACCAAACTGGACAGGTTCTCTAAAAAGAGGACATCTGGTAGCCCTAAGAGAGATAAATCACGTAACAAATTGGTAGCATATTTATAGTTTTTTTCTATTTTGAAATAAATTACATTATTATCAATGTTATATAGGAGTGCTGGATCTCACAGTTTTAATGTGGGTTGACAGATTTAATTTTTTTTTTTTTTAAATAAAGCCCCACCTGTTACAAAAGAACAAAACGTCAGGGATCGTCTATTAACAGGACAGCCCAGTAGTCAGAGGGTTAGACTAGGACAGGGTTCAGAGCCCTGTTCTGCCTTGAAGAACACTGGTTTGATTTTGGAATCATCGACTTTGTCCAGCCTAACCTACCTCACAGGGTTGTTGGGAAGATTAAAGGGGAGGAGGTAAGCCATGCTGAAATCTTGGAGGAATAAGGACAAGGTAAAAAGCAAATATCAACATGGAACAAGTAACAGCATTTGGATATTTAGGTCTGCCATTCTCTCAAGACCTGTCTTGGAAAAATCAATTCCACTCTATTCCTTATAAGATAACACCATATTTAAATGCCTTTTTTTTCACACAGAAGGAGGGAAGTATTATCCAGCAGCTATTAGGACTTTTGGGAGTAAAATTGACCACCAGAGTGTGGGTCGAAGGCCTATCAGAGACTACTGATTCCTTCTTATTAAAATTCCTGAGAAAAATAACCAGGTTACTAAAGTGTGTATCAAGGGTTGCCAAGTCCTAAACTCTCACCAGCCGGGGGGGGGGGGGGGGGAGGGAGCTCTCCGGGATGTCCTTGACATGACATCACACAGAAGTGACCATAGGCGTCAACTATGGGGGGGCTCGAGGGCTCGAGCCTCCCCCGAAATTTCCCGGGGGGGGGGCTCAGCCACCCCCGGCAAAATGGAGCGCCTGCCGGTGGCCAGTCAGCCGGCCAGCTGGCTGCCGTCGCCGCCTCTCCTTCCCCTCCACCCCCGGCCTGCCCTCCTGCCTCCCTGGGGCGGAGGGGGGGGGGAGAGAGGCAACGGGGACATGGTCCTGTGCTTCGTGCGCGCGCGGCAGTCAGTCAGCCAGCTGGCGGCTGCCGCCGCCGAGACTGCACTCATCTGCGCCCCCCCCCCCGCACGCCCCGAGGCAAAGAAACCGGGTCTGCCTCCCTGGGGCCGGGGGGGGGGAGAAGCAGCGGGGACATGGACCCATGCGCGTGCGCACGAAAGAGCCCCCCCCTGGGATTTACAAAGTCTACGCCTCAGGAAGTGATGTCATCATGTGACAATCCTCTGGTATTTTGGGCAAAACTCTATGGTTACCATAGAGTCAACCTAGCAGTTCAAAAGCAAGAAATTGCATGTAGATAAATAGGTACTGCTTCAGTGGGAAGGGAACAGCATTCCATGCGCCTCGGCATCAACTCATGCTGGCCACATGACCACAGAAAAAGTCTTCGGACCTCAGCAGGAGGGACCTCAGCAGGGTATAATACCCTAGCCCCCGCCCTCCAACTCTGCATTTTCTCCAGGGAACGGATCCCCTTTGCAGAAGAACCTACCTGCAAACTAAAGCAGATATGCTCTATCGGGTATAAGGTTAGTTTTACACTGATTAGGTTAAGATTTTTGCCTAAACCAGAATCAGTCAAATCAGAACCAATGAAGTCAGTGCTCTCTGCCCTGACTGATTTTTAAACTAAGCTACTTTGCTTGTAAACAGAGATGAGCACCGCATCCCTAGAGTCGTATTCGACTGGCTTTTGAGGAAGGGAATCCTTATCTTTACTATTCTAGATCTACCAGTGGCACCATCTGCTGGGCAGTTGTTGACCTGCATGGCATAAATAGCATTTCTCTGTTGTTTAAGGGCCACGATTCAAGCTCAGACCGGTGGGTCTCTTGCTCCCTTGAGCATGTGAGATGGCAGTAAAGATCATGGTTCTCTGAGCATTTGAGGAGACATTTTCTCTATTGCAACTAAGAGAAGAGGAGGAGATTGGATTTATATCCCGCCCTTCACTCACTTGGAGTCTCAGAGCGGCTTACAAACTCCTTCCCCTTCCCCTCCCCACAACAGACACCCTGGGAGGTAGGTGGGGCTGAGAGAGCTCTTTCCCAAGCTGTCCTTGAGAGAACAGCTGGTACAGAGCTATGGCTTGCCCAAGGTCATCCAGCCACATGCAAGCAGAGGAGTGGAGAATCAAACCCGGTTCTCCCAGATTAGAGTCCGTGCACTTAACCACTACACCAAACTGGCTCTCAGAGAAGAGAGAGAGAGAGAGCTGGCAGAGAGGGAACAGCCACTAATCCAAGCCTCAGAAATACCACTGTTCTGGGAGGATAGCTTCAGTGGTGGCTGAAGCCTTCAGAAGGCTGGTCGGAGGAACGAGGACCTTTCCAGGGGACGGGGTCATTTTGCTGCAGCCATGACACAAGCAGGCATTCCCCCGCGGGGTGGGGGCTGGCACCAACTCCCGGAGCTACGCTCCCCCGAGCTCCTGCTCGAAAGGACCCCTGGTCTTACTTATATCTCTCTAAACTCCAGAAAGAGATTTTGAGGTGTGCAACATGGATCTGAATAATTTCATACCACAGTCTGTATGCATTTTAAAAATGCAGGCGCAAAATGTTACAACTCAGAGCAAGTCAAACTCAAAAACACAATTTCCCATGATGTCCGCAGTACAACACTCACCAGCGGCGGGGGGGGGGGGGGGAGAGCACGGGGGGGGGGGGGGGAGAGCAGAATCAGATCGCTCCTGGCGGAGAAGACAGCTTGTTTTCTGAACACAGCTCTGGTTTAGATGAACCCTTAACAGATGGGGGGGGGGGGCTACCTAACAGGTTTGCCCAAATGCTGTCCTCACTGCTGGGACACCATCACCTTTGGTAGAGGACATGGAAAAATATCTCTTGAAAGAGATCTCTCTCCCCCCCCCCCTTTCCCTCAGCAGGGAAAAATTCATTGCAAACTGTTTTTCAAACTCCCAAAATAAAATCAGTAGTAGTAATAATTAAAGTAAAATCCTTTGGAGGCCAGGTCTACTAACACAGTGGAAAGGGCTGAGTAGACCTGTTCTCTGGAGGCCAGGTCTACCCACCCCTTTCTACTCTATTGGTAGACCTGGCCTCCGGAGAACAGGTCTGCCCACCCCCGTCCACTATATTGGTAGACCTTGTAGACTATATTGGACCAGGTTGTGGGGGGAAGAGGACTTTCTTGGGGCTGCAGCCTTTAAGAATCCCGCCCCCGCGAGTATCGCGGGTCCCCGCCTCTTGTATCACTCTATTTTTATTTTTGAATTTTGTACCAGTTACTGTGCTCATCATCCAGAGATTACCACAGTTCCTTCCTTCACTCATGTGTTCTTACACACACACACATATTACCACACTGATGAAACATTGCAAAAAAATGTTTTTTGAATATGATTGTATATGTGGCTGCATCTTGTTCCTTTTTGTGCAGTGTTTTACAAATGAGCACCCTGGGAAATGTAGTTCTCAAGGTGTCTGCCTCAGTATGAGAGAGAAAATACAAAACATAGAAGTAACAGGTACACAAAGTATAATAATTTTGACAAGTATAGCTAAGTCACAACAGAACTACTAAACTATAACTAACTACCAAACTATATTATATTAGCAGGGGTCATTTCGAGCAGGAGCGCGCAGGAACACCGTTCCGGGAGTAACAAGCCCAGGAGGGGCACATATGGTGATGCGCTGTGGAAAAAAGCAAAAGCAGACTAACGTGAACTGTATTTTCCTGCTTGGTGTAGGGTAGCTTCCCTGCAAGAGCAAAGGAAACCTAAAGGGTCTGTAGTCAAAGAGTAAAGCTGGCTCGCCAGCTCTGAGTTGGGAAAGACCTGGAGATTTTTGGGGTGGAGCCTGAGCGGTGGGTGTTGCCTTCTGACACACATCTGGTGATGTCAGGGGGTGTGGCATATGCAAATGAGTTCTGCTAATGAGTTAGGTTAATGGGCTCCTCCACCTTTTTCTACGAAATGACCCCTGATATTAGGAACTGTTTGGGATAAGTAAAATGGAAGATAGACTCATTATTTGTCCAAAATTCAGTTACAGAATACCATATTTCAACAAAATCAGAAACATATTGATTTGACTCGATCTGTGGTTGTTGGTCCATCTCTCAGTGTTTTGTTTGTTAATATCTGGTGTATATTGTTTCCAAACTCTTATTGTAAAACTTTTACTTGATTCAATAAAGTTTATCTTTTTTTAAAAAAAAGAAAGAAAGAATGGAATACAGGAAATCTTATCCCAAGCATGTGGGTGCAAGATGTATTAGAGATATAAATCCAATCTCTTCTTCTTCTCTTCTTTCTTTCTTGCCTTCTGACATACTTCCGGTGATGTCAGGTGGTGTGGCATATGCAAATAAGTTATGCTAATGAGTTATGCTAATGAGCTCCTGCACCTCTTTTTCTACGAAAGGACCCTTGAGTAAGACCGTCTTTTTCCTCCCCTTTTCTGATATGTAAGTGTTGTGTGTTTTTTTTCTTGGGGGGATATATTATCAAAGTTTAAAAATGCTTTAAAGAAATGACCCCCCCCCCCGGTCTTATGGTCAGGGGGGATGAGGCTTAGACAGGGCAGCTGGTGTGGCAGTGTTCAGCTACCGCCTCTGTCATTACAGGTCTGGTTCCAAAACCGGAGAGCCAAGTGGCGACGGCAGGAGAAGATGGAGGCCAACTCCATGAAGCTTCATGACACCCCCATGCTGTCCTTCAACAGGCCGCCCATGGCTCCCAACGTCGGACCCATCGGCAACTCTCTCCCGCTGGACCCGTGGCTGACATCACCCATCTCCAGCGCCACCACGGTGCACAGCATCCCGGGGTTTATGAGCCCCACCCAAGGCCTGCAACCCACCTATACTGGCCACTCGTTCCTCAACAGCCCACCGGCCATGCCCCAGAGCATGCAACCGATGGCGCCCACACCATATCAGTGTGCCACACCTTTTGTGGACAAGTACCCCCTGGAGGATGTTGACCAGAGGAGCTCCAGCATTGCTTCCTTGCGCATGAAAGCCAAGGAACACATTCAGACCATTGACAAAACGTGGCAACCGATTTGACAGAGGGTCGGCACGTCAGTGGCTGGCAAATGAATCAGCGGTTCTCCATCGTAGGTGTCTTCAGGACAAAAGGGAACACCACTCCACATCTTCTCGTTGTGGCACTTGCGAATGACTGCCATGCAATGTTTCACGGGCTAGAAAGTCATTTTTAAGTTTACTTGAAGGCCCATCTAGGTGGGTTTTACACTGGTCAATAGGTGGCTGTGCTCTTCTGTGGTTGGACGCCATCTTGAATGTGCTACTGGAAAACAAACTAAGCAACCAATCCACAGGGGGGGCCCTGTAAGGAAGTAGAAGGGGAGAAGGTTTGCTATGGGAATGTCTCCTCCTAGACAGTGTTTGTTGTGTCCTCAAGCTGCAGGAACTCCACCCCTGTCACGAAAAAGGTCCAATCTGCATCTAGCATTTGCTTCGTTGTTTTAGCAAACCCACACTGGGACCGATTTCCCACAGGCAGCTGTGCCGCCATCGCTCCTCCGTTTGCCCCGGTTGCATCGGTCGGTTTCACATGATTCGCTACGCGGCTGCATTTCAACCCACAGCTCTCCCCCACCCCCCGATTTCCGCCACATCTTCTTGAGCTCAAAAAACAAGGCTCGAGAAGACGCGGGGGGAATCGGGGGGAGCTGTGGGTCAAAATGCAGCGGGCTCGCTGGCGAGGCGGGATATAAATCGAAATTAATAAACAAATAATAAATAAATATAAATAAAATATGGCCGCACAGCGAATAGTGTGAAATTGACTGATGCCACTGGGGCAAACGGAAGAGCAACGGCGGCACAGCTGCTTGTGGGAAATCAGTCTGGAACAGAAAAAGATCAAAACCACATTAAAATACGCAGGGGCCAACGCTGTACTGCCTGCAGAGTCACCCCTGAATGGCCGTAAAATGGCCATAAATCTATGCAGACAGCCACCATAAAACCGAGAGATCAAACAAAGTAAAAGCAGCATACAGTCTGGACACTGCCCTAAAATTCGACAACCAATCAAAGTGTAAGCGGCATGCAATGCAGAGAGAAATTTCTGCTCCAGTGTGGGTTTGGTAAGACAGCGGAGCAAATGCTAGATGCAGACCGGGCAGTTTTACCATCTTCCGTCTCAAGAGTGAAGAATTTTGTTACCTTAACCTGGGCTGTGAGGAAAAGGCAAAGGGCTCTGACAAAACAGAACCAAGAACAACGCTCTCTTTAAGCGGTGGAGTCTTGTGAGCAAAAATCCTACTTTAAGAGCTACTGGCACTGAAGGTGTGAGCGAGCGGTTTGGCTGCTGCATAAATGAGTTTGCTCTGGAGCCCTCCATCCCGAGCTAAAACAAAAATGTGTGAGCCGGAGGCTAAAAAACTATGCGCTAGCTCACACTAACTCAGCTTAGAGGGAACACTGACCAGGAGTCGTCCTCCGCCACAGTGTTTAAAGCGGCTAGTCCTCATGGAGGGCAGATAGGATACCAGCACTGTAGAAGAACGTCTGGGGTTACTAGGAAGGGACAGTCCAGCTGGCACCAGTCCTCATAAAACCTTCCAAAAAGACTCCGGACAACCCACTGGGTTGCAGGTTTATACTGACCAAAGGTGGTACCGAACAGACCTCATCGTGAATTCCTGTTTGTATTGCCGCTTCCCTTTTGATCCTGTTTTGTGTGTCACCCTCTTCCCCTCCCCCTGGGCTGATGTTCCTTTCAGAGTCTTGTCTCCCATCGGTCGTTCTGAGTGTGATTTTTATACTGCAGAGTTTACCAAACAGAACTGATGACTGGAGAAAAAAGAAAAAGATTTAGTTTCTTGGACCATGCCTCAGTGTTCTCTTGTACCCCAATGGGCTGGGAAACAACCATCTCGATTTCCCCCAATGTGCACAAAATACTCAAGGGTCAAAAATGGGAGAAACGATCCAACTAAAATGAAACACTTTAATTCCAACGGGCACCAAAGTCGGCTGGCCCATTATCTTATTGGCAGCGTTCCTGGCGGGCTGCTGCCTAGAAGAACCAACCAATCCAAGCCCAATGGTGGCAAACGCTAAAAGATTTTTTTTTGGCGGGGGGGGGGTTCCCACTATGTGGACAGTGGAATTTTAGAAGGATATGACATCATTCCTGGGTGACGCTCTAGGCATTTCTCCTAGTCTCTATGGTAAAGGCCAAAGGACTGGGGAAATTCCTAGAGTGTCACTGTCAACACCTTCCCCCTTCTCATTTGTATTAGGTAAAGGTTTCCCTTGCTCGAAAGCTAGTCGAATCTGATTCTAGGGGGCGGTGCTCATCTGTTTCTGCGCCAAAGAGCCAGCATTGTCCGAAGACTTCTCCATGGTCATGTGGCCGGCATGACAACTGAAGCAGCACCTATTTATCTACTTGCAATTTCTTGCTTTCGAACTGCTAGGCTGGCAGGCGCTCAGGCCAGAGAAAGGAGCTCACTCTGTTACGCGGCACTCGGGTCTCGAACTGCTGAGCTACCTATCTTCAGGTCTGAAACTCAGCGTCTTAAGCTCTGAGCCACCGTGGCCCCTTCCGTTTTCATTACCATTCCTCAAATAATCAAGGATGAGGACCGAGGGCCAAGGGTGTAGGATTGCCAGGTGTCAGCAGGCAAATGGAAGGACTACGGTAGTCACTGCCAACTGGAAGGGGGGAGGACTGACCAGTAGTTCCAGACCGACCCGCTAAACCGCATCCTCGGAGGTGAGGCTGCTGACGTGCTCCAAAAGGAAGAAAAATGGACACTCTGCCCATGTTCTATGGCATTCTGTTTCTGCACATGCTCAAAGGTAGTTTATTATACAGCTGTGACAACACACTCTCCTACTTCTGCTACATCTGGCTCAAAGCATGTCTGGAATACTCCTAAGTTAATGCATGTCACTCAAAGGCTTTACAGTGTAATGCATCCTGCATCTAACAACCATTTAAGTTGGCCTACTAAATGCAGGATGCATTACACTGTAAAGCCTTTGAGTGACATGCATTAACTTATTCCAGACATGCTGTGAGTTGAAAAAATACCATTGTTGAATCAGCCAGATATAGTAGAAGTACTTTTATTACGTTTGAAGATATTCTAATTGTTGGTCCACACCTGATGAAGACTTTTGGAAACGAATGTATCTACCGGATGTTTCGTTGTTGATGACTTTGGACCCCCATCACCTACTATATTAAATTAATTATATTTTGCAATATTTTTTGTATGTTTTTGAAATTTTTGATGCATATGCTTTAATAGGAGAGTGTGTTGTCACAGCTGTATGATTCTCTGCTCTTCACTTGTTCCATAGCTGTTGTTCTCACAGATATTGTACAAAGGTAGTTTATTGCCATGCCACCTGTGGCGAGTCTCCAGTGGTAGGATATTGATTTTGTGCATACAAAGTCCTGGGCCCAGATTCAAGGACCTCCGGTAACATGTTCATGTTCGGACTATCAGTGTGTTAAGACATCAGGAGACATCATCAGGACCTCCAGGAGGCAGAGGCGATCCGGGTTCGGCTATCCCGATTCTTCGCTCTTGGGTTTCGGCTACAACGAGCAGCTTGTAGAATGGACCAATGGTCCTTGCAAGAATCTTGGACTGCGGTCATTCCCGCGCCGGGGGGGGGGGGAGGAACGGGACGACAACAGCCCCCGCTCCAGTCTGATACCCTGCTTCCAGTTGAAGTCCACTGCCTTTTGTTCCTTCCTTCCCCTCTCTCCCTCAGCCCAGCTGGTACCCTGCACTCTGTCTCCTGCCTCTCCGGGTGCGTGTCAGACCCGATTCCTTATTGCACGCATGGCTTCTCCCTCGGACAAAAGGCCCCAGCTGAAGCCTCATTCTCCCAGGCCCCAGCCTGCCCTGGGAGACGGCTTCACGTCCTCAAGAAAGACAGGGGGCCTCTGCCTGCCCATTTTGGCTATGCAACAATGCGGGGGGGGGGAGGGAAGGGCGTAGTTTAGAGAAGGGCGGGGACTAACCCTCTCCCCATGACCACTGGCAAGCCAGATCAGAGATGAGACAATTCTTGCAATGATACTCTCAGAATTGGGGCTTGTACTCAAGACACAGTGTTAGAGGAGTGGAGAAGAGGAAGGATTTATATTCCGCCCTTCGCTACACGAAGGAGTCTCAAAGCAGCTTACAATCTCCTTCCCTTCCCCTCCCTGCAACAGACACCCTGTGAGGTAGGGAGGGGGGGCTGAGAGAGCTCTTTCCAGAACTGTCCTTGAGAGAACAGCTCTGAGAGAACTTGTGACTGACCCAAGGTCACACCAGCAGCTGCATGTGGAGGAGTGGGGAATGAAACCCGGATCTCCCAGAGTGCAGTCCACACGCCTAACCACGACACCAAATACCCTTCCACTGCCTCAATTGGCCAGGGCAGCCATCCCTCCCTGGGGCCACTATTTGGTCTTCTGCCCTCTCTGTATTGGGTTCTTCCAAGCAGAATACTTTCCTTCCAGTAGGAGCTATCAACATTTAAAACCAACACCAAATTTCAAACCAACTACATTTTTCAATCTCATCCTGGCTGTTTTGATTCCAAAGCCCCTCCTTTTTGATATTTCCGATGCAAATCAAAACCATGAGTCTTTATGGTTGCATCGGTTCCACCCAGGGGCCAATTCACAGATCACAAAATCCTGGTGCGCCACCATCGCCCCGGCCTACGCTCAGAACTTACCCCGCAGGAATAGGTGGGCCCAAATTGGATTGGGGACACAGCATGTAGGCAGATGGAGTCTTAAGCCTCATCGCTTACTCTGCCGCACATAGGTTTTCCCAGGGGTCATTTTGTAGAAAAAGAGGTGCAGGAGCTCATTAGCATAATTCATTAGCATACCTTATTTGCATATGTCACACCTCCTGACATCACCGGAAGTGTGTCAGAAGGCAACAACCCGCCGCTCAGGCTCCACCCCAAAAATCTCCAGGGATTTCCCAACTTTACAGCCAGCTTTACACTTGGACAAAAGACCCTTTAGGTTTCCTTTGCTCTTGCAGGGAAGCTACCCTACAACAACCCTGAAAATACAGATCAAGTTAGAATGCTTTTGCTTTTTCTCACAGTGCATCACCACATGTGCCCGCTCCTGGTCTTGTTACTCCCGGAACGGCGTTCCTGCGCGCTCCGGCTCGAAATGACCCCTGGGTTTTCCAATCAGAAGTTGACTCAGGAAGCTGCTATTTGCCCTTCTCCTGGCTACAAAATCCTGGCTACTGGCTTGAAAACCCAATAGATACCCAAAGCTACATAACTAGTCGAGGTCCACTATCAGGTGACCACAACACAGAACTGCCATATCCTTCAACCAATTCCTGCTGTTCCAGGGACAGCTTGCTTAAATCTTGAGTTTCCCTTTCCGCAAGTTAATCTGCTGAGCCACAGCAAGTGGTGGAGGATGCATCTCATCTCCAGCGCATATATGCATGCACATGAGCATTAATGCGCTATCCAGTGCGCAGCCTGATGATTCACACCCTGCTGCCGTGGAGGTACATTTCAAACTTTTTGGTAACTGACTATAGGAAAAGTCCCTTCCCCTTGCACCAAAAACACAGGAGAGAGATAACTGAATCCCAGAAGACTCTAGAATCATGTGCAATAAAATGAAAGCAGTACATAGAGCACTGATCCTCGGTGAAGGAACCAGGACTCTTCCAAGGAGGGCTTGGTTTTCACCTGAGCAATGCCAGAGATGTGTCTTAAGAACTACCACGCCTCTGCAGCAAAAGCCAGTGCAGGATGGGAACAATGTAGAGAATGGCAACCCCTCAGGTTTTCAAGGCAAGAGACGCTCAGAGGTAGTTTGTCCTTGCCTGCCTCTGCACAGCATCCCTAGAGTGACTTGGTGGTCTCCCATCCAAATGCCAACCAGGTCAGGGGGGCAATGTAGAGAATAGCCTTAATCAGGGGTCATTTTGTAGAAAAAGAGGTGCAGGAGCTCATTAGCATACCTATTATTGTAAGCATAACCGGCCGAATGTCCCTTTCAGCCCTATTATACCCTATGGGCCATTGAAGTCAATGGCAAAAACTCATAGGGTATATGAGGGGCTGGAGGAGAGGGGGTTTGAGGGAGAGGCTCCAAACTTGCAGGGTACCTTCTGGGACCTCTCCCCGAAATACCCACCAAGTTTCAGGATGATTGGACCAGGGGGTCCAATTCTACGGGCCTCCAAACAGGTTGCCCCCATGCCCTCCATTGTTCCTTATGGTGGGAAAAAAGTTAACGTTTTTTCCCACCATAGAGAACAATGGAGGGGATGGGGCAACCTGTTTGAGGCCCCGTAGAATTGGACCCCATGGTCCAATTTTCTTTAAACTTGGTGGGTATTTGGGGGAGAGGTCTCAGAAGCTATCCTGCAAGTTTGGAGCCTCTCCCTCAAACCCCCTCCCCTACAGCTGCTTTTAAAGCCACCGCCGAATTTCGGCGGCAATTCGGCAGCGGCCCGAATTAGATCAAAGAATCTGATTCGGCCCTTGGCTGCCCTACTGCCCACTCCTGAGCTGGTGGAGCGGCGCTCCACCTCGCTCCAGCCCCAAAGGACCCCTGGCCTTAATGTATACAAAGGGGGTAGAAACCTGGTGTAATGCTTAGAACATTGGACTAGGACCTGGGAACCCAAGGTTCAAATTCCCACTCTGCCCCGCAAGCTCACTGGGTGACCCTGTGCCATTTGGAGTCTCAGTCTAAAGTACCTGACAGGGTTGGTGTTCGGAGGATAAAATCAGAGGCAGGGAGAACAGAGTTGTCCGTTGATTTGGGTTCAAACTGAGGAGAAAAGATAGGGTATAAATACCTAAATAAACATAACAAAGAGGCCAGCAGCAGAAATCTGCTCCCCAAAATAGCCAAGCCACAATACTGATATGCATTTAAAAAAAATAGGATTAAAAACATTTCGCAGAACCTTACAGGAGAGTCAAGTGACTTCAAGAACAGCTGGGAAGAGGCACTTTCATAGGTTGGTCCAGCAGAGGTGTGAAAAGGGCCCAAAAGAAAGGCCCGGGAATGTATCATTGTGTGTTCTATGCACTGAGATGCACTATTTTTCCTATTCCACACTGGTCCTTCTGGTGTGCTGTCTAGAAAAAGGGGAAATATTTCACACACACACCCCAAGCTCTCATTAAAAAAATCCTCATCCCCCCCTCCCCCCCCCCTTTACATCTCTTATCTTGATGAGAGAAGCGTACTTTTTTTGTATGGAACTGATTTGCATTTTTAAAAACTTTCCCCACTTGTTCAAAGCGCTGCACCTACTTGCAATCCCTGCAAAGAAGGTCAGCTCGGGTCCTTATCCGCTCATCGCAAACTGAAACAGGCAGAGTGGATTGCCCGGGGCAATTTTGCGAGTTGGTGGCGGAGGAAGGATTTGAACCCGAACACAAAACCTCTGCGCCACTCCTCTCAAATATACACGGCAGCGGATTTCCCCTTTCCTGGAGCATCTCTGTGCTTTCCAGAATTTCAGAAATCATTTCCCAAACCAAAGCAAATGCTGTTAACTCTTAATTTAAGCTGGACACCTCCCCCCCCCCCCCCCAATATGCACAGCCACATCAAGATATTATTTTACGGATGCAACGGTGTGCCCGTGAGCATTGGGAAAGCATTGTGCAAAGAGAAACATAATACGATGACACAAAGGATCCCTTCAAGATTACTGCTATGTAGGTTTTATCAGCATGCACACGAACTCGGTAATGTGGCAGCATTGGGGGGGGGGGGGAACTGAAGCCATAATGAGCACTACACATAGCTGGGGAATAGAGGAAGTGAGTCTTACTAGGACCCAACTTTTAGCATAAGATGGTGTGTCAGCTTCCAAATTTCAGACTTCGGTAACAAGGACAGTTTCAGAAGCATTCATGGCCAAGAGTGTTGCTAATTTCCCCGGAGAAATGTTGCAGGTTGAGGGGAGGGGGTCCCCAGTTAGAGTTTTGCGCAAATTGCCTGATCAGAATTTTGTGCAGATTCCACCATGGACAAAATCCTGGTCTTATTAGCCATACAGTTAGTGAGTGGGTCCAAAGCAGGGCACAAATGCTCTCCTCCCTTCCATCTTATTCCCACCGCCCACAATTCCGACTGGTTGACTAGGCAGAGGGAGATGGGGTGGGGAGGGAGAATCACCGAATGACCTCCTTGGGAGAGCCGGAATTTGAACCCAGGTCTCTCGCCATTACCGCTGCACCGGCTGTCACCTGGTGGCTGAGGAAAGCACAGGATACCATCTCCTATTGCACACCTATTGCACAAATGCGCAATAGCACCAAGGAAAGCGTTCAACGTGCTCACGCTCTTTCTTCTCGTATGGGGAAGGGGGTCAAAGGAAATAACTAGGGTCCACGCTCAGAAGCATGCCGAAGAATTTATGTAAACAAACACGGCAGCAATCCTAACTGGAGGGGGGGCTTATGGTGGGGCACACACACACACACAAATCAGACTCATCTCTATGCTCCATCTAGCTCCCAGGCCAACAACACCCCTTCTATCATTGCTGTGCAGAGGCCTGAGGCACTGATCACATTAATTTGTAAGCCCTTTCCCCACCCCCCCGTCAATCAGCTTGTCTCCCCCACCGGGTGGTTCTAGCTGGCCCCATTAACCATCCTGCTGGGTCACCGGAGCAATTAAGTTGCATGATCACTTCTCCTCGCCGGCCCGCACCCCGGTCAGGCTGGCCTCCAAATTATCACTCCCTGCGGGGTAGGCGCTTCAGGGAGAAGGGACTCGCTGCAGCGGCACTAATAGGGCTTGATCGCCCTCGGCCGAGGGGGTCAGGCGGGGCTGTGCTTTCTTCGGCGCTTGGCACAGAGGCCCGGGTGCAGCTGGCGCCAAAGCTGGAAGTCTGGTGAGAGGGCTCATGGGGGAATAGCCACTTCCACAGCTGGTCGGCGGCCCCCAGCCCTGTTTAATGGGGTATTAATCAGGTCAAGTGACCAAACTCAGCCGCTCGGAAAGATGTCCACCCACGACATGCGGCCGGCCCCCTTACGTGAATGAGTGGAGTGGCTTTATACCCAGGCAAACTATTGGCCTAGCAAAGCCACCGTCTACTCGGATTAGTACTGGCTCTCCGGAGTCTCAGGTGGAGATCTTTCCCATCAATTACTACCTGATCCTTTTAACTGGAGATGCTGAGGATTGAACCTGGGACTTTCTGCAGGCCAAGCAGATGCTTTACCACTAAGCCATGGCCCCATCTCCCAGAAAGACTGGACCTAAGATGGGGGTCTCCTCTGTAGCCTACAGAGTGCCAGTTTGGTGTAGTGGTTAGGAGTGTGGACTCTAATCTGAGAGAACCGGGTTTGATTTCCCCACTCCTCCACATGCAGCTGCTGGTGTGACCTTGGGTCAGTCACAAGTTCTCTCAGAGCTGTTCTCTCAAGGGCAGTCCTCGAGAGAGCTCTCTCAGTCCCTCCTACCTCCCAGGGTGTCTGTTGTGGGGAGCGGAGGGGAGGAGAGGGGAAAGGAGATTGTAAGCTGCTCTGAGACTCCTTTGGGTAGTGAAGGGTGAGGTATAAATCTAAAATCTTCTCTTCTTCTACAGGGACCTTGGGGGTCAAACTGGGGGCTTCTGATTCTATCACCAGTTAAAGGACCACAAGTGTTCGACTGGGGTACCGTGTTCCGCGATTCCCCCGTTTTATGTCTGTAATCCTGTGACGTAGACTTGGCTGAGAAAGAGTGGCCACTCAGAGTCACACAATGAGCTTCAGAGCCAAGAGGGGGATCTGAGCCGTGGTCTCGTCAGTCCAAGCCCAACCCCTGATGTCACTTCCTTCTCTCCTTCTGCGGCCCGGGAAGGAGATCTTCCTGCTGAAACCAGACGTGGGGGGATCCTGTTTTCCCACTGATTCCCCCCCCCCTTCCTTGGTGCTGCTTGTTTTCTGAGGGGTGCAGAAGTTGAGTGACGGCCATAAATACCATTCAGGCATTACCCCAAGCCGTAGATAGGGCGAACCCTCAGTCCACAAAAACAAACACACCTCAGGAGTCAAGGGTGTCCAGCGGAGTGCCAAAAACATGCTGTGTCATTCCGACACTGGGTAAAAAAAAAATAATAATCAGACTTCGGCTTCCTTATCCAAGGTCTGGCCTAAATAGAGCTCAGTGGCTGAACATTGGGCTTTGCGCCAAGGGCCCAAGTTCAGTCTCCGGGTTAAAAAGACCTCTAAACCGCCCTCCCCTGCAAGACAGGGCTCAGGGTGGTGTACATCAACAAAAACGTTCTTAATTAATAAAAAATAGTTAAAGAGACAGCAATTAACATTACTAGATGGCACTAAAAACTTCAAATTGTGCCACTGCCTGGAGGGGGGGGGCGGGAAGAAAACAGAGTGTCAGGCAAGATGGAAACCGTCCCTGTCCTCAACCAAAGGTCTGAGAGGAACATCTCTGCCTTACAGGCCCTGCGGAACGGCATCGGGTATATAGCTCCTGGTAGGGCATCGGGGGGGGGAGTGAGCTTCTAGGGCTTCTGGGTGGGGATCCCCCTCCCAGATTGGGGGGGGGGGGGGAATCCTACCCCAAATGACTTTTTGGGACACTTCCGGTAAAACCGGAAGTACCTCCCCTAACTTGGGAGTGACGTCATCAGGCCAGAAATGTTGCGCGAGGGACACTCTGGTATTTGGGCCAACTCTATGGTTTTGAGGGCGACAAACCATAGAGTTTCGCCCAAATACCAGAGCATCCCTGCACAATGTTTCCAGCACGATGATGTCACTTCCAGGTGATGTCATCACGTCGGGACATTGCGCGAAGGCCCCCCTCCACCTCCCAGAATACCCCCCATTGGTAGAGGCAAGGGACCTGGCAACCCTGCTTCCGGGTCATCTGGATAGCCACTAGATGGTCTTTCACATCCAGCAAGAATCTTGTGTTCAAAAAGGCATACACAGCTTCTGCAATATTGACACATGTGATGCACATGATAAAGAAAAGCATATCCAGTTTCTCCTTTCTCTTGGCGGCCCCCACAGTCTTTCCTGTTTCCTTCTCTCCGGCTCATCCACTTTTTTCCCCGTTTCTTCCACCCGTCTTCAGCTTTGTCTCCCTTTCTTCCTTCTCTTCTCTTTCCCTCCATCTCTCCCTACCTTTTACCTTTTTTTAGTCTCCCTCCCTGCTTTGGATAACACTAGCCAAGACACGGAAGGCCCGATATTGTTAAGCGTTGCCTAGCAACCCCCAAATGGTCACTAATGTTTCATAAGGCTTTGGTAAGAACTTTTTTAGTTGCAGGAAGTGCTCCTACAATTTGGATTTCTTAAACCATTTTAACCATTTTTTAAAAAACAATTTTAACCACAGAGAGCCACTGTGGTATAGGGGTTAAGAGCAACAGACTCTAATCTGAAGAACCCGGTTTGATTCCCCACTCCTCCACATGCAGCCGGCTGGGTGACCTTGGGTCAGTTACAAGTTCTTTCAGAGCTCCCAAGAGCACTTCTCTCAGAGCTCTCTCGGCCCCACCTACCTCACAGGGTGCTTGCTGTGGGGAGAGGAAAGGCAAGGCGATTGTAAGCTGCCCTGAGACTCCTTCAGGTAGTGAAGAGCGGGGTATAAAAACCAACTCTTCTTTTTTCTGCAAGCATGGGGCTTCCTCGGGTTTGCAAAAATATCTCCCCTATCTGAACATAGCCCCATTGTGTACACTTTTTGATCCACGACTTGGGGGCAAGTCTGGAATTAGATATACGGTGGCAAAGGGGAAGAGAGACATGTGAGCTTCAGGTACTCTTCCCACGGACAGGCTGTTGTGCCTTTACCCAGTTTACTGCTGTGTTACCCGTTTCTTATCAGCAGATGATTCTATGCAGCTTGCCTCTGGCTCAGCACCCCACATCCTACCCTGAGGAAGGAAGCATTGCTGCCCGCTCTGTCTCTCTTGGGTGTCGAAACAGCTCAGCCAATAGGAGTCATAGAACAGAATCATAGAGTTGGAAGGGACCTCCAAGGTCATCTAGTCCAACCCCCTGCACAATACAGGAAATTCACAAATACCTCCCCCCCCCCACACACACATTCCCAGTGACCCCGGCTGCATGCCCAGAAGATGGCAAAAAAAAACCCCTCCAGGATCCCTGGCCAAACTGGCCTGGAGAAAAATGGCTTCCTGACCCCAAAATGGCGATCGGCGTTTCCCTGGGCATATAAGAAAGGTCCACAAGAACTAAGCACTGGCTCATCCCTTCCCACCCTCCTTCTCACGATCTGCCTGAGTTCACAATAGAATCGGCATTGCTGTCAGATGGCCATCTAGCCTCTGCTCAGAAACCTCCAAAGAAGGCGAGCCCACCACCTCCCGAGAAAGCCTGTTCCACTGAGGAACCACTCTAACTGTCAGGAAGTTCTTCCTCATGTTTAGCCTAATGTTTAGTCAACACCCCCTTCCTATTGGCTGGCTCCCTGGCCATTCACAGGCACCATCCCACCGCTCCCACCGCTGCTGGTCCCTTCCCACATTAAAAGCCACTGAAACCTGTATTGTAAAGAGAATCTTTAACCGTGGCATTTATTTTATTGCACAGGTCTGATCTGACAAAACGAAAGAGAGCGACTCCGTGAGCTGACTCGTCTGCCCCCTCCCCACTCGGTCGCAGCCAGCCACAAGTCAGAAACCCGAGAGGGGAGACACCACCCACATTCAGAACAATTACACAAGGCAGGAAGCCAAAAACTTTTGGCCCCCCTCCCAAAATTCACACTTTATGTATGCCAACAAGTATCTTGCCATGGAGGTTTCTCGCGCCTCTCTTTTGATCCCCCCCCCCCCCCCCCCAATCCTCTGCCTAAGAAAATTTCAGAGTGGGAAACTGGGTCGCAGCTTGAAATCTCCCTGAGCCTGGCAGACCATGTTAAGACCCTTGGAGCCCTGTTAAGGAAGCTCTGGACAGGAAAAGAGCCGATGAGCCAAGAAACCCATCAAGGTAGACAGACTGCCCGCACTAAAAATACCCCCTTTCATAGCCTCCGTATCCCCAAACCGTACAGTTAGGAGGTGAACCAGTGCCAGTTTTCCCATTACCTTTTTAAAAGGCGCTCAGACGGCGCTTGCAAGTGGCACCCGAGCGCATTACGGGAACAGCACCTGCAGACTCCGCTGGGTAAACAAAGGCTTGGATCACCAGACCTGGGCCGGGATCCCTAGAACGATCAACTCCTGCCAAACTCCAAATACTCCATGTATGCAATTACAATCCCGGGGAGTGGGGGGGGGGGAGGTTTGGAGCTACGCCTCTCACCACAGTGCTGGTGTGTTCTGTCTAGACGTGTACCACCCCTGTGATTTGCAATCACCTTTTCAAGACCAACGTGTCGCGGTGGCATTACAAAATCTGCATTTGGGGGGGGGGGAAGGCCTAAATATATTGTGTGTGCCTGCCTTCCCCACAAATACTTCCAGAAACGGAGCTAGCTGCATGCACGGTTTCCAGACATAATGGGGGTGGGGAGGGTGATAGGTAGTGTCAATATTGCCTTTCCTCGCTGTCTCCAATGGGCGCCGTCTTCCCCATCCGGCCCCAAATCGTGCAAAAGGCATATAAAGACCTACAGAAGAATTTAGGCAGCTAGTCCAGGTCAGGGGAGGCAAAGTTAGGAGCAATTCTCTCTCGTTTCAAATACAAAGCAGTTCCTTAAAAGAGTCTGGAAGAAGTCAAATGGCTTTGGTTTTTCCTCCTCCTAGCGGGGATCTTTAAAGGTTGTTGCAGAAAGAACACTCTTGCCCTTGGATCTCAAATGGCTACGGCAGTTGAAGGGAAGTGGAAGACAATTGGGATTTCTCCCTGTCTTCCTCCCAGCCAATCGTGCCTTTTATTGATTTAAGTTTGGACAACGGGAGGGATTCAATGGTTCGCGCCTGCAAATTCCTCAGAGACCCAAAAAGCAGTGACGCCCCCTGCGGGAGTGTTGGGAAAATACGCAAAGTCATTTTGGATGTCAGTGAACAAGCACGCAGTCACTTTCTTTTGGGGGTGGGTGGTAAGCTGGGAACGACAGGGCTAGTTTTTAAAAGCAAAAGAGACACTTTTCCAAAGAAGTCGCATTGCCAGCACATGAGACAGGGCTGGGGAGTGGGCGGGAGAGGAGACCCCAGAGGCAGAAAAAAAAAAAGATGCGTTCATTCATTGATGTACCAGAAGTTGCATTCATTCACCGATGTACAGGCAAGGGCCTCGTTCTGTAGCTTGTGGTGGGAGGAATCTAGAACGCCAGTCTTTTATTCGGGGAAGGTTGGTTTCCTTTTTAAAAAGCCGTCGGGTGGGTCTTCCTTTCTGAAGGCTCATTTCGTGGCTTCTTGGGATACTGCGGGGAAGAAGAAAAAAACAGAATAAGGACCCCTGTAAATGAGAAGGTGGATTTGGAACTGTTCAAGGCCCTCTGTGGGTGCCACCCTGCCAACGGGCAAGATCAACTATTGCCCGTATGTGTGCATGCTCTGTTGTGTACCCCTTATGGACCGGGGGTGGTGGTGGCGGCATAGCAGATGAAGCCAGGAATGCTCCTATTCTTCCACCCTGCCAACGGGCAAGATCAACTATTGCCAGTATGTGTGCATTCTCTGTTGTGTACCCCTTATGGACCCCTTCTGTGTACCCCTTCTGTTGTGTACCCCTTATGGTGGTGGCGGCAGCATAGCAGATGAAGCCAGGAATGCTCCTATTCTTCCGGCATTCCGCACAGAATTCAAAAATCCGTCCGCCAAGCATACGAGGCGCCACATTAAATGACTTCCACCTGGCTGCATATAGTGCTTTAGTATCCACCCTCGGCCACCGGCTTAACATCCATATCCACACGAAATAAACCAAGCCCTAGAGAGTCTGGTGCCAGCTGCGGTTTCCCCTATGGCGGATGTGAAGACAGCTCCGCCATCTTATGAGAATCGTATTTTAAATGTTCGTTGGTTTTAAATGGTTCAATTCTTGGTTTTATTGTTTATAACGCCCATGGGCTTGTTAGCCGCCCTGAGCCTGCCCGGCGGGGAGGGCGGGATAGAAATCGAATAAATCAAATAAATAAATAAATAGTATGCGAAACTGAATTATTCAAGAGGGTGTTTTTATAAAGGTAACCAGGCTTCAGTATAACAGAATGGTCCAGGACCGGTGTTCCCTCTAAGCTGAGTTAGTGTGAGCTAGCCCACAGTTTTTTAGCCTCCGGCTCACACATTTTTGGCTTAGCTCATGAAGGAGGGCTCCAGAGCAAACTTAAGTTATGCAGTTGCCAAATCACCTGCTCACAACTTTAATGCCAGTAGCTCACAAAGTAGAGTTTTTGCTCACAAGACTCCACAGCTTAGAGGAAGCATTGTCCAGGACCACGATTAATTTTTACTTATTTTATTTATTTCATTAGATTTCTTGACTGCCCTTCCCTGCTTACGCTGGGCTCAGGGCGGCTTACAACAGAATTATCCAATACATTATAAAGCCAATTTGAACCATAAAAATTCAATAATAAAAACATTCAAACACAAATATTTAAAAACAGGGGTCCTTTCGTAGAAAAAGAGGCGCAGGAGCTCATTAGCATACCTCATTAGCATATGCCACGTCCCCTGACATCACCGGAAGTGTGTCAGAAAGGGAATGTCAGTTTCAGCCCCATTATACCCTATGGGCCATTGAAATCAATGGCAAAAACTCATAGGGTATATGAGGGGCTGGAGGAAAGGGGGTTTGAGGGAGAGGCTCCAAACTTGCAGGGTAGCTGCTGGGGCCTCTCCTCGAAATACCCACCAAGTTTCAAGAAGATTGGACCAGGGGGTCCAATTCTATGGGCCCCCAAACAGGTTGTCCTATCCCCTCCATTGTTCTCTATGGTGGGAAAAAAGTTAACTTTTTAGAGAATCTGATTCAGCCCGTGGCTGCCCTAGTGGCCACTCCTGAGCTGGCGGAGCTTTGCCCCGCCTCGCTCCGGCCCCAACTGACCCCGTCTGAAAACATTTTAAGAACAAGATGGCATATCTAGCATTCAGTTCTGGGGGACAAGGGGTGTGTGTGCTGAGCAGATGTAAGAGAACCGTCACTGGCCTCAACCAAAAGGCCTGGCGGAACATCTTCGCCTTACATGCCCTGTGAAACTTTAATAGGTCCGGCAGGGCACGGATGTAATTCGGCAGAGAGTTCCACCAGGCTGCCCTGGCCCTGGACGAGGCCAGCCAGATATCTGTGGGGTCAAGAACCAGCAGAAGATTCTTATCTGCTGATCTTAATGCCCTTCGGGGGACATATCGGGGCTTTAATAAAGGGGCTGTGAACTATACTGCGGTGTACAGTACACACTGTCTGCGACCGCAAGGATGCTCCTACTACATAATTTCTGCATCATTTTATGAGTCATGTTAACTTTGTTTCAGCTTTCTCTTTTCAGCTTTCTGCCACCCAAGTCCTACTGCCTTGTTTCCTGGATCTCCCATCCTGCCAACTGTATTGACTGACACTGTGCAACTTGCCCTAACTTTCAGTGAGAAAGGCCGATTATAAATATTGTAAATGAACAGTAAACTGGCTTCTTGGGATAGGAGCTTCTGTGGACAAAATGGCTTGCAAGGAAGTGGGGGGAAAGGGGTTGCTGAGGCTCAGAAATCTGCATCCCAAAGGGTCCAGGTTCAATCCCAGACATCCCCAGCTTGAACCTCAGGCGTTGGGGGAAAACCTCGCTCTGCCTGAGACCCTGGAGAGCCGCTACCAGTCACATAAGGCGAGAAAGAGCCGGATGGGCCACTGGGTTGATGCATCATAAAGGCAGAAAGCTGCAGTGGCTCAGAGGTTAAGACGCTGAGCTGCAGACCGGAAGGTCGGTAGCTCGGCAGTTCGAGAGCTGAGTGCCACGTGACGGAGTGAGCTTTCGTCTCTGGCCCCAGCTCCTGCCAACCTAGCAGTTCAAAAGCAAGAAACTGCATGAAATACGTACCGCTTTGGTGGGAAGATAACAGTGTTCTGTGCGCCTCGGCTTTCAGTCATGCCAGCCACATGAACGTGGGAAAAGTCTTCGGACAGCGCTGGCTCTTCGGCTTGGAAACAGAGATGAGCACCACCCCCAAGAGTTAGATTCAACTGGCTTTGGAGCAAGGGAAACCTTTACCTTTACCTTTTTATTTTTATCCGATGTCCTCTTTTTTTTTGGTGTCCGTCTTCTTCTGGGCTCTTTTTTTAAAAAGCTGATGAAAATGTCCTCTTTTGGGGTGGGAAGGTTAGGAGTATTCCTAGTTAGTAGCCATTTCCCCAGCTTAAATAGTAGGGGTATTTAAAATGAGATTTGTCATAGTGATTGCTCGTTTGAAGTCAGTTGGGAAAATACACACCTTCTCTTGCCTTTAGATATGGCTCAGGGGCAGAGTATTGGCCTTGCATGCAGATGGGCACGATGTCAAGTTAACCATGCTGGATCATGTTTCGTCTAACCCAGTCAGAACACGTGACGCTGACTTATACCTACTCAGACCCCTTGGACTATCAAGACTGTTCCGAGGGACAGTAGCTGTCCAGGGTCTTTCACCTGCTACCTGACCTTTTCAACTGGAGATGCCAGGGATTGAACCTGGGACCTTCTGCATGCCAAGCAGATCCTTTCCCTCTGAACCACAGTCCCTTCTCCCCTGGTGCTTTTGGAACGCTCAAGAGGAGATCCAGAGTGGCTACAGCCTCCCTGTTATCGCTGCAATTGCTACTAAGAGGTAGACTGCCCCAGAGCATGGAGGTTTCATTTGGCCACCGTGGCTCAGAGTCATTGATGGATGCGTCCTCCGTGAAATTTGTCTAATCTCTTTTTAAAGAGCAACTAAACCAGTAGCTAGCAACAGTGTTCCCTCTAAGCTGAGTTAGTGTGAGCTAGCTCACAGTTTTTTAGCCTCCGGCGCACACGTTTTTGTCTTAGCTCAGGAAGGAAGGCGCCAGAGCAAACCAATTCAAGCAGGAGCCAAATCGCTCGCTCACAACTTTAATGCCAGGAGCTCACAAAGTAGAATTTTTGCTCACAAGACTCCACAGCTTCAAGGGAGCATTGTAGCTTGCTGCAGGGAGTTCCAGAAGCCAAATTGCTCATGGAGGTGTTTTTTAAAAGGACCACCTGAAAAATGGACTTCCATCCAGGCCATCTCCAGTTAAAAAGGATCTCTAGGACCACAACTTCGAGAACGCCTACCTATCGGGCAAGTGTGTATAACCATATATTTTTACAGTGCTGAAGTCTCAGAAACTGAGCGCACATTTTGCATGGAGAAGGTTCAGCTCCTGGGATCTCCAGCTAAAGGACCCTGGAAGGAGGGGTACCCTAGAACCTCAGAGAGCTGCCTCCTCTGATTGGCTGCCAAGCTGAACTACAGAGTGTCCAGAGGTCCAATCCTGCAGAACGCAGCTTCAGGGACATGACCTTCTGAAGCCACACAGAGACTAAGAATAGACTCTGTGCCTCTTCCCCCCTCCCCGCCGGATATCACGGCCTGTGTGTTTCATTGGCAGGAAAGCGCAACGCCTCCTTAATCCACTTTGTACACTTTGGTTAAGCCAGAGCTGAGCCGAGGCACCGGGCTTCCGTGGAGGGGGTGGGGTGTCAGACGCGGTGAGGACAGAAAGGGAGTCATGCGATCGGAGTTTACACCCGCTCCAATACACTCCTGGCTGTGCCGGATGTCACATCTATTGCAGCTACTTGGTGGGAGAAGGGTAGGGAAAGAAGAAAACTACACACACACAAAAAGACAGCATCTCACACACAGTCACAGTAAGCCACAAAACAACCTTGTAAAGCAGGCCAGTGTTAACGATACTCAAAAATGTAATGCCATTTCAAAGTGCTTGGCACAGATTTCCACACAGCCTTGAAAGATAGGCTGCAAAACTTTCCAGGCTGGAAAATAGTGGTTAGGCCAGCAAGGAAATGGCTTAAACGGGATTTAAATGGTGGGGGTGTTATTTTCCTGGGGTGTTCGTGAGTTTCCTTTTTACCCCAAAATGAACTGATGCTTACCCAACGTGAAATTGTATCGAGCCACATGCATCGTGCGCGCTCGCTCTTCCATGCTGTCCTCAACAAAATCTAGACCGTCACCTCCATGGGGCGCCACCCTGACCGAAGCTTCTCTGTTACTCTGGGTATGGATGGTGGAATCTTAATAACTAAAAAGGGGGCTTGTATTGAAAGTGTCGTCACGTCCCTGTAGCATTTCGGCCTTCCAAAACACAGACATCACCTTGCTGCGGTCCATCCAAACAACTGTAGAGGGCGGGCCAGCGTGAATATTCCTATATTGCCGTCTGAGAGACAGGGGTGCTTTCACACAAGCTAAATAATGCAGTTTCATTCCACTTCAGTGACTGTTAGCAAGTGGATTTTGTCACTTCACACAATAAAATGCAGCTGCAAAGTGCATTGGAAGTGTGTTATTTAGTGTGTGTGAAAGCGTCAAACTGGCAGAGAGAGAATGTTTGTGCCAGAGGCGAGAGTGAATCCTCTCAGCTGCTCAGCTGCCTTTCTAGCATTCCTGTGTTTCACCACTGCACTGCACTAGACCTCAATGAGTCTTCCCAGCCACCCCTCGCCTGCCAACTGTTTTGAATCCCTGTTCTCCCAGTTTGAAATCTGGTGAGAAGGAGGAGGAGGAAATTGGATTTATACCTCACCCTTCACTCAGAGTCTCAAGAGTGGCTTACAAACTCCTTTTCCTTCCCCTCCCCACAACAGACACCCTGTGAGAGGGCTGAGAGAGCTCTCTGGAGAACTGCCCTTGAGAGAACAGCTCTGAAACAACTTGTAACTGACCCAAGGTCATCCAGCAGCTGCAAGTGGAGGAGTAGGGAATCAAACCCAGTTCTCCCAGATTAGAGTCCGCACACTTAACCACTACACCAAACTGGCTCTCAGGCTAACCGTGGCTTGTGCCAGCCCTTGACTTGTGCCGCCCAAAATACATAACCCACAAAATCACCTGTGGCTGAACTTCATCTTATAGGTAGACCTCCATTTACCTGCCCAGTAACAGCCCCCAGGCCCAGTTCCTTGTTCCCAAGGAACTAAAGAGTGGAAAGAAAATGGCTTCCACATAGCGCTTCTGGTGTTTTGCTATGAAAACATTCTGTGTGTTTTATTTCTGTGATATAATGTGGGCTTCTCTATGTATGTTGCTGTGTAACAAGGCAGGCCTCTAGAGAAAGATGGGGTGGGCTGAAGTGTGTTATGATTGGATGGTGGCTGTATTTGATGGGGTGGATTTATCCGGGTTTGTGCAGAGAGGGTTTTGTGTGAGAAGAGTTGAATGGATGAAGAGGTTGAGGGAGATGGCATGGGATATGAGAGGAAATCTGTCTTCTTTGTGGAAGTTATTAGCCTAAGTGCAAGTGAGGAAATTAAGCTTTTGTGGAAGTTATTAGCCTAAGAGGCAATAAGGAAAATAAGCCTTTGTTGCTAGGTCTGTTTAACAAACTTTCGAGAAATGACAAGAACCGTGCCCGTTTGAAACTCTTACGCTTATGAACTATACCCCCAAACCTTTATGCTGTGTTACTTCTAAATAAACTCGTTTAAGCGAAAACAACTGTTTTACCTCAGAGCCACCCCGCCATGCTGGCTGTTCTGTCATTCTGCCAAACAGAAGTAAGCTGTTCCGTTCTATGGGTTTAACTACAAAGTCTATGGCTGCCTTTGGTGGCAGCGAAAATAAGTAGGGAAAGCTAAGGAAGGCAAGGGTTCTCAGAAAAGAAGCACATTGTTACAGCGATGCGCTAGGAATTTCCCACTCTCTGTGGTAAAGGCCATGGAGGCTCGGGGAGGCAGCCTAGAACATCACCCGGAAGTGATATCATATCCTCTCCCAATACCACACTTCACAGGCACCCTCCCCCCAATCATCTCCCGGCATCTGCCAAGGCTGTGTTTGGAGCGCTATTTCCAGATGTATTGGCCAGATGTGCCAAATCCCTTGCCTGAACCTTGCCCAATCCAAAACCTTGTCCACAACTTAAATGCAGAAGGCTTTTGGTTGAGGAAAGCAATGGTTTCCATTTTGAAAAAGAAGAGGAGATTGGATATATACCCCTGCCCTTCACTCGGAGTCTGAGAGCAGCTTACAAACTCCTTTCCCTTCCCTTCCCCATAACTGACACCCTGTGAGGTAGGTGGGGCTGAGAGAGCTCTTTCGAGAACTGCTCTTTCAAGAACAGCTCTGACAGAACTATGGATTGCCCAAAGTTGTCCAGCAGCTGCAAGTGGAAGAGTGGGGAATCAAACCCAGTTCTCCCAGATCAGAGTCGAGTGCCACACTTTACCATTGCACCATACTGGCTCCCACCCTTTTTGGTTCCTTCTGCTTATATCTGCATGCCCTCTTCCCTCCTGCTGGCAGAGTAGCTGGCAGTCTGAAAACGGATTAATCAGTATTCGCCATCTGACCTTTTTCTGAAATGCGTTATTAATGTTTTAAAATTGTTTTTATCTTGCTATGTTTTTAGGGATATTGTACATCGCCCAGATCCCTGCAATAACCAGGACTGGGCGATTAATAAATTCAATTCAATGTATAAATAAATATAAGCCTGTCTACCTCTCACTCCTTCACATGGCAGCCCTACTCTGTGAAAAGACTCATTGGGAGTTACGTATAGAAAAGAAGTGAGACTGTGGCTACCTCTGACTCCAGGTGTGCGGGTGTCAGCCAGAGACTGGAGAACTGAACAGAAGCAGGAAAAGAGAAAGAAAAGACACAGGTGCAAGATTATGTAACATGCCAAGGAAAGATGCTGATGCAGAATATAATAGGCAGATGACATTGCCTTTTTTTTTAATGCTTCTAGTCCTCATAAAGGAATCCTGAAAACAGAAGGACAGTGTCTAGCAGACGCTCTGATCTAGGAACAAAAGGATTTCACGCCTACTCTTTTCCTCTGCCATTCCAAAATTTCTACCTGCTGCAATCTACTTCCTTTGAATCCTGGCTTAACTCGAAAACCACAAAGCTATGACATGCATAGATCCAACTGGTCAGCTGTGTTGGTCTGAAGCAGTAGAACAAATTTAGAGCCCAGTGCCACCTTTAAGACCAACAAAGGTTTATCCAAGGTATGAGCTTTCGTGTGCCAGGCACGCTTTATCAGATACAAATATCAAATACAAAAATCCTGCCATCTATAGACTAATTCCAAGAGGTTTTTTTTTCTGTGTGGATACTTATATCTGCCAAAAGAGAGCTCACTCTCCCCCAACAGCTTTTCCTACATAGTCAGGGGCCTTCCCCGGGCTGCAGAAAAACCCAAAAAGTTTAAAAAAAAACTTCAGGGACCATTGAATTCCCCCTAATAACTTTTGAAATGGCATCAACTCCAGGCATCAGCTGTGAGAGATTTGAATGTTCGGGGGATGGGGGGAGGCTTCTAATGGTTTCTGTCAGTAAAAGGCAGGGTTTTCACTGGCAGCAGTCTAAGTACCCACCCTGGCCACCGGCAGCGGATCCAGATCTAGGCTGGAAAACTCCTGGAGATTTGGGGGTGGAGCCTGGGGAGGACAGGAACCTCAGTGAGGTACAATGCCATAAACTCCACCCTCCAAAGCATCTGTTTTCTCCATGGAAAGTTATCTCTGTAGTCTGGAGATGAGCAGTAATTCCAGGGGATCCCCAGGTCCCACCTGGAGGCTGGAATTCCTAGGCAGCACCCTCTGTGTGACTTGATACCACCTGATTTGCATGACTTAATTAGGCCCATCTGCTTTGCTACTGTTCATCAGCAGCCACCCTATGAAAGCCATTGTGATGTAACAGTTAGAGCTTCAGATCTGTGAGACCCAGGTTCAGATCCCCATCTTGCAGTGGAAGCTGACTGGGAGATTTTGGACCAGTCACATACTTTCAGCCTAACCAACCTCACAGGGTTGTTGTGCAGATAACAAGGAGGAAATAATAATGTAAGCTGCTTTAGTCCCCACTGTGGAGAAAGACTGTAATTTTCCGAGGCAGAGGCTGTGGGGGAGGGGGGTGGAGATGGAAAGCTGAAGACAGATAAAGGTAGGTTGGCTCTTGGGTGGGAAGGAAATAGGGTTGCCAACTCCAGGTTGGGAAATTCCTGGACATTTGAGAGGTGGAGCCTGGGGAGGGTGGGATTTGAGGAGGGACTACAGACCAGTATAATGCCATAGATTCCACCCTCCAAACCAGCCATTTCCTTCACTTAAACTACCATCGCCAGCCTCCAGACAAGGGCTGGAGAGCACCCAGAATTACAACTGTTGTCCAGGTGACAGAGATCAGTTCCCCTGGATAAAATGTCTGCTTTGGAGGGTTGCTGAGGCTGCTGGCCTCCCCAAGCCTCACTGTCCCAAGGCTCCACCCCCCAAATCTCCAGGAATTTCCCAACGTGGAGCTGGCAGCCCTAAGGTGAATTGATCTCTGCAGTTGGGAGATCCATTGTGATTCCCAGAGCGCTGCCACTGCTACTGTGGGGGGAGAGGAAGCAGGCAGGAGGCTGGGAGAGTGATGGGGGCAGAAAGAGAGAGTGATGGAGTGGGAGGGGCAGAAAAACAAAGAGAATGATGATGGGTCAGAAAGAGAGAGGAAGTAACATACATGGAGGAGAGAGAGAGTAAGAAAGGGCGGCAGAAGGGAGAAAGAGTGTGAGAGAGGTAGAGGGAGAAGGGAAGCAAAGGTGTGAGGAATGGGATAACCATCCCACAAGTTTCTTGTGGGTCTCCACTTGTTCTAATGTACTTGAGAAGATCTTTGTTGGTCTTAAAGGTGCCACTGGACTCTAAATTTGGGCCGCGCATTGTTAGACATGGCGGGCTGGCAGCAGAATAGAACATTTCCACCTCCTCCTTCGCACCGCAGCCCACTGATAGCCACGAAAGGCAGCCCCTGGGAGAGAGGGAACCATGAGAACCAACAAGTGTGCGCGCGCACACGGGCACATGCGTACAGAGGTCTGCAACGGGAAGAGGCGAACGGTGGAAGAGGCCCATTTCGTCTGGATCCAACCCAACTTCCGCTACAATTGATGTGCCTCTCCCCCCACCCCTTTAGCAATGTGCACGCACGCACAACAATAAAAAACGATTAAAATTTAAAGACTATTAAAACTGCAGCACAACCACACACGTAACCCCGCTTGCATGACAGGTCACCAATCCACACGCGTGTTTCCACGCAATAATTAAAGCGCCCCACCTGGGCACATGTGTGATTACAGCAAGACTCCTTTTTTAGTAAGAAATGTTACAGTGCGTTGGGTGTGGGGGAGAGAGGCAAGAGATCTGAGACCTTCAGCAGGCTGCACTGGGGGCAAGGTTTCCCCCAATTTCGGGGGGGGGGCAATCCACTGCCAGCCAGTTGGCTGGGGGGGGGGGAACCCCACCTCTGAAGAGCCCTGTCCCTCCCAACACGACGATGTCATCGCACTGGGCATGTCACGTGGGGGGACGCTCTAGCATTTGGGCAAAAACTCTATGGTGACCTTAGAACTTTTTGTCCAAATGCTAGAGTGCCCTGCCCAGGTGACACCATCGTGGCACACGTGCTTCGTGCGTGTGCCAGAAGACTCCCTCACCTGGCAACCCAGCCCCTGCCCTGCAAACAGCACAATTTTCAAAAACTGACATTGGAACAATGGAGTCCCTCTCTTCGCCCCACTTTGAAAACGAGGCTGGGAAACTTGGAACTCCAAAATCCAGGGAGCAATCTGGAAGCGTTCGAACACACGTGAGGGCTCAGGATAGAGGGGGGCCGCTCTCCCCTCAGCTCACAGCTAGGATTTCTCACAGCACTGCATTACCAGGGTCGCTTCACACACCGCAGCAAGACAACCTGGTTTCTGGACAGCCCCCTCCACTGTGACAATCGGTGACAGGGTGCAAAGACATGAGCTTCACATGTAGAAGATCCCAGATGCCTAAATAAAGGCACTATCAGAAAGATGGGCTTCTAGACACCTAAATGGCCATCCATCGACCCATCAGGGACTGGAGGGGTCAGAAACCTGTCAAGGCCGCTGATGGGATGCCTTGGGGCTCCAGCATCTCTGGAGACACTTACGGTTGCCAGGCGATGCCTAGCAACTGGTGGGCGCCTTGTTGGGGTGCTGCATCCCAGGAGAAAAACTGAAAAAGAAAAATAAGGTCTCGTCTGCTTACAGGAGGCAAGAACTTCCTGTAAAGTAGATGAGGCCTCATTTTTCTTTCTTAATTTGTTTCTGGTGGTGCTGGCCAACAGGCAACAATACTTGGGGCTAGGGAATCTCCCACTCCCGTTAGGGGCTTGGCAGCCCTGGTTACACTGTAAGCATTCTGGGTAGCACGCTTCAGGTCCCCCACCACTCCATCACCCTCTCCCCCTTGACGGCCTACCTTCCCTGGAAGCTGCAGAGGCCGCGCTGAGGGCTCTGCCTCTGAGGTCGCTCAGGACGCTGTCCACGGTCGGGTGGTGCTTCAGGAACCAGGGGCGGATGAAACTGCAGTAGAGAACCTGGGAGCCATTCCATGAAACGGGAGCCATGCACCAGAGCAGGAAGACACACTTGGGAGAGAATTGGGGGTCAGGGGCAGGGAGAGAAGGGAGGTTGCCAGAAGAAAAGGGATCAGCTGCAGCCTTGAGAAGCCAACAACAGACCCTCCCAAACGAGTACCCTTTCTCCAAGAGTGCCTGCCCAATAACCTGTCTGCTAAATAGGGTTGCCATCCCCCCCCCCCCCCCCCCCGCAATTCTACCTTGTGAGCGACTGGCATTAAGGTTGTGAGCAAGCGATTTGGCTACTGCAAAAATTAGTTTGCTCTGGAGTCATCCTTCTTAGGTGGCCCACGATAAGCTTGTTTAAAGGAGGGAACAGAGACTGCTTAGAGGGAGTGGGGGGAGCCACTCCTGTCGCTGCTTCAGCATGGCAGAACAACCTCGTCTGCAGCAGCAGTCAAACAGCGTGGGAGCACCTGCCCAGTGCTGCGCCACTGGCTCTCCAGTCTGCACATGGGGCCTTGCAGTGAGGATACATGAGCTCGGAGCTATACAGTTTGTATCTCTGGCACCTGGCATTACGTTTATGGCACACATGGCCAGCCCCAGGGGTGGCCAAACTTGCTTAACGTAAGAGCCGCATAGAATAAACATCAGATGTTTGAGAGCCACAAGACAGGAACAAATATTACCAGCTTTCATTGGAAAATAAGCAAATTGGCTTTTTATTAACATTAAACGAGACTGCCAAAAATAATAACAAAAGGGGTAAAAGCAGATATTGATGATGATATTAATTTGTCCGATGATATTTGTTTGCTAATGGTATTTCGCTTCCCCAGCCGCCCTGCTGGGAGCCACATAATATATGTGAAAGAGCCGCATGCGGCTCCCGAGCCACAGTTTGCCCAGCCCTGGCCTGGCCCAACAAAGTGAAATTTACATCAGATCCAGCCCTTGTTACAAATGAGTTTGATGCCTCTGTTTTAAGCTGTGAATCAGCCCTGACCCTAGTCTAGGGTTGCCAAGTCCTACTTACCTAATGGCGGGGGGGGGGGGGAGTCCTCCTTGGTCCGGGAGCTCCCTCGGCGTCACCACGTCACCCTGGCAACGCCCCCAACGTGATGGTGTCACTTCCGGGTGACGTCATTATGTTGGGGAAAGTCGTCCTGGCAGGACGACTTCGGGGGTGGGGTTCTCCCCGCCGGCCGAATGCTGGCCGGCGGATCGGGAACCCCTGTAGCGGGGGATCCCCCGCCCCCCGGGCTGATTTGGCAGCCCTACCCTGGTCAGCCTTCAACACAGCCTGCGTTGCCGTTCAAAACATTTCAGAACTGTAGACTATGGAGCTTCTCTGCATACCCCCTCTCCCTGCTGTCATTTTAGTTTCCATACAGGAATGCCAGCCTCCAGGTGGGACTTGGGGATCCCCAGGAATTACAACTCGTCTCCTGGACTACAGAAATCAGTAGAAATCAGTTCCTTTGGATAAAATAGATGCTTTGGAGGGTGGGCTCTGTGACTCCACCCCCAAATTTCCAGTAGTTTCCCAGCCTGGATCTGGCAACCCTACCCCCCCCCCCCATCCCTGACCGCTGGACAGGGGGCACCTATCAAGCATCCGGCCTGATGAAGTGTTCCGAGGAACCTGGAGGCTTGCCAATTAGGTGACACTTTGAATGACTCAAATAAAATATTACGTCCGCTCACATTTTGGTACCAGGCTAAGGCACATTTACTTACCCAGGCTTCTAGCTAGAATTTTAACCTGGTCTTTTGCCTGTCTCAATCTTATCTAACCTCACCCATGGATGCCTTTACGGCCTGCTTTTTGCAAATCAATGACTGACACAGTGGGTTCTATTGAACGACTGCTGGTTTTAGCGCATATAGCGGTACGGCTGAATGTCTAGACGTATGTTTTACTGGAAGTTTCCTTTTTTTAATCGTCGGGCATATGCGTCCTTTCAAAATACATCTTTTCCTTGTTCGGCTTTTCATTCATCAGCTGCCTTGAGTGAGCAGCAGGAATAAGGCAGCTACACAGATATTGTGTTTCTCAGATCCAAGAAAAAAAAGGGATTAGAATTTCAGACACATCCCTAGAAACAGACCACACCTCGGGCCGTTTCAGCTTAGTTTCAGAGGGTAGCCGCGTTGCTCTGCTGTAGAACCGTTAGCGACCAGAAGGGTTTTCAGGGTGCCAGCTTCTGAGAGTCAAAATTCCCTTAGTCGGACACAGTTGCACAGAAGTGGAGATTCCAGATCTCAATGGGAGGCGAGAAAACTGCAGTTCAAAGGCTCAAAAAGCAGCTATCGACACTAGATTTCAGAAGCACAAATCAGCAAGCAAGAAGGGTGTGTTCCCTCGCCTATAACGGACTCGAACCTTCAGCCACCTTACCAGCATATTTAAAGTCCGTGACGGTTCCCCGATATCAATATTTTTTGGGGGGCTGCTAGACTGAATACTGTATTAACCCCAGAAAGCCATTATTAACCCCAGAAATAAAAGGCTGCTTTTTGGGAGTTCCCTATTCAGAATGCTGGTGTTTCTGTAATACAGGGAAGATAGGCACCTTGGCTCATCCAGTTATCGAACGTCCCAAATTCAGTGAGGAGAGACAGAGATGGATTACCCCAATACTTGAGAAGAATGCCTTCTTTTACAAGATAAGGAACCATATATCACCAGGTCGCTGGCATCCTACCTTTTAACAACCCAGCTTAGAAATAAACCCTCCCACCTTCTGACTAGGATAAAAGGCCTCAGATCTCCACTTCTATTTTACTGTATCTGACAAATCCAGGTGGTCGGCCACGTTGGCCTGAAGCAGAAGAACAAATTTAGAGTCCAGTGGCACCTTTGAGACCTTAGCTTATTACACAGTTTGGGCTTTGCTTGCTTCATTGCACAATACAAGAACTCGTGGGCACTCCATGAAGTTGCTGAGCAGTCGGGTTAGAGCGGATAAAAGGAAGTCCTTCTTCACCCAAAGAGTGATTAACACGTGGAATTCACTGCCACAGGAGGTGGCGGCGGCCACAAGCATGGGCGGCTTCAAGAGGGAATTGGATAAACATATGGAACAGAGGTCCATCAGTGGCTGTTAGCCACAAGGTATAGATAGGAACTCTCGGTCTGGGGCAAGTGATGCTCTTTATTCTTGGTACTTGTGGGGGGGGGGGGGGCAGCAGAGGGAGGGCTTCTAGTGTCCTGGCCCCACTGCTGGACCTCCTGATGGCACCTGGTATTTTGGCCACTGTGTGACAGAGTTGGACTGGATGGGCCACTGGCCTGATCCAACACTGGCTTCTCTTATGTTCTTACTGTCCTTCCCCCCCCTTAATTAAATCATAACAACTGTTGACCTTATACCCTTACCTTGCTATTTAGTTTTGTCTTTGCATATCGTAAGAACATAAGAGAAGCCAATGTTGGATCAGGCCAGTGGCCCATCCAGTCCAACACTCTGTCACACAGTGGCCAAAAACACCAGGTGCCCTCAGGAGGTCCACCAGTGGGGCCAGGACACTAGAAGCCCTCCCACTGTTGCCCCCCCCAAGCACCAAGAATACAGAGCATCGCTTGCCCCAGACCGAGAGTTCCTATCTATACCTTGTCATTAATAGCCACTGATGGACCTCTGCTCCATATGTTTATCTAACACCCTCTTGAAGCCGTCCATGCTCGTAGCCGCCACCCCCTCCTGTGGCAGTGAATCCCACGTGTTAATCACTCTTTGGGTGAAGAAGTACTTCCTTTTATCTGTTCTAACCCGACTGCTCGGCCATTTCATGGAGTGCCCGCGAGTTCTTGTATTGTGAGAAAGGGAGAACAGCACTTCTTTCTCTACCTTCTCCATCCCTTGCATAATCTTATCCACCTCGATCATGTCACCCCTCAGCTGTCGTTTCTCCAAGCTAAAGAGCATCTTTAAAGCATCTTCATCATGTTACATGTTAATTTGCTGTTCAGCCTCAGTCTACGGGTCTGAACTCCACCTTCCATTCCAATGTGTTTGGAAATGTGTGCCTTGCACACAAAAGCTCATACCTTGAATAAACCTTTGTTGGTCTTAAAAGGTGCCACTGGACTCTAAATTTGTTTCTGACGAAGGGAGCTTTGGCTTTCAAAAGCTTAAACCCTGAAACCTTTGCTGGTCTCCAAGGTGCTTCTGGTCTCATATCTAACCAGGCCCCTCTCAATCAAACCCACTGTCTGTTTGGCTTGTCCCACCCTGCCCCGCCACTGCTTAACCCTCCACTTACCTTGCCGGCGTAGTAGAACGGGAACCAGTACAAGAAGGTGTCGGAGAAGAATTCAGCCACGCTGAAGAGGCCGTAGACTACCCAGTAGGTCAGCCACGTCGTATCGTCATCCTTGGAGGAACTCTCGATGGCTTTGATGCTGAATTGGGAATCGAGAGAGGGCGGTAACGAAGGCAGGCCAAGGAGACCAAATCCCCCGGCCCCCCAACCTTGGTAATGTTTTGATTTTGCAAAGATTTGCCCGCAACCTAGACCACGCCAAGAGGCGAGGAGATCGATTTCCCTCCCTGCCTAAGCTACTCCCTGTTGTATGAAACAGAGGGGCAAGAGAGCCACAGAAACCACCCCTGAGGCTCCGTGGAAGAAAAGACGGGATAAAAGTGTTACCGACAAAAGATATACATGGTTGTGTCTGGATCTTGAATCTTCATAGCACGGCTGACTATCCCTTAACATCCCCCCCAAAAAACCCCCATAATCTGGGGCATCGCAGCGCTGACCTCCACCTGTTTTTCTGGCAGAAAAAAGCCACGTGTGTATAGCGTTGGTTAGCCAAGGTTGCCAACCAGTCAGGAAACCCAGCATCCACACGGTGCCTAGCCAGTGCCTTTGGTTTCCAAGCAGGCTGGTACAATACCAAGGGCGCGGCTGGCTTCTCCTTTCCCAAAACCTTTTTTTTTTTAAAGCTAAATTTAGTAGGTTAAAAGAGAAATTCTGTTCTTCCTCTCCCAGAAACCCCAGACGTCTCCATTCTAGCAACTTAAAAAATGTCAGGCAAGCCCGACCTCATCAGATCTTGGAAGCTAAGCAGGGTTGACTGGAGTTAGTACTCAGATAGGAGACCACCTTGGAATACCAGGTCGGGAGGACAGAGGCAGGTTCTATTCAGCCACCTCTCTGAATATCCTCCAGGCCCCCAGTAGGGCTCAGTCACCAGAGGTAGCGAGGAAGAAGAGGAGGAGATGGAGACTGGATTTATACCCCGCTCTTCACTACCCAAGAGTCTCAGAGCGGCTCACAATCGCCTTTCCCTTCCCCTCCCCACAACAGACACCTTGTGAGGTAGGTGGGGCTGAGAGAGCTCTTTCAAGAACTGCTCGTGAGAGAACAGCTCTGAGAGAACTTGTGACTGATCCAAGGTCACACCAGCTGGCTGCATGTGGAGGAGTGGGGAATCAAACCTGGTTCTCCCAGATCAGAGTCTGCACTCCTAACCACTACACCAAGCTGGCTCTCAAGGTGCACACACAGTTCATCACCAGCAGGGGTCCGTTGGAGCGGGAGCGCACAGGAGCGCAGCTCCGGGAGTGAGGAGCCCAGGGGGCGAGCACATGACCAAGCCCCGCCCCCTCCTCGGCTTCCCCAAGCAATGCAGAGGTGCAGTGCCCCGGGGAAAGCCCTGCTAGGGTCTTCATTGTTTTAATATTGATAATTTTATCATTGTTCCTTTTATGACTGTGTGCTGCTTTTCCAGAGACTTGCTCAAGGTGGCATATAAATTTTCTAAGTATACCATTTTTTATCTGGGCACATGGCACATAAGTACTGGAGAAATTTCACCAACTCTTCAGCAGCTTCCACCCCATCAGTTTGGTGTAGTGGTCAGGAGTTGGACTCTTATCCGGGAGAACCGGGTTTGATTCCCCACTCCTCCACATGCAGCTGCTAGTGTGACCTTTGGCCAGTCACAAGTTCTCTCAGAGCTGTTCTCTCATGAGCAGTTCTCAAAAGACCTCTCTCAGCCCCACCTACCTCACAGGGCATCTTGTTGTGGGGAGGGGAAGGGGAAGGGATGGGTGGTGCACATGTCCTGGGTATCTCAAGTCTACTTGAAACCTGGTGGTTTCAAGGGAGCATGAAGAGAATGAGGGTGTGTTCTTTACGCTTATTTTGATTGCAGAAAGTATTGGATGGAGAAGGGAATGGAGGAAGAGCAGGTCAGTTTCACTCACCTGTAGAGTGGAGCCTGAGGGGTGGGTGTTGCCTTCTGACACACTTCCGGTATGTTAGGGGGTGTGGCATATGCAAATGAGTTATGCTAATGAGTTATGCTAATGAGCTCATGCACCTCTTTTTCTACAAAATGACCCCTGATCACCAGAGGTCACCATGACTTCCAGGTGCACATGCACACACAAAAATACAACCCCCCCCCTTAAGTCACTATGGCAACTTATACAGAGAGGGTGACTAGTCACCCCAGTGAGTTTCATGGTGGAAGGGATTTGAACCCGGGACTTTCTGGCCTTAGTTTGATACTCCGCCCCCTATGTCACACCTGTCTCCTCCAAGGTCCCTTCTGAAGCACAATTCCCTCGCCAAGGGAGAGGCACACGAGACAGACAAAAGACAACATTCCAGTTCCTGAAACGGGTACTTACGAAACATAAGCTGGATAGACAAAGCCGATGAGATTACAGAGGAGCGAAGCCCCGTATCCAAACATCAGATAGAGTCCCAGGAAAGCAACAGAGCCTGCGGAGGTTGAAGGGAGGAGGTTGGCAAAGAAGGACAGAGAATTCTTTTTTCATTTACTGTGTGTCGATTTGAGCCAGGCTGGACAGGATGAGAAGTGTCTCTCAGGCCACGGCCCTCAAAATTCACGGAAGCAGAGCCCCCAGGGGGTCAACACAGGGTCGTTCTTATTTTATTTATTTCTGGTCTTGTCTCCCACCCTCCCTGCAAGCAGGCTCGGGGAGGGTTCCAACAATATGAATACAATATACCAGGGGTGGGCAAATTGCGGCCCAGGGGCCACATGCGGCCCGCCACAGAGTTTTTTGCGGCCCGCCAAGAAGATTTCAGGACTTCAAGAAAACTGAGCCTAAATTCAATTTGCTCTCTTATCCCATCACTGCTGATATTGATACAGCACCTGAGGAGCTGCAGCTTGAACTTATTGACATGCCGTCAGATCACACCGTGAAAGAAATGTTTAATGCTGTGACATTAGTTGACTTTTACAAATCTTTGTCTGCTGAAAAAATTTCCATGTATGAAGAAATTTGCTGGGAAAATGTTCTCTATATTTGGGTCTACATATATTTGTGAGCAAAGTTTTTCTCGCATGAAGATCAACAAGAGTAAATATAGAGGCTCTTTGACAGACATTATCTTGCAGGCTGTGATGAGAATCTCAACAAGCAATCTCACTCCTGATTTCAAAAAAATTGTAGAAAAGTGTGATAGGGTACATTTGTCTCATTAAAGTGATTCTAAAATTAAATGTGCTTGCAGCTATAGATGATATGAAATTAGCACAATAAATTGAATAAAACTACCACTATTTTATTTAATTTATATTTATTGATTTTTATGATACAATTTATACCTTTCCTGAAATGCAAAGTTAACTAATGAATTCAATCATTTTAAAAGGTGCGGCCCTCCGCTAACCTCCGCTCCCACAAAGTGGCCCCCGAGCCAAAACAATTGCCCACCCCTACAATATACAATACAATTAAAACCACTTAAAACAGTATAGAACAGCACAAAACCCTAAAATACTATGTAAAATCTGACCAGATTCTCTCCGTGATTAAGACGGGACAGGAGTGTGAGTTCCCAGAAGGCTATTCGAATCCAGGCTGCTGATGGGAGGTCAGTTGGAAGGGGGCGGGAACTGGAAGGTTCTTGCTATTGGGGAGACTGTTTCTCCTTTCAACACTCACTGTGTATATAAACTTGGTAGTTTTCTGCTGCCACCAGGAATTAAAAATTCCAAGTCTCTCTCTTTTGGTAGTATGACCTAGGGCAGGGGTGGGCAAATTGCGGCCCGGGGGCCACATGCGGCCCGCCACAGAGTTTTTTGCGGTCCGCCAAGACAGTCGGATACGTGGTTTCTCAACAAGCAATCTCCTGATTTCAAAAAAATTGTAGAAAAGTGTGATAGGGTACATTTCTCTCATTAAACTGATTGTAAAATTAAATGTGCTTGCAGCTATAGATGATATGAAATTAGCACAATAAATAAATGGAATAAAACTACCACTATTTTATTTAATTTATATTTATTGATTTTTATGATACAATTTATACTTTTTCTGAAATGCAAAGTTAACTAACGAATGCAATCATTTTAAAAGGTGCAGCCCTCTGCTAACCTCCGCTCCCACAAAGTGGCCCCTGAGCCAAAACAATTGCCCACCCCTGACCTAGGGTCTGGGCACTTCAGAGGACTATGTGGCCCTGAGGAAATACTGTACTGATCTTTGGGATAAGTTTAAATAAAAATTGATTTATTTAATAAAGAACAAAATAGGTTTCTGGTTATTTTGAACAGCTGCTGAAGAAAGGAACTTGTAAATATAAGTGGTAATGCTTGGTGCTACAAACAGTCTCTCAGTCTCCAAAATCCACTCTGACAGGCTAATATACTCCGTATTCTCTCTCTCTCTCTCTCTCTGACGTTTATAGCCACACAGGCTAGTCTCTTTATTTTATTCACACATAATAGAATCAACTACCTTAGTCACACAGACTAAATTGTTGGTCTTATTCACTCAGAATCCCGTAGTCACACAGACAATGCTCCCTTTTCAAACTTCACACACAGAATCCTTCATAGACACCTACGCACAGATTCCTCTCAGAACATCACCTCACAGTCATCAGCCAATCAAAATCACACGTGTCTCCCCCATCACTCTTCTTACACTACTGCAGTCACACTAAACATTTAAAAGAACACATGCACCAAAACATGAAATCATTACAGGAACGTCCACTGCCTCAACCAAAAGTCAGGTGGAAGAGCTCCGTCATACAGGCCCCGCAGAATTGTAACAAATCCCACAAGGCCCTGATTTCATACGGGAACTCATTCTACCAGGTGGGGGGCAGGGCCAAAAAGGCCCTGGCTCTAGTCAAGGCAAGTCGGACATCCCTGGGGCCGGGGACTACCAAGAGATGTTGATTCGTAGACCTCAGTGCTCTACGGGGCGCATATTCTTGCAGCCCCCTCCCCCTATTCTCACACCGAAGATCACTAACCTGAGCACCCACCCCACAGTACCAATATGCACTGCTCAAGTCTTGCAAATGCAACAGGCGGGCTATTTTAATCTCTCCCCCACTCAATTAAAAGCCAACTTTCACCAAGGTGAAGCATCTCTTGAGTCTCTCTTGAGATACGTCTGCGGTTCAGACTACACGGCTGGAGTGAACGTGATGGCAGGCTGCACACCCCCATGCATCAATTCTTATAAGGCTGCCAACCTCCAGGTGGGGCCTGGAAACCTACTGAAATGGCAACTGAGCTCCAGATGACAGAGACGGGATCCCTCGGAGGAAAGGGCTGCTTTGCAGGGCGCCATGATAAGGCCACTCACCTGCCCAAACTCAACCTCGCTCAGGAATCTTCACTTCCACAGACGTGCTCTCCCTGATACGACTATTCAGATGTGACAAATGTCTTTTTAAGTCAATGCCTTTCTTTGCAAAGCTGGATCTTGCAACTCTGGTTTCTGCAACGTTCAGCTTTCAGAGGTCATGAGAAGTGCTGTGTTTTATCTGGCTTTCTCCCTCCAAGGAGGATGGGGCACATCTCTCGGTTTATCCTCAAAATGACTGTGAGGGGATTCAGGCTGACAGACAGACAGACTGGCTGAAAAGACACCCATTGAGACGGTATCTGAACTCAGGACACTCTAAGCCGCTACACTTACAGGCTCCAGTCCCAACTAAGCCGTCTCCGGCCTCTGGGCATGAAGATCTTCAAGCAGCCATTCCCACCCTTGAGAGCGGCAGCGCCCTATTACTGTTTGTGCCAGTTTGCAAAACACTTAACTTTAAAGAGCAAACTGTCGCATTTCGTTCTGTCAGGGACAATACCTTGCAACAAGCGGCACGCATATATTACCTGTGCCAGCTTAATTAGGCTCCCTTTGTGAAATGGACTATTCGGCTTCTCCAAAAATTCACCTGGGGAGGGGGGGATGCTGGCACATTCGGCTTCTCCAAAAATTCACCTGGGGAGGGGGGGATGCTGGCCAACGCCTTTTAGAATTCTGGGAATGCCCCCAGAAAGAGACAGGGCTTGTTTTTAAGGAAAGGGGATCAGAGTCAATTGTGTTTTGAGAATTTTGCAGAAGCCCCCAAGACCATCTGGGAGACGAGACGCTGGGTTGTCGCAAACCGAGGACTGGAAAGTGCTGCTTTAGAGAATCTTAAAAGGAGGAGACAGTCACCCAGGTCTGGACAAGCAGAAGAATGATACGGAAATGGGATGGCAGAGCGGATTATACCACTTCAAGAATGCAGGCAAGAGAGGGCACACGGCAGAGTTCTCACCTTTATGAATTCCTTGTAAGTAAAAAAACCGTCAAAACAAATGAAAGGGTAGGCTTCTAACCTCTCTATTTGTCACACTATTTAATTCTCCCATGGGAGCACATACGACCAGCGCTAGAGGCACTGCACTGGCTACCAGTGGCGTACTGAATTCGCTTCAAGGTGCTGGTACTTGCCTTTAAAGCCCTAAATGGCCTGGGTCCGACCTACCTAAGGGACCGCCTTTCCCCGTATGTACCCCAGAGAGCACTTCGGTCTGGGGCCCAACATCGCCTGGCCATACCTGGCCCAAGAGAAGCCAGGCTCACTGCCACCAGGGGGAGGGCTTTTTCGGTGGCGGCCCCTAGCTGGTGGAACGAGCTCCCGGAGGAGATCAGGGCCCTGCGGGACCTGATGCAGTTCCGCAGGGCCTGTAGGACGGAGCTCTTCCGCCAGGCATTTGAATAGGGGCCGCCGCCTCTCTGTTCCCCCCCCGTTACCATCTAGTGATTACCAATGTGCGACCCATATTACCAACTAGTCACTGATGACCCTGAGCGCTCCCAATATTAGTATGTATAATAACATCAGATTTTATGCCATCAATAGCATTGAGCACTTTAATAATTGTATTATTTAATTAATGACTAATTTTAACTGTTTTGTTTTTATTGTGAACCTGGTTCACCTAATTATGTAAGCCGCTCTGAGCCTACTGTGTGTGGAGAGCGGCCTAGAAAGCGAATGAAATAAATAAAATAAATTAATTAATTGCAGGGAATTTTTAAAAACGGGGAACAATATAAAAGCGGATCTCTCCCATCGACTGTCTGGAGGCTCGACCAGTTCCACCCGTTCCCTTTGGACTTCATACACGCAGCATGTTAAAAGTGGAAGCCCAAGCTTAAAATGGCTCAGAACCAAACGACAAATTAATGATTTGGAGTTGGGAGCAAGCAGCGACGTGGCTAAATTTGCGGGTGACACTAAATAAGGTCACTTTTCACACATGCTGAATAATGGAGTTTCAAATCACCTCAGCTACTGTGTATTTACTTATTTATGTGATTTATATCCCAGCCTCCCCACCTTATGGCAGGGCAGCTACCAACATATACATTACAATAAGATATACAATATCATTAAAACATTTAAAACACAAAAAACAGCACATATAGCATACCCCACTACAAGACGGCGTATCTTCATTAACGGGGTAGCGTCTTAGGTGTTAACCAATGTGGACGGTGGGAGATCATTCAGGCTAGTGGATTCTAAATCGGGCCAGATGTAATTATTGGGCGGCCCCGACTTGAAAGCCTGGTGGAAGAGCTCCGTCTTGCAGGCCCTACGGAACTGTAATAAGTCCCACAGGGCCCTGATGTTATCCGGGAGCTCATTCCACCAGTGTGGAGCCGCCACTGAAAAAGCCCTGGCCCTTGTAGCTGCCAACCGGGCCTCCTTCGGCCCTGAGAGAACCAGGCGATTTTGGGATCCCGATCGAAGCGCTCACTGGGGAACTTATGGAGAGAGGCGGTCCCTCAGGTAGATCGGTCCCAGGCCATATAGGGCTTTATAGGTAAGCACCAGCACCTTGAACCTTATCCGGTATGCTATTGGCAGCCAGTGCAGTGCTTTTAAGGCAGGCTGGATGTGCGCCCGCATGGGGAGACCCATCACCAGCCTCGCTGCCACGTTCTGCACCAGCTGCAGCTTCTGGATTTGGGACAAGGGCAGCCCCATGTAGAGAGCGTTACAGTAGTCCAATCTTGAGGTGACCAAAGCACGGATCACCGTAGCCAGTTCGTTGCATTCAAGGAAGGGAACCAGCTGCTTGATCAACCGTAGATGGTGAAAGGCCGACCTTGCAGCGGCTGCTACCTGGGCCTCCATCGTTAACGAGGGGTCCAGGAGCACTCCCGAACTCCTCACCTCCGACGCTGGTACCAACAGCACCCCGTCGAAGGCCGGGAGAGGGATCCCTACCCCTGGTCCACTCCGACTCAGGCACAGGACCTCCGTCTTCGTCGGATTCAATTTCAATCGGCTGTGCCTGAGCCAACCAGCCACGGCTTTCAACGCCAGGTCCAGATCACCCGGACTAGAGTCTGACTGACCGCCCAACAACAGATAGAGCTGGGTATCATCAGCATACTGATGACAGCCAAGCCCATGCCTCTGGGCAATCTGGGCGAGGGGGCGCATGTAGATGTTGAACAACACTGGGGAAAGTACTGCTCCCTGTGGCACTCCGCAAACCAGCGGATGCCTTTGGGAGAGTTGTTCCCCAACCGCCACCCTCTGTTCCCAATCTTGGAGAAATAAGGAAAGCCACTGTAAGGCCACCCCCTGGATCCCAGTATCGGCGAAGCAGTGGGTCAGTAACTGATGGTCGACCGTGTCGAACACCGCCAACAGGTCCAACATCAGCACCGCTGTACCACCTCGACCCAGATGCCTCCGGAGGTCGTCTGTGAGGGCGACCAGCACCGTCTCTGTCCCGTGGATTTTTTGCAAGTGGATTTCGCCATTTCACACAGTAAAATCCACATGCAAAGTGGAATGAAATTGTGTTACTTAGTGTGCGTGAAAGTGCCCACGTTGTTCAGGGTGGTGAGAACCAAGGAGGACTGTGAGGTGCTCCAGAGGGATCCATTGAGGCTGGGCGAATGAGGTTCAATGTGGGCAAATGCAAAGTAACACACATTGGAGACAAAAATCCTAACTATAAATATACGTCAATTGGGTCTGAACTGGCGGTAACTGACCAAGAGAGATATCTTGGAGTCATGGTAGATAAATCCAGGTGGTCAGCCGTGTTGGTTTGAAGCAGTAGAACAAATTTAGAGTCCAGTGGCATCTTTAAGACCAACCAAGGTTTATTCAAGGTAGGAGCTTTCATGTGCATGCACACTTTTTCAAACATTTGAAAAATATTTGACAAAGAGTGCATGCACACGAAAGCTCCTACCTTGAATAAACCTTGGTTGGTCTTAAAGGTGCCACTGGCCTCTAAATTTGTTCTCATAGTAGATAACTAACTGAAGATGTCAACTCAGTATGCGACCGCAATTAAAAAAAAAGGCAAATGCTATGGGGATTATTAGGAAGGGGATTGAAAACAGATTAGCCAGTATCATAACAGGTAAAGGTTTCCCTTGCTCGAAAGCCAGTTGAATATGACTCTAGGGATGCGGTGCTCATCTCTGTTACCAAGCCAAAGAGCCAGCACTGTCCAAAGACGTTTCTGTGGTCATTGCGAGAATGTCCCAATAGATATAGTCCACAACAGGTCTCCTTAAGCAGTAAGTCCTTTATTTGTAGAAAAGATCATTGCAGTCAAACACTTTTCCTGTTAGTAATGCTGTGCTTAGGGATTACCTGTATTGATATACTGGATATGAAATATGGCTTAAGAGCTGTCTACCAATCACTAGACAGGATTTTAGGCGCTCAAACATACTGGCCTGAAGTTCCCATAGAAAACGCGGGAAAAGGAGTTCTCAGAAAATAATGATGTTGAACACTTCTAAAAGCTAAGTTCCCAAGACATGAAGAAAAGGAATACATAACACCGGTGAGTTTGGCTCACACAGAATAGGAGGCACTCCTGTTCAAGGACAGGACACAAGAGATAACTCCAGCGAAGCGAGTAATTGAGTCAGGGCATGCGCAAGCGAGGCAAGCAAGCGAGCAGGCAAGCGAGGGGAGCACACATTCCAGAGGAGGGGGTCAGGTGAACCCCGTTGCGAACTCCCGGGCGGGACCTGTCACCAAACTTTGGGGAAAAAGCATATGTAAGCCTGTGACCTTTTCAGAGATCATGTAAATACACCTTGTCATACAGTTAGTAGAATGAAATCATGGCAGTTAACTGACAGCCATGTGGCTGGCATGACTAGACGCCGAGGCACACGGAATGCTGTTACCTTCCCACCGAAGTGGTAATACCCCTGTATAAATCTATGGTGTGGCCCTATTTGGAATATCATGTAGAGTTCTGGTCACCACACCTCCAAAAAGACATTTAAGCATTGGAAAAGGTGCAGAAAAGGACAACTAAAATGATTAAGAGGATGGAACGCCTTCCCTATGAAGAAAGTTGAAAGAGGTTAGGGCTTTTAGTGTGGAGAAACGACAACTGAGGAGTGACACGATAGAGGTTCGCAAAAATTATGCATGGGATAGAGAAGACAGAGAAAGAAGTCCTTTTCTCCCTTTCTCACCGTACAAAAACTTGTGGGCACTCAGTGAAATTAATGAGCAGTTGGCTCAGAACAGATAAAAGGAAGTACTTCTTCCCCCAAGGAGTAATTGACACGTGGAATTCACTGCTGCAGGAGGTGGTGGCGGCTACAAGCATAGACAGCTTCAAGAGGGGATTGGATAAACTTACGGAGAGGAGGTCCATCAGTGGCTGTTAGCCACAAGGTATAGATGGAACAGTATGTCTGGGGGAAGTGATGCTCTGTGTTCTTGGTGCTTGGGGGGGGGGGCAACAGTGGGAGGGCTTCTGGAGTTCTGGCCCTGCTGGTAGACTTCCCAGTGGCACCAGGGTTTTGGCCACTGTGTGACACAGAGTGTTGGATTGGATCGGCCACTGGCCTGATCCAACATGGCTTCTCTTAGGTTCTTAAGAGTCCCCTAGTGTGCTTATTTACTTACTACATTTATACACCCACCTTTTTCCTCAATGAGGACTCAAAGAGCTTATACCATTTTCTTCTCTTTTTATCTTCATAACCACCCTGGGAGGTAGGTTAGGCTAAGAGTGTGTGACAGGCCCAAATGCACCCAGCAAGCTTCCATGGCAGAGCGGGGATTTGAACTTGGGTCTCCCGGATACTAGTTCGACACTCTGCCACACTGCAAGTTGGCTATGATTTAAGGTGTCCAAGGCAAACAGAGACGGAGGCAGGCAAAATGGGATAGCAGTCCAAAATTCTCCCCCAATATCAGTCAAATAGGGTTGTGAGTTCCAGACTGGGAAACTGTTGGAGCTTTGGTGGTGGAGCCTGTGGAAGACAGGGAAGTCAGTGGAGTACAAAGCCACAGAGTCCGCCCTCCAAAGCATCCATTTTCTCCAGGGGAACTGATCTGTAATCCGGAGATGAGCTGTAATTCCAGGGGATCCCCAGGTCCCACCTGGAGCCTGGCATCCCTACAATCAGGGCATTCCCCCTCTCCATAAAACAGAAACACTGTATATTTTGCAAACAAAACCAATCTCATGTTCTTTGAAAAGTTCGTTTGAAACTGGTCTCCTTCAAATTCACTGCGCCTTGCTGTGTTATTCCATTAAAAGGGCCCATCTTGTAAATGAGCCAAACACAAGCTGACGTGAGCCTTTCCAACCAGGGCTCTGCAAACCACCACAGTGGGCCACAGACAGCAGCCATGTCCGACCCAAAATGAAACTGCGGGAATAATGCTCAGTCACATGGAGGAAGGAGGAAAGCAAATTAACTGGACTCCACACACACACACACACACACCCACCCCGGGCGCCAATGAAAGGTTATCTCAGAGAAGAATGACTTTAACCACCCAAGGCAAAGTTCACCCGGCTGCAGAGCGAGCCAGGAAAACAATTGGAACTATTCTCTACGTCCATCGATCGAGAGTGCAGAGTGCAAGCTCAAGGCACAGCTCCAGTTTAAAAACACACACACACATACACACCGAATGTCCACCTGCTCAAACTGTCCCCATTTACCCAGGAAAGGCCTAGTTTCTGGGTCCCAAGGTCATCGCTACCGATATTTTTGCAGGGGGGAGGCACTTTGGTAGTATTTTAAATGCAAGAAGCTGGCCTTATCAAGTTTCAGCTCCCTCGGTCAAAATTACACTTTTGAACAGGACAGCACTGCCTGGAGCCAAACGCGCACGCGTGCACCTTTGCAGAATCCGCACCAGAAGTAAATTTTGGAGCGTGATAACGTATTATACACAGGGCAAATGTGTATAATCCAGGGGTGGGCAATTGTTTTGGCTCGAAGGCCGCTTTGTGGGAGCGGAGGTTAGCGGAGGGCCGCACCTTTTAAAATGATTGCATTCATTAGTTAACTTTGCATTTCAGAAAAAATATAAATTGTATCATAAAAATCAATAAATATAAATTAAATAAAATAGTGGTAGTTTTATTCCATTTATTTATTGTGCTAATTTCATATCATCTATAGCTGCAAGCATATTTAATTTTAGAATCAGTTTAATGAGACAAATGTACCCTATCACACTTTTCTACAATTGTTTTGAAATCAGGAGTGAGGTTGCTTGTTGAGATTCTCATCACAGCATCTGTATTTACTCTTGATCTTCATGCAAGAAAAACTTTGCTCACAAATATATGTAGGCCCAAATACAGAGAACATTTTCCCAGCAAATTTCTTCAAAATGGAAACTTTTCAGCAGACAAAGATTTGTAAAAGTCAACTAATGTCACAGCGTTAAACATTTCTTTCAGTGTGATCTGACTGCATGTAAATAAGTTCAAGCTGCAGCTCCTCAGGTGCTGACAGTGGCCAACTGTCTTGGCGGGCCACAAAAAACTCTGTGGAGGGCCGCATGTGGCCCCCGGGCCGCCATTTGCCCACCCCGGTATAATCTATAAGTCCGACCCTTACCTCCCATTCCATTGTATTTGAAAAAGTCTGCACGCACATGAAAGCTCATACCTTGAATAAACTTTTGTTGGACTTAAAGGTGCCCCTGGACTCCAACTTCGTTCCGCTGCTTCAGACCAACATGGCTGACCACCTGTACTATACACAGGTGTGCTTTCCTCAGCCCTTTAGTACAAATATACCCTCAGCATTTAAATCCTTAGAAGAAGGATAACCATAGGGTAAATAAAGTCAGCACGTGACAGACGGAGCACGGCTTTTCAGAATGGGTGGCGCATAAAACAGGCGGCCCCGAGACTTTAGAAAGAAGCTGCAGACAGGTAAATGTGGAGTGGGGGTGGGCGGGTCACCCCCACACCTCAGCCCGTGTTTGCTCGATCCTCTGTGCTCCAATTTAAACCTCACCTTATTTCCTTGGTAGGTTGCTGAAACTCTGCTACCTTCAGTAACTGCCTGTATGGGGGGGGGGGGGGGGTCTGACTCTGCCCAGCTTCCAAACCCACACCGGAAGACAGATTGTTTACCTGGCTGCTGTTTGCGACAGGTATCGTTCGTGAACATCCAGGCCGAGAATCCCTTGCCGCACACATGTGCAGCTGCAATGCAACAACTTGGCTTTCTGGCAAACCAGACCAACCTGTCTGAGACCTCCCACAGGCAAAGACACCAACTTGCTCGTTCACTTTCTCCGATTCCCGCCTTTGCTTTTTGCCTCTGCCGGGCACAGAAAGAGCAGGGCAGAGCTGGATTGACTTCTAAGGGCCTGCTTGCCATCTGCTTAAAGGCAGGCCAGTGCAGCCCATCCCTCGGTTTCCAATGGTGACCTGTTAGATAAATGCCCCAGAAGGCCCAAAAGCAGAGGCAGAGAGGCCCAAGTCTCTCCCGCTGTTCTGGTTTTCAGAGATAGGCTGCCTTTGAACTTGGAGGTTCCATTTGACATCGCAATAAAAAAAATCCAATCATGGACCTATCTTCCAAGGATATCCAATTTCCTTTTAACATCGTTATACCCAGCAGCAGCAAATTTCACAACTTAATGATAAGTTGCGTGAAATTCCTTTTGCCATGCATTCTCTCTTACTGCTTTTCCTTAGTCACCCCCTCCCACCCCACCCTCCCTTAACAGGGAAAAATGCACCTTACAAAGGCCAGTTAGTAATTTAATCTGGGAGAACCGGGTTTGATTCCCCACTCCTCCACATGCAGCTGCCAGGTGTGACCTTGGGTCAGTCACAAGTTCTCTCAGAGCTGTTCTCTCAGCTGCAGTTCTCAAAAGAGCTCTCTCAGCCCCACCGACCTCACAAGATGTCTGTTGTGGGGAGGGGAAGGGAAAGGAGATTGTAAGCCGCTCTGAGACTCCTTCAGGTAGTGAAGGGCTGGGTATAAATCCAATCTCCTCTTCTTTCCTTGGCTGTCTACTTATTTTCTTCATTTATACACCACTCTTCTCCATAATGAGGACCCTGCAAGGTAGGTTAGGCTAAGAGTGTGTAACTGGCTCAAAGTCAGTCAGCAAGGAGTAGGGATTTAAACCTAGGTCACCAAAATCCTGGGGCCATGGTGGCTCAGGGGTTACAACGCTGAACTGCCGACTGGAAGGCCGGCAGTTTGAGACCCAAGTGCTGCATGATGGAGTGAGCTCCTGTCTCTGGGCCCAGCTCCTGCCAACCTAGCAGTTCAAAAACAAGAAATTGCAAGTAGATAAATAGGTACCGCTTCGGTGGGAAGGTAACAGTCTTCCGTGTGACTTGGCATCTACTCATGCCGGCCACATGACCACGGAGATGTCTTCGGACAGCACTGGCTCTTTGCCTTGAAAACAGAGATGAGCACCGCCCAGATCTGACTGGCTTTCGAGCAAGGGAAACCTTTACTTATACTCCAAGATCCTAGTCCGAGTGACTTTGCACTCTCCAGGATGCCAGCTTGGCCCATTTTGCCAGGCTCCAAAAAGCATGCACGTTCACCAAATGTAATGAATTGGACTGAAAGTATTTCACACATACTTGTACGACTATCTGGGAACGGTGGCTCAGTCAGGTGATTTATTTATTTATTTATTTATTTATTTATTATTTCACATTTATATCCCGCCCTCCCCGCAAGCGGGCTCAGGGCGGCTCACATGGGCCCAAGGCCAATTCAATACAATAACCTATAAAATCGCTTAAAACATTCTAATAAATATCATTAAAACATATAAATTACCCATAAAAGCTTCCATAATACAGTGTTTGATGGCAACCAAGTGGTAGGTCTGAGCCCCTCCCTCCCCCACAGCCATAGCCGAGGCCGTGTTGGACCAGGGATACATGATAGATGGGATCCATAAAGTCATCGGTGGCGGCTCCTATTCAAAGGCCTGGCGGAAGAGCTCCGTCTTGCAGGCCCTGCGGAACTGCATCAGGTCCCGCAGGGACCTGATCTCCTCCGGGAGCTCATTCCACCAGACAGGAGCCGCCACCGAGAAGGCCCTGGTCCTTGTTCTGGCCAGCCTGGCACCTCTGGGGCCAGGGACACATAATCTGTGTTCTGACCCCGACCGTAGTGCTCTCTGGGGTATGTACGGAGAGAGGCGGTCCCTAAGGTATGCTGGACCCTGGCCATATTTCTGAGCATGGCCCATTTCTGAGCATGGCCCAATGCGAGGAATGTCACCAGGCATTCAAAATGTAGCTGAGGAGCCTTAGGCATAGATAACCCAGGCAAATCAGTAGTTTGCAAGCATATGGCAATGGTGCCTTGCCGCGCCAGATGCCAGGCCAAATGCCAGCTGTGCAGCAGTAAGACCCCCTCGCAACGCTGTTTGCTTTGGCTCAAGTTGAGCATCCTACCTGCTTGCACCACTGATCTGTTCACAATTCAAAGTGAGCGTTGTGAGCAGAGTAATTCCGATTTGCCATCAAATTATAATGAAACCCCGGGGGTGGGGGAGGCAAAACTGAAACTGGGCAGAGGGGGACAGCAGCCAGAGAAATTAACAATCCTGGAAGCAAGCAGAGTTGTATTTTTAAAACATACCTGGCTAACAAGTAGGGAAATACGTACAGGGTGGGATAGGGTTGTCAGGTCTTGGTTGGAAAATACCTGGAGACTTTGAGGGTGGATCTGGGAGAGGGTGGGGTTTGGGGAGGGGAGGGGCCTCAGCATGGTACAATGCCATCGAGTCCGCCCTCCAAAGCAGCCATTTTCTCCAGGGGAGCTGATCTCCGTCTGTAAAAGCAGGAGATCTCCAGGCCCCACCTGGAGGCTAGCAACCCTAAGGTGGGGCAAGAACCAATGGAGGAGGTCCCAGACCAAAGAGATACTGGCAATGGAGGAGGACCCAGACCAAAGAGTACTGTTTCTGAGCATGTGCAGAGCCCCTACCAGCTGAACACTGCAAGCCATACAATTACAAGGAATTGGGAGGAATTAATAACTATTTTTGTTATTAAGAGAGCCCCCTCTAGTAATACAGGGATGCAGCACTAGGCAGAGTTTCCTAGGCACAGAAAAGTACAAGGTCCCTGCCCCAAAGAGCTTACAATCTAAACAGAGATGCTGCCTAGGTGGGAAGTGGTGAGAAATGGAGGCAGTTAGACAATATGGCTGGGAGAAGGATGACTGGTTGGCCAATGGTTGCCAAAGCCTGAGCCACATCAGAACCCCAGAACCTGAGAGACTGAACACAAATGGGCTCCATATTTAAGATCTGCCAGGGCAGTGTCAGACCATGTTGTCCAGGAGTGAGAGCATATTCAGAGGACCTTCTATACCATAGCCACAATGTTAGCCCCAGAGCCTATTTTTCTCCAAGAGAAAAAATAAATGTTTCTGAACAGGTCCAGAATTCCTCACCCCCACCAACACAGGTCCAGAGCCTTTTCCTTTTTTTTTTTACGAAGAGAAACAAAAGTTCCTAAGCTGTTAGTTCCCTAGCCCCAGAACCTATTTACCCCAAAGGAAAACAATGCTTCTAAGTGGGTTCTTAAACCCAGGAAACTGTTCCACACACACACCTCAAAAGGGAAGTGATGCTTCTGGATAAGTTCAGAATCTGTTAGCCCCAGAAAATATTTCCCCCCCAAAAATAAATATGGGGAAAGCAATGCTTCTTAGCTAGCCCCAAATCCTCCCAACACTACAGTAGGTTTAAGGCCGAAAGTAAGCGCGTCTCCCCAAGTTGACCCATTTCAGAATTGCAGCCTCCCGCCGCCCGCGCAGATCCGCAGCACAGCTCACCTGTAGCCAGGTAATAACGCTTAACGCCGCTCTTGGCTTCCAGGTTACTCAGGAAATCACCCAGCAAGCCGGGCCGGTTCAGAAACTCCTCGAAGCGTTGCGGTAGGGAGCCCATCACGTTCCCTGCGGTCGTCGGACTGCCCAGCAGAGCCAGAAAGGACGCAGCTAGATCCGCTTAGCGCTAACGGTGGGCAGGGCCGTCAGGCCACGCCCCCTCCAGGCAAGAGGGCGTGGCCGGCAGGTAGCAGGGGGACGTCACAGTGGACAGGTGCGCGCCGAGCACAGCCCGGCTCTGACCTGCCGTTGCCAACCTCCAGGCGGCGGCTGGAAGATCTCCTGGGATTACAACTGATCTCCAGGCAACAGAGATCAGCTCACTTGGAGAAAATGGCTGCTTTGGAGAGTAGACTCTGTGGCACCCAAAATCTTATTCTCCAGGTAACTTGTACCTGGAGCCGGCTACCCTATGTGACGCCTTTGTTCCTTCCTGTAGTTAAGGAGGGAGGGAACAACGAGAGTGCCTCTGAAGGTATGCAGAGAGCCCAACCATGTCTTAGGGCACTGATCCAGCCACATTTTAGGGAGAAAAACGGGTCTCTGGGTGTTCCAGCACTCCGCATGCTTGTTTGAGGGAAAGCATTGGACTCAGCGGAGCTCACTTTGGAGAAAATGCTGGGTCGCGGACTATGGCCGCGCAATTGTGGGGAGGTGGGAGGAAACAAGCCCCTGCTGGAATCAATGAAGCTTTGCTCCTGAGTAAACCCAGCCAGCAATTCTCCGCAGGCTTCCTGGCGAGTAAACCCCACTCACTGAAAGGGTCGCTGCTAACTTGCTAATGAAACATCTCCCTGCACGGATTACGAAAAGCGCTCTGCACAGAGAGAAACTATCGTTTTAGGAGTACTCCCATTCTTATTGTATTTTTCCTCCAAATGGAACGTTAAATATAAACATTTCTCATCTCAGCTTCTCTAGTTGAGCGCTGGGGGAATATATATATATATCTGAACTGCGTACTTTGTGCATAGTCCTGAGCATCGGAAAAGCAGGCTATCGATCCAGCAATGGAATACATAACTACGTTCTAGTCCCGCGCCATGAACTCCTAGAACGCGTTGCTTTCAGGCCGTACTTCCATAGAAAACTACAATTCCCCTCGAAGTTCTGCGGTGATTTGCCGCCCGTCCACGCTTTAAGCCCGCGCACGGGCCACTGGGATTCGTAGTTCCTGTCTCTCCTCCTCGGCTTCCGGTTGCTATGGCTACCCCCGCGGTTCCGATCATGTGGAAAGACTGAGAAGCCCCTCTTAGGCGCCTGGGGGCGAGTGTGGAGTGAAAATCGAGGCCCAGGCGTGAGAGGGGATAGTAGGCCGCAAGCCAGTATAAGAACCTGAACCGCCGTAGCCGGGGACATCATGAGGGGGATGGTGGTTACAGAGTTCGGGCTTTGCCTGCTGCTTCTCTGGTGCGGCTTCTCCAGGGGTCGCGTAGGGCTACGCATTTACTTGAGCAGCTGGGCTGTGCGCGTCCCTGGAGGCGTGCAAGAAGTGCAGCGCCTGGCACGCAAGCATGGCCTACTCTACATGGGCCAGGTGAAGGGGGGGGGGGGGATCTGAGGAAGAAAGTTTATTTCTAAGAAAAAAGAAAAGCTTTTCTCCAAGAAAACGCAATGCTCCCTCTAAGCTGTGAAACCTTGTGAGCAAAAATTCTACTTTGTGAGCTACCAGCGTTAAAGTTGTGAGCAGGTGCTTTGGTTACTGCTGCATACATTAGTTTGCTCTAGAGCCATCCTTCCTGAGCTGAGACAAAAAATGTGCAAGCTGTAGGCTAAAAAATCCGTGAGCTAGCTCACACTAACTCAGCTTAGAGGGAACATAGTGCAGCGGCGGCCGGGGGGGGGGGGGGGGCGGAGTGTTAGGTGAGCTTTGCCTTTGGGAAAAGGTGTGGTTCAGAGCTTCTGAACCTGAGTCTGTGTTGGGTGTCCCACCTGAAAACAAGGGTTGTGTTTGAAAGTAATAGGCAATGTGCTTTTTAGCATTTATAGAATCACAAAATGGGTTTGGGTTGTTTTAAAGCTCATGAGTAAAGGGTCTTTGAATAGATGTGGAATAACCTTCACTGAGCTGGAGTTATTTAAAAAAAACCCACACACGCTATGGTTAAAGGGTCCCTAAGCACTGGCAGTATGTGTTCCTGGACAAAGGTGTATGTGTTTTGAACGGCCATAGTGAGTCCTCTTAGCAGGTGTAGAGTGTTCTTCTCTGAGCTGAACAAAGTGTCTGTTTAAAAAGCCTTTTGATAAGTTTCCTCTGAGCCATTCCATGGAACTGCCAGGTAACATCTTGTAGAAATTATTATTATTATGTAGCACAGTTACTGAGCATGGCAGAGTAGCTATCAAAAATGCAGGTCCCTGCCCTGAGCTGCTTACCAACCAAAATTCAACCCAGGGGAAGGCTACAGAGGGCTAGAAGATACGCAATTCAGTTCAAACCTGTCTTTGTGTGTTTTATATGTAGGACCTTTGAGCATGTGAAAAGGGCCTTCTCTGAATGGTACCATCTCTTCTTTTTTGGGAAGACAACCCACATCTTGTAAAAAAGAATGAGGGAAGGGTGAAGCATCTGGTCCGATAGGCCTTCTTCTTTCAGGCTTTCCCCTTTCCATTTCTGGAAACTGAACAACTGGGACAAATAAGGTTGCCAAGTCCAGGTTGGAAAACACCTGGGGGCTTTGGGGGTGGAGCCAGGAGAAGGTGGGATTTGGGGAGGGGAGGGGCCTCAGCATGGTAGAATGCCATAGAGTCCACCCTTCAAAGCAGCCATTTTCTCCAGGGGAGCTGATCTCTGTCAGCTGGAGATCAGTTGTAAAAGCGGGAGATCCCCAGGCCCCACCTGGAGGATGGCAACCCTAGTGACAAATTCTAGGCAAGCCGGTTAAAATCAGCTGGGTTAGCTGCTCAAATGGGAAAGGCTTTTCTTTCTTAAATGAGCACCCAAGGGCAAAGTATTCCTGAGCATACAAGAGTGCTCTTATCTGTTGCAAAGCATCGTCTGAAAGACCTTTCTGCGATGATTTATAAGATGCGAGTTTCCCTAGTGAAACTGGGGAGGGAGAGGTGAGCGAAGCTGTTTTTGGAGTGAGTGGGGAAAGATGTGACCCCAAACCAGCTAGTCGTGCAGATTTTCTCTTCAGAGAAAGGCTGATTTAGTTGTCGTTTTGCACTGAGAGCAACTGAATCATCTGCTTCTGGTGCAGAGCCCCAGCAGAGGCTGTCTGGAAGGAGGTGAGGCCAGCACTGTGAGTCTCATAGAGATGCAGCAAGCGGCCTCTTTGCAGGGAGAGCTCACAGAAACGGTGAATTTATTCTCTTCTTAGAATCATGGAATCAGAGAGTTGGAAGGGGCCATACAGGCCATCTAGTTCAACCCCCTGCTCAATGCAAGATCAGCCTAGCATCCCTGACAAGTGTATAGAATCATAGTATACACTATTATTCTATTATGGTATACAAGGTTGGGAATGTTTGAGCTCAACAATCATATTGCTTTATTTCCTTAAAATATTCATGCCTGGCTTGCCTTCATGAAATCTGAGTGACTTCCAGTTATTAAAACCACATACATTAAAAATAGATAATAATAAGCCTTGTAAAAGCCAGCTCATATAGAGCCTGCCATCCGGCTAATCCCTTTTTTTAAAGGCTCAAAGCAAGATGCCAATTGTAAATAACAACCCAGCATCTTAAATCAGTTGGGACAGGTGAGGGGAAGGACCTTTATGGGGAAAGGTGGCTGAGGGGGTGGAAAGTGTTTGGTGTATGATATCCTTGGCATTGGTGAGATTTTAGAATCAGAGAGTTAACTCCAGGGTCATCTAGTCCAACCCCCTGCACAATGCAGGAAATTCACAAATACCTCCTCCCCACCCCTCCAGTGACCCCTGTACCGTGCCCAGAAGATCCCCCCCCCCCACTACCACCCTTCCAGAATCTCCAGCCAAACTGGCTTGGAGAAAAATTGCTTCCTGACCCCAAAGTGGCAATCGGTGTTTCCCTGGGTGTGTAAGAAAGGGCCACGAGAACTGAGCACTGAGGGAACTCTTCCTGCCCTCCCTTCTCATGATCCGCTTAAGTTCACAGAATCTGCATTGCTGTCAGATGGCGATCGAGCCTCTGTCTGAAAACCTCCAAAGGAGAAACCGAACTGCTCTATCTGTCAGGAAGTTCTTCCTAATGTTTTGCCAAAAACTCTTCTGATTTAATTTCAACCTGTTGGTTCTGGTCCGACCTTCTGGGGCAACAGAAGTTGTGGGGCTTTGATGCCAGTGTTAAAAGCAGTGTTCCCTCTAAGCTGAGTTACTGTGAGCTAGTTCACAGCTTTTTAGCCTCCGTCTCACGCATTTTTGTCTTGGCTCAGGAAGGATGGCTCCAGAGCAAACTAATTTATGCAGTAGCTAAATCACTCACTCGCTCACAACTTTAATGCCAGCAGCTCACAAAGTAGAATTTATGCTCACAAGACTCCACAGCTTAGAAGGAGCATTGGTTACAAGTGTAGCTGGCTGTTTGGAACATTACATCTCCCCCCCACCCCCAAAGGGTGAACTCAATGTAGCTCCCACTACGAATGGGTTGATTTTGCTGTTGTTCCAAATTGTCTTTTAGAAGATACCTGGCACACTTTGAGCACGCTGCATTTTGCTTTGACATGTCTGGATGAACAAATATTCCCTCTCCTCTTTCTTTTCTTTCTTTCTTTCTTTTGCTTTTCACCCTTTGTTTTCTCAGTGCGTTTGTGTTGTACTCGCACGTCATATGGTATTGTACGCAGTGCATGGCATACGTCATGTATATGTGTCACAGTGATCTCTTGGCAGACATAACTATAAACACCGGTATGCTTTGTGCAAGAGATCCATCACGAGTCAGCAGGTAGCGGCGTGAGACTCATGGATTCAGTTTGCTCAGGAGGACAGGGGAGAGGTGAATTCAAAATACAGCCAAAACAAATGGGGTGGCACCTAGAGATCTCCCCCTATTGCAATTGATCCCACTGCTACAGAGATCAGTTCCCCTTGAGAAAATGGCTGCTTTGGAGGGTGGGCTCTATGGCACTGTACGCTGCTGAGGTCCCTCCCCTTCCCAAACCGCACTGTCCCCCAGATGCAGCCCCAAAATCTCTAGGTATTTCCCAACCCAGAGCTGGCAATCCTAGGAGTGAGAATTTCGAATTGACTTTGAATTAATGTTCCCTCCATGTCAGTTTTGTGAAACTTGTGTGCGTCCTGTTGCTCTGGCAGGTGATCGAAGGCGGGGACTATTACCACCTAGAACACCGAGGTGTGAAACGACAGTCTTTAATTCCGCACCGGGGTTGGCACGTGTGCCTGAAGAAGGAGCCCATGGTGAGCACTTTCTTGGTTAGCGATTTGTACAGCGTCACTCTTGTAACGATAATGATTACGGAGCATCTGTTAGCCAGGTGACAGCTAGCTGTGATCCATCCAGGTCCCTGATTCAAAATTCTTGTTCTGCCATGATTTACTCAGTCTACTAAGGCTGATTTTACACCTCCCCTCTAAAGTAGTTTGACTGTTGTCTTTTCCTGTGCTGATTTCACAGTGGTGTGAAATTTCACTCCAGGGGGTCTAAGGCTGATTTTACATCTGACTTTCCCGCTGGAATCATTCTAGTTCCAAAAAAACCTGCCCACACCTCTGTGCGGTGTGAAACCGTGCTGCCACTGAAATGTCCATATCTACTAATTGCCCTCCTGTGGTCAAGCTAGTATTATACTGCTTTATTCTGCTTTAAACAATTGTGGTTTCTTAGTGCACTTAGACCCCCTGGAGTGAAATTTCACACCACTGTGAAATCAGCACAGGAAAAGACAGCAGTCAAACTACTTTAGAGGGGAGGTGTAAAATCAGCCTAAGTGCAGTAGCAGCACGGTTTCACACCGCACAGAGGTGTGGGCAGGTTTTTTTTGGAACTAGAATGATTCCAGCAGGAAAGTCAGATGTAAAATCAGCCTAAATCTGAAAAACACTGTAATGAAGGAATACACACAAAATTCTATTTGAAATTATTGTTGCTGCTGTTGTTGTTTGATTGCTTTCTACCCCGCCCATTCTGGCCCCCAAACCCCCTCTTATAAACTATTTTTTAAAGATGAAGGGGCTGTGGTGGCTTAGAGCCTAAGATGCTGAGTTGAAGGCCGGCAGTTCGGCAGATTGAGACCTGAGTACCATGTGATGGAATGAGCTCCCGCTCCTGGCCCCAGCTCCTGCCAGCCTAGCAGTTCGAAAGCAAGGAATTGCAAGTAGATAAACAGGTACCGCTTCGGTGGGAAGGTAGCAATGTTCCATGCACCTCGGCATTTAGTCATGCCAGCCACATGACCACGGAAACGGCTTCGGACAGCGCTGGCTCTTTGGCTTGGAAACAGAGATGAGCGCTGCCCCCTAGAGTTGGATTGCGACTGGCTTTCGAGCAAGGGAAACCTTGACCTTTAAAGATGCAGTACAAGTTGAATTTAAACATATGAAGCTAAACCGTAATGTATGAGTTTAGCCACATAGTATTAACCACAGCAATGGAAGTCCCAGGTAAAACTCCGTTTTGACCCTTGACTTTGTGGAGCCGAATAGGCTTTAGTGTCAAGGGAAACAGTAGAGGTCTTCAGTCTGATATAATGCCTGAGTGGTGGAGTGCAGCCAGGAACAGAGGATAAGGGCCTGTGCACATTCGGCACTAGTCCCCTCAACTCCTTCCTGGCCTTACCATATGATTACGGCCTGATGAAGGGCATCTTTAACGAATCGTTAATAAGAGGGTTTTTGTAATTTCAAACAGAGTTTTGTGTGCATTCCTTCATTATAGTGTTTTTCAGATTTAGTACACTACACTCACTGTATAGCCATTTTTTGTTATGCGTGATTTACCCAGTGGCTTGGAGCAAGCCATTCTCTGTCTTGTCCTCAGGCTGTCGATGGCCTACCTCACAGGCATGTTGTAAGGATTATGCCAAGCAGGGGTCATTTCGAGCAGGAGCTCGGGGGAGCGCAGCTCCGGGAGTTGGTGCCAGCCCCCGCCCCACTGTGGGGGAATGCCTGCTTATGTCATGGCTGCAGCAAGATGACCCCATCCCCTGGAAAGTGTTGGAGAAATGAGTATGAAAGACAAGACCTGGGATTTCAGTCATTATAGGGTTAACCTACGCAGCTTGTTGTGTTTCTTAGTTTAACCTGGAAGAGCCTGGCAGCTGGCCAATTAACTCTAAGCCCCGGAAACCTAAAGGTGTACTGTCTTGCTAATTGGTCAGTGATATCAGGTGTTTCCTTTCAGGGGTCAAGAAGAAGGAGAGATCCTCCACTGTAATCTCTCTCTCTCTATAGTAGGATGTCTTAGTGTGCAGACGCAGCACAATGCTGCTTAGGAAGCATGTTTTGTTTATTTGTAGCTAATCCCGTTTCCCTTTTTCCTTTAGTAATAAAGTTTCTTTTAAACTAAAAGAAGCCATCTCTTCTTTCCAGAAAAGCAAGATCCATTGCTCTGAATTTTCTTGAATATTGGACAAAAGTCCTAACAGAAAGGTCCTTGTTCCTCCGACCAGCCTTCTGAAGGCGTCAGCCACCCCTGAAGCTCTCCTCCCAGAATAGTGGTATTTCTGAGGCCTGGATTAGTAGCTGTCCCCTCTCTGCCAGCAATTTCTTTCTCTCTCTCTCTCACTCCCCCCTTTCTTGCCTTCTGACATACTTCCGGTGATGTCAGGTGGTGTAGCATATGCAAACAAGTTATGCTAATGAGTTATGCTAATAAGCTCCTGCACCTCTTTTTCTACAAAATGACCCCTGACACCAAGATATGAAATGCCTTTAACCCTTACAGTGCCGCCTCCAATGCAAAGCAGGGCATGCGCTTATGCGAAGTGGGGCTGGCTCATCACAGCTGAGCTTTGCCATGATGTGGGCCAACCTTTGTGCTGGAGACATTTCCCTGCAACTATCTGGTGTGCTCTAGTGACATTTAAAATGGGAAACAGAGCTGTGGGATTCTGCAGTGATGCTTGAAGCTCTTTCAAAACTGGCTTTAGGTCCATTGGTTTGAGCAGCAGACTTTGAAGAGACGGTCACGGAGGACGGTTGCAGTGGTGCCCACGGACCCATGGTTCCAGAAACAGTGGTATATGGTAAGTGGATCCCCCAAGGCAGGAGTGTGGTTGGGGAAAGAGCCCAGAGCATGGCAAAGCAGGTGCCTGCTTCCCAGGGTATACAAGGAGGAGGGGAGCCAATTTGGAGGAATTGCTGGAAGATGTTGGATCTGCCCACATCCTAAGAAATGCTGCCCCCTGCCAACAGGAGCCAGGGTGGTCTAGTGCGTAAAGTACTGGGAAACAATGCTCCCTCTACGCTGTGGAGTCTTCTGAGCAAAAATTCTGCTTTGTGAGCTACTGGCATTAAAGCTGTGAGTGAGCCATTTGGCTGCTGCATAAATTGGTTTGCTCTGGAGCCATCCTTCCTGAGCTAAGACAAAAATGCATAAGCCAGAGGCTAAAATATGGTGAGCTCACTCACACGAACTCAGCTTAGAGGGTAGATCCAAGTGTCACAAATGTCATATTTGTGTCACAGATCTGACATCAGGATCACAAGATGGAGAAACCTGTTGTGGGAGAACACTTTAACCTTCCAGCACGTTCAATGGATGACCTCAAAGCAGCTGTTTTATTACAAAGGAACTTCAGGAACAGAGTGGAAAGGGAAATTGCTGAATTACAAGTTATCACAACTCTGGGAACAAAAACCTCCTCAGGACTCAAGCAAATGCTCCCTCTAAGCGGTAGAGTCTTGTGAGCAAAAATTCTACTTTGTGAGCTACTAGCATCAAAGTTGTGAACGAGTGTTTTGGCTACTGCATAAATTAGTTTTTCTGGAGCCATCCTTCCTGAGCCAAGGCAAAAATCCGTGCGCCAGAGGCTCAAAAACTGTGAGCTAGCTCACACTAACTCAGCTTAGAGGGAACACTGCTCAACAGGAACATTGGGTTTTTATCCCATTACATATGCTAACTCATTCAGTCCTCACCAGGGGTCATTTCGAGCAGGAATGCGCAGGAACACCATTCCGGGAGTAACAAACCCAGGAGCGGGCACATATGGTGATGCGCTGTGGAAAAAAGCAAAAGCAGACTAACTCGATCTGTATTTTCACACTTGTTGTAGGGTAGCTTCCCTGCAAGAGCAAAGGAAACCTAAAGTATCTTCAGTCGAAGTGTAAAGCTGGCTCGCCAGCTCTGAGTTGGGAAATCCCTGGAGATTTTTGGGGTGGAGCCTGAGCGGTGGGTGTTGCCTTCTGACACATGATGTTGGGGGTGTGGCATATGCAAATAAGTTATGCTAATGAGTCAGGCTAATGAGCTCCTGCACCTCTTTTTCTACGAAATGGCCCCTGGTCCTCACCTATGTATTCTCAGCACAAAGGACTATATATTTTATTGTATTTCTTTTTCAGAATAGCATATTAGAATACTAAATGGATGTCTCCTGACAACATTACATCCAGCTCAAAGTGCCCTTCATGTGCCCTCATCTCCCATTCCAACTGTATTAGAAAAAGTGTGCCTTGCACACAAAAGCTCCTACCTTGAATAAACCTTTGTTGGTCTTAAAGGTGCCAACTGGAGTCTCAGTTTGTTCAGCTTAGAGGGAACACTGCTGGGAGACCCAGGTTCCAGTCCCCACTCTACTGTAGAAACTCATTGATTGGTGGAAACACACTCTCTGTCAGCTTAACCTGCCTCACAGAGTTGTAGTAAGGATAAAATGGAGGAGTGGAGAATGATTTTATAAGCCGTTTTAAACCCCCATTGTGGAGAAAAGAGGGTAGAAATCTCTAAATGCACACATGTTAAAGACAAAGGGGAGCACTTGCTGAGATCCCTATACACTCTTTGAACACATGAAAAGCTCCCCCCCATCCACCCGGAACCGTTTGTTTAGATTGGGTCATGAATTTATTTTATCCCGGGACGCGTTTTGTGCCCATTTTTCCACCACGAGCATCTGAGACAGCTTGCAGCGCTCAAAAGCGGTGTAAACAAAATGTGTTACTGAAGGCTGAAAAACCGCAGCAGGAATTCTAGTGTTGTCAGGAAGGGAAAATCGAGCTTGGCAGGGATCAGAAGCTCAGGAAAACACCTTCGTCTCTGCCTGAGGCTTGAAGGATGTCAGTGATGGTCAAACATCCTGTGGCAGGGAGTTCCCCAGATGGGCATGCTGTTGCAGAGAAGGCCAGCTCCTTGGCTGCCACTTGATGTACTTTTGAAAGTAGAGGGTCCTCTGGAGGTTGTTTAGATATCCGGACCCACAGCTATTTAGAGGTTCCAAGTTAAAATCCAAGTACAAACAAGGGGCATACTTATTCAGGTGAGATATAATTAATGCTTCTTATTTATTATATATTTACTTTATTTATATCTTGCCTTTTGCCCCAATGGGGACTCAAAAGTGGCTTACATTGTTCTCCTCTCCTCTGTTTTATCCTCACAACATCCCTGTGAGGTAGGTTAGATGGAGAGCGTGTGATTGGCCCACGGTCACCCAGCAAGCTTCCATGACACAAGTGATGATGCAAACCTGGATTTCTCAGATCCTAGTCTGTCACTTTAACTGCCACACCATGCTGGCTCTCACTGCTTGTGGGACTTGTGGAACTCATCTCCCACAGGACCCGGTGGTGGCTTTAAAAGGGGGTTAGACACATTCATGGAGACCAGGTCCATCAGTTAGCCAAGACGGCTAAATGGAACCTCCACGCTCAGAGATAGTATACCTCTGAACACTAGTGGTTGATGGGAGAAGGAGATATTTTGTTCTCTGTGCTTATGGACTTTTCTGGAGCCGTTGGGGGGAAGGGGGTGCGGGTGGGAACCCGTTCTAAAGCAAAGTAGAAGTCTTCTGGAGTCTTTGAGCCAGAAGACATTTGTGTGTTATGGTGGTTCGCCATTAATAGGCCGCAGCACTCTTGTGCAGAATTCAGAAAAATAAAACGTGTGGGGTATTTCCCCCTCCCCGCATACATCAGCACTATTTTGAAAACAGATCAGGTAGCTTAGAACTTCAAAGCCTGAGGGAGATGCTGGGGTGTGGAGAAATCTGGAGCGATTCCCGATTTCTTTCCCCACCTTTTGACGCCATTCTCTGCTTCTTTTTTTAGAACAATGATGTGACACCAGACCTCAATGTGCTGGCTGCCTGGAGCAGAGGCTACACGGGCTCGGGGGTGGTGGTGAGCGTCTTGGACGACGGCATCGAGAAAGACCATCCCGACCTGGCAGTCAATTACGTAAGGAGAGCTGGGGGGGGGGGGGCGGGTTTGAGGCTATGGAAGGTGTTTCTGAGTTACCCATCAGCTCTTTCTGGTCTCCAGTGGGGTGGTTTAAATCAAGATCAGCAATTTCTGGCTCTTTTAAAAAAAAAAGACAACAGGAATCTTTCCCATCAGTTGAAAGTGGGGTTTCTGATCTTCCGTGTGTCAGCAAAATAATCACAGTCAGCCACAGCTTGGGGGGGGGGGGGGTGTCTACTTGGCTGATTTTGCTTGTAATTTCCCACTCCCCCCATATTTCTGTCCTTCCTGACAAAGAGTCTTGCGAAACTCAGCAGCTAGCATACATTACTGACAGCCAGGGGTCATTTCGAGCAGGAGCTCGGGGGAGCGCAGCTCCGGGAGTTGGTGCCAGCCCCCCCCCCCCCCCCGGCGGGAGAATGCCTGCTTGTGTCCTGGCTGCAGCAAAATGACCCCGTCCCCTGGAAAGGTCCTTGTTCCTCCGACCAGCCTTCTGAAGGCTTCAGCCACCACTGAAGCTATCCTCCCAGAATAGTGGTATTTCTGAGGCTTGGATTAGTGGCTGTCCCCTCTCTGCCAACTCTTTCTCTCTCTCTCTCTCTTCTCTGAGAGCCAGTTTGGTGTAGTGGTTAAGTGCGCGGACTAATCTGGGAGAACCGGGTTTGATTCCCCACTCCTCCACTTGCACCTGGCTGGATGACCTTGGGCAAGCCATAGCTCTGTACCAGCTGTTCCCTCAAGGACAGCTTGGGAAAGAGCTCTCTCAGCCCCACCTACCTCAGCCCCACCTCCCTGGCCGTCTGGTTTGAAGGGGTGGGTAGACTAGAAAGGCAATGCTGTAGTGGGGCGGAGAAGGGGGGGGGCGAGACAAGCTTCTATGTCTGCCCTGTGCTTTCCCAGCCCCCCTGCCAAATATGCAAATAAGCTGCACTGTCAGTGGCCTATTATGCTAATGAGTTCCTGCTGGGCTTTTTCTACAAAAGAAGCCCTGCATAAGGTCAGGGGTCCATTGGAGTGGGAGTGCACAGGAGCGCAGCTCCGGGAGTGAGGAGCCCAGGGGGCAGGCACATGACCAAGCCCCGCCCCCTCCTCCACTTCCCCGAGCAGTGCAGAGGCGCAGCACCCCGGGGAAAGCCCTGCTAGGGTCTTTATTGTTTTTAATGTTTTGTTTGAATATTGATAATTTTATCATTGTTCCTTTTATGACTGTGTGCTGCTTCTCCAGAGACTTGCTCAAGGTGGCATATAAATTTTCTGAGTATACCATTTTTTATCTGGGCACATGGCACGTAAGTACTGGAGAAATCTGACCAACCCTTCAGCAGCTTCGGTGTAGTGGTCAGGAGTTGTACTCTAATCTGGGAGAACCGGGTTTGATCCCCCACTCCTCCACATGCAGCTGCTGGGGTGACCTTGGGCCAGTCACAAGTTCTCTCAGAGCTGTCCTCTCATGAGCAGTTCTCAAAAGACCTCTCTCAGCCCCACCTACCTCACAGGGTGTCTTGTTGTGGGGAGGGGAAGGGAAAGGGATGGGTGGTGCACATGTCCTGGGTATCTCAAGACTACTTGAAACCTGGTGGTTTCAAGGGAGCAGGAAGAGAATGAGGGTGTGTTCTTGACGCTTATTTTTATAGGGTGCCTGTTTCACAGGGTGCCTGTTGTGGGGAGGGAAAGGGAAAGGAGTTTGTAAGCCGCTCTGAGACTCTTAAGTGAGTGAAGGGCGGGATATAAATCCAATCTCTTCTTCTTCTTCTTCTTTATTGCAGAAAGTATTGGATGGGGAAGGGAATGGAGGAAGAGCAGGTCAGTTTCACTCAGCTGTGGAGTGGAGCCTGAGGGGTGGGTGTTGCCTTCTGAGACACTTCCGGTATGTTAGGGGGGGGTGGCATATGCAAATGAGTTATGCTAATGAGCTCCTGCACCTCTTTTTCTATGAAATGACCCCTGCATAAGGTGATATCATTTGACCTATAAGTTTACAACATGAGCATACTCGCGGACAGTACAAAGCTCCATAACAGTATCAACTTTAGATATGACTAGTGGCGTTCTATTATAAATACCTCCGTGGGTGCGCTAAGTACTCAGACCAAAAAAAGAAGCTTAAAAACGAAGCCATTCTATATAGTGGGGATTGGAGGGTGTAATGTCGTGTTCTGCCAGGTATTGGATCAGAGGGAACCACGTATGGACGAATTAAAAACGATCCCCCAGACGGCGTCCCTGAATCGAATTTCAAGCCAGTTCTGGACTGTGTTGCCACCTCGTAATCGTGATGTTAGGGATGCTTCTGAAAGTCTCCTCATCAGAATTTCTTCCCTGGATTTTGGAGTTTCAGATCAGCTAATCTGTCTGTCACATTTTTAATTCACTCCCCCCACCAAAAAAGGTGGTCCTTGTGGCACTGTTCATCCCTCCTCCACGTTATCCTCACAACAACCCTGTGAGGTAGGCTAGGCTGGGAGCCAGTGGCCAGCCCGAGGACACCCAGTGAGCGTCATGGCAGAGTGGAGATTTGTACCTGGGATTCCTGCAGTCCCAGGCCAAGGCTGCTACAAGCACACCACACTGGCTAGTTTTGTTTGATGAAGAAGAAGAGAAGGAGAAGAAGAGAAGGAGGAGAAGGAGAAGGAGCAGAGGAGGAGGAGGAGGAGATTGGATTTCTACCCCACCCTTCCCTACCTGAAGGAGTCTCAGCTCAGTTTACAATCTCCTTTCCCTTCCCCTCCCCACCACAGACACCCTGTGTGAGGTAGGTGGGGCTGAGGGAGCTCTTTCGAGAACTGCTGAGAGAACAGCTCTGAGAGAACTTCTGACTGACCCAAGGCCACACCAGCAGCTGCATGTGGAGGAGTGGGGAATCAAACCCGGTTCTCCCAGATTAGAGTCCACACTCCTAACAGGGGTCATTTCGTAGAAAAAGACGTGCAGGAGCTCATTAGCATAACTCATTTGCATAACTCATTTGCATATGTGACACCCCCTAACATACCGAAAGTGTGTCAGAAGGCAACACCCACCCCTCAGGCTCCACTCCACCGGTGAGTGAAACTGACCTGCTCTTCCTCCGTTCCCTTCCTCATCCAATACTTTGTGCAATAAAAAGAAGCGTAAAGAACACACCCTCATTCTCTTCCTGCTCCCTTGAAACCACCAGGTTTCAAGTAGACTTGAGATACCCAGGACATGTGCACCACCCATCACTTTCCCTTCCCTTCCCCACAACAAGACACCCTGTGAGGTAGGTGGGGCTGAGAGAGGTCTTTTGAGAACTGCCCATGAGAGAACAGCTCTGAGAGAACTTGTGACTGGCCCAAGGTCACACCAGCAGCTGCATGTGGAGGAGTGGGGAATCAAACCCGGTTCTCCCAGATTAGAGTCCAACTCCTGACCACTACACCGAACTGATGGGGTGGAAGCTGCTGAAGGGTTGGTGAAATTTCTCCAGTACTTATGTGCCATGTGCCCAGTTAAAAAATGGTATAGTTAAGAAAATGTATATGCCACCTTGAGCAAGTCTCTGGAAAAGCAGCACACAGTCATAAAAGGAACAATGATAAAATTATCAATATTAAAACAAAACATTAAAAACAATAAAGACCCTAGCAGGGCTTTCCCCAGGGCGCTGTGCCTCTGCACTGCTCGGGGAAGCTGAGGAGAGGGGGGGCTTGGTCATGTGCCCGCCCCCTGGGCTCCTCACTCCCGGAGCTGCGCTCCTGTGCGCTCCTGCTCCAACGGACCTCTGCTCCTAACCACCACACCAAACTGGTTCTAGTTTGCAAACTAGAATTGCTGCAGTAGGAATCCTCCCTTGCTTTCCCCCCCCCCCCATTGGTTGGTTTCTGAATTACGTGCGGGGCACTGCCCATGTGTGATTGGCCGCGTTTCTCTCTGTTCTTTCCGTTCCTTTGCATCTCTTCTAGCCGCAGCACTGCACATCTGTGTCTCGAGGAGAAAATGGAACAAAAACAAAAGAACTATTCAATGGGGATCCTGGGTAGGATTGTATGAAGGTTCTTTTTCTGCGACGTTTTATGAAACAACGTTTTAGCAACATGCAGAGCCCGTGTGCACGTCAGCCAAAATAATGTGACTAAAATAGCACACGTGACTGCATCAGGGTTATTGGGCAGGGGCATACGTGGACATCGGCATTAGTGAATTCCCAGAAGAGATTCCGTCTGGGCTCTGACCAGACCGAGGCCAATTTAGCTCCCACACGGTTTTTATATCATGGGCCCTCAGGCAATGCCCAGGCATTTTTTCAGAGCTTTGTGACTGACGCGCCACTGCAAACTGGGCTGTCCGTTCCCACCCGAGTTTCCCTCTGTTGTTTCTTCCAGGATCCAGTGGCAAGTTACGATTTTAACGACAATGATCCGGACCCTCAGCCGCGCTATGATGTTTGGGATCAGAATCGGTGAGGACCTAATCCTGGTTTGGAGGCTTGACCCAGACGTCCCTGTCAAGAGTGGTACAGTTAAAGGGAGACAGTATGCGGGTAGTAGTGTGTATGTGGGGGGCACAGACTAGATTCGTAGAATCATAGTTGGAAAGGACCTCAAGGGTCATCTAGTCCAGCCCCCTGCACAGTGCAAGAAATTCACAAATACCTCCCCCGCACACAAACTCCCAGTGACCCCTGCTCCGTGCCCAGAAGATGGCAAAAATCCTCCAGGATCTCCAGCCAAACTGGCCAGGAGAAAAATTGCTTCCTGACCCTAAAATGGCGACCAGCATTTCCCTGGGCTTGTAAAAAGGGCCACGAGAACTAAGCACCGATGCAGCCCTTCCTGCCCTCCCTCTCACGATTTGCCTGAGTTCCCAGAATCAGCATTGCTGTCAGATGGCCATCTAGCCTCTGTTTAGAAACTGCCAAAGAAGGAGAGCCCATCACCTCCTGAGGAAGCCTGTCCCACTGAGGAAATGAGCAGATTTCCGCCGTTCTATTCTCAGAGGTTAAGATACCGAGCTGCGGACTGGAAGGTCGGCTGCTCAGCAGTTCGAGACCCTAGTGCCGCGTGACGGAGTGAGCTCCCGTCTCCGGCCCCAGCTCCTGCCAACCTAGCTGTTCGAAAGCAAGAAATTGTAAGTTGATAAATAGGTACCACTTCGGTACCGCTTCAGTGGGAAGGTAACAGTGTTCCATGCACCTTGGCATTCAGTCAGGCCGGCCACATGACCACGGAAAAGTCTTCAGACAGCGCTGGCTCTTTGGCTTGAAAAGGGAGATGATCGCTGCCCCCTAGAGTCAGACTGGACTGGCTTTTGAGCAAGGCTTTACCTTTGTTCCTCGACTGCAGGTCAGAATGGAATTCCTGCGTATTCTACAGTTTAACTAGGAAAATTTCTAAAATTAATTCTGGGATTGGCATGTTTATTCCAAACGTGGTCGCATCTTTCAGTCCCGTTTGTTCATTTCTTTCCCCTGGGCGCACATTGAGGAAACCCTGGCAGAAAGCAATTGTGAATGTGATTATGCATAGGGATTCTGTTATGTGTGGTGGTCCCTTGATGTGTAAGTTACAAAGCCAAAGTAAGTACAGATGTGTACAGCCTAAACATCATAAACTAATTTTAAAGGCAAGGTAATTTGGTATTTTTGGCTATGATGACTTAACAGCCCGTGCACATTTGGAGATCAGTCCTAAGCAGGTATACTGAGACTCCTGCTCACGTTTATTCAGTGGGGTTTACTCCTGGGCAGGGGTCATTTGGGGCTGGAGCGAGGTGGAGCTGAGCTCCGCCAGCCCAGGAGTGGGCACTAGGGCAGCCATGAGCCGAATCAGAGAATGATTCGGCCCACCGCCGAATTGCTGCCGAAATTCGGCGGTGGCTTAAAAAGCAGCGGGAGGGGAGGGGATTTGAGGGAGGGGCCCCAAACTTGCAGCATAGCTGCTGGGGCCTCTCCCCCAAATACCCACCAAGTTTCAAGACAATTGGACCAGGGGGTTCAATTCTACGGGCCCCCAAACAGGTTGCCCCATTCCCTCCATTGTTCTCTATGGTGGAGAAAAAGTAACGTTTTTTTCCCACCATAGAGAACAATGGAGGGGAGGGGGCAGCCTGTTTGGGGTCCTGTAGAATTTGACCCCATGATCCAATCTTCTTGAAACTTGGTGGGTATTTCGTGGGAGAGGCCCCAGAAGCTACCTTACAAGTTTGGGGCCTCTCCCTCAAACCCCCTCTCCTCCAGCCCCTCATATACCCTATGAGGTTTTGCCATTGACTTCAATGGCCCATAGGGTATAATGGGGCTGAAACTGACATTCGGCCGGTGATGTCAGGGGGCATGGCATATGCTAATGAGTTATGCTAGTAGGTATGCTAATGAGCTCCTGCACCTCTTTTTTTACAAAATGACCCCTGCTCCTGGGAAAGTGTTCTTACCCAATGCTCCCTCTAAGCTGTGGAGTCCTGTGAGCAAAAATTCTACTTAGTGAGCTACTAGGATCAAAGTTGTGAGCAAGCGATTTGGCTACTGCATAAGTTAGTTTGCTCTGGAGCCATCCTTCCCGAGCTGAGACAAAAAAAAATGTTTGAGCAGGAGGCTAAAAAGCTGTGAACTAGCTCACATTAAATCAGCTTAGGGGGAACACTGCTTAGGACTGCACTGTTGCAGCAGTACACATCTGAGTACCAGCCCTAGAAAGCAGTAAATGTCGTGTCCTGCTCATTGGTCCTCCGGGGCAACTGGTTGGCCACTGTGTGAGACAGGATGCCGGACAAGATGGACCTCTGGTCTGGTCCAGCAGGGCTCTTCCAGTGTTCTTAGTGAGCTTCGGGACAGAAGGTGGTTCTGAGCCTGGCTCTCCCTGATCCCAGTCCGGTGCTCTAACCACTACAGCACACTGGCTCTCAGCTTGTCTGGGCCTTCACTACCAGATTCTTGCATTTGTTGACCCTTTGCCTCTTGAGTGCATTTCAAAGGCAGGTCTGGGGAAGGGGTTGACCTCCCTGCAGCTCCCCAGCAAACAAATGCCCCACTTCCAATTCTAGAAGTCCGGGGGGGTGGGAATAGAGGGATACTTAGGTGATACAGGGGATCATCTTGTGATGATGCTAACTTCCAACTTTTCCACTCAGGCATGGAACTCGCTGTGCTGGAGAGGTGGCCGCCGCTGCCAACAATGGCATTTGTGGAACTGGCATTGCATACAGAGCAAAAATTGGGGGTAAGCGATCTCTAGGTTTGGGGGATGGCCTGATAGAAGACAGCAAATTTCCTTCGTTCTGTTCCTTTATTTGTCCCAGAGTTTCTCCCTGTACTGTGATCTGTTCCTCCTTAATTCTCACTTAATTTGGAGCATTTCCCAAATTAACTCTAGAAATGGATGAACCTTGCCACAATTGCCAAAGCTTTGTGTTCCTTCTTTCATGTGCATCTTTCTCTCCGCTCCCTCCCCCAAATGTGTTACCAAGGTGTGCTGATAAAACACTGCACTTAAAGCCTATTTTGGGGGGTGAGTATTTTGTGTGTGTGTGTATGTATGTATGTATGCCTAAAAGTCATGGTTGACTTCTAGCGACCCCTAGTGGGACTTGGATGTTTCAGAGAGATGCCTGCCTCTGCATCCCAGCCCTGGTATTCCTTGGAGGTCGCCCTTCCAAGTACTTGCCAGGGTTGGCCGTGCTTAGCTTCCAAGATCTGATGAGATTGGTGAGCCTGGACTTTTCAGGTCAGGACCACTTAGAGCCTATCTTGATGGGATCTATATGTACAGTTCCTTTGGTGGGGTGTTTTCCTGCTGTGCACAATCAGTCCTGCATGTTGGTGAGGCAGCATACAACAGGAATCTTGACCCGACTGTTTGTACACTATGAACCATGGTCACTGGCTGTGTTTTAACAGTGTGCACGTTGGTATTGTAGAGGAAGGAAGACAGAGGAAGGCTGAAGGAACTGAAACTTGCACCATGTGATGCATGCACAAGGCTGTGCAGTGGTTCTGTTTTGGACCAGGCTTGTGAGGGAGAACATAGAATCATAGAGCTAGAAGGGATCTCCAGGGTCATCTAGTCCAACCCCCTGCACAATGCAGGAAATTCACAAGTACCTCCCCCTCCACACCCGCAGTGACCGCTGTTCCACGCCCAGAAGATGACAAAAAAAAACAACCCTCCAGGATTGCATCCTGACCCCAAAGTGGCAATCAGCATTTCCCTGGACGAGTAAAAAAGGGCCACAAAAACCCTTCCTGCCCTCCCTCTCATGTTCTGCCTAAATCCGAGCTTGGTTGCACTGGTCTGAGGGTCCTGTGGAGTGACCCGGGGGTTATTGGAAAATATTTGCAACCGGGAGCGTGGTCCAAGAAATCAACCAACGCTCGGCTTCTCTCTCCCAGGCGTGAGGATGCTGGATGGGCCTGTGACGGACATCGTGGAAGCCCGGTCCTTGAGTTTCCGTCCCCAGCACATTGACATTTACAGCGCCAGCTGGGGTCCAGAGGACGATGGGAAAACAGTGGATGGCCCAGGGACTCTGGCCCTGGAAGCCTTCTACAATGGGATCATCAATGTAAGTCCTGCGCTGACATACTTCTGCGTTCGGAGGGACGACGTGTTAGATAAGGCGCAGTGTAAGAGGGAGGTCTGTACTGGATTGTTAATTTCCGGCTGTGAGGCTTCTGGGTTAACACTATCAGACCAGACCTTTGATTGAAAGCAAAGTTCTTTCATTTCTAATAATGGACTCAGGCTCTCGATGTTTGTTAGAGATACATGACAGTAAGCAACAGTGGTTAATATACCCCTCAGCTACAGTTGAACACAGATACAGGACCAATCAGAGCCAATACATAAAAGCGGGAAAAAGAAAAGTGACCGTTGAGGTTCCCACAGTGGAGGTGAGAAAGTTATAAAAATTCCCTTCTTGATCCGGGTGATCCACATGTGTGAAAGCTAGGCTAAACATTTGGCCGGCAACAATTAAACAAGCCCCAAGCTTGTAACAACTTGATAACATTCCTTGAGCCTCAAAGGCTAAGGGGGAGTGGGCAGATATGAGAGTCCCAGTTGTTTATGTGACGTGCAGGAACGCGAGACGCCATCCTCCCGACTAGAGAGTGGTAACATTTAGCAGAGCCGATAATATACTTCAAGGCAAGCAGTAAATAACAAAAGGTTACAAAAGGAAAAGAAAGACGTCTATTCTGTGAAGCAAGACAGGCATGCAATTGTCAGATTCTGACACCGGCCCCCTTCCTCCAACCCTTGTGTGTGGGGCCTCAGGCCCAGCCGCCACCATTCTTTCTGGCACTGCACGCCCATGTTGTCTTGTGTGAGGAGGCTATGCATTTGCAGGTCTCTGATCAGGTCACCGAGCTCCGGTCGTTTCCCGCTGTAAGCATAAGGTGATCATCTTTGGGATGGTCAGTCACACGCATGGTCCAGACTTTCTCTCAATTTGAGCATTGGCCCATCTGTCCTGGTATTGTCTAATCTCTGCAGGGTGTTGGGCAGAGAGAGACCATTTCCAGCACCTGTGACCCGAAGTCCTTTTAAGATCCCAGGGAGTAAACAGGGCGCTTCGGCATCTCAAGCGGGTGCTTAGCCACTGAGCCATAGGCTCCTAGCAGAAGAGTGCAGCTGTAAGTTTTCGTTCACAAACCTACGAAACTGTCTGGTCTACGGCACCGCCTCTCCCCGTATGTGCCTGTATGTGCCCCGAAGAGCCTCGCGCTCTGCAGATAGCCATCTGCTGATTGTCCCTGCCCAAAAGATGCCCGCCTAGCCTCAATCGGGGCCAGGGCTTTCTCAGCCCGGTGGAACACGCTTCCGATTGAGATCAGGGCCCTGTGCGACCTGTTACAGTTTTTGCAGGGCCTGCAAAACAGCTGTCCCACCAGGCCTTTGGCGGAGGCAGTGGGCATCTACCCGCCAGCCTCCCTATTGCTGCGGCATGAGACCGTTACGGCTCGGCCCTGGCTCACTCACTTCCCAGCTGTAAGAACTGAAATGGAATATACGGCTCTGCCCACTTTAAATGTTTAAAATTGGTTTTATTGTACTGGTTTAATATTGTTATTTGTTACCCGATTTAATTATTTTAAAATGGCATTGAATTCATTATTGTGAGCCCACCTGCAGGAAGAGCGGGGTATAAATCGAAATAATAAACAAGTATCGTGGGTCAGAGGGCAGATCCCCCTACCACTAAATGGTTTCTCAGGGCTACCTGTTTTGTGTGTCTTTTCCAGCCCTGTGAAAGATAACTAAATATGGCTGACCTTCTGCCCACAGAAAATATGCTATACCACCAGGCTGTATCCCCTCTCCAAATTTAATTGAGTGACACTCGGGTAGTCCCTTCCATGCCTTGTGCCAAAATATCTGTTCCCTTCAGGCTTTAGATCTCTGCCAGCTTGTGCCTCTTGTGTAGGGATGCCAGCCTGCAGGTGGGGCCTGGGGATCCCCCGGAATTCCAGCTCATCTCCAGGCTACAGAGAACAATTCCCTTGGAGAAAACGGATGCTTTGGAGGGCGGGGTCTATGGCCTTGTACCCCACTGAGATTCCTGTCCTCCCCAGGCTCCACCCCCAAGTCTCCGGGCGTTTCCCAACCTGGATCTCGCAACTGTACCCCACACTCCCCACCAGTGGCTGGGGAAGACAACGGCAGTCCTATTCTTGCGGCATTCACTACTCCCCCTGGCCCAAGGCCATTTTCTCTGAATAATTTGTCTAAAGAATATCACAATTTGAAGCACTGGAGCCCTTCAGCACAATCAGTTTTAAGCCGGGGGGGGGGATGTTCAAGATGTGGCCCTGCCATCCCTTCCACCCCCCCCACCCCCAGATGTTTGGCCAGAATTCTGATTCTGTGACTTTTCCCCTATTCCAGGGCCGCAGTGGGCTGGGCTCACTCTTTGTCTGGGCCTCCGGCAACGGCGGCCACCGTTACGACAACTGCAACTGTGACGGTTACACCAATAGCATCTACACCTTGTCGGTGGGCAGCACGACTGAGAGCGGGCGGGTCCCCTGGTACAACGAGGCCTGCGCTTCCACCCTCACCGCCACCTACAGCAGCGGGGCGAAGGGGGAAAAGCAGATTGTAAGACCCGTCACTAATAATAGCAATAATAATAGTTACGTCTAGTGATTCCAATCTTCATTAGCCATGGTGAGAAAGAGATGGTCTCCCTCTCCTCTCGCGGATTAGGCAAAAAAACAAAGGAGCAGGAAGGAAGCTAGTAATCTCCCGCTTCTCATAATTTAGCCAATCAGAGGGATGCCTCTGGTAGGGACTACAATACCCAGAGGCACTTGCATTTAAAGCTACAGCGTCTATCTGACTTCTGTTAGCTGGCTGGGGCAGCACAGGCAAACTCCGTAAGGCATGAGATGTTCAGAGGTGATTTCAGAGGTGATCTGCCATTGCCCGCTTCCACATAGCGACCCTGCATAGAGACTTTGGTGGTCTCCCATCCAAATACTAACCATGGCCAGCCCTGCTTAGCTTCCAGGCTGTCTGGCTCGTCTGCGATATTGCTGCTTGAAAGAGGGAGGCATTGGGGCAGAGAACGGGGGCCAGCCTGTATCCATAAGTTTGAAATCTAGCTTCCTTTCCAATGCATTTAACAAAGTGCGCATGTGCACAAAATCTCATACCTTGAATAAACCTTTGTTGGTCTTAGAGGTGCCCCTGGACTCTAGATTTGTTCTCCTGCTTCAGACCAACACGGCTGACCACCCGGAACTATCTTCTACAGAAATGTTTATTTTCACCAGGCTTTTCTCTGGACCAGATTTAAGTAAAGTAACAGTGCCTCCTGTTGGCAGAAATGAACCCCTTGGTGCTTTTTCAGGGCACTTTGTGGTAGCACAATTCTCAGGAATTGGCAGATGTCACACGTGCCCCTCAAAGCGCTTTCTGGTTTCCTTCTGCTTTAGATGTGCACAAGTGAAAGGCAGAAATTTAGTTCTCAGTCCACTTGCCATGGGTTTTTAATTGATTGGCAGCCGTGCGGGAAAGGAAGTATCGGCCAACATCCACGTGGGACAGGAAAAGAGGATCTTCTCCTGTACCAGCTGGAGAGGGGCACCTTCTGTGTCTTTTTAGGCCCCTGATGGAAAAAAATGCAGTCCCTTCTTTCAACTGAACCGTTTTGCTTCAGTTCTGTGTCAGGTTTCTGACTGGCTCCAGACCTCCACAATGCAGATCTTATTGGCACTGTTTATTGGACGTCCCATCCCGTTGATTGTATTGATGCCTTTTGTGTAATCTGCCTTGAGTCCCAGTGAGGAAGGTGGACTATATATATATATATATATATACCGTATTTTTCGCTCCATAAGACGCACCTGATCATAAGACGCACCTTGTTTTTAGAGGAGGAAAACAGGAAAAAATGAAACAGAAAGAAAGAGAGAGAGAGAGATATGAAGAAAGGAGGAGGAGAGAGAGAGAGAGAGAGAAAGGAAGAAAGAAAGGTGGGGACAGAGAGAAAGACAGACAGACAGAAAAAAGGAAAGGAAGGAAGGAAGGAAGAAAGATAGAGAAAGGAAAGAAGAGAGACATCGGCATGCCATGCAAAGCCAGGCCTTTCTGTGCAAAGCAGCCACGGAGCTTAATCTGTGGGCGGGGCTTTCTGCTGCTGGCTGTCTTAAAGGGGGAAAGCACTTAAAGGGAAAGCGTACTTAGCCTGGTGGGGTTTTTCCTGCCGTTTCCCTTTTAAGTCTTAACAGCTCAGGCCCAGCAGGGAGGGGCGGGGAAGGCTGGGATGCCAGCCTGAATGACGTTCCTCTGCGTTCCTGCTGAAGAAAGAGCCCTGTGACAGGTAAGAAAAGCTCCATATTCGCTCCATAAGACGCACACACTCCCCCCCCACTTTTTTGGGGAGGAAAAGTGCGTCTTACGGAGCGAAAAATACGGTAATATAAACAGATAAAAACGAAAGCCATTAAAAACCATTTTGGGAGAGATGCCCACCACTGACACCACCCCCTGGCCAAAGCACCCCCAGCTAGCCAGTCCCAATTCCCTACCGACGCCCTCTCACCCCGTTCCAGGTGACAACAGACTTGCGGCGCAGATGCACCAGCGAGCACACCGGCTCCTCCGCCTCCGCCCCTCTTGTGGCCGGTATGATCGCTCTCACTCTGGAGGCCAAGTAAGATCAAGAACTACTGTAGGCCCCAATCTGCGTCTAGCCTTTGCTCCGCTGTTTGACCAAACCCAAGCTGGAACAGAAATCCCCCTCTGCGTTCCATGCCACTTTCACTTTGATTGATTGGTGAATTCTCTGGCAGTGTCCAGCATGCCGCTGTCACTTTGTTTGATCTCTCAGTTTTACGGAACTGTCTGCATAGATTTATGGCCATTCGGGGGTGACGCTGCAGTCAGTACGGCGTTGGCCTGGGGTTATTTGAATTTGTTTTTCAGCCGCATCATCCGTTCCAGTGTGGGGTCGGGAAAACAGCGGAGCAAATGCTAGATGCAGATGGGGCCGTAGACATTGCATGCCGCTTTGATCAATTGTCGGGTTTTGTGGCAACGTCCAGACTGCATGCCGCTTTCACGTTGTTTGACCTCTCAGTTTTGTGGTAGCGTCTGCATAGATTTATAGCCGTTTTATGGCCATTTAGGGTTCGCCCTGCAGTCAGTACTGTGTCGGCCCCCGGGTATTTGAATGCTGTTTTGAGCCGCATCTTTTTCAGTTCCCTCGTGGCTTTGGTAAAACAGCGGAGCAAATGCTAGATGCAGAATGGGTCTAGATATCAAGGACCCTTGAGTTTTAAGTCGCTTTGGTATTTTGCTCTTCACCGTCTCTTTTGGGTACAGCCAGGGCTATTTTTGGGCAGGAACGCACAGGAACGGAGTTCCGGCTGGCTTTTGAGTTGGCCACGCCTACAGCCCCCCCGTGAGGGTCCCCAGGCACCCCACAGCTGCAGAGCCCCTAGGGAAGCTGATCCAGAAACTGCCTTCCTTCCCTCAGGTTCCCCATGCGCCCCACAAGCCGTGGGGCACTTGGGGAAGTTGATCCTGGGAGGGAGCTGCACTGTCAGGGGTGTGGCCTAATATGCGAATGCATTTCTGTTGTTGGGTGTGGCCTATTATGCTAATAAATTCCTGCTGGGCTTTTTCTACAAAAAGAGCCCTGGGTGCAGCCACTGTTTTGTTCAGCAGTAGGGAAGCTGTGTCGGTTTCTCCCATGTGGATTTTTAGAGTTTTGTTTTACAAAAATTTTTTTTTTAAATTGGTTTTCTTCGCAGGGCTCCAAACACAATCTTAGCCTGTTTCCCTAGTGCTGATTTGCTTTATCTGTTACAGGGGTCCCCAACTTGGTACCCACCTTGTGTTTTTTAGAAAGTGGGCGAAGCCAGGTGGGGCTTTTGCCCAGCAAGGCTTCTGATTGGCCATGAGGGATTTGATCAGCTGTGCAGATTTTTTAAAAACGTTGCTGTAGCAGCAGCTGCTACTGTGTGATTGAAGGTCACTGTGTCACTGCAGGTAAGCAGCGGCCATTTTGTAATCCCCCCCCCCGGGGTGCAATGTCAGAATTCCAAAGGTGCCCACAGGCTCAAAAAGGTTGGGGGCCTCTGATCCATTACATGCATTTACTTACACATTTTGCTTACCACACAAGCAGTGGTCCCTCTAAGCTCCGTTAGTGTGAGCTAGCTCACCGTTTTTTTAGCGTCCAGCTCGCACATTTTTGTCTCAGCGCAGGAAGGATGGCTCCAGAACAAACTAATTTATGCAGTAGCCAAATGGCTTGCTCACAACTTCGATGCCAGTAGCTCACCAAGTAGGATTTTTGTTCACGAGACTCCACAGCCTAGAGGGAGCATTGCTCACAGGCAGGGCTCCGTTGGGGCCGGAGCGAAGCGGAGCGCCGCTCTGCCAGTGAAGATGCTGGGGGGCGGGCACATTACAAAGCCCCGCCCCCAGCAGGGCCGCCGCTGGGTCGGACCCCCTCCCACCCATCCCCGCTCAATGTCCCCGAGCTGGCGGCAGGCTGCCGGCCGGGGAAAGAAACCCCCACCCACCCCCGCTCAATGTCCCCGGGCCAGCGGCAGGCTGCCGGCCGGGAAAAAAACCCCTCCCACCCACCTCCGCTCAATGTTCCCGAGCCAGCGGCAGGCTGCCGGCCGGGGGAAAAACCCTCTCCCACCCCCACCCCCGCTCAAAGAAACCCCCTCCCACCCACCCCCGCTCAATGTCCCCGAGCCGGCGGCCGGCCTCCGGCTGGGGAAAAAACCCTCTCCCACCCACCCCCGCTCAAAGAAACCCCCTCCCACCCACCCCCGCTCAATGTCCCTGAGCCAGCGGCAGGCTGCCGGCCGGGGTCAGAAACCCCCTCCCACCCATCCCTGCTCAATGTCCCCGAGCCAGCGGCAGGCCGCCGGCTGGGGGAAAAAAACCCTCCCACCCACCCCCACTCAATGTCCCCGAGCTGGCGGCAGGCCACCGGCCGGGGAAAAACCCCTCTCCCACCCCCACCCCCGCTCAAAGAAACCCCCTCCCACCCACCCACCCCGCTCAGTGTCCCCGGGCCAGCAGCCCCCATCCCCCCCTCACCATTCCTAAGGGGGGTGAGGGAGGGAGGGAGGGAAAAGCTGGGCCCCAGTGCCCAAGCAAGAGGGGGGGAGAGAAGCGCCTTGTCTGTTTGTCTCTCTCTCTCTTTCTTTCTCTCTTTCTTTCTTTCTCTCTTTCTTTCTCTCTCTCTCTCTCTTTCTTTCTTTCTTTCTTCTCTCTCTCCCCCCACCTACCTACCTACCTACCTACTTTCCTGTTCCTTTCCTCCCTCCCTCCCTCCCTCCCTCCCTCCCTCCCTCTCTGTCTGTCTGTCTGTCTTTCTTCTAACACACTTCCAGTGATGTCAGGGGTGTGTGGCCTTCTGACACTTCCGGTGACATCAGGGGGTGTGGCATATGCAAATAAGTTATGCTAATGAGCTCCTGCACCTCTTTTTACGAAAGGACCCCTGCTCACAGGGATTAAAACACAGTTATTTGCCCTCTCCTTTCTTTGCCCTTCTATGAAACTAACAATCAGCTCCTTAAGGGAGCTGGGGAAACAGCCCTGTGTGAGAGATGAATTAATAATCTGCCTGAAAGGGCCACTTACCACTTCGTGGCATGATTTCAGAATCCACGAAGGACAAGGACCCAAGGAGCAAGTAGTCCGCTTCTCAGGATCCTGTCAACATCCACTGTATTCAGATCAAGCCCTGCGCAAAAGATCAAATCTAGCATGTGGGTTTCCCTAGAACCAGTCTGACACTCTAACCCAGGGGTGGCCAAACCTGCTTAACGTAAGAGCCGCATAGAATAAACGTCAGATGTTTGAGAGCCGCAAGACATGAACAAATATTACACTTTTTTGCTGGGAAATGTGCAAATTTGCTTTTTATTAAGAATAAATGAGACTGCCAAAAATAACAACAGAAGTGGTAAAAGCAGATATTAATAATGATATTTATTTGTCCATGAAAATTTGTTTGCTAATGATATTTAGCTTCCCCAGCCGCCCTGCCGGGAGCTGCACAATATGTGTGAAAGAGCCGCATACGGCTCCTGAGCCACAGTTTGGCCACCCCTGCTCTAACCACTATGAAATTCTGGGTTCATGCATGAAGGTTGATACAGCCTGGGACAAGAGCACAGACTTTCCAATTTGGGGGTGGGGGCTGGGCCAGAGGGGCGGAGAGAGAGAGAGAGTAGGGATGCCCAGTATTACCTTTTAACTTTTAGTCTTTTGTGTGCTTTGCGCGCACGCGCCGGGATGACGTCTGCCACCGCCACACGTGATCACCTCTGCCCCACCCGCCTCTCCCTCCCTCCCTCCGGGGCCGACTGCCCAGCGTGATGGCGTCACCCGGAAGTGATGTCATCACGCTGGGCACGTTGCCAGGGCGACACTCTGGCAATTGTCCTGAAACTCTATGGTGCCCTGGAGGGCCGGGGTCCTGGAGGGCGAGGTGGGTGGGGAGAGGTGTGCAGGGGAGCAGCTCATGCGGTGACGGCTTCTTCTTGGGCCGGGGAAGCGCAGTGGCGGGCAGGCGCTCCGTTTCGACCAGGGGGGCTCAGTCCCCCCTGGAAAATTTCAGGGGTGGCCTGAGCCTCCGTGTAGTTGGCGCCTATGGCCTGGGAGATTCCCAATGTTGCCATGGCAGCCACAAAGTCCCGAAAGTCTGGGAATGTGCTTTTAAGTAAAACAAAATTCTAGAATAACCATTCAGAATTCCTAAAAACGTGCATGTCATTTTAACCTGATAGTACAGACTGGGGTCTTGACGGCTGCTTGCCACGATTCTCAGGAGCTGTTTCTGTGCCACACGCATGAAGCTCCTTCTCTGTCCTTCTTTATGTTCTAGCCCAGCACTGACCTGGCGGGACATGCAGCATCTGGTGGTGAGAGCCTCCAAGCCAGCCCACCTGCAGGCAAGCGACTGGGCTGTGAATGGTGCGGGACGCAAAGGTGAGGTTGGAGCAGACTGCTTTGGTCTTAGCTGGACTCATTGGGGGTGGTAGACTGTTCCTATCTGGACTGGCCCAGAACTGGGACACGGTGGAATGATCTGTCTTCCCTTTCCGGGTCTCATCAGTCGTTTTTGGGTTTGCTTGCTTTTCTTCCAACCAGAAAAGTCATAAACGAACAAAGGCTTCTAACAGTTTCCTTCTGTGGATGGAGCTCTTGGATGCTGAGACAGTGTTAGGCAGGGGTCCTTTCATAGAAAAAGAGGTGCAGGAGCTCATTAGCATAACTCATTAGCATATGCCACGTCCCCTGACATCACCAGAAGTGTGTCAGAAAGGGAATGTCAGTTTCAGCCCCATTATACCCTATGGGCCATTGAAATCAATGGCAAAAACTCATAGGGTATATGAGGGGCTGGAGGAAAGGGGGTTTGAGGGAGAGGCTCCAAACTTGCAGGGTAGCTGCTGGGGCCTCTCCTCGAAATGCCCACGAAGTTTCAAGAAGATTGGACCAGGGGGTCCAATTCTACGGGCCCCCAAACAGATTGTCCCATCCCCTCCATTGTTCTCTATGGAGGGAAAAAATGTTAACTTTTTTCCTCCCATAGAGAACAATGGAGGGAATGGGGGCAACCTGTTTGGGGGCCTGTAGAATTGGACCCCCTGGTCCAATCTTCTTGAAACTTGGTGGGTATTTCGAGGAGAGGCTCCAGCAGCTACCCTGCGAGTTTGGAGCCTCTCCCTCAAACCCCCTCCCCTCCAGTGGCTTTTAAAGTTGCTGCCGAATTTCGGCAGCAATTCGGCGGCGAGCTGAATCAGATTAGAGAATCTGATTCAGCCCGTGGCTGCCCTACTGGCCAGTCCTGAGCTTGCTCTGGCCCCAACGGACCCCTGGTGTTAGGTAAAATTTTTAATGAAGATACAGGTTGTGCAGGTGGAAAGCAAGTAGGTTATATCCAGTGTTCCCTCTAAACTGAGTTAGGGTGAGCTACCTCACAGTTTTTTAGCCTCCGGCTCACACATTTTCGTCTTCGCTCAGGAAGGACGGCTCCAGAGCAAACTAATTTATGCAGTACCAAAATCGCTCGCTCACAACTTTAATGCCAGTCGTTCACCAAGTAGAATTTTTGCTCACAAGACTCCACAGCTTAGAGGGAGCATTGGATTTAAAATTATGATCAAGAGGGAGAGTTTCATGGTGGTTAGTGTCAGACTGGCGCTAGGGAAACCCAGATGCAATTTCCTGCTCTCTCATAAAGTCATCTGTGTGACTCTGGACCAGGCTCTCAGTCTCCCCCAAAGCTCCCTCTAAGCTGTGAGTCTTGTGAGCAAAAAATTCGACTCTGTGAGCTACTGGCATTAAAGTTGTGAGCGAGCGATTTGGCTCCTGCATCCAGTAGTCTGCTCTGGATCAATCCTATCTGAGCTAAGACAGAAATGTGTGAGCTAGAGGCTAAAAAACTGATCTAGCTCACACAAACTCAGAGGAAACACTGGTCTCCCCTACTTCACAGCTTTGTTGGGTAGATTTTAACTTAGCAGCAGATTTTTATCCCACCTTTCCTCCCGTGAGCTCAGGGCAGTGTGCATGGTTTCGCTCGCTTTATCCTCACAACTAGTAGGGAAAAACGGGGCCAAGGTCAACCCGTTAGCTTCTTGACAGGTTGTGGGTTTGATCTTAGTCTGATGCACCTACTACTTCAGTATACAGGAAGCAGGATGAACTATAAGATGAAGGATGGAATAAAAATGTGATAGGAAGCGAGTGATTCCTGCCTACCCCGGCAACCACTTTATTGTAGCTTTCCAGGACATACGCTAGAATAAGGTCAGAGTGACTTAGGCTGATTTTACATCTGACTTTCCCGCTGGAATCATTCTAGTTCCAAAAAAACCTGCCCACACCTCTGTGCGGTGTGAAACCGTGCTGCTACTGAAATGTCCATATCTACTAATTGCCCTCCTGTGGTCAAGCTAGTATTATACCGCTTTATTCTGCTTTAAACAATTGTGGTTTCTTAGTGCACTTAGACCCCCTGGAGTGAAATTTCACACCACTGTGAAATCAGCACAAGAAAAGACAGCAGTCAAACTACTTTAGAGGGGAGGTGTAAAATCAGCCTTTGAGAAAAGACAGAAGGCTGTGTGCATATGCAGCTTTACTTTGTAACCTTGCTCTATCCGTTGCGGTGCACAGTATGTGTGTGGCCATTTTCTTTTTAATGAATTTCTTACTTTGAATGCGGGAAGGTTTGTTCTCCATCCTGATAAACTCCACTCAAACACAGCATTAAAAGGACTCCAGGGAAGGGTGGTGGTTGGTCAGTAGATCACTAGATCCCCAGAAGTGTGTAAGTACAGTAAACCACCCCGTGAAGAGTGGAAGCAGGAGATGTGGGCATGAGGCAGAGCCTATAAACAGCAATGCAGATGGAATGCTAGGAGTGCTGGATCGCTTAGTGGGAAATACTCTTAACTGACCAACTGGTAGCAACTGAAACACCAGTGAGAAGTGAAGAACCACTCCAGGAGTTAGGTGAAATTAAGACAACGGTGTGCCACTGGGCAGAGACTTGGGATGGTCACTGAGTATCTCAGCCTCTCAGAGGACCCAAATAAGAATAGCATTCTGTGACAATTGCAGACAAAGCAATCTTGGTATGTTCACATGTGCAACTCCATCAGTATTCTTTTTCGGTGCAGTGCATTATTGAAGCGTTCATGCACTCTTGTGAACTGCTAAAGCACCATACAAAGGGAATCTTGATATAATATACAATCACATCAAGATGGCTTTTTCACAGTGCCATAAAAGGCATCACGGGGGTGCACAAATGAAGGAAAGAAGCTCGAAACCATTGCAAACGGCACATGCACAGAACTGTACAAAATTCAGGAAGTTAAAAAAATAGAACACTGGTGGCTTCCTAGTGCATCTTTTCCCTTTTGGAAGCCCGATCGTGTAGTTCAGAATTCCAAAATCTGGAAAGAAATTTGGATGGGGAGAGAGTTTCGAAAACATCTTTAATTATAGCAAAATTTCTCTGTTGGCTTCCTTCTCATCTCTCTTTCCTTTAAAGTGAGTCACCATTATGGATACGGGCTCTTAGATGCCGGAGACCTGGTTGATCTGGCCAAAAAGTGGACACCAACTCGGCCCCAGCAAAAGTGTTCCATCACCGTTATCCACAAGCCACTGTAAGACATGCACAAATCTCTGTCTCAGTTTATTGGTTAGGAGACTTGGGAGGGACATGAGCAACTCCGTTTTCACATCATTTGTAATTAACTTAAGGAACTTGCTGCTGTGTATAGTAACCAGATATTGGCTAAGGAGCCAACCTTATATGATGTTGTAAGATTTATGATGTATCTCCTTTTTAAAAAAAAAATATTTATAGTTTTCACGTTAGTACACACAATTGTCACACTTTTACTGTACATTCTGAGTCTTAATTAACTATATCTTTATTAACCCAATTATAAAATTTCAACCATTTCTCTAGAAATAAATCTTTTCCAAGTAATAATAAACCCAGTCTGTCCATTTCCGCTAAGTCCATCAGCTTGTACATTAGTTCATCTTTGGAGGGACTGGTATCCAATTTCCAATATTTTGCCCATAATATTCGAGCAGCTGTTATAACATATGCCATCAATACTAGGCATTATAGTTGTGTTGGTACTAGGTTTAACAGATATATCTCCGGATTCAGACGAAGCTTAATATTAACAATTTCCCATATTATTTTCTGAGCCATGAACCAATAGTCTTGCACTTTAGCACACCACCACATATGGAAAAAGGTTCCCACATTTGATCCACATTTCCAACATAGATTAGTCACATTAGTATAACATTTAGCTATCTTATCTGGTGACCAGTACCACCTATAAAACATTTTGTATATGTTCTCTTTATATGTTATGGCTCTCATAAATTTCATTGATTTCCATATTTTTGACCAGTCATCTATTGTTATAGTGTAGCCAATATCTCTCATCCATGTAATCATTGTACTTTTAACTGTTTCATCTTGCATAAAATCTTCCAGTAAAATTTTATATATTTTTTGAATCATTTAGCCATTTGATGTTAACCAAAGTTTATCAAAATCATTCCTGATATTGTAAAAACCTTCTACTTTATCTATATCATATCTCACTTGTAATTGGAGCTTCTCCCACCATGATAACCTTGCTGTAAACTATAATTTAAAGTTTTCTTCCAATTTCAATTTGTTATTTTTGTCTAATAAGATGTCATAATTTACTGTTTTGGTACTGTTGATTAGTGATGGCTTAATAAAGGCTTCCAGAGGTGATACCCATTTAGGAGTTTTTTGGTAATACTTGATTTTTACGCTTGACCATATCTTAATTAATGCACCCCTTACTGTATGGTGATGGAAATTTGAATGAATTTTATTCTTGCCGTACCAAATGTAAGCATGCCATCCCATATATAAGTCGTGTCCTTCCAAAGTTAAACCTCTAAGGTCACCCACTCTTTAATCCACGTCATGGATGCTGCTTGATAGTATAACTCCCAATTAGGTAAACCAAAATCTCCTCTTTCCTTCCTATCTTGTAGCAGTTTCCATTTAATTCTTGATTTCTTTGGATGCCAGATAAAGTCTCTAATTAATTTGTCTAGCTCAGTAAAGAAGTTTTTTTTCTTTAATATAGGTATATTCTGAGTTAGAAAGATAAACCTGGGCAGAATATTCATTTTTACAGCTGCTATTTTACCCATTAATGATAGCTGCAGTTCTTTCCATTTGCCTAAATCCTTTCTGATGTCTTTTAATAATTTGTTATAGTTATTTTCTATTAGCAGAGTGTTTCTGTTAGAAAAGAAGATACCCAGGTATCTAACCTTCTTTACTATTTCCATGGCTGATATCTCTTGAACCTCCTTTATCATTTCCCATGAACGATTTTTGGCTAACAATTTAGTTTTCTTTACGTTAATTTTGAGCCCCGCTACTCTACTATAAGCTTGAATTGTTTCTAGTAATTGACTGATAGACGTTTTGGGTTTCTCCATTATAAACAAAAGATCATCCGCGAAGGCTCGTAGTTTATATTCGTTCCCTTTTAGCTGGAGACCAGTTATCTGTGTGTTCTCTCTCACTTGATTGTTTAATGTTTCTGAGGCAAATATAAACAGTAGTGGGGATAAAGCACACCCTTGTCTTGTTCCCTTTTGTATCTGAATATTTTGTGTTAAATCCCCATTTATTAAAATTTTTGCATAATGAATCTTTATAAATTGCCTTAATCATAGATTGGATCAAATGCTACTCTCCCACATCTCCAGTTTATGCAATAAAAATTTCCAAGATAAATTATCAAACGCGTTTTCGGCGTCTAGAAACATCAGTACCGTTTACTTTTCGGGATGAGCGTCATAATATTCTAACACATTTATAAGTGTTCTTATGTTGTCTTTCATATACCTTTTTGGAAGGAAACCTGCTTGGTCATGGTGAATCACCTGAATTAGATTTTGTTATCATCGACATTTAAAAGTGAGATTGGCCTATAATTAGCTATTAGATTAGTTTCAGTATCTGGTTTTAGTATTAGAGTTATTATTGCATGGTTCCATGAGTTGGGTAATTCCCCTATATTGCCTGTTTTTTCCAGAAGTTCTTTAAATGAAGGAGTTATCTGATCTTCAAATATTTGGTACATTTCTTTTGGTAAGCCATCAGGACCTGGTGATTTCTTTTTCTTGTGTTTCTTAATAGCTTCCACTATTTCACACATCGTGATTGGCTCATTAAGAATGTGTTTCTGATCTTCCGTAAATTTAAGCTTGTTACTTTTCTGTAAATACTCCTTAATTTGAAGAGTATTTTGAGGTTCTTGTTTATATAAATTTCCATAGAAATTCTTGGCAACTTGTTTTAATTCTTGAATTCTATATTTCTCTTCGCCTTTGTCCTTTTACAAGGCTATTATAGTTCGCTCCTCTCTTTCTCTCCTAAGCTTATAAGATAGCCATCTTGTCGGCTTATTGGCATTTTCAAAATAATACTGTTTGGTATATTCTATGTTTTTCGCTATTTCCTGTGTTAAAAGCAAATTCATTCTATGTTGTAATAGTTTTATCTTAATTTTGCTTTCTTCATGCTTAGAACTTGCTTTTATTCTATTCTTTTCTATTCTACTTATTCTTTTATTTTATTCTCTTCTGTCTTAATCTGCTTGCTGTTCATATTTCATTCTTCTTTGTTCCCTCTTCCAGGCTTCTTAGTTAATAAATCTTCCCCTCATAAAGGCTTTAAATGCGTCCCATACCGTATTCATAGATATGTCAGGTTGAATGTTCCTCTTAAAACTTTCCTGATTATTATTATTTTTAGTGAAATGTGGGCAGAAGAAGGGGAGCTGAGAATTTTGTAGTGTTTTTGGAAGCCAAGCTTATGGTCCATTTTTGTGGTTTAACTGCGCGCACACCCGCATACACCCTGCTTAGAAAACTACTTGACTTCTTGTTGGGGATCTGTCATGATACAAGGGGTGTGTGTGTGCCGGATGAGGATATGGGATGTTGTACTGGTTAAAAGCAGGAAGCTCATGCTACGATCCCATCTCCCTCTTCCCAGAGGAGTTCTGCAGCTTCAAAAAATGACTGAGGTTCCTTTTTAAATGAAGAAGCACCGAAGGTATTTTTAATCACAAAAAAGTACTAGCAGCATTTTTTTTAAAAAAAATAATTAAAATGTAAAGGCCTGAGATCTTTCTAGAAGCTAAAATGACCGAGCGGAGGTTATCGTACTTTGGTCACATTATGAGAAGACAAAACTCACTGGAAAAGACAATAATATTTATTTATTTATTATTTTATTTATTTTTTTCAAATTTATATCCCACCCTCCCCGCGGACGGGCTCAGGGCGGCTAACATGGGCATAAAGCCGATTCAATACAGTAAACAGTTAAAATCAATTTAAAACAATACCAATTTAAAACAGTAACAATTTAACAATACCACTACATAATTTATCATAAAGTGCTTCCTGATTATCAGAATTCCAAGTCAGATGGCGACCCCTTAGTTGGGTCAGAGCCTTTTGCCGTCAGTCCTGGGCTACATTGGGCTAATTTCATCGCAGATGATATTCGTGATGGATGGTCTCGTTGGTGGACTCATTGGTGGCGGCTCCTAGTCAAAGGCCTGGCGGAAGAGCTCCGTCTTACAGGCCCTGAGGAACTGCATTAAGTCCCGCAGGGCCCTGATCTCCTCCGGGAGCTCATTCCACCAGACAGAAGCCACCACCGAAAACACCCTGGCCCTAGTTCTAGCAAGCCCGGCGTCCTTGGGGCCCGGAATACAAAGCCGATTGCTTGACCCCGATCAAAGTGCTCGCTGGGGTTCGTAATATCAGGAAAAGCTGAAGGCCGCAGGAAAAGAGGAAGACCTAGCGTGGGGTGGATGAACTCAATCAAGGAAGCCAGGACCCTCAGTTTGCAAGACCTGAGAACGGCTGTTTACGATAGGACGTTTTGGAGGTCATTAATTCACAAGGTTCCCATAAGTTCTAAGTGACTTGGCAGAAGTAAACACACACACACAAAGGCTAATGCATGCTGAATAATGCATTTTCAGTGCACTTTAGTGATTACTTGCAAGTGGACTTTGCCCTTTGACAAAATAAAATCCCATTGCAAAGTGGATTGAAATTACATTCCATGTATGTGGAAGTGCCCATTTAGAAAAATTCAGTCCGTGTTTAAAGCAGGAGGAAGCTCATTGATTGCAGTGCGGAGGTGGTGGGACAGGGTAGTCGGGCTATTGGTTTCCAATACATTTAATGGTGCTTTGGGTCTCTTGGCAGGGCAATCGGCTCAAGGCTGTCCATCTCCGCCAACGCCTCTGCTTGCCACGGGGAAAAAGCTGACATCCTCTCTCTGGAGCACGTCCAGGCGCAGCTTTCACTCAGCTACAGCCGGAGAGGAGATTTAGCCATCTCGCTGACCAGTCCAATGGGTACCAAATCCACCCTAGTGGCTGTCAGGTGAGTTAGAGCCAGGGCGGGAAAGTAGATAGTGTTGGACAAGGAAATAGGAGACCTGGGTCCAGATATCCTCTCGATTGTAATAGCTGAATGGGTGGCCTCTCTCTCTCTCTCTTACTCTCTCTCAGCCCTGCCAACCAGGCAGGGCTGGTGGTGAGTATTAAGTAGTACAGGACCCTTGTGTATAATGCCTTGAAATTGTTAGGGCTTCTCTACACCCTCATTTTCCTCACCTGTGTGTTAATTTGCTTGGGGTGGGGTGGGGGGAGAGGCAGCATTCCTGTTCTGCATGTGTTTTGCTCCCTCTAGTGGTCGATTAGATATTACATCACTTATGTCTGGCATAAAAACCCGCAGTTTAAATTTGCGGGGAGATGTGATAAATATTTCTGTCCCAGGAGATGCAAAGCCAGCTTGGCTGATTCTGCACTTCCCTTGTAACGTTCCAGATTTTTTTGTGTGTGCACTGGGCCCTTCATCTCCCCTTTCATTTCATTTTAACGGGGAGTATTTGTAAAGTTAACAGCAGAACTGGTGCACGGCTTTGTTTCTTCGGTCAGATTTGTCTTTTCCCTTGTCTGATTTAGCAATGCACACAGGCATTCGAAGCACAAGTGCACATCAGTAAAACATGGCACAGAAACAATCATCACATGATCCCATCAAGTTCGTTCTCTCTCTCTCTCTCACTCTCTCCTTTCTTTTTTTCTTGAAGCTGTGGCAAAAGCCTTGCATGCATAGGCGTAGACTACGGGGGGGGGGCTCGAGGGCTCGAGCCTCCCCCGAAATTTCCCGGGGGGGACTGAGCCCCCCCCGGGAAAACGTAGCGCCTGCCGCCACGCCTCCCGGGGCCCTTCTGAGGCCGGCAGCCACTGCTGCTGGTGCCTCTCCCCCCCCTTTCCATCCTTCCCTCTCCCTCCCTCTTTTCCCGGAGAAGGGAGAGGGAAGGAGTGGGGGGGGGGGGAGAGAGGCCCCAGCAGCAGCTGCTGGTGGGCCTCGGAAGGGCCCGGGGAAGCGCGGAGGTTTCCCTGCGGGGGGGGGGGGACAGAGCCCCCGCCCCCCCGATTTTACAAAAGTCTACGCCCCTGCTTGCATGTGTAATAGATTGTACAAAATTCAAAAATAAAATATGTTAAAACAGGAAGATTCCCAGAGGCTCAGTGTTTGGTTCTTGTCTTTGTCCTCTAGGCCTTACGATACTAGCCGCAACGGGTACAAGGACTGGTCCTTTATGTCCACACACTACTGGGATGAAGACCCACGTGGGGTCTGGACCCTTCTGCTGGAGAACAAGGGAGATGCATACAACACAGGTAAACTGGCCACCTTCCCCCAACTCAGCAGGCACAGCAGGCCAGCAGAGTTCTCCTGGCTCCCAGGGCGCCTTGGCTTCCTTCCCAGGGCACAGTTCGGACTCGTCAGAACCGCCTAAGGTTTAGGCGACTTGGGGGACTTCTCCCAGGGCACAGTGCATAGCCTGTGTCATTCTCCCCACTACCTGTGCTTGGCAGACCCTTCCTGGGCATGGGACGCGGGTAGCAATCAGTGTCGGTCACTGATGTCGTTGAAGTTCCAGGGGTTGGGGGGGGTTGGGGGGCCCCGGGGCCGAGGTTGGGCTTGCCCCACAGCCAACCCAAACAACATCAACCTCACCCGGTACCTCCCGGGGCAGCGTGCCATCGCACAGTATTTTGTCAGATGTGACTCGTCGTTAAGAGCAGACCCCCCCAGCCTTCTCCTGGTTTAGCAACTTAGTTTTTTCAGATTTCTCTCTGTAATGCTCAGTACCTTTTCCTTTTTTTTAAAAAAAAAAGATGTCACAGAACTTAGTTCCTTCTCCCCACCCCTAGTAACGCTGGGGTGGGAGAGGATGCCCAGAAATCCAGAGCTGGTGGAACTACGGAAATAAAAATGGAAGTGTGAAGGATTCCTAGCGCATTGTTTCCACTTTGGAAACAAGGCCCGAATCGTTTGGATCTTCAAAATCCGAGGAGAAATGTGGAGGCTGAGGATTTCAGACGCCCATGACTGCAGAACACGGTCTGGTCTTTCCGGAACTCACGTTTCCATCTTCTTCTGCACCCCTCCAAAGGCTTCCTCACCCACTTTGCATTGAAGCTGTACGGGACGGATGAGGATATGTCTGCGAGAAGGGCGGCCGCCTGGGTGGTGAGTGAGTGCATGAGGCGAGACGTTGACGGGACGTGCCAGGGTGAGTGGTTTGGGGTGTTCCGTCTTGTTTTCCGTTACTGGCAGAAGTCCTTTACCACTACACCAGACTGAGAGCCAGTTTGGTGTAGTGGTGAAGAGCGCAGAATCTAATCTGGGAGAACCGGGTTGGATTCCCCATTCCTCCACATGCAGCTGCTGGTGTGACCTTGGGTCAGTCAGAAGTTCTCTCAGAGTTGTTCTCTCATGAGGAGTTCTTCAAAGAGCTCTCTCAGCCCCACCTGCTGGGGGAAGAAGGGAAAGGGATTGTAAGCTGCTCTGAGACTCCTTCAGGTAGTGAAGATTAGCGTATAAATCCAATCTCCTCCTCCTCTTCTTCCTCTTCTTCTGTGAAACTACATGTTCCACAGTCCTCAGTATAAATCTTTTAAAATTTCATAAACGTGTTTTTTAAAAATTGTAAAACACAGCAATTTGAAAAAAAGAGATTAGCGCTAGGAGGGACGCAGGCGAGCGGTTTAACACCTTCTCCTCAGCCTTTATTTATTTATTTTTCTATCCCCCGCTTTTCTCCCTGAAGGGGGGCCCAAAGTGGCTGACAAGATGGTTCTCCCCTCCTCCAATTTTATCCTCAGAACAACCCTAAGAGGTGCGTTAGGCTGAGAAAAAGTGATGGCTGAAAACTGATTCCCTCCACTCAATTGCTTTTGGCCCTACTGAGGAAAAACAGGGGAAGGGGAGGGACTTCCAGTAGGGAAAGGGACAGAGAGGAGAAAATTAAACCCTCCCCCCATTGCTGGGAATTCTTTTTAGTCTTAAAATGCTCCCGTGTATCACATTCTGGAACAAGATCCTTCTCCGTTATTGGGTATATTTTCCCAGGGGGATCAGTGAGGGTCACAGAGTCAAGATGGGGGTCACTCCCAGATCTTTAAAGTTTAATGTACACCACTGTGTGGACGGACGGGGATTGAATCAGACTGGAAGAGTGGGTTTTAATTGCCCCCTTCCTAAATACAGGGATACCGTTGAATTTATCTTACCTGCCGTCCCACTTCAATCCCCCCTTTCCCCACCCGCTTTGGTAAATGGAAGTTGTGATTATTTCCGTATGCTGAACTTTTCCCAATTGATGTGTCCTTCAACAATATTTACGCACTGGCAAACCGCTGTATGTATCAATTGTGCGCTGAAATCCGAATCTACAAAACACAGAGCGAAAAGCGAAAGCATTGATGGAAGGTCTAAAAAGAAATATAATAGGGAACATTAGCACCACAGCCTCCGAGGGTTTTGGGGGAAACAGGTTTGTTTATTTTGAACGATACACCTTCCCCTCAGTTACCAGGTGTTTTTAGGGTCGCAAAGCCACAGTTCTCTCAGAGCTGTTCTCTCAGGAGCAGTCCTCGAAAGAGCTCTCTCAGCCCCACCTACCTCACAGGGTGTCTGTTGTGGGGAGGGGAAGGGAAGGAGATTGTAAGCCGCTCTGAGGGAAGGGTGGGGTATAAATCCAATCTCCTCCTCCTCCTGTATAGGAATGGGTTTGCTTCTGTGATATAAGTTTTGTGGTGCACTAACAGAATATGGAGATCACTGAGACAGGAATTCTATATAAACAACGGAGAAGATTTATTTATTTACAGGCTGGTTTCAAGGAACAGAGCAGCAGCACAGGTCTCCAGGTAGTCAAAGGAGAAACCTGGCTGAGGAACATGAATTTGAACTAGTCATGGCTTCTGGGAGTGTTTTGAATTTCCCCCAATTCTTTCAGGCATAAACAGTAGAAAAGAGCAAGGGTCCAGCTGCACCTTCAAGACTAATAAAACTGGTGGCAGCATAGGAGCTTTCGTGAGCTGTCTGAAGAAGGGAGCAGTGACTCACGAAAGCTCCTACCCTGCCACATCTTCTGTTAGTCTTGAAGGTGCTGCTGGACACTTGCCCTTTTCTACTGCTACAGACAGACTAACATGGCTGCCCGTCTTGATCTCTCTCTCAGGCATAAGCCGGCTTTTACTGGCTAGCCACTCGGTTGGATCCCAACACACACACTGGATTCCATCCACAGCACAGCAGCCGGCCCCTTCCCAAGAGTCCGACTGAACGGCATCAGGTTTGCTCGTTGCCAGAGAAAAGCCTAACCGTCAGGCAGGGGTCCGTGGGAGCGGGAGCGCACAGGAGCGCAGCTCCGGGAGTGAGGAGCCCAGGGGGCGGGCACATGACCAAGCCCCGCCCCCTCCTCGGCTTCCCTGAGCAGTGCAGAGGCGCAGCACCCCAGGGAAAGCCCTGCTAGGGTCTTTATTGTTTTTAATGTTTTGTTTTAGTATTGATAATTTTATCATTGTTCCTTTTACGACTGTGTGCTGCTTTTCCAGAGACTTGCTCAAGGTGGCATATACATTTTCTAAGCATACCATTTTTTATCTGGGCACATGGCACATAAGTACTGGAGAAATTTCACCAACCCTTCAGCAGCTTCCACCCCATCAGTTTGGTGTAGTGGTCAGGAGTTGGACTCTAATCTGGGAGAACCGGGTTCGATTCCCCACTCCTCCACATGCTGCTGGGGTGACCTTGGGCCAGTCACAAGTTCTCTCAGAGCTGTTCTCTCATGAGCAGTTCTCAAAAGACCTCTCTCAGCCCCACCTACCGCACAGGGCGTCTTGTTGTGGGGAGGGGAAGGGGAAGGGATGGGTGGTGCACATGTCCTGGGTATCTCAAGTCTACTTGAAACCTGGTGGTTTCAAGGGAGCAGGAAGAGAATGAGGGTGTGTTCTTGACGCTTCTTTTTATTGCACAAAGTATTGGATGGGGAAGGGAATGGAGGAAGAGCAGGTCAGTTTCACTCTCCTGTGGAGTGGAGCCTGAGGGGTGGGTGTTGCCTTCTGACACACTTCCGGTATGTTAGGGGGTGTGGCATATGCAAATGAGTTATGCTAATGAGCCCCTGCACCTCTTTTTCTAGAAAATGACCCCTGCTGCCAGGTACTCTATTCTGTGTCAGCGGCAGAGCCAAATCACGCTGCCTGCTCTTTTCCTGAGCCAGACCTGAGCTCACTGCCCTTTTCCCGAGGCAGGATCGAACTCCCTCTGCACGCCCCTCAAGGCAGACTTGAACTCAGCTCCAGCTGTGCTTCCTTCTAGCATTCCGCCCTCCTCCAGAAAGGCGGCTGGGTGCCAGGGCAGCACTCCCGCAGGCATATATGTATATGAGAAACCCACAGTGTAATCTTTTGCAGAGTGAGGAAGACTTCTAGTGGGGAGCCTGGCATTTCTGACATATATCAACCTCTCTTTCCCCAGAATGCAACAGCCCCTTCTACGCTTTCCACCACCTGTGCCTCTCCTACTGCCCGCCCAGGTATTACAACCACTCTCGTCGTCCCGTTGACCCCAGCGGTCCGTCCCGTATGGTCCAGGCGTGTGCTGCCTGCCACCTGTCATGCTACACGTGCCGCGGAGGAACAGCCAATAACTGTACAGCCTGCCCACCCTTCAGCGCCTACGATAAGCTCGCCCACTCCTGCTCCCAACCGATCCGCACCTATCTGCCCCGTGGTGGAACCCCCTTCCAGGGACCCCAAGGCCTTCTGCTCCTGGTTGCGGTGATCCTGCTGTGTGTGGGTCCTGTTCTCCTCGGCATCCTCTGCCTGGCGAACCGCTTGTTGCACCTCGTGGGCCCCCGGCAGAGGAAGCCGGACCCGGCTCTTGAATCTGAGGCTGCCATCTTGGAGCTGGTCCGCTGCAACCGTATTGGCTCAGAGGAACAGAGAAAGGAACTGGGACAGCGGCTTCTTCCGTGAAGCACTGGCCGTGCTCTGCTCTCCAGAAATACCCCAAGTGCAACTTGTATTATTATTTTAATCTCCCTAAATTAATGCTGTGTTGCCTGAACGCAATAAACATCCGGCTTCAGCCAGTCTCACTCCTAGTTTGTGTGTCCGCTTGCATTTAAAGCCGTTTGTTTGGGACCAAGGTCCTAGTTCAGGAGAGTTTTGTTGAATCTGAAGGTCCACGTCTTCTCATATATTTATTTATTTATTATATTTATATCCCGCCTTGCCAGCGACCGGCTCAAGGCAGCTAACAAGCATAAAAATACCATCAAGGTTTACAATATAAAATAGACAGTTAAAATTGGCTCCACATCCTACACACAATATACAACAACAGATGGCGACTTCAGAGTTCTCATGGCGAACAGAGGCAGCAAGGGGTGCGACCAACAGGACCAGGCCGATGTTACCAGATCAGTTCCTCCCCCCGGTGGCGGCTCCTAGTTGAAAGCCGAGCGGAAGAGCTCCGTTTTACAGGCCATGCAGAATTGCAACAGATCCCGCAGGGCCCTGATGTCACCTGGGAGCTCGTTCCACCAGTGGGGAGCCGCCACCGAGAAAGCCCTAGCCCTGGTACAGGCCAACCGAACGTCTTTCGGACTGGGGCAAGTCAGACGATGTTGAGTGCCTGACCTCAGTGACCTCTGGGGCCTATATGGGGAAAGGCGGTCCCTCAAGTAGGCAGGCCCCTGACCATATAGAGCTTTAAAGGTTAACACCAGCACCTTGAACCGGATCCGGTATGCTATAGGCAGCCAGTGCAGCGACAGCAGTACAGGCCGGATGTGGTCCCGCAACGAGAGACCCATCAACAGCCTGGCCGCAGCGTTCTGCACCAGCTGCAGCTTCCAGATCTGAGACAAGGGCAGCCCCAAGTAGAGAGCATTACAGTGAGGTGACCATAGCATGCATCACTGTAGCTAGGTCTTCATGTTCAAGGAAGGGGGCCAACTGCCTAATCAGCCGTAGGTGGAAAAAGGCTGCTTTGGCAGTGGCTGCTACCTGGGCCTCCATTGTCAAGGAGGAGTCCAGGAGCACACCCAAACTCCTGACCCTCGGTGCTGGCATCAATGGTGCCCCACCGAAGGACGGTAATGGGAGCCCCATCCCTGACCCGGTCCGACTCAAGCACAGGACCTCCGTCTTCAATGGATTCAATTTCAGTTGGCTCAGTCTAAGCCAGTCCGCAACCTCTGCAGCGCCCGCTCCAGGTCATCTGGGGTAGAGCCGGACTGCCGCCCAACAGCAGATAGAGCTGGGTGTCATCTGCATATTGATGACACCCTAGCCTATGCCTCCGGACAATCTGGGCAAGGGAGCGCATATAGATGTTGAATAACACCGGGGACAGAACCGCCCCTTGAGGAACACCACACACCAGTGGGTGCCTCTGGGAGGTCTGTTCCCCGAGCGCCACCCTCTGTCCCCAATCTTGGAGAAAGGAGGCAAGCCATTGTAAAGCGAGCCCCCGTATCCCCACATCGGTGAGGCAGTGAATCAGCAACTGGTGGTCGACCATATCAAATGCAGCCGACAGATCTAACAACACCAGTGCCGCCGTACCGCCTCGATCCAGGTGTCTCCGGAGGTAATCCGTGAGGGCGACCAGAACCGATTCCGTCCCATGACCCGGTCGGAAGCCAGACTGAAACGGATCTAGCATGGAGGTGTCATCCATGAAGCTCTGCAACTGGGACGCCACCGCCCTCTCCAATACCTTGCCCAAACAGGGCAGGTTGGACACTGGCCAATAGTTGGCCAAAATGGCCGGGTCCAGAGATGGTTTTTTAAGGAGGGGGCGGACCATCGCAACCTTGAGTGCCCCTGGGAACAGTCCTTCTGAAAAGGACTTGTTGATAATCTCCCGAAGCGCACCACGCAACCCCTCGTGGCATGCTTTTATAAGCCAGGAGGGGCATGGATCAAGGCTGCACAAGGTTGGGCATACAGTCAAGAGCAACCTGTCGACCTCCTCTAGACTGAGGGGACTGAATTGATCCAAGATGGGACCTGAAGACATGCAAGGAGCCTCAAGTTCGCACACTGTCTCAACTGTGGCCAGGAGATCACGGCGGAGTAGCAAGATTTTATCTGCAAAATAGCTCGCAAATGCCTCACAGCCAATTTCCAATTCCCTAACATTTAATGTGTCCTGCGGCATCTCAGTTAATGACATAATAGTTCTAAATAACTGGGCCGGGCGAGAGCTAGCAGATGCAACCTCGGCTGCATAGAATTGTCTCTTAGCGGTCTCCCAGCAGAGGCCCCCAAACAGGTTGCTCCCATTCCCTCCATTGTCCTCTATGGGAGGAAAAAAGTTAACATTTTTTCTCTCCATAGAGAACAATGGAGGGGATGGGACAACCTGTTTGGGGGCCCATAGAATTGGACCCCCTGGTCCAATCTTCTTGAAACTTGGTGGGTATTTCGAGGAGAGGCCCCAGCAGCTACCCTGCAAGTTTGGAGCCTCTCCCTCAAACCCCCTTTCCTCCAGTCCCTCATATACCCTATGAGTTTTTGCCATTGATTTCAATGGCCCATTGGGTATAATGGGGCTGAAACTGACATTCCCTTTCTGACACACTTCCGGTGATGTCAGGGGACGTGGCATATGCTAATGAGGTATGCTAATGAGCTCCTGCACCTCTTTTTCCCCTGCCTCAAGGAAATACATTGTATAAAAGTTATAATAGCTCAAAATGTTACCTTAGGGGGCAAATACTTTTAAAATACATGTTTACCAGTTGATATATAATGAAGGTACAGTTGGGGTGGGAAGTCATTTAATGATTGTATCTTTTTAGCTAACTATGCAATTTTATAGAGAATGGAATATGTATAAAAGCTAATTGCATTTGAGAATAATGGAAGAATAAAATTCTATTGCAAAAAAAAAAGGAAATGCATTCTCTAGTGCCCAACAAAATTTAATTCTGGGTGTAAGCTTTCGTGTGCAGGCACACGTCTTCAGATACATACAGGCATGTGCACGAACACTTTGTTGGTCTTAAAGGTGCCACTGGACCCGCATTTTGTTCTGCTGCTTCAAACCAACACGGCTGCCCACCTGAACTTTAGCTGCAGCAAATGTCTGTAGTTCTATTTCGTAATAAATCTTCCCTTCTTGGCCTCTTGCCTCAGATCAAGTGTGGTGTCGTTCAATGCTCCCTCTAAGCTGTGGAGTCCTGTGAGCAAAAATTCTACTTTGCGAGCCACTGGCATTAAAGTTGTGAGCGAGCGATTTGGCTACTGCATAAATTAGTTTGCTCTGGAGCCATCTTTCCTTTTAAATTTTTTTTAAAATTATTATTTTGCTTCTACAAACACTAAAACACTACAAACGCTAAGCGCCAAACTAAAAGAAAGCTCTACAAGGATCGTATAAGATTCATCAATTTGCTTAAGCAGAGGTTTCCTCAAAAAAAACCCAGTTACTGTTATGAAGCATAGCAATTTAATTTTCTATTATAAGCTGGTATTTAAGTAATTAAATCAAGTAAATGCAGTTATAAGTTTTCAAACTTTCATGCTTTAACCAGGTTTCATTATTTCCTTTTCTTTCCTCTAGCTTTCCCCTTTTCAAAGTCCCATTTGACTTTCAGGGGGTTTGGGGCTGGAGCCATCCTTCCTGAGCAGAGACAAAAATGTGTGAGCCAGAGGCTAAAAAACTGTGAGCTAGCTCACACGAACTCAGCTTGGAGGGAACACTGGTGTAGTTATAAACCTGCTTGAGAGAGGGTGTTGAGGCATCTACTGCTTGAAACCAGAGATTCCCAGAGCTCCTGGCTAATGTTTATTTCCTTTCTCAATACATTTAGCTCAAGCAAATCATCAGATTCCTGTAAGTTCACCTCATGATTCCTCCATTTTCAGCCCAGGCTTGGGTGGGTTTCCACCAGGCCTGAATTCTGTACCCACAATCCCCCTTTTAATTTCCACTGGGAACCCAAGGGCAGTGGAGTTGGTGGGAAATTGTATGACTGGGGAGAGGGGTAGCTCTTAGAGCATGGTGTCTAGTCCTCAGAAAATCCGTTAAGTGCCCATTGGCCATATTTGTCTGTCTCTCATTTTGCTACCCTCAGACACCCTAAACATAATATATAAGGGAGCCGTTTCCCCTACTGCAATAAGCTTTATCTGAGCTCCAATCACAGACTACGCCCTAGATTCCGCTTTTCCACAGCCGCAAGTTTAGTCCTGGGCAGGCCTGTCGCTACAGTGGGGCATTTTGGGGCCTGCTCCCCCCCCCGACTTCCATCCAGCCCCCCAGCTCTCTGGGCTGACCGGAGGACTCCCCACCACTGCCCCTTCCCCAAACGTGGCTTGCTTCCCCATGTAGGCAGGCAGAGTGCGAACGCTGCAAAAGTGAGTTTTTAAAGATTTTATTTTAATTTTATGCCATCGGTGCCCCCTGACATTTAAAGGCCACCCGAATTTCAAAATCCTGGCTACGGGCCTGTTCCTGGGGTTGTGGGTGGGGAAGGGGAAGGAGGCAGGAAGGCAGACTTCATTCCTTTTGCCCTTTCCACAGCAGCCTCTGGCCCACACAGCCCTTACAGAAATACTGCTGTGAGGAGAGGAACACGGGGAAAGTGGGCAGCCGTCAGACCCTTCCACTGAGGGACTGTGGGGTCCTACCCTCCGTGACGTTTGTAGGGTTGCGCCTGCACCTGCTGTTGGGTGGGTGTATTTGGGCTCCTGCGTCTGTTGACAGAAAACAAAGCTGTGACTCTTTTTGCTCAGCAAAAGATGGTGAAGGGGAGACAAGAAAATGGAAATAGGCCCTTTGTCTTCTGAAACAAGTTTATTGATGAGAAGCGCTTGAGGCGTCCCAGAAACGTGGAGTCGTGTGACACAGGAAGCAAGACAAAAAAAAATACAGCCATTTCCTCACCCTCCTAAGGACAAGAGAACAAACTACACTAAGACTCCTGCCAAACGAGCCGCTGGAAGGATTGGATCTCCGGTGCACTTTTTCCTTCTCAAATTATCAGACTTGGGGTGGTCCCGATTTGGACCGGGGGTGCCAGATGGAAGGAGAGGACTTGGACTCTTTCCCGTCCGCCAATGATGGCCTGCCGCCCCACGCTGCTCTCCTGCCCCACTGGGGAAACATATAGGCTACCTGTACGGTGTCACTATAGTTTCCCAAATGGAGAAGCAGCCGTTCTGGGGGTCGGTTGGAGGCATGGAAAGTGGCACAAAGGAATGAGCGAAGGTCTCCCCTTCACAGTCGTCCTATGACGGCGAATGACAAAAGAAAAGCACACTGAAGATTAAATCCTGGCTCTTCCAAACTCTTCATCTGGGCTGGGCGTAAGACCTCTCCTCCTTTCAGGGGGCCGGGGGGGGGACGACGTCTCAGTATTCTTCCCAGCCAACCGTCCTCGCTCAGAATGCCCTTTCCAAAGGATTAAGATAAACCATCCATTTTCCGTCTTCTTTCTCCTCCGCTTTACCGACTCTTGTCCCAATGAGACACGATGACCTTCTTGAACATGTCCCCAGGGGGAAGAATGAACTGCAGACGACCCATGCTAACCTTTCAACAACATTATCCGTCCGTCCTGTGGCTGGGTCTGACCTTCCCGCAACTTCCCACCACCGCCGCTGCCACCACACCAGCAAGGCACTGGGTCTCCGGCCTCCCAGGAGGATTTCTGACTTGTGCGCTGTAGGAGGAGACTCTGCCGCTTCTCAGAGCATCACCGTCTCCCGGCTCTGGCGTCTTTGATCGGAGATCGCTTGCTTGCTTTCCGCTTCTCCGTGCCATCAGAGAAGAAGCCGGTTATTTACAAGGTGGGTTATAAGTGAATAGCGGCGCATCAGCCCTGCCAATCCGCCATCTGGACCGGCCAAAGAAAACCAACGAGACTGACTTCATCCCGGATCCCTTTTTTCCCCTCTGGCTATTGCAAGCTCAGGAAATAAAACATAGGATTGGAAATTGTGCACAGTTCTGGAGGAAGCAGAGATCTGGCTATTGCGCTAAGGTTATGTCCTCCCAGGCCTACGAGGAACAAGGGCAAGCTGAGAAGGGCATTGATCAGGGCTGGTCAGTTATTGGAGCTGGCTCTGGCTATATGATTTTGGGATGGCTGTGAGAGGGATGGCCGCTGCCATTCAGTTGCAAGGGGGTGTCTTTGCCGATATAGCTACCGCCGCTGTTCAGGCTGGACAGGACCAACCCATTTTTCTTGGCTTCCTTCTCCGGCGCTGTCTCTTCTTCACCCTGCTCGCTGTCTTCCGAGTCGCTCCTCAAGTCTTTTTCCATCTGCAAGAGAACCAGACGACTCGTTACCAATCTAGGCTATCCTTCCTTCTGTTTTGTCCAGACAGATGCCTCACTGCTTACTCCCTCCCTCTCTCTCTCTCTCTCTCTCTCTGTGTATAGGAACATATTTATGAATTTCCTGCACTGTGCAGGGGGTTGGACTAGATGACCGAGAGGTCCCGTCCAACTCTTGTGACTCGAGGATTCCACAGATCTGGCCCACTTCTGCCTTTTCGTTTCTCTGCCAGGGACAGACAGACTCTCAACCCGTTCTGCCGAGATTACAGTCTGGATTTTGAAATCTGGAAGGGGATTACGCAAACCACCGTGTGCACACTCCGTGGTCCTCCTCTGTACAAACTTAAAGGCTTCTGGCGTGCAAAGGGAGGGGGGATATTGGTCAACACACCACAGAAAAGGCTTCTGGGAATGCAAGGAGAGCCTAGGCCACCTGGAAGCATGTGAGACTTCATCCCACATGGCCAAAGGGTGTGGGTGCATGAGGAAAGACCCACAGTGGCTTCGGCCATGCTAGGAAATGGCCTCATCTCTTACAGTCTGAAGACTCAGGCCCTAGAAAGGTTGGAGCTGTCACTGCTGCCTTTCCCTGGCCAGAGGCATCTAGGTGTGGAGGGGGGTGAGCCAGTATATGTTGGAGAAATGAGTATGAAAGACAAGACCTGGGATTTCAGTCATTATAGGGTTAACCTATGCAGCTTGTTGTGTTTCTTAGTTTAACCTGGAAGTGCTTGGCAGCTGGCCAATTAACTCTAAGCCCGGGAAACCTAAAGGTGTACTGTTTTGCTAAGTGGTCAATGATATCAGATGTTTTCTTTCAGGGGTCAAGAAGAAGGAGAGATCCTCCATTGTAGTCACTCTCACTCTGTAGTAGGATGTCTTAGTGTGCAGACACAGCACAATGCTGCTTAGGAAGCGTGTTTTGTTTATTTGTAGCTAATCCCGTTTCCCTTTTTCCTTTAGTAATAAAGTTTCTTTTAAACTAAAAGAAGCAATCTCTTCTTTCCAGAAAAGCAAGATCTATTACTCTGAATTTTCTTGAATATTGGACAAAAGTCCTAACAGTATATGGGTTACAAAACCAGACAGGGATGACCTGATTCAAATCCGAATCCTGCCATGAAACTCATGGTTGAGCTGAGTGCAGCCACTTTCTGCCCTGACCTGGATAGCCCAGGATAGCCCAATCTCGTCAGATCTTGGAAGCAAAGCAGGGGTAGGGCTGGCTACTATCTAAATGGGCGACCTCCAAGGACTACCAGGGGTGTGATGCATATCTTCAAGACCGCCTCTCCCCTTATAAGCCCCGGAGAACTTGACGATCTGCAAATCAGCATCTTTTGGTGGCCCTCGGCCCCGGGGACGTCTGTCTCGCCTCAACTAGGGCCAGGGCTTTTTTTGGCTCTGGTCCTTACTAGGTGGAATGAACTCCCACATGAGATCAGGGCCCTGTGAGACTTTTTACGGTTCTGCAGGGCCTGCAAGACGGGGCTCTTCCACAGGCTTTCAGTTGAGGTGGAAGGCATTCCCCCTCTATCTATCGGGCCTCCCCTTCAGTGGATCAGAGCTGTGTCATCATCCGAAACCCACATTATATTAGACCTCATCGGTTGAAGCGCTGGCTCGGAATACAGGAACCAGTAAGGGTATTTTAACTGATGTATTTTAGTTGTTTTTAGAAGAAGAATAGAAGAGGAGATTGGATTTATACCCCGCCCTTCACTCAAGAGTCTCAGAGTGGCTTGCAAACTCCTTTCCCCTTCCCTTCCCCGCCCCACAACAGCCATCCTGTGAGATAGGTGGAGCTGAAAGAGCTCTGACAGAAACTTCTCTTGAGAGAACAGCTCTGAGAAAACTGGGACTGACCCAAGTTACCTAGCTGGCTGCATGTGGAGGAGTGGGGAATCAAACCCGGTTCTCCCAGATTAGTGTCCGTGCATTTAACCACTACACCAAACTGGCTATATATTATTTATGATGAAACCCACCCTGAGACTGCTACGTGGGGAGGGCGGGATACAAATCTAATAAAACAAATATAAATAAATAAATGCAGAGGCAGGCAATGGCAAACCACGGACGAAACATCTCTTGCTAGTTTGGTGTAGTGGTTAAGAGCACGGACTCTTATCTGTAAGAACAGGGTTTGATTCCCCACTCCTCCACATGCAGCTGCTGGTCTGACCTTGGGTCATTCATAAGCTCTTTCAGAGCTGTTCTCTCAAGGGCAGTTCTCAAAAGAGCTCTCTCAGCCCCACCTGCCTCACAGGGTGTCTGTTGTGGGGAGGGGAAGGGAAAGGAGATTGTAAGCCACTCTGAGATTCCTTTGGGTAGTGAAGGGCAGGGTATAAATCCAATCTCCTCCTCTCTTCTTAAAAACAAGTCTAGCTCACCGTCTAGTGGCACATAACACTAAAAGAGCTAGAACTTCTGACTGCCCTACAATCTTAGGACCTCCTGGCTATTCTACACACACTGCCATACGATAATTAATTAATTGGCCATTTTCTTTCAGCGTATGCTTCCTCACAACGTATGCTGCCCTGAGTTCACCACAAGGCAGATGAAATACCATCTGTGAAACGGAAGAAGTGAATGAAACAGGTTTGAGGAGATCCTTGGTTGTACCACATTGACTTACAATGGTATTTCCAGGAAGGGTATTGAAGCCACTATGAACAGGCAGCCCGGAGGTCCAGTCTAGAAAAACTACCAACCCAGTGGGAACTCATGGTTGTGATTTGGGAGGAACTCAGTGCCACAGTTGTTCTGGAAGTTTCAAGAGATTTTTTCCTTATCGGCAGGGGTCCGTTGGAGCAGGAGTACTCAGGAGCGGAGCTCCGGGAGTGAGGAGCCCAGGGGGCGGGCACATGACCAAACCCCGCCCCCTCCTCGGCTTCCCCGAGCAGTGCAGAGGCGCAGTGCCCCGGGGAAAGCCCTGCTAGGGTCTTTATTGTTTTTAATGTTTTGTTTTAATATTGATAATTTTATCATTGTTCCTTTTATGACTGTGTGCTGCTTTTCCAGAGACTTGCTCAAGGTGGCATATAAATTTTCTAAGTATACCATTTTTTTATCTGGGCACATGGCACATAAGTACTGGAGAAATTTCACCAACCCTTCAGCAGCTTCCACCCCATCAGTTTGGTGTAGTGGTCAGGAGTTGGGCTCTAATCTGGGAGAACTGGGTTTGATTCCCCATTCCTCCACATGCAGCTGCTGGTATGACCTTGGGCCAGTCACAAGTTCTCTCAGAGCTGTTCTCTCATGGGCAGTTCTCAAAAGACCTCTCTCAGCCCCACCTACCTCACAGGGCATCTTGTTGTGGGGAGGGGAAGGGGAAGGGATGGGTGGTGCACATGTCCTGGGTATCTCAAGTCTACTTGAAACCTGGTGGTTTCAAGGGAGCATGAAGAGAATGAGGGTGTGTTCTTTACGCTTACTTGAAACCTGGGGTGGGTGTTGCCTTCTGACACACTTTCGGTATGTTAGGGGGTGTGACATATGCAAATGAGTTATGCAAATGAGTTATGCTAATGAGCTCCTGCACCTCTTTTTCTAGGAAATGACCCCTGGGTATATCTGACTGTCTTTGGAAGATCAATAATGTTAGATACTTGAGTATCACTTTCTCAGAGAAATTCCACCTAATGATGCAGCCCAACTTAGAGCCAACTGTTCGGAAACTGAAAAAGAAGCTGCATAATTGATTCAAGTATAACCTGTCTCGGATGGGCCATACCACAGTACTCAAAAGGAAAATATTACCCAAAGTTCTTTTCATCTTTGTGATCTTTCCATTAGCTGTGAAATCAACCATGGTGAGATATTCTGAATTTTATCTGTAAGAGCTTTATATGGAGGTATAAGAGAGCTTGGATGCTAAACAGGGTTGGCCATGGTGAATACTTGGGCAACCACCAAGGACGGCTGGGACTGCTATGCAGAGGGAGGTAATGGGCAAACCAAACCACCTCTGCCCAGCTCTTGCCTAGAAAACCCCACGGTCCTGGGGTCGCCATGAGTTGGTTCTGACTTGATAGCACACAATAAGAGAGGCAGGGTACAAAAAGAAATTTTGCAGCAAATCAGGAGACGATGGTGGGTTAATAGAGCTGGATATTAGCAGGTATTGCTGCACCTCTAAATCAATGGCTCCGGCCTGTCAGTTCAGGGAAGATTATACTGTTTGGGAAACTGAACAGTGGGGGATAAAGTTGCTTCTGAGTAGCTGGACATGAAGGAACAAAACCAAATGTTTCGACCCAGGTGCCAACAGCATGCACTTGTCTTTAATGAAAGTATGGGATTTCTGTAAACAAAAATTAGGACTACAAACTTCATGGTGTATGCCACTGATTCACCATGTAGAGCTGGCAGTGGCCCGTAGGCTGGGGAATTTTGATTTTGAAAGCCTTTCTGTGAAGTAAAGACTTCATTAAGGAGAATGTATATTATATCTTAGATTGCTATCACATGATCTGTGGGTGGACTACAGGTGCGGTGGCTTCAGTATTTACAAATCAAACATTTTGTTTTTGCATATAAAGCAAGTTGAGATAGGACTGTGTCGACAACAGCTTTGAAAGGAAATAAACCAGAGCACCAGAAAGAAACTGGTGGCTAATATACACACAATCTTGGCAAACTCAGAAGAAAAAGACTTGATTTGAAGAGATGAGGAAAAGACCTTGCACTACCTGTCCTGGATGAGTCTTTTAAAACAACCTTCGAAGATCTCCATTAATCTGGGATTCAGACAGAATGCAGCGAAAGCTATGTATAGCTATGTATAACCACTGATAGACTGGCAAATATGTTTCCCACATCCTCCAAGAAACGCTGAGCCAGTGTGGTGTAGTGGTTAAGAGTGGGGGACTCCAATCTGGAGAACATGGTTTGATTCCCCCCCTCCTTCACATGCAGCCAGCTGGGTGACCTTGGGCCAGTCACAGTTCTCTCAGAACCTGCTCAGCCCCACCTGCCTCACAAGGGGTTTGTTGTGAGGAGGGGAAGGGAAGGCGATTGTAAGCCATTTTGAGACTCCTTCAGGTAGAGAAAAGCAGAGTATAAAAACCTCTTTTTCTAGGCTTCTGGTGGTGTAATGAAAAAGGGGATCCTTTTTATACGTGCGATGGCTCTGTCCAGGAATTTTAAGTATTGGGAAGGTATCTTTGTCATAATCAAAGAAATCCCGCATTTTACGATACTGCTTAAACTTTCCATGAAGATAGTTTTGGGGGTGTCATGATCTGTGCAGGACTGGGAGACAAGGCCTAGTGAGAGTGGAAAGCAGACAGCCTACAATCAAGGGCGTAGACTTTCCAATTTCCTGGGGGGGAGGCTGGGGCTGGGCCAGAGACATCACAGTCCATTGTCTCCAGTGGAGGCTCAGCATCTCCTGGAAAAGTTCGGGGGGGGGGCTCCAGCTCCCCAGCCCCCCTGAAGTTGACACCTATGCCTACAATCCCCACAATGCTTGGCGACCGTTGTAACCAATCAGTGTCCAGGGATTGTATGAGGGGATTGTTACTTAAAACCAGGACTTTTTTTTGTAGAAAAAGCCCAGCAGGAACTCATTAGCATAACAGGCCACACCCAACAGCAGAAACTCATTAGCATATCAGGCCACACCCCTGACAGCACCGCTCCGTCCCAGGATTGGCTTCCCCGGGTGCCCCGCGGCTTGCAGGGCGCATGGGGAACCCGAGGGAAGGAAGGCAGTTTCTGGATTGGCTTTCCCAGGCACCCTGCAACTGCGGGGCACCTGGGGAACCCGAGGAGGGGAGGCAGTTTAAACTGTCTTCCCTCCCTGGATCGGCTTGGTTTCCCCAGGCGCCCCACGGCTTGCGAGGCGCCTGGGGAACCCGAGGGGGGGGGATGCTGTAGGCATGGCCAACTCGGAAGCCAGCCGGAACTCCATTCCTGTGCGTTCCTGCCCCAAAATAGCCCTGCGTAAAACTGTGTGTGCTGTGGAACTGTGTTCTTTCTCTCTCTCTGAGTTAAGCTGAGGAAAAAGATCACTCGGGACAGAGTGAATACAGGCACCTGCTTGGTATAAGAAGCTGTGGGCCTTGAATAATAACTCATTAGGAGAAATAGGCAGCCGCGTTAGATTTGTTTCATTTACCTTTAGAGATTTTAAGCACCTTGTCTGGTTTTCCGTGCCCCATTACTGTATCAATAAACCATTTCCTTAATGTTCTCTGCCTGGTCATCACACCTATATTTCTTGGCTTAAAGGGGGCATTTTGGTTGGGCTTGGGAGGGTACTCCGGGTGGTCCAGAGTGGTGGCAGAGGAAGGTGGCAACTCATGGGCGCCATGACCGGGGGGGTGGGTAGCCACATTGGTCTGCGGTAGAAGAGTTAAGTAGAGGAGCTGGAGAGAAAAGTCTCAGTCCTACGTGTACCTGACAAATGGAGCTTGACTCTTGAGGTTCCCTGGAAACGTTGGTCTTTAAGATGCTACTGGACTTGAACTTAAACCTTGAACTTGCACTTCAACCTAAAACGGCTCTTCTGAGTTGGTGTCCAAGAGGATCCTCGGGCACATGTTTAGTAAGTTATTAGTGCAGACTTCAATCTGGGAGAACCGGGTTGGATTCCCCACTCTTCCACATGCAGCTGTTGTTGTGACCTTGGGTCAGTCACAAGTTCTTTCAGAGCTGTTCTCTCAAGGGCAGTTCTCGGGAGAGCTCTCTCAGCCCCACCTACCTCACAGGGTGTCTGTTGTGGGGAGGGGAAGAGAAAGGGATTGTAAGCCACTCTGAGACTCCTTTGGGTACTGACGGGCAGGGTATAAATCCAATATCATCTTCTTCTAGAGGCGGGTAGGAGACTATACTGGAGACAAGCAAGGTCAGCAAGAGATGAGATACGGCTTCCTAAGGTTTGGCTTGTTACGACTATAGAAACAATTATAACCTTTAAAAAGTTATGGGCTAGAAAGGGAACTGCTCAATTTGAATTTACGTCGTGGTGGAAGCCCTTCTTAAATTACTGGAACAGAACAGGGTAAGGAAGGAAGAAAGTGAGACAGGCAGTTTTAGGATATTTAAAGATTGGGTCAAAGAATTATTAATGTAAGGCACACTTGATTCGTCATTTTGTTACTGAGGGTTGCTATGTGGTTTATCTGTCGATGTCTGTGAAGATGCTGGTGTTACTGAATTTTATTAATTGTCCATTAGAAGAGGAGTTTGTTTTATACCAGTGGTGGGCAAACTGTGGCTCGGGAGCCGCATGCGGCTCTTTCACATATATTATGTGGCTCCCGGCAGGGTGGCTGGGGAAGCTAAATATCCTTAGCAAACAAATATCATTGGACAAATTAATATCATTATCAATATCTGCTTTTACCCCTTTTGTTATTATTTTTGGCAGTCTCATTTAATGTTAATAAAAAAGCAAATTTGCTTATTTTCCAATAAAATCAGGTAATATTTGTTCATGTCTTGTGGCTCTCAAACATCTGATGTTTATTCTGTGCGGCTCTTACGTTAAGCAAGTTTGGCCACCCCTGTTCTAGGTGGCTCTTACGCTGAGCAAGTTTGCCCACCCCTGTTTTATACCCTTCTCTTCACTACTCGAAGGAGTCTTGGAGTGACTTACAATCACAGCTTGGTGCAGTGGTTAAGAGCGGCAGACTCTAATCTGGAGAACCGGGTTTGATTCCCCACTCCTCCACATGCAGCCAGCTGGGTGACCTTGGGCCAGTCACAGTTCCCTCAGAGCTCTCTCAGCCCCACCTACCTCACAGGGTGTCTGTTGTGGGGAGAGGAAGGGAAGGAGATTGTAAGCTGCTCTGAGACTCCCTTGGGTAGTGAATCCAGTTCTTCTTCTTCTTTTTCCAGATTGGAGAGAACTTGTGACTGACCCAAGGTCACCCAGCTGGCTGCATGTGGAGGAGTGGGGGAATCAAACTGGTTCTCCAGATTAGAGTTCGCCGCTCTTAACCACTACACCAAACTGGCTCGTCCTGTGGAACGGGGAGAGGTAATACCAAATGTTTCTGAGCGTACAGAGAACGAATTCCCATGCTGAGGCTCCACAAACAGCCCTGACGTATTGGGGGTGGGATTTCAAGGTCCCATGATCTTTGGGGGCTGGGGACGGGACTCTGAGAAGCATCCTCCTCCCACGACCACTCTCTGCACCTACCGTGCCACAAATGAAGAACCTGTACAGCATGCAGATGATAAGGTACGACCAGAATATGTGCAGCAGCTGCAGGACCATCAGGGAGCTGTTCATTAGGTAGTAGCCCAAAAAGGGTCGGTAGAGTTCCATGGAGTAGAAGTAGGTGTTCAAGAGCACTCTGTGGGGAAAGAAGGAAGGGACTCGTGAGAGGATGAAGCTCTCTCTAACGTCTTTGCCTTCAGACCGTCAGCTCTCGGGGGGGAGGACATGCATTTGCTGTCTAATTACTAGCGTGCCAAAGGTCTGTGGGGGTGCCCCATGTGGGGGCCCTCCCCAGGCTTCTCCTCCTCTGCTGAATTCCCCCCCCGCCCATTTCAATCTCCAAACTACGGCAACCAACGTATTAGGAACCTCAGTCGTTCCCGTTTTTAAATTTTTTGTACATGTACGAAAAAGAGCCGCGGTGGCTCAATGGTTAAGACGCTGAACTGCAGACCGGACGGCCTGTAGCTCGGCAGTTCAAGACCCGAGTGCCGTGCGATGGAGTGAGCTCCCATCTCTGGCCCCAGCTCCTGCCAGACTAGCAGTTCGAAAGCAAGAAATTGCAAGCAGGTCAATAGGAACCGCTTCGGTGGGAAGGTAACGGCGTTCCGTGCGCCTCGGCGTCTAGTCATGCCGGCCACGTGACCATGGAAACATCTTTGGACAGCGCTGGCTCTTCGGCTTGAAAACGGGGAGGAGCACTGCCCCCTAGAGTCAGATTTGACTGGCTTTTGAGCAAGGGAAACCTTTACCTTTACTAGTGCATGTGCACCATTTGCCACAAGCTGTCGTGGACCGGCCTCGGCCTGAGGTGCAGCCAGACTCTGAGCTGCTGCCCGAGCCCAGCCTGGGTGAGGACCAGTTTGACCTGCAGCCTGACCAGTCTGATTAGACTGGAGGAGATCAGGGCCCTGCCGGACTTGATGCAGTTCCGCAGGGCCTGCAAGACGGAGCTCTTCCGCCAGGCCTTTGAATAGGGGCCGCTGTCCCTTTATCTCTTCCCCCTTTGTTTTACCATCAACAAGGGGCCCAGTGAACAGGGAACATTATCTGGCCCCATGACATTGTACCGGGGCCCGGTAGGGTAGGGGTAGACGGTTCGCCATCTAATTTTAATTGAATAGCACTGAACATTCCTATGTTTATAAATGTCTTAATCTGTTTTAAATTTCATTGTATTTATTGTTTTATGACTCTTGGCATGTCCAAGTCCTGTAAGCCGCTCTGGGCCTGCAACAGCGGGAAGAGCGGCCTAGAAATCCAATAAATTAATAAATAATAAAATAAATAAATAGAAAAGACCGGGAACACAGCCAAATCAGTAGAAGGGAGTATAAACACTATGTGACGCTAAACTGCTCTAAAATAGAAACTTTATTAACAACACTTGCCAGATATCTTACAAGACCAACCAAAACGATAACAATGAATACAATCAACTTATCAACATAAACATACAACAAAGAAGAATGAGATGAAACCCGGCTCATCGCTTTGCCCGCAAGAAGAGCCATGTAATGCAGGGGTGGGCAATTGTTTTGGCTCGGGGGCCACTTTGTGGGACCGGAGGTTAGCGGAGGGCCGCACCTTTTAAAATGATTGCATTCATTAATTAACTTTGCATTTCAGAAAAGGTGTAAATTGTATCATAAAAATCAATAAATATAAATTAAATAAAATAGTGGTAGTTTTATTCCATTTATTTATTGTGCTAATTCATATCATCTATAGCTGCAAGCACATTTAATTTTAGAATCAGTTTAATGAGACAAATGTACCCAATCACACTTTTCTACAATTTTTTTGAACTCAGGAGTGAGATTGCTTGTTGAGATTCTCATCACAGCCTGCAAGTTAATGTCTGTCAAAGAGCATCTATATTTACTCTTGTTGCTCTTCATGCAAGAAAAACTTTGCTCACAAATATAGGTAGACCCAACTATAGAGAACATTTTCCCAGCAAATTTCTTCATACATGGAAATCTTTCAGCAGACAAAGATTTGTAAAAGTCAACTAATGTCCCAGCATTAAACATTTATTTCACAGTGTGATCTGATGGCATGTCAATAAGTTCAAGTTGTAGCTCCTCAGGTGCTGCATCAATATCAGCACTGATGGGATAAGAGAGCAAATTGAATTTGTCTTGGTGGGCCGCAAAAAACTCTGTGGTGGGCCGCATGTGACCCGCAGGCCGCCATTCGCCCACCCCTGTTGTAATGCAAACAGTTGATGGGACGATGGGACCGTCTCACAAGTAACGTGGCTCCAGACTTAATATCCAGCCGTGGAATCAATTATATGCATCTGTCATCATGTTATCAGACAAGGGTTACAGATGTGACCTATATAATTGATTCCACGGCTGGATATTAAGTCTGGAGCCACGTTACTTGTGAGATGGTCACATTGCCCCATCAACTGTTTACATTACATGGCTCTTGCGGGCAAAGCGATGATCCGGGTTTCATCTCATTCTTCTTTGTTTATGTTGATAAGTTGATTGTCTTCATTGTTATCGTTTTTGGGAGCAAGTACCTTCAGAAGCACCCACGATCCCCCCAGATTTTCCCCACCCTCCTCATAGAAAGAAGGGCTAAAATCAGAAGGCAATTGCAAGAACATAGACAAGAGTAGATTTATGGCCCATCAACAGCGACAAGATGAGCCATTACAGGAGCTCTGCTAACTTGCCAGCTGCAAATGAGACAAATTAGGGAAAAGCTACATAAAGCTGGGTGTGAACTGTTACCAGCTTGTGGAAGCAACACGTCACCGCACAGCAAATCCTGCAACCACCGCTCCTCACCCCGCTCTACTGCTGTGACTCTTGGACCAGCTTGACTCTGCTTTTGGACTCTCTCTGACTATAACAACTGGCCTTGGACTGTTTGGACTACACTGTGAACATTCCTTTGATCAGCTCCTACCTGTGTGGCCTGGACTTGGAGCCTGCGAGACCAGCTGGGCTACGACACTAGCATTGATTCCTTCAGTTGACTCGCATCTCCCAGCCCACCCATTCTCAGTGCTCCTTTGTGCACGGACAAAGCACTGCAGAAAAGCCATCTGGATGTGATTCTACATACAAAGGCGTCAAGACTCCTTCAATACGCTATTTGACCCATGTGCACATCTGTAAAACACCGCACTCAAAAGAATCTCAGATGTCATCACATGAATGACAGCATAGATCGTTTAGAGCGGTTCAACTTTCAGCCTTTTGCATGCGCAAATCAGTAAAGCAGAGGGGGAAAGAAGCATGTGTACTGAGTTTGTGACATTTTTGCTCTTAAAACTGGATGCGCACACACTATACTTTATATATGATTGGGGTAGGGTTAAGAAGAAATGTCTACCCCATCACATCTAGCTGCCCCGCAGTGGCTTATAACCATGGATGATCCTTTCCACTTCCACTCATTTGTCTGAAACCAACCTAAGCAGTTATCATGAGACAGAATGGAAAGTTGGATTGGCTTTTCCCTCTATTACAGGGGTGGGCAATTGTTTTGGCTCGGGGGCCACTTTGTGGGAGCGGAGGTTAGCGGAGGGCCGCACCTTTTAAAATGATTGCATTCCTTAGTTAACTTTGCATTTCAGAAAAGGTATACATTGTATCATAAAAATCATTAAATATAAATTAAATAAAATAGTGGTAGTTTTATTCAATTTATTGTGCTAATTTCATATCGTCTATAGCTGCAAGCACATTTAATTTTAGAACCAGTTTAATGAGACAAATGTACCCTATCACACTTTTCTACAATTTTTTTGAAATCAGGAGTGAGATTGCTTGTTGAGATTCTCATCACAGCCTGCAAGTTAATGTCTGTCAAAGAGCATCTATATTTACTCTTGTTGATTTTCATGCAAGAAAAACTTTGCTCACAAATATATATGTAGACCCAAATAAAGAGAACATTTTCCCAGCAAATTTCTTCATACATGGAAATTTTTTTCAGCAGACAAAGATTTGTAAAAGTCAACTAATGTCACAGCATTAAACATTTCTTTCACAGTGTGATCTGACTGCATGTCAATAAGTTCAAGCTGCAGCTCCTCAGGTGCTGTATCAATATCAGCAGTGATGGGATGAGAGAGCACATTGAATTTAGGCTCAATTTTCTTGAAGTCCTGAAATCTTCTTGGCGGGCTGCAAAAAACTCTGTGGCGGGCTGCATGTGGCCCCCGGGCTGCAATTTGCCCACCCCTGCTCTATTATTTTACTAAACTCTGGAATAGATATTCCCCTCTGCACTGCATGCCGTTTTCACTTTCTTTAGCTGAGGACAGATTGGAAGTCTGGCGCGGCAGACTAAGACGGGGGGAATTTCCCCCGCGGCGTGGCATTCGCACGCCGCCAGAAGGAAGCCGCCCACAGTGTTCAGACTGCGGGCGGCTTCCTACGGCGGCGGGTGGACGCCACACGGCTCCCCCTCCCCGCGCGTGTTCACACCCACTCCGCGCGGGTGGAACGCGCGCCGCAGCAGCCGAGCACCACTTTGAAGTGGTGCTCGGCTGCTGCGGGAGGAGCGCGGCGCCGGACACGATGCGTCTGGGCCGACTCCTCGGGGCAGATGCAGCTGTCTGAACGGCCGCTCTGCCTCCGCTTTTGAAGCGGAGGCAGAGCGGCCGAGACTGCCAGTCTGTCCTCAGCCTTTGACCATCAGATTTTATGGTACCCTCCACCCTGCATGCCGCTTTCACTTTCTTTAATCATCAGGTTTTATGGTACCTTCTGCATAGATTTATGGCCATTTAGGGGTGACTTCGCAGTCAATACGGCATTGGCCCAGGGTATTTGAATCTGGTTTTGAGCTGCACCTTTGGTAAAACAACAGAGGGAAAGCCAATGCAGAATTGCCCAGAGATGTGACCTGGAACTGAAACTTACTTGTAGGGGAAAACCACCAGGCGGGTGACGAGGAAAACAATGGCAAAAACAATGAAGAGAGTGTCACAAATCCTGCGCCATTTCAGGTAGTGGAACATCTTGGTGGGCTAGGGAGTGGGGACACAAAAAGCACAAGTTTTTCTCAAATACTTCCAGACAGAAAAAAGAAAGTCCTCTTTTGAACATCCGGAGGAGTTAGCCGTGTTAGTCTGCTGCTGCAAAATAGTAAAAAGCCAAGCAGCACCTTTAAGACTGACAAGCTTTATTGTAGCGTAGGCTTTCGAGAAACACAGCTCTCTTCATCAAATGCAATATGCTACAATAAAGTCTGTTAGACTTAAAGGGGCCGCTTGGCTTTTTACTCCTTTGAACACGGCACTTGATTTGTTTCCGTCATTCAGCCTTTCTCCCCAAGGAAGATCCAAAGTCACTTACATCATTCTCTCTTCCACTTTTATCTTTATTAACTGGGGGAATTCCCTGCTGCAAGAGATTACGTTCAAACCACTTTATGAGAGGACTGGACACATTCACGGAGGAGAGGTATACCGATAATATTAGCCATGACCTCTTAATGGAACCTCCATGTTTAGAAGCAGAATACCTCTGAATGTTGCTGGGAAGGGTTGACAGCAGGAGGAATCTTGGGCTGCTGCACCCCTGTTTAAGGGACTCCTGGCACATCTGGTTGGCCACTTGGGTTTCCAGCCAAGAGCGAAAGACAGTGTGTGTGGGTGTGTGTGGGTGTGGGTGTGTGGGTGTGTGCAGAGAGCAAAATGGTGTCCCATGATGCCATTTCTGGCTGCATATCCAGAAGTGACATCACCAAACTGAAGGACGCTCTAGGATTCCCTGAAGCAGGGAACCCATAACATCTCACCCTGCAGAGACATCAATTCCCCTTCTGCAGCCAGAAATGGCACACTGAGATGCCATTCCAGACCCTCCATTTCCCCCGTCACCACTCAACAGAGTTAGGGTGGGGCAACAGAGGGCAGGGGCAGGAATTCCCTTATGCTCAGAGGACTCTTGGCTATCCTACTGGTTGGCCCAGGAAATAGGATGCTAGAGGTGACCCCTTGGCCTGATCCAGCAGGGCTGTTCCTATGACAGCATCAGGTTTTTAAAAGAGGTTCTAGTCCCTGGTGAGGTACACTGAAATGAAGCATCATTATGTGCGTTTCCTTACAGTTCTCCCTTGTTAGTTGCTTGTAGGCTAAAAAGATGTATATCCCCTCAAAACATCTCCACCTTCTGCTCCGGTTGAGCAGGTTTCCCAAGGAGGACAGGGGGACCCCAGGAGAGCCAGTTTGGAGTAGCGGTTAGGAGCGCAGACTCTAATCTAGGAGAGCCGGGTTTGAGAGAGCTCTGACAGAAACTCCTGTTGAGAGAACAGCTCAGAGAGACCTGGGAATGACCCAAGATCACCCAGCTGGCTGCATGTGGAGGAGTGGGGAATCAAACCCGGTTCTCCCAGATTAGAGTCCGTGCATTTAACCACTACACCAAACTGGCTATATATTATTTATGATGGAACCCGCCCTGAGACTGCTACGTGGGGAGGGCGGGATACAAATCTAATAAAACAAATATAAATAAATAAATGCAGAGGCAGGCAATGGCAAACCATGGATGAAACATCCCTTGCCAGTTTGGTGTAATGGTTAAGAGCACGGACTCCTCCATGTGTAGCTGCTGGTGTGACCTTGGGTCAGTCATAAGTTAACTTTCAGAGCTGTTCTCAAAAGAGCTCTCTCAGCCCCACCTACTTCACAAGGTGTCTGTTGTGGGGAGGGGAAGGGGAAGGAGATTGTAAGCCGCTCTGAGACTCCGAGTGAAGTCTCGAAGACTCTTGAAAACTGCTTGTGAAAGAACAGCTCTGAGAGAACTTGTGACTGACCCAAGATCACGCCAGCAGCTGCATGGGGAGCATTGGGGAATCAAACCCGGTTCTCCCAGATTAGAGTCCGTACTTCTAACCACTACACCAAACTGGAGGGATAGTCTGAGGGGAAAGCTGATCTAACCGCATCTTGTCAGTGCTCACAGAACTTTCAAAGCTTTCAGCCTGTTTGCAGGCCCAGTTCAAATTGCTGGCTCTTAACTTCCAAGCCATAAAGAATCTCACTGCTTACTCCAGCTACCATAGGTCCTTTTAAGACACCAAGGATTGAACCTGGGACTAGCTGCATGCCCAGATGGTGCTCTCTTTCCCTCTCTCTCTTTAACCTGCAGTCTTTCCCCTCTCCTATCTCAGGGAGCCACTTGGGTGTAATGGTTAGGAGTGTGGATTCTAATCTGGGAGAGCCGGGTTTGATTCCCCACTCCTCCATATGCAGCTGCTGGTGTGACCTTGGGTCAGTCACAAGTTCTCTCAGAGCTGTTCTCTCAAGGGCAGTTCTCGAGAGAGCTCTCTCAGCCCCACCTAACTCACAGGGAATCTGTTGTGGGGAGGGGGAAGGGAAAGGAGATGGTAAGCCGCTCTGAGACTCCTTCGGGTAGTGAAGGGCAGGGTACAAATCCAATCTCCTCTTCTTCCTCTTTCCTCTGGCACGCACTCACCTCCAGCAAACAGTCAGAAGCATCATGTAGAATCATGACTAGGGAGCCGATGCGGATGTAGTTGGCACAGTACGAGAAGCAAATGAGAAAGATGGTGGCAGTGTGGTGGATAATTTGCATTTTGTAGTCCTGCAGTGGAGGAGAAGAGACAGCTGAGGAACTGCTGGGGGCACCAAGGAGACTCCCCACCCCCACCCCAGCGCAGGAGGAGAAACAAGCAACACTTCGCATTTGCATTTTGCTCCATGAGGGTTCGAAATGGGGCAGGAGAGATCTGCCATGATTTATTCACAAAATCTGTAGGCTGCCCTCCGGCCGCTTACAAGAGCCACGGGGGTGGATAACAATTTAAAACCTACAAGATGAAATTATGTTGTAAAGCCATTCAAATCGACACCCCTTCCCAAACAGACAGGATTAAAGCAATTTTTAAAAGAGATAAAACAGTGTTGAAATGGATACAAGACAGTCACAACACGTTTAAAAACACTGGTTAGGAAACAGGAATCGCAGGGCGAATGCCAAACGAAACACAGACGTTTTCACCCGTTGGCGGAAGACAGCAACAGAAGGAGGCAGACGAATTTTCCTGGGAGGAGAGTTCCAGGACTTTGGTGCCGTGACTGAGAAGGCCCTTGCCCCAAAGGCCCTTGCCCAGATTGCCACCTGCCTGATCTTAGAAGGCGAGGGCACCCGAAGCAGGGCCCTCTGAAGATGACTGTAGTGGTCAGGCAAGTTCATAAGAGATTAAGGTCCCAAAACTACCGGGCCTTGACGGTCAAGACCAGCATCTTGAATGATGCCCAGAAACAAATTGGAAGCCAGTATAGGTAGGCCAGTACTGAAGTGAGACAACCCCCTACAACCCACTCCAGCCAACATCTGGCTGCAGCGTTTTGTACAAGCTGAAATTTCCCAACCCTTTTTGGGGCAGCCGCACGCACAGTGCCTTGCAGTAATCTAAACGTGATGTAGCCAGGGTGTGCATTTGTGGCCAGACATTTCTGCCTAGGAAAGACCACAGCTGGCTAACCAGCCAAAGCCGGTCAAAGGCACTCCTGGCCACAGCTGCTGCTTAAACAGAAATAGGCCCAGGTCCAGTTGCAACTTGCACCCCTCAAGCTACAGATCAGCTCCTTAAAGGGGAGTGCAACCCCATCCAGAGTAGGGAGCAGGTCTTCTCCCTATCAGTAGCACATCTTCCTTGTCAGGATTATGCTTCAGTTTAGTAGTCTGTGTCCGCTCCAAAACTATCTCCAGCCACCAGTTCAAGGTTTCTACAGCCGCTGTGGGATCAACTGGAAGGGCAAGACAGATCTGAGTATCATATGTATAGTGTTGACAACCCAGCCCAGATCTCCAGGTGACCTCACCCTAGGGTTGCCAAGTCTGTTAAACTTACCGGCGGGGGGAAGTCCTGCGTGCGCCGGCCGACGTCACTGGAAGTGATGTCAGCTTGCTGGGGGCGTTGCCAAGGCAACGCTCTGGCAATCACCCCAAAACTCTATGGTATCATAGAGTTTTGTGGCAATTGCCAGAGCGTCGCCCTGGCAACGCCCCCAATGTGATGGTGCCACTTCCGGGTGACGTCATTACGTGGGGGGAAGTCGTCCAGGCTGGATGACTTCGGAGGTGGGGTTTCCCCCACCGGCCGAGTGCTGGCCGGCGGATTGGGAACCCCTGTAGCGGGGGATCCCCCGCCCCCCAGGCTGACTTGGCAGCCCTACCTCACCCAGCGGTTTCATGTCGATATTAAAGAGCATAGGAGACGAGAGGGGACCTTGTGGGAAACAAAGGCCAACGGGATGAACAGTAGTTCCCCAACACCACCTTCTAGGGTTGGCAGGTGTCCTCGATACGCCAGTGGGGAGTGGGAGGGAGCAATCTGGGAGGGGCTCCGCCCCCAAACAGGGACATTGCTGTGCGGCATCCCCAATGTGATGACATCACGTGTGAGTGTTTCAGGGCAAAAACTCTTATAGTTTTACCACAGAGTTTTGGCCTCTTTTGCCTTAAAGCAGAGTGTCGCATGGTGATGTCATCACCGCACAATGTCCCTGTTTGGGGGCAGGGCTCCCCCCATCAGGCAGCTGGCTGGCGCCAGGCAGCAGCCCAACAAATTGGGGGATCCCCTGGCCGGATCGGGGGTCTGGCTACCCTACCACCTTCTGAAACCTACACTCCAGGTGGGACTGGAACCGCCACAGAGCAGTGCCTCCAGTCCCAGTCCAGGAAGGAAGTCCAGAAGGACACCATAATTGAAAGCTGCTGAGAGGTCCAGGAGAATCAATAAAGTCGCGCTCCCACTATCCACCTCCCAGTGCAAGTAATCCACCAGGGTAACCAAGGCTGTTTCAGTCCCATAACCAGGCCTAAACCCAGACTGAAAGAGGTATAAACAATTTGCCTCATCCAGGAAAGCTCAGAGTTACTGAGCCAGCACCCGTTCCATCACCTCGCCCAAGAAGGGAACACTGAAACTGGTCAGTCATTCGTGATGGCACGGGTGCTGGCCAATACTTTCCTGCAGCACATTCATATCTCACAATCGCAGCAAGCTCCATGTATGCCCCCAGGTATTGTGGTTTTAATAGCCAATAGGGAAATCCATAATGATTGCAATAGGGACAGTACCTTGAGGGGAAGCACTTGGGTCACGCACACCCTACAGCAAATAATTATCAGCCACAGACAAAGCCTTGTGCAAAAACTTGACTCTCGCTTAACTACTTTTAAGCCCTGTCAATTTCATGGAGAAACTTAACAAGACGTGCTGAACGCTCATGTTGAAATGAAAACTAGGCTAAAATCTCCTTAACTCTGGTTGGATCTTACTTGTTTCATGTAGGATGTTCTGAAGCTGTAACTAAGAACAGCTCAGAAGGAGCTGTTTACCTATTGTACTTGCCATGTCCCCTCGGAATGTGTTTTTTTAGTTTTGGGTTTTTTGTTAAAAAGTGTTTAATCTGCATAAACTCCATCAGTTGTGGCATACGAGCTACTTCTATAGAGAAAAGGACACAGCAATCTATGGATCCTTGTTCTCATTTAATACATTTCCTTTCCACTGACAAAGATCACGGATGAGCAGATTTCCCTGCTTCAGTCGTTCACTTTCTGGAATTTCTCTCTGTACCGCATGTCATTCTTTCTAATTACAGTCAAGCTATGGGGATTTCTTACATTAATTTTACAGCCGCAACATGTGCAGTTTACAACAGGTTCTTTGGCCCATTTGCATCTTTTCACCACTCTACAAATGCAGAAAGACACACTGATTTTGTAAAAACCAAACCAATCCTGGCTGCATTGTATATAAGCCTGCAATAAAGCGTTTTTTTCCTGGTGTTTTCCTGGTGTGCAGATATACATTCCTAACACACTGTTAAAAATTCACCCTGATGCATTAATGATATAATGCTTCTTGCAGTACGTTTTGACAACACACACTTCTGCCCCTGCACACCATTTTGCAAAGGCCCAGCATCTGTGCACATCTCATTTACTTAAATATTTACATCCCATCTTTCCTCATGGCTTTATGGTCACCCTTATGAACTGTCCTCCAAAACGTCCTATGGTTAATAATCTTGCTTAGGTCTTACAGACTGCTCTGTATTCTTGGTGCTTGAGGGTGGGGCAACAGTGGGAGGGCTTCTAGTGTCCTGGCCCCACTGGGGGACCTCCTGAGGGCACCTGGTGTTTTTGGCCACTGTGTGACAGAGTGTTGCACTGGATGGGCCACTGGCCTGATCCAACACTGGCTTCTCTTATGTTCTTATGAGGGCCTTTGTGGCTTCCTTGGTTGTGTCCATCCACCTCCTGTTGGGTCCTCTTTTCCTGCCGCCTTCAACTTCTCCTAGCATTAATGTCTTTTCCAGTGACTCTTGTGACCAAAATACAATAGCCTCAGTTTAGTCATTTTAGTTTCTAGGGAGAGTTCAGGCTTGAGTTGATCTAGAACCAAACTTATTTGCAGGGGTCCGTTGGGGCCGGAGTGAGGCGGAGCAAAGCTCCCCCAGCTCAGGAGTGGCCACTAGGGCAGCCAGGGGCCGAATCAGATTCTCTGATCTGATTCGGCTTGCTGCTGAATTGCCGCCAAAATTCGGCAGCAACTTTAAAAGCGACTGGAGGGGAGGGGGTTTGAGTGAGAGGCTCCAAACTTGCAGGGTAGCTGCTGGGGCCTCTCCTCGAAATACCCACCAAGTTTCAAGAAGATTGGACCAGGGGGTCCAATTCTACGGGCCCCCAAACAGGTTACCCCCATTCTCTCCATTGTTCTCTATGGCAGGGAAAAAGTTAACACTTTTTCCCACCACATCCTCTCACTTAAGGATCTTTTCTAGCCCTTTCCAGTTTCAATCTCCTTCTGATTTCTTGGTTGCAAGTCTCCCTTTTGGTTGATGATGGAGCTACAAACCACGATTTAACATATGCAGAATAAAAAATTTAAAAACCCACAAAAATGTCCGCAATCTACACTGTATTAAAAGCCCTAACAATTAAAAGGACCTTGAAGAGCCTCCTCAAACAGTATGCACACACACCCCTCCACAGAGAACCCACTCCGTAGGGTGGCTTCTGTCTCTGGTTGATGCCAGGCGACCTAACTTAAGTGGAGAAATGGCCAGTAGGTGGCAGCCTGAAGACTGTAGTTGGGGAGGTGGGGGGGGGGGGACAAAGACTTTAGGTACGTGGGTCTTGAGACATTGAAGGTGTGACAAACCTGAAGTTATCCAGTCACTAGCTGCCATCAGCCAATCCCATGCCATGGCCTGGGTGGATTTGGAGGCCTGTGGGGTTTCAGGGAGTGGTGGGAATGTCAAGGGAGGGAGTTAACAGACAAGGTTTAGCTTTTACCTCAGATGTGGCAGACTACAGACTAGAGGGGTCAGAAAAGGGCTAGCTGAGGAACAAGAGGAGTTGGGGGACCCAGTAGCCAGATCAGTGGATCCAGGTTAACGTTTGCCTGTCATTTTGAGAAACAGGCAGTGTCGAGTTGGGACCCTTGCTCGTTCATATTGCATCCTCTGATACAGGGAAGACCGGGTAGTGTGCGATTACTTAAGGAAAGTGACACCAGTCAGAGAGAAAGCTGATACTGAGACGGAGGGACAAGATAAGCCACGCCTCTCATGATTTATGAAATACCAGGCTGAATGGGTCTTCGCACCTCCCATCAGAGTGTAAAGGCAGTCAAATCCTGCAGACAGAGTTACAGAACCCTTTGCAGTTAAGGTAATCCAAGGCACCACCGAGAGAAACACCATCTCCCTCACAAATAAGAGGCAAGCCGGGGGGATAATGTGTCACAAAGGGCTTTAAAGGTCAGAACCAGGCCCTTGAACTGAACTTAGGAAACAAACTGGCAGCCAACGCAGCCGTTTTCAAATAAGCGAGATATATCCCCCATCCAGCTAGCCTCTAACAATAACCGAGCGGCTGCATTCTGAACCAGCTGGAGCTTCCAGGCTGTCTTCAAGGGTAGCCCAATTTAGGGCGTGTTTCAGTAATCCAGCTGAGAGGCTACAGAAGCATGGATTAGAAGAAGCGACTGGATTTCTACCCCACCCTTCACTCGGAGTCTCAGAGCGGCTTACCGTCTCCTTTCCCTTCCCTTCCCCACAACAGACACCCTCTGAGGTAGTTGGGGCGAAGAGAGCTCTTTCAAGGGCTGCTCTTGAGAGATCTGAGAGAATCTGTGACTGACCCATAGTCACCCAGCTGGCTGCATGTGGAGGAGTGGGGAATCAAACCTGGTTCTCCCAGATTAGAGTCCACACCCTTAACCACTACAGCAAACTGGTATGGCCACGTCTAATAAGAGAGGGAAGTTGGTGAACCAAAAGCAGCTCTTAGGGAGGCCCCTCTCGGCCACGACAACAACCCGCTAGGCTGGGTGTGTGAGTGCCCCCTCGGTTCTTAACCTGTTCTACAAAATGCCAACTCCACTCCATCCACCAACAGTGAGTCCAGCCCCTCCAAAGCATCAGCTTTCTTCACCAGCATTCCTTCTGTCTCCTCTGGAGGAACTCAGTCAGACATTCCCTCAATGATCCCTCCCTTCCTGCCCTGTTTTAACTGCTGGTCTCCATAGGCTCCTTTTGCAAGGTGAAGTCATTCAGCCCAGACACAATGTCATGGGTGCTGGCTCCGCCGAGGCTGACTATTCCTCAGATGAGGAAGGGGCATGGAGCAACCCAGCCTCCTCTGGAGTCAGCTCAGAAGAGGAATTTTTGCCAGCACCTGAGGGAGAAGAGGCCCCAGCAGCTGCACAGGAGGGGCAGCAGGGTGAAGAGACTGAGGTGCGGTCAGAGGGAGAGACTGGTCCAGAGGCCTGGCCCAGCACCCCCAGTTGGAGATACCCCGAGGCCAGAATCCCCACCTAGCTCACCTGAGAGTCCCAGACGCAGGGGACGCCAGCGTCTGAAAGTGTAGCACAGAACGAGGAGTGCCACACTCCAGCTGTTGCAGATTGACTCCCAGGGAAGGGAGGATCTGGTCATAAACACCCCCACTCACCTGCCTTGGCGCGGAAGCAACTGTGCATTCTCGGACCTAATCCTGGCTGTCAGCCTCCCCTCCTGAAAACTCGTGACTGATTTCCCAGCTTTCTGACCTTCGGCTCTGTTTCTCAGCTTGCTTTTGGCCTGCGTATCCAGCTTTCAGTGGAGGGTATCTGTGGCGATCAGCTAAACCCAGCACACACAAGGAGACCACTACACTGAGAGTACAGTGAAGACCCTGGCCCATAGCTACAATGGGGCTATTGGGGGCACCGCCCCATTCCTTAAAGGACCAGCCCCACCAGACTCCTTTCTGAAAATGGTAAGGGATTTCATTGCTTTAGGCAGGGGAAGGGTAGGGGGTGTTTTTGCATTTAATTTATGTTTGGGGTGGCTGTCGTGGGGTGAGTTTGTGCTGCATTTAATTTATCAGTAGTATTATTGCCTTTACTATTATAAAAAAAGTACAGTTGTTTAGAGAGAGACAGAGAAAAATAATGGCAGCCCCACCAGAAGAAAAATTTGCCCCACAAGCCACAAAATCCTGGCTACAGGCTCGGACCCCAACATTCCCATGCCACGGGTGCCACGGGTGACCTGCTTACGCCTGTTCACTTCCGAAAGATCTGCATTAAAATGAAACTCGACAAGGCAAGGTTGTAGTTCCTTGCAACGCTCCATCGCATATCCTAACCTGGGCGGGAACCCAGCGGGGGGGACCCTGGCAGGCCGATACTGGAAAGACACTTCAGGAGGGGCGTTCCTTAGACCCTTGTCTGACACCCACCACTCACCTTCCTCTTCACGTCAAAAGGAAGTGTGATGGCCAGGGAGGAGTAGAAGGAAAGATGCATGATGTAGTAGACGTAGATGGAAGGCACGAGCGGCTAAGAAGGAGGCAAAGGAGAGAGAGGAGGGGGTGAGTCGCATTATCCCACCAACTCCCAAAGTTCAGCTCACATGATCACCTGGTTGTCCGCTATGCAGCCAATATCCAGTGGCTGTGGCCTCTTCCAAGGTAGCATTGGGGAAACCTGGTCGAATTTCAGCCTCTTTGGGGGGGGGGGGCAGGCAGGGGAGCACCAAACATTTAACCTTTTTACAGGGGGAAAGGTTCAACACTACAAGTCAGCGCTTTTGGGGGGGGGGGGCGCAGACTAGTCAATGCTCCCTCTAAGCCGTGGGATCTTGTGAGCAAAAATTCCGCTTTGTGAGCTCCGGGCATTAAAGCTGTGAGTGAGCGATTCGGCTACTGCATTAAATTAGTTTGCTCTGCAGCCTGAGCGAAGACCAAAATGTGTGAGCCGGAGGCTAGAAAACTGGGCTAGCTCACAGTAACTCAGCTTAGAGGGAGCACTGGAGCTAGTCTAGTCCCCTATCTGGCTTCGAGTGCTTCTGGATAGCCCACAAGCAGCATTTGATTAGTCAGAGGTAGACTCCGCTTGTGCCTGGAGGTTCTGTTTAACTATCTTGGCTTGAGGGAGGGCTCTAAAACACCAAATTCCCCCCCCCCCAAACTGTCCTAAGTAATCGGTGGAATAGCAGCAGGGGAAGATGTCAGACACAGACCTCTTGAAAGGCTGTTCCAGAGCTGCGGCACTACTTTTCAAAAAGACATTCCCTTGGTGGCCACAAACACACAGAAGAAGGTCTCCGAGAGAGAAGAGAATTGTTGCCATGAGCCATGATGGCAAAAATGAAGAAGAGGAAGAGGTTGGATTTATACCCCACCCTTCGCTACCCAAAGGAGTCTCAGAGCAGCTTTCAGTCTCCTTTCCCTTCCGCTCCCCACAACAGACCCCCTGTGAGGTAGGTGGGGCTGAGAGAGCTCTCTTGGGGACTGCCCGTGAGAGAACAGCTCTGAGAGAGCTTGTGACTGACCCAAGGTCACGCCAGCAGCTGCGTGTGGAGGAGCGGGGAATCAAACCCGGTCCTCCCGGATTACAGTCCGCACTCCTAGCCACTACGCCAGACTGGAACTTCTCTGTATTGATTAGAAGGTACTGAACGCTTGCAGGGGTGGGGTGAGGCACATGGCACTGTGAGACTTTTTAAGGGGTCAAAGGTCATGGACAGGGCTCAGCAAGTAGGGAATCCGGGGCAGATAGAGCTGCCCTTTTCTTACAGCTGTGCTTTGGAACCGTTGCAATCTCTGCTTGCTTGGTTCCTTATCGAGGATTTCTTGGCCACTTACCTGCTGCGGGTACCCTGTCCAGCACTCACGGGAGTCCCACATCCAGGGTTTCTGCAACAAGACAGAACACTGGAGAACTGCAACCCACCACTCTGTAGGTTAGTCACAAAGGAGCTCGACGCAAACAGGAGGAGTCATCAAGACGGATGCGGGGAGGAATGTCCTCCCCTCAGCAACCACGCAAGAACACCATTGACCTGAACAATCCAGCTGTCGCCCTGGGTCCAGAGGTCTAGGAAGCGGCTTCATATAGATCACAGGGACACATTAACTATGTGGCCATTGGTCTAAGGGTGAGTGACTGGCCCATGGCCACCCGTCGCGGTTGAAGATAATCAATGCTTCCCTTTTGTCAAATTCCTGGAGGGAGGTGTGCTCCAAGCTTGAACCCAAACATCCCGTGCCTAACTCCCTCCACTAGGTGTGAGACGATTCCCCAACTGGATGGCCCAAGTTCATGTGGAGCAACTATGTGCCTGCCCAGTAGCTGCTCATTCCACAGAGTCGGTTCATTGCAACTTTCGTTCTTGCAACGCTACCCTCTGGGTCTCTTTATGCAGTTGCCATTTCATGTTAAATTTTCAAAACTGCCACTATTACACCATCGTCTTTACTCCTACCACTGGGCGACAGTCCTGATGTTGTGGCCAATGTTCCCTCTAATTTTTTTCTCCCTACTGAGCGGGGCAGTTCACAACCCTGAGTGGACTTGGCCTGCTGTAGTCTCAAAATGAGAGAGCACCACAGAAGAAGAGTACACAACAAACAAAAACACTGTGGGGGGAGGGGGTAACGAAAATACGAAGGCCAAAAAAAAAAAAGATACATATCTATGTGTGTGAACGAAAATGCATGAACAATAATGAAGTCAAAGCTTTTCAGCATTCAGAGACACTATCCGCCTTCAAAGTGAACATTGCATGTAGAAGTCCAAATCCATATCAAAGCAAGCCGTGTAGGGTTGCCAAGTCCCTCGAGCTTACCGGCGGGGGGGAGCTTCATTGGTGAAGCGCGCACCGACTCACATCACCGGAAGTGACGCCAGCACGTTGGGGGCGTTGCCAGGGCGACGCTCTGGCAATTGCCCCAAAACTCTATGGTATCATAGAGTTTTGGGGCGATTGCCAGAGCGTCGCCCTGGCAACGCCCCCAACGTGATGACATCACTTCCGGGTGACGTCATTATGTTTGAGAAGTCGTCCTGGCTGGACGACTTCGGGGGTGGGGTCCCCCCGCCGGCCGAATGCTGGCCGGCATATCGGGAACCGGCGAATCGGGAACCCCCCGCCCCCCGGGCTGACTTGGCAGCCCTACTCCTGCAAGATTTAAAGGGACCTTCAGCTTATCGACAGGAAAATGTGGCCCGCCAATCAGCTGGAGGGCCCTTTAAATCTTGCAGGAGGGGAGGGAGAGGAGCGTGCCCCACCCCCCCACACCTTCTCAAAAGCATTCAAAGGATCCCTTTAAATGCTTCTGGGAAGGTGTGGGGGATTTTAAGGAAGGGGCTGGCCCTTTTCAATAGCCCCACCGTAGCTACGGGCCAGATGGGAGCTGAACTAGTGTTCAAAAACACCAAGATGTCGACGAGATAATAGACTGAGTATATAATTAGCGCTCTCTCTCCTGGGACTCAACAACAGGAGAAAAGTCAGCTGTCCCATATATTGTGCGGTGGAAAGCGACATCAAGTCGCAGCCAACCTACGGCAACCCTGTAGGGGTGTTCCAGGCAAGAGATGAAAGAAAAGAGGTGGTTTCCCATTGCCTGCCATTGCACAGCCACCCTGAGCTTCCTTGGTGGTCTCCCATCCGAGTACCAGCTAGAGCTATCCCTGATTAGCTTCTGAGATTTGATGAGATCGGGCGAGGCTGGACCATTCAAGTCCCGGTGCTCCATATAGTAGAATTATCATATGGCAGTATGTCTAGAATAGCCAGGAGAGCCTAAGATTGTCTGGCAGTCACAAGTTCTAGTTCTTTTAGCGTTATGCAGCACTAGGTGGTGAGCTAGACGCTTTCAAGGCAAGAGACTTTTTAGAGGTGGTTTGCCATGGCCTGCCTCTGCGTCGCGGCTGTGTTACGTCACCGGATACTGGGTCAGTCCACCTTGTACTGAGAACCAAGCTGTTTCCCCCTTCCCAGGTTAGTGTCCCATCACATACACCCAATTGTGAGGGTCATCCACAACCCAGCTGGCTGCCATTTTGAAAATGGTTTGTATTTAGTCAGGACATTTCTGTGCTCAAGGAGTCTGACAATGAAAGAGCAAGGTATACTAAATAAATACATACATAAATAAAAGAACTGCGTGGGAGGGTCTGCGTACTCACATTATACAAGACCGTCAGGCCTGTGGTGAAGGAAATCATATAAAAGAGGCTCTTCCAACTACAAAACAAGCAGAGAAACAGATATCAGGGTTCAGCTGGGTAGCGGAGGCAAGGGGAAGGGATCTGTGCAGGCCGCCTATCAGGGCTCAAATAAATCACAAACCACTCAAATCAATCACAAATAGGGTTGCCAAGTCCCTCGAGCTTACCGGCGGGGGGGGGAGTCCTCTGCCGGCTGACGTCACCGGAAGTGACGTCAGCACGTTGGGGGCGTTGCCAGGGCGACGCTCTGGCAATCGCCCCAAAACTCTATGGTATCATAGAGTTTTGGGGCGATTGCCAGAGCGTCGCCCTGGCGACGCCCCCAACGTGATGGCGTCACTTCCGGGTGACGTTATTACGTGAGGGAAAGTCATCTAGGCTGGACGACTTCGGGGGCGGGGTTTCCCCCACCGGCTGAATGCTGGCCGGCGGATCGGGAAGCCCTGTAGCGGGGGATCCCCCGCCCCCCAGGGCTGACTTGGCAGCCCTAATCACAAACCGCCCAGTGGTGGAAAGATTTCCTTTGTAACGTAAGAATTCAAAGGCTCGCTCCATGAAACTCAGCAGCGCTACATTTAGGACAAAGAGAAAGTCATTGTTTCCACACGAGATTATTTTGCGGAGTTCTCTGCAGCAAAACACTGTACTTTCTGCTTACCGGTTTTAATGTGGTCCTACGCCTCTTCATGACAGGCAAGCGTGTCTTAACGCTGCTGAACAGAACCCCTGCGTTCAGAGATATTTGTCTTTCTGAATGCCAGGGGCTGGGCATATTCAGCAAGGGAGGGCTATTGACAGACGTAGCCGGCTGGCCACGGCAACAGGCCGCTTCACGACTTATATCCACCACATGGAGGCCTGTCTACAGCTACTAGCCAAAGTAAACTGATAGTACCCCCAAGTTCAGATGCCATTCTACCTCTGACTTCCAACTGCTCATGCAAACAACAAGGGGAGGGTTACTGACTTGATGGCTCTGCTTGAGGACTTCCCAGAAGCACATGCCTGGAAGGACTAGAAGGCCCTTTGGTCTGACCCTGCAAGTTCTTCACCCCAGATACAATTAATCTAACCCCAGAAGTCATTCACTGCTCCAGGAACTCTGGATTGATTTATTCACCAAATTATTCACAATCAGGGACACCAAAGCGGCTAACAGAGATTAAACAAAAAAATGCACAGTTAAAAAAAAAAAAGTCGCCCCAGGGCCTTGGGAAATGACTGTAGTGGTCAGATTGCTTCATAAGGAAGTAGATCCTTCAGGAATGCTGGTCCCAAGCCATATAGGGTTTTAAAGGTCAGCACCAGCACCTGGAATTGTGCCTGGAAACAGTTTGGGAACCAGCACAGTTGAGCCAAGACTGGAGTGATAGGGTCCCTATGTGTTTCCAATTCAGCCACAGGAACACGCAGGCACTGATTTGTGCATCGCCTACAACCCATCCCAGTCAACATCCTGGTGACAGCATTCTGTGTCAACTGTCCCTTCTGAACAGTCGTCAAGGGCAGCCCCGCGTAGAGTCCATTGCAGCAGAAGAGATCTGCGCCCCCCCCCCCCGCCCGAATTCATTTCTGCTATCATTCAAAAGCACAACATTCTTTCTGGCTCACCAGGCTTCGCAGAATTTCTTTGTCATGCTGGCCTGGTCTTGTCTGAGCCGGGATCGAAACCATCTCTCCACCTTGCGAGGCTGCAGGTCACACTGCTTGGCGAGACCGCTCAGTTGCCTCTAGGAAAAGAAGGCCCCAAAACTACAGTGAGGAAAAGCCACATCCATTCCATGAGAAATTTGTTTCACACGTCCACAGCATCTCAATGCCTCGTTTCAAACGGTTTCCCTGCATACAGAAAACTAATATCTCAGGAAGAAAATGGAAGGTTTGTTTCACTTACCGTTACTCCCCCTTCTCAGGAGTCCTAGGGTGGGGCAGTCTGAGCACGTGGGAAGTAGCCCCTCCCTGGAGGCGGGCAGGGTCGCTGAGGATTTTGATTCCGTGGGGAGGGGCTTCTCTCCCAAGCTGGTTCCCAAAAGGGTTGCCAACTTTCAGGTGGTGGCTGGAGATCTCCTGCGATTTCAACTGATCTCCAGGCAACAGAGATCAGTTCACCTGGAGAAAATGGCCACTTCGGAAGGTGGAGCATCATGCCCACTGAGGCCCCTCTCCTCCCCAAACCCCACCTCCTTTAGACTCCCAATGCTCCCTCTAAACTATGGAGTCTTGTGAGCAACAATTCTACTTTGTGAGCTACTGGCATTAAAGTTGTGAGCGAGCGATTCGGCTGCTGCATCAATTGGTTTGCTCCGGAGCCATCTTTCCTGAGCTAAGACAAAAATGTGTGAGCGGGAGGCTAAAAAACTGTGAGCTGGCTCGCACTAACTCAGCTTACAGGGAACACTGGACTCCACCCCCCCCCCCCCCCAAAATCTGGAATTTTCCAACACGGAGCTGGCAATCCTAGTTCCCAAGCAGTCTCTATCTCATGCATGAGTATTACAACAGATAAGGTCTCGAACCAACAGCCAAATGAAAAGAATTCAACACATACAACTGGGTGAAAAACCACAGGTAAAGATCCAGCAGGGGACCTACGGAGGACCCTTCAGAAACATGTTTGGATTTCCTGGCCCTGAGCAACATACCTTATCCGGGCAACAGCCATCCCTGGAAATAGATCAGGCTCTACCCTGGACAGGAAAGAGACTGCCCCATCTTAGGACCACCGAGAAGGGAAATTCACGGTTAGTGAAACAAACCTTCCATTCTCCAGTGGGGCAGGGTGGGGCAGTCTGAACATGTGAGACACAGAAAAGTGGTATGCCCCTGGGAGGGTAAAAACATTGAAATCTGAGCCTGGAAAGGTACACTGCAGGACCTATCTACCGAAGGCTGCCTTGTCAATATGATAGATTGTGGCCCGTTCTGAATCTAGCATTCCCTCCGTTGTTTTACCGAACCCACCCTGAAACAGAAAAAGGCCGTACTGACTGCAGTCCCTCCCGAATGCCATAAAACGGCCATTAATCTATGCAGGCTGTACCATAAAACCGAGAGATCAAAGGGAGTGAAACCAGTAGGCAGTGTGGAAACTACGATAAAATCCGACAATCAAAGGAAGTGAAAGGGGCATGCAATGCAGAGGGGAATTTCTGTTCCGTCGTGGGTTTTGTAAAACGATGGAGGGGAAAGCCAATGCAGAATCACCCAAAGGCTGTGGAATACATTTGTCTGGAAAAAGAACACACCAAACCATCCCCCCCCCCTCCCTGATTTCTCAGAATTTCTTTTTTTTTTTTTGATTTTATCTATTTCTACTACTACATCGCTACTTTTCTAAGCTATATTTACCTTATACAGAGTGTGCTTTAACATTTGCTTAATATTACCTTACCATTAATACATATGAAGCATTTTAAACCTTGGTTAATATTCAATTAAAATTGTTACTGATGATATATGAAAAATAAAAAAGCTGTTTGACAGACATGTTCTTTTGAAGGAATGCTTATTATATATAATATATAATATAATTATATAAATTATATATAATATATAAGTGCGATTTCAAAAAACATTTCAGCCTTTATTTCTTCTTTCGTCCTCTTCTTGTCATAACAGTCTCTTCTTGTACCTTTGGAGCTGCTGCTCCTTTTTCCGAGTCAGAAATTTCTTCTTCGCTCTTTGAGCTATCAAATCCATACATACTTTCTTGCGATGCCAGCAAACCATCTGAGTCTCTCTCTTTTTTCTTTTCTTTTCTTTTTTCCAAAAAACTTTTTGCCTGTTGAACAGAGTCAATCTTGTATTTTTTGTTTTTGATGCTGAAGCTCAGTCCTTCCGGAACATTCCACCTGTAGATAATAGATTCAGACTGTAGCCAAGATGTCAGTTTTCCATAGGCTTTCCTTCTTTTCCTTATTTCAAATGGGATATCTTTCATCACTTTAACTTCTTTTCCTTTGATCTTCAGAACCGCTTTATTTGTGGTCCTAAGCACCACATCTCTTGTTGACTTTTTGGAGAACCTTATCTGAATCTCACCAGGCAGGCTTTTCTTTTTAGTATAGTCTGGATAGGTTCTGTAAACCATATCCATATCGCTTTTTATTTCCGCTGCTTTTAAGCCCGTCACTGGTTCGAGCACTTCACTTAACAGATTTTTAAGGTCTTCTCCTTTATCCTCTGGTACATTTTGAAGTCTTAGGAAAAAATTCGATCTTTCCATCTGTAGTTTCAAAAGCTGATCAGAGTGGAAGGCCTTTTCTTTCTCCGCTTTTTGTAGCCTTGAATCATGATTTTTTCCTGAAGTCTTAACTTCCAGAAGTTCTCGCTGCAGCTTCTCTGTAGTTTTATTCGACTCCTTCAGGTCCAGCTGCATCTTGTCCATCTTGACGTTGAGAGCTGTCATTTGGTCCACTAGAGGTCGCAATAACGAGGAGAACACAGTGCTCATCTCTGTGGTATCAGCCTTTGAACTCGGAGCTGTACTTCCTAGTTTGGGGGAAGGTTTCGGTTTCCCCGCCATTGTTGAGGCTGCGCTTCTTTGTTGATAGTTAGATAAGATGGACGAAAGAAGCAAATTCTATGACTGCGCTTATATCTTTTTAAAGTTCATATCCTCTAAAGAGCGATGCCGCCATCTAGCAAGCCGAACGTACGTTTTTTCATGCAGTAACGCCATGTAAAGAGTCCCGTAAGTACGCCAGTCTCAAGAGGGGGGGGGTTTGCTCCACCCGCCTTTCCCGCTGTGTTCTGTTTATTTTTACTTCAGACTCACGTTTTCTCCGTGCGTAACTATAAGTTCCAGCTTCAAAGCTTCGCACTCTCTGCTGCTTCTCGGTTTTGCGCTTTTAGCCATACGGCTCCCACGGACGGGGGAACCTATGGGGGTGATGAAAGGGGACCTCGATCCCTCGATCGCCACCGTAGGGAGAGATCCCCTTCGTGCCACCCCAGGCAGAGCCCCTTCACTAGGGTCTCTGGGGGCTCGGCACCAGTCCGAAGCCCCTTCTTCTCGCCGGGTACGGATCGCGCTCCCCGCAGATGCGGAGGAGCGCGTCCGCCATGGTCGCAAGTCTTGCCGGAAGTCACAATTTCTCAGAATTTCTTAATCAAATACCTATGTAAGACTATGATCCACCTCATTACAACACAGCTGCTCTTGAGGAACCACCAACATGTTCTGGCCTGCTCTAAATGAGCTGTCAATTTAAAGATCTCATTTATGACCAAATTAGCTCAGTCTTTATTGACATAACTAGGTCTGTGTGATAAAAGAAGTTCCATTATTACTCAGGTGCTATAGTCACATAAGGCTGTTTTGGTCATTTTTAAAAAAAACTTTGTACTGTTTGGATGCGCTAGACAATTGGAGAGAACTTCACCAGAAATTCATTCTAATTTTTCTGTGGTTCGGGGAATCCTGTCTATGCTCAGCTGTCAATCACAACTGCAATGTGGTTGTGGTGGGTATTTTAAGACATTGGTCTGCTCGTGTGAAAATGGAGCTCAACTTTAGTTGCTTTCAAGCCTCACCTCAGCCACACCTTCAGACATGTTAATAGGATTGTCAAGCCCCCCTCCCCCCTGGCAAGCAGGGAACAGAGGTTGGGAGCAATTAAGTATCAGAAAGACTTCAGGAAGAAACTCCTGGAGACTTCAGGACAGAGTCTTTGACCTGACCTAACCTGGTCAGTGGGAGGAGTAAGAAAAATGATAAAATTCCTGGGAGCAAGGAGGAAGCATTCTTTTGGTGCTGACTCCATCAAGGCAGATAAGAACTCTTAACTAAGGTTTGGAGGGGGCATCCATTGACATGTCCTGGCCTCCATGCCTAAAAGAGGCTTTGAGGGTATGGCAACGCTGTAGAACATCTGGTAACTTTCTAAGCTAAGGACCCTGCCTTATATTAATGTCCACTAGGGCACGTATAGAGGGAAGGACAGAGGAATTGCATTTTACCCTCTTCTTCTGAATCCCTTGCTCAATCTGGTGCTGTGCTAAGAGTGTGCTTGTGAACCTGTTCTTATTACTAAATGTTTAATTACTTTTGATGCTGGTAGTGGTTCTCTGTGCCACGTAGCCCTCCCACTGTCTTAGACACGCTATTTTAAAAGGCGCACCAGGAGGAAGGGGAGGGGCAGTCAGCTGGTCAGTGGCTACTCCACTAGTGGTGCACAAAGCAGTAAGCTGTTCCCATAATAAGCAGATGCTCGAAAGCAGGAGACACAAAGGCAAGGCCTCAGAATTTGGGAGAGAAGTTGGAATTCCTGGCCCTCCCAGTGAGCAATTCCTACAAAGGCCAGGTGGTGGCAGAGGATGAAGAAAGAGGGAAAAGCCCCTCCAGGTGTTGGAAAAGCATTGGAGGGCACGGTGGAAATGGGCCTACAGGTCAGAGTGTAGTTCCGCCACAGTGTAAATCTGGAAATATGATTTTTAAAAAAAACTGTTCTAGCTACCTTACAGTTTTTAGCCTTGAGAAGAACAACATGTGAAGCAATGGCTTTATGCCCAGAATAAAGCCTAGAATGGAGTCTGCAAAAACTATTATTTCGAATGCCCAGAGGTGTCTAACACCTCTAAACAAAATGAATTACGTGATTTAATAAAGTTGCACGAGGCACAAGTCATTACATCTATTTAAGACAGCCATACCCTAAACCTCCCCTCCCATATCCTAAACCTCCTGAAAAGGTTCGATAAGAATTTTAGAAATTGTTTTTCATTTTTAAATGCAAGCTAGGTAGAAGGGACAACACTTATGGCCTTTTTAAAATCTACAGTATTGTTTACATATTCTAGTGTTTTCTGTATCATTGTATTCTTGTTTATTTTATCTGTTCAAGGAGAACTAGAGTTATGTTAAATAAAATACTTAAAAGACGACATCGGAATAAATAAACTTCTGACCTCACTTCAGTCAGAAGGAGACTGGATTTATACCCCACCCTTCACTTGGAGTCTCAGAGCGGCTTACAAACTCCTTCCCTTTTCCCTCCACACAACAAACACCCTGTGAGGTAGGTGGGGCTGAGAGAGCTCTGACAGAAACTGCTCTTTTCAAGAATACCTCTGACAGAACTATGGCTTGCCCAAGGTCATCCAGCAGCTGTGAGTGGAGGAGTGGGGAATCAAACCCGGTTCTCCCAGATTAGAGTCCACACATTTAACCACTACACTAAACTGGTCCCTGTACAAAACAGACACTGAAGAAACTGGCCAGAGAGCCTGGTGGTTAATGCACTGCGTTAAAGCAATCTAAAAGACTTTTCGTTTCCATGTGCCTGTTTTAGATAAAGCCCCACCACCACCACCACAGGTGGAATAAGATCTGTAACAGAAGAATTTAGGGAAAAAATTATTTTGGCCATCAACTCGCAGCCAACTTCTGGCAACCCTGTGGGGTTTTCAAGCCAAGAAACCTTCAGAGATGGTTTGCCATTGCCTGCCTCCACATCAGAACCCAGGACTTCCTTGGTCTCCCATCCAAATACTGACCAAAGCTGACCCTGGATAGCTTCTGAGATCTGACAAGATCGGGCTATCCAGGCCAGGCCAGGGCTACAGAAGAACATAAAGGTAAAGGTTTCCCTTGCTCGAAAGCCAGTAGAATCCGACTCTAGGGGGTGGTGCCCATCTCAGTTTCCAAGCCGAAGAGCCAGCGCTGTCCAAAGACTTTTCCGTGGTCATGTGGCCAGCATGACTAAACGCCAAGGCGCACAGAACACTTTCACCTTCTCACTGCAGTGGTACCTATTTAACTACTTGCAATTTCTTGCTTTCGAACTGCTAGGTTGGCAGGAGCTGGGGCCAGAGACGGGAGCTCACTCCATCATGTGGCACTCGGGTCTCAAACTGACGAATTACTGGCCTTCCAGTCTGCAGCTCAGCATCTTAACCAATAATTAAAATCATCCAATCAATTTGACCTGGTTTGCTGATGGCGTGCTTCTTCCTAGACTGCTATGCATGCCTGCTTGTGGCTATTGTTGCACTGGAAAACTGGAGACGGGTGGCTATAACTGATGCTAAAAACTCTGCTACATTTTACATTTAGCACACAGTGAACTTCCACATTATATATATATATATATATATATATATATATATATATATATATATATTTTCATCTGGTAAACAGCCCATCTCTTCAAAGTCTATAGTTTGGACAGGGACTATACATGTCTGGTACATGCCTGGTGTAGAATTACCAATACAAAGGGGTCATTTCGTAGTAAAAGAGGTGCAGGAGCTCATTACCATAACTCATTTGCATATACCACACCCCCTAACATACCGGAAATGTGTCAGAAGGCAACACCCACCCCTCAGGCTCCACTCCACAGGTGAGTGAAATTGACCTGCTCTTCCTCCATTCCCTTCCCCATCCAATACTTTGTGCAATAAAAATAAGCGTCAAGAACACACCCTCATTCTCTTCCTGCTCCCTTGAAACCACAAGGTTTCAAGTAGACTTGAGATACCCAGGACATGTGCACCACCCATCCCTTCCCCTTCCCCTCCCCACAACAAGATACCCTGTGAGGCAGGTGGGGCTGAGAGAGGTCTTTTGAGAACTGCTCATGAGAGAACAGCTCTGAGAGAACTTGTGACTGGCCCAAGGTCACACCAGCAGCTGCATGTGGAGGAGTGGGGAATCAAACCCGGTTCTCCCAGATTAGAGTCCAACTCCTGACCACTACACCAAACTGATGGGGTGGAAGCTGCTAAAGGGTTGGTGAAATTTCTCCAGTACTTCTGTGCCATGTGCCCAGATAAAAAATGGTATACTTAGAAAATTTATATGCCACTTTGAGCAAGTCTCTGGAAAAGCAGCACACAGTCATAAAAGGAGCAATGATAACATTATCAATATTAAAACAAAACATTAAAAACAATAAAGACCCTAGCAGGGCTTTCCCCGGGACGCTGCGCCTCTGCACTGCTCAGGGAAGCCGAGGAGGGGTCATGTGCCCGCCCTCTGGGCTCCTCACTCCCGGAACTGCGCTCCTGTGCGCTCCTGCTCCAACGGACCCCTGCCAGTACAACTACTCAACATGATGTCGCCAGGCCCCAACACATGACATCACTGGACTTGCACCGTGACAACATCAAGCCCTAGCCAACGAATCTCAGGGTTTCGGATGATGCGAATGTGGCAGGCCTAACTCCCTCAGTGTATTCATGCCCTCCCCCCTAAAAATTCAGTCTGTGGGCCTACGGGATTGGCATCGCAGAAGGGGCATTCCCTGCTCTGTGGGAATGAGGACTCTTCCTCAAAGATGCTTATCTTCTGTCGCTTGTACAACATTCTGCCCTCGGTTGGCACACAGCACTCGTTCATTAGCAACATCAGCAGTGTTTAAAAGGACTCTCTGGGTGGGGGAGAGAACAAACACACGACGGTGTGGCAGCAGAACTAGCAATTAGACCCAGATTCACAGTCAGCATCTAATTTACCTCACAGGGCTGCGAGGGTAAAACGGTGAAGGGGAACCAGATGAGCTGCCTTAGAGGAAAGGCAGGACATAAATGTGAGGGAAACCGGGACAGCATCAGCACACCCTGAGGTGGAGCAGCTGTGGCCTCTCTGTCATTATACCCTGCTGAGGTCACCACAGCAAATTGACACTGTGTGCCCAAGGCCTCTCCAAGAGCCTCTTTCTCGAGCCCATTGTATCTATTCCCACAATGGGCGTTATTCCTAGTCTCTATATAAACAGGGACTGTATGTTCCTCAGGCTTGACACCCATATCAATGGGAGTGTGGATATGCTAATGCTCCAGACGCTCGGCATCCTCCTTCTAAATCTTGCATTCCTCAGCAGAACGGCCAGCGACAGACCTCGTTCTGTGAACCAGTTGGCCCCACCAAGGGAGCCAACCCAACCACAAAAGTCTTTCTGACTAAACTTGGCTGGGTTTGGAGATCGGTGCGCCCACTTTCATGAGGCTCTGGAGAGCCATCACATCAGAGGACTCAATACACTTGTCAGGGATGCTCTAGTCAAGGCTGATCTTGCATTGAGCAAAGGCTTGGACTAGATGGCCTGCACGGCCCCTTCCAACTTTGTGGTTCTATGATTCTATGAGTGGGTTTTGGCTATAGTGGAGTCGGGATATAAATTAGAATTCAATATGGTTCCCCCTTGTTCTACCCAGCTGGGAACATTTAATCAGATGTCAGATGACCAATCCCAGGTACTAAGGGGCACTCACTGAAAAGAGCGCCTTTGAGGAAGGTTTTTCTTCTTCTTTAGAATGTTTCTAGTAAAGAAAACATGAGGAGACATGAGGCCCATCCTAGACCGTAAAGATTAAAATGCTTTCTTTCAGATCTCCAAGTTTTATATGGATTCTGTTCCTTCAGTTCTACAGTTATTAAAGTTCAATTCTTGGTTCATTGTTATCCATCTAAAGCATGCTTTAAAAGGTAAAGGTTTCCCTTGCTCGAAAGGCAGTCAAATCTGACTCTAGGGGGCAGTGCTTATCTCTGTTTCCAAGCCAGCACTATCTGAAGACTTCTCCGTGGTCATGTGGCCGGCATGACTAAACGCCGAGGCACAGAGAATGCTGTTACCTTCCCACTGAAGTGGTACCTATTTATCTACTTGCAATTTCCTGCGTTTGAACTGCTAGGTTGATGTTGTTAGCCGCCTTGAGCCGGTGAAAAACTGGCAAGGCGGGATATAAATGGAAATAAATAAATAAATAAATAAATAAATAGGTTGGCAGGAGCTGGGGCCAGAGAGGGGAGCTCACTCCGTCACGTGGCACTCGGGTCTCGAACTGCCACACTACCAGCCTTCCGGTCTGCAACTCAGCGCCTTAACCTCTGCAGATCTTCACAAATTCTTTCACTTTTCTTGTGGGGATTGCAAATTGCAATACACGGTCCTGCCGTTTGGCTTGGCTACTGTGCCCAGGGTGTTTTCCAAGTGTACCGCCCCAGTTGTGAGTCACTTGTGCTTGCAAGGGTGCAATATTTCCCCTTAAATGGATGACTGACTGGTGGATGCTGACACCAGACAGCACTGCTCCATGGTCCTGAAACTCTGCTGGAATCTAGGCTTGCTGGTTAACTGGGAGAAATCTCAGTTTGTACCATCACAAAGGGTTCAGTTCATAGATTCTGTATTGGACTCTGTACAGGGGACGGGGTTCTTGCCCCCAGATAGAACAAGAACCATTTCTGCTATAGGAGGGCAATTCATGGCAAACCGGTTCCAGTCAGTTAGGAATATTCTGTGACTATTGGGGCATACGGCCTCGACTACAACAGTGTAAGGCTACATATGAGGCCTTTGCAGATTTGGTTTTTGGCAAGCTACAGAGCAGATCTCTTGCGGAATTGATCCAGGCAGACAACACAGTCACAATATTCTGTGTCAACAAACAAGGTGGCACAGGGGCTAGGGACCTTTGCCAAGAGGATGCTTCGGTTAGGCAAGCCGCATCGAGACTCAATGTGTTCATTTAAGCAATTCATATTCCAGGGAAGTTGAATGCAGAGACTAACAAATAGAGCAGGGAATCTGTCACACGAATGGTCCCCAAAGCCTATATATCTGGAGCCTGTGTTTGCTCATTGGTGTGTCCTGGGGGTAGATTTATTTGCAACCCAGGTCAATACGAATGCAAGGAAGTTCTGTTCCCACAGTGGCAGGGGCATAGATGCCCCGGGGAACGCATTTCAGAGACCCTGGGTTGGGGAATTGTTTTACAGGTACGTATGTCTCCATTTCCCTTGTTGATCATGGTACTGGGGAAAGCCGGGTGAGAGGGTTCAGAGATGATTTTGGTGGCCCCGTTTTGGACTAGCCAAATTTGGGTTCAGAGCCTTATGGAACTTGCTCTAGGGTGACACATTCCTCTGCCCGACCACAGAGACCTGAACAGAGTGGGCAATCTACTCCATCGCGATCTAGAACGCCTCAAACTGACAGCTTAGAGGATTGTGACAGGGACTTGAGTTACACCCAGGAGATAAATGAGGTTTTGCTGACTTCACATAAACACCAGAAAATCTTTTGGCTGTTAAGTGGAGACAGTTTACTCTTTCGTGTTTGGAGAGAGGCAAATCTCCATATAGGGCCTCGCTTCAAGATATTTTTGAGTATGTATTGTTTCTGAAGGAAAAAAGGTTTAGTTTTCTCATCATTAAAGATGAACTGAGCAGCGATCTCTTGCTTTCATGTTGGGGTGGAAGGGAAATCCATGTTTTCCCATCACTGGACAAAATTTCTTAAGGGTTTGTCTAATCTCTGTCCACCCAGGGGCCCTGTGATTCCTCAACGGTCTCGATCGGTGTTAACACAATTAATGGGCAAGCCCTTTGAGCCTTTAGCAACTTGTCCTTTAACCCAGCTTTCTATGAAAAGTTGTTTTCTGATAGCTGTCTCATCTGCTAGACGAGTAAGCGAACTAGCAGCTTTACGGGCTGAGCTGAAGTTACTGAAGTTTTCCCCAGAAAGGGTTATACTTTGCCCAAGTCTCAGTTTTCTGCCTTAAGTTGTCTCCAAGTCCCACCTGACACAGGATATTATTTTACTTGTATTTTTCCCTGTACCGAGTTCAGAGAGTGAGGGAAGGCTACAATCTCTAGATGTTAGGAGAGCGTTGTTATTTTGTCTGAAACAGATGATGGAATTCCATAGAGAGGGCATTATTTATGTTTTTTGAGGCCTAGTAAAGGAAAGAAGCCTTCCCCTCAGACGCTGTCTAGATGGATTATTTCCACTATCAGGCAATGTTATGAGTTGAAAAAACAAAGAAAAACACTGTAATATTGTTATGTTCTATTATGTTATGTTGCATTGCATTGTTAGGGCTCTGGTATCCTAACTTCCTCATTCCTATTGGCTGCCGAATAAAGACTCCTTATTGGTCCTGAAACCAATCCAAGGAACCAATCGCAAAGCCCTGCTCAGGTCCAATGAGACTAAGTGTTTCCAGTTACAATGTACGTAGTTATTTGTTGGAACACTATAAGTTGAGTGATGCTCTTGCTAGAGCTGTCCCTGAGCTGAACAATGTTTTGAATAAAAGCCTGCATTTGATTTATCATCTCCCGGCTCAATACTTAACACTGGCGATGAGGATGGGATCCCAGTCCTAACCAAACGGCTGAAACCACTCTTGCCTGCCCTGCTGAAATCACTAAGGGCGCCTAGAGCTAAATCACTACGGGCAAGGCATCCAAGGGCTATATCGAACCATTCGACCCGAAGGTTGGGAACTGAAAATCATACCTTGATCATTTTGAATGCTACTGCGTAGCCAATAGTATTGACGGAAACGATGTCTGCCATGCCACTTTTCTAAGTACATGCGGCCAAGGCTGTATTCGACATCGCTCGTGACCTAGTAGCCCCCGCAA